>OY998109.1:8827394-10027394 GCA_963921955.1 Aleiodes alternator | reverse complement strand
TCTGATGATGTTCGGAAGAAATGAAAACTTTGATATCAAAGAACATTGACTTTTTGCGTTATTGTTTGAAGTCTCCTTCAAAATTTGAGCTTTAAAAATTTCTTGAAATATTCTGGAAAATAGTACCGTAATGGAGGTGACGAGCGATAGATTAATAATGTTCTGTCGATAATTTTTCAAAAATATCCCAGAGTTCAAGTGAGATACAGGATCATTATCATTCTCCGAAATATTTTAAAAAAATTGAAGAATCTCACTTTATTTATCCATTAATTGTCAGAGAAAGTTGCTCAAGTTTTCAGGAAATTTTCGATACTATAATCGATAGATTTTTCTTTCGTGTGAACAAAAAATGATAACTCATTTCTTGAATTTCAGTTAATTTTAATTGCACAATTCAGTGCTCCAGTACCATGGTGGACCCGATTGCCGGACGGGTCCCAGTTTCCGGATGCTGCAGTAAAATATACTAATAATTAATATTCGCGTGAAAAAATCTAGTTTTTCAATACTTGCAAAATGTTACAATAATAATCAAGTAAATCATTTGATTCATTTAACTGAAATTTCTTATTATTTTAATAATTTAATTCTAACTTGTCCGGGAACCGGGACCATTGCCTTAACTGTCCGGTAACATCTTTAAAACAAGTAGAAGGAATTATCAAGAGAACTCTTTCGTAGAGCATTGGGATGAACTACAAAAAAATTGTCTCCAAAAATTCTCGTGAGCTTTATCTTGGTTTTTGAAAATTTTAGACATGTTTTCACGCTTTGCTGATTCATAACTACATTAATCTTTTACAATTCCCCAATATGATTGGCCTTGAATTTTTTTACAGCTCGTTCCGCTGGCCTTATACATAACTCTTTCCCGAATAACTCCAATGCTGCTCCAATCAGATGAATTTTAACTACAACAACTTCCTTTGGAATAGCTGAAAGAAAGAAAAGCCACCATATAATTATTATGTATAGGGGAGAGTGGGGCAAAATGGACACTGTAATGAAACGGTTAGAGATGGATTTTTTTCGATGATTCTATTGAAAAGCTGAGGAAATTTCAGCTGGGAAACGAGTATCAGATGTATTTTTTTCTTTTTTTTTTTTTGAAAATTCGATATTTTTCGGCATTTTTTGAAAATTTTCAGTTTTTTGCAAATATCTCTGGTTCTATCGGCCGTAGCATTTCGGGGTTTGTCTCAAATGAAAGGTGAGCTCATTTCCCATCGATTCATGGGGTATTGAATTCAAAAATATCAATTTTTGGGATAGTTATAGACCGAAAACTGTTCCACAAAACTGTTTCACATAATTGCCCATAAATACCTAAAAAATCGATATTTTCGAATTGAAAACCCTATGAATCGATGGCAAATGATTTCGGCTTTCACCTCCATTCGGAGTTTTTACGCTACGACAAATAGAACCGAAGATACCCTCAAAAAACTGAAAATTTTCAAAAAAAGGAAGGGTTTTCCCTTTCAAAAATGCTCAAAAAAGACAAAATCGCCAAAAATTCAAAAAAAATGATTCCGGTACTTGTCTCCCGCCTAAAATTTCCTCAGCTTTCCAATGGAATCATCAAAAACAATCTACCGTCAATATTTATATCAATTCCAAGAGTTTTCATAATATTTGCCTAAAAACTTAGATGTGTCCGTTCTACCCCTAATGTCCATTTTGCCCCACCTTCACCTACATATTGAAAAAAAAAAAATTTCTAAAATTTAGTATGTACTCACTCCGAATTTTATGATCCTTTCCCATAACACGAAATGTATTCTTCGTATCTTGTAAAATAATCCCATCAACTCCAACCAAACTAGGGCATGTCGATCGTACGATTGTAACTCTTGCTCCATGAAAATCTGCTTTCATCAATTTTTGATTTGTCATTTCCCATTTTGTATCCACTGGGCTCGTTGGTAATTCATTAAAATTATTAACACCAAGGGTTTGTTGAATATACTCAAGCCATAATTTATTCAGTGGCAGAAGATCATTGTACTTGAGGTGATTTACATGACTTATAGTTTTAATACCCAAGAGTTTTCTTTTTTTATTACTCAAGTATTTTCCTTTCTTTGGTAAAACTTTTTTTATACCGTCGTGAGATTTTATTTTTGAAAAAATAAATGTCTGTAATAATTATTATAAACCTTTTAAGAACTTATCAGTATCATTATTATAAAACATTAGAAACATTAACTGTCATTACAACAATATGAATTGTTATCAGCTTAAAGAAATGATTTAAAAAATTTCATACGAATTATATTGTGAATATCTCTAAAAACCAGTGGATCTAGAGGAAAAATTCAGTAATTTTTCGAGCATTTAAGGTAAGAGCACTAGTACCTGCTCATTTTCGGTATTTTTCGTATTTATATAATTAGGGGAGAGTGGGGCAAAATGGATCCAAAAGATGAGATGCCTCGAGATTTTTTAAAAAGCAGCGGTTGCTTCAAAAAATCTGAAAAAATTTAAAAACAATATACATATGTTGGAGGATTTACTCAAATTTTTTCAGATTTTTTCGTCGAATCTTTCATTCTGAAAAAAATTCCTCAATCATGTGACTATAAAGGTCCATTATGCCCCACTCTCCCCTATATTGTTGAGGAAAGCAAATTGGAAAATTTTAACAATATTAGTGAATTATCCACGAATTTGAATTCATTACACTACCAGGTGCTATACTTTTCCATAAAAGAGCATTGAATAATTTTCAAACGGCCTTCGTTCATTCCGGCAGTTTTCACCAGTTATCGTATCGAGCTACGTCGATCAACGAGGATGACACTCCGCACGAATTTAATATTTGACCGTTATTTAGTGGTACTAATGTGTGCTCATATTGTTTTTACTATTTTTTAATAGTTAATTCTCCAGGTATTAGGGTAACGTAATGATCTACTACTAGTTACAATCACTTTTTTCGTGAGCAGGTACCGTGAAGGCACCAGTTACCGGATGGTTAAGGCAATGGTACCAGTTTCCGGACAAGTTGGGATTAAATGATCAAAATGATTAAAAAATTTCAATCATATGAATCAAATAATTTCCTTGATTGTCATTTTAACATTTTGCAAGTATTGAAAAACTAGATTTTTTCACTCGAATATTAATTTTAAGTATATTTCCCTGCTCCATCCGGAAACTGGGACTCGTCCGGTAATCGGGTCTATCATGATACTGGGGTAAGCGCAAAATTATTTTCAAACTTCAATATTATCCATCAATTTCATTGAATAACTGAAAATTTTAATTATTCTATATTTAGAAATATATGATAATAATTTTGAAAACGATATGCCCATTTTTAATCAATAGAAATATTTTTCCCGTCCAGAAGACAGATGAAGATTCAACAAAAAGGTAATCACTCATTGCTTGTCTACATGATGAGTCTGGATGAATTTTATTATTAGTCATATCATTAACGTGAAGTAACCTTTTTTAGTTCATCGGGTATTCCATGGATATCAGATTGAGGCAATGAATTTTCCAGGAAATTTAATATTATTTTTTCACGATCCTCCGTTGTCGTTGCATGACCGGTTAATTCGTGTGGTAGAGGTTTACATAGTGATTCTGTATTTGAAAAACATGATTTCAATTAAATAATTAAATATATAATAGCATTAAACAATCATTTTTAATTACCTGACTTTTCTTTCATTATATTGTTTTCGATTCTTATAATAATATTAATATATATTATAGGACCATCGTATATTTCGTATCTCATAAATAAAAACATAACCTCAAAACTCGTGAGCCAACAATCACGTGATCAAATGACTTTGACAACCAATGGAAATTCGCCATTCGAATGCATTTTAATGAATACCATAAATACCATTTGAAAAAAAAGTAACATTAATGATAAAAAAATAAAAATTCATGAGAGAATTCCATTATTATTCTATCATCGAGACTTTTATGCTTTAAAATGCTTATAGCACAGATAATTCTAACCCATAAGAATAATTAAATGGTAGATGGACTTTACAATAAAAAATGTTGATAAATTTTTCGTAAGGTACATGGTTAGGCCAATGAATGCAAAAACTTTTTTGCTGCGCTTTATCAGAGATAACAGGGAATGCACGGGAATTGCGACCCCAAAAAATTGAATTAAAGTCTACAGTAATCTCTCCTTGATATTAGAAAATGAAAATTGCATGCTGCATATTTATTTCTTTATTAACTAAAATGTAACTTTTCAATTAAACATATAAGTTTGACTCTTTTTTCTTATAAAATGTCCTTTTTAAAGAAGCTCTCTTTATAAATTCCCTTAGATTCTACGATTCTAAAGATATTTCCGAAAAAGTATCTCATCGCTGATTTACATTCATGAATGAATCCGATGGGCTGCTCACTTGAGGAATCAGTGAACCATTTCATCCGAAATCAGACTAGGAATCACTAGAAATCATTGGAAATCGCTGGAAATCGAACGATTCCTGATTTCCTCGTTATTCCTCCTAATGTATAAGAAATCATTGGGAATCACAAAGAAATCGCGTGATTTCGAGAATCACTGGAAATCACTCATCCCCTCTCCATCGAGCAAGCATTCGTCCAACGTATTCATCCAATATATATATGTACGTTGGATAGATGTACATGGTTCTATTAATATCAAGCAATATAATTCAACTATGCCATCTCCTATTATAAGTGAAAAAAGTTCAAGTATTCATGAAAATATTCATAAGAGTATTAAAAAATTATTCTAATTTCTTTAATAATTGCTTTTATTGATCAGGCATACCCATAACTATGAATGAATTATTGTTAATCTACAATGATTAAATACTAAGGTTTTCCAATTGACAGTTTGGAAATCACTGATTTCTGAAATTTAGGAATCACTGGAAATCATTGGAATCAGTGGGAATCGCGGGAAATCGCAGATTACCTTATTGATTCGGAAATCACGGGAATCACAGTGGAAATCGTAAGGAATCGATTCCTTTTGGAAATCACTGCGCCACCGAATCCCCAAGTGAGCAGCCCTCACATAGCCCGCTAATCGTCCATATGTGAAATCGAAATTGCCAATGACATTTTATCCGTCATTAAAAGATAATGGAATTAAGTTAATCATGTCTGTTTAAGAAAAAAAAAACAAATCATCATGAATTAATAAGGTGCACCAAGCGCGCTTTTCATTACTATAACATAAATGGCAACGTTTTCAATTACTAGAGTGAATATAATCAACTTTAGATTTATTGATTATCCTGAATTATTACATTTTAATTACTTTTAACAAATGAAATGATTGTATTTACATATTTAACCGATTACATTAGGAACTGAATAAACCTGTGTTTCATCTTCTTTACCAAGATAACGATCTAGATAATGAATCATTTCGAATGCGACTTCTACCATAATCAGAATGATGATCATCCATTCAAGTCTCACGTGATGGCGATCGCTCAGATGAGAGGATAAAAGTTCCACGAGTTCCACGCAATGATTTATTTTTTCATTCATCACCTGAAATTTTCAATAATTCATGAAAAATGTGAGGATTGATAGATCATGAATAAAAAATACCAATGCAGTCATGAAGGATTGGAATAATTAGATGTTGTTTATGATGCGGATATTCCAGAAACTATTGATATTGAGAAAATTTGTCAAGGAGAGCTTGTTTGTCAAGTATGAAATTTACCTGCAGAGAAGGTCTCTTGACGCATTTTTCTGAAATACATCGTTTCTAAAATATTCAATCGAATAGACAAGTTAAAATTCGTCCCTCATTTTATTGCACTTTAGTACTGAGTTCTATTTTATCATTTTCACATATTAATTATGAAGATGAAATATAAAAATTTACCCTTGTACGTTTAGCAATACTGAAATATCCACATGTCTGTTGATAAAGTGTCTCCAGTTCATCATTTTCCCAATAAAAATCAGGTGTATCGAGTAAATCAGAGCTCAAATTAATACGATGTCTTAATGCAAATAGTTCACCCTGCTTCCTCAATACAGCTTCTCTCGTCATTTTAATTTTCCTACCAGCTTTGAGATCCTCGGTTACAAATTCAATTGAATCGATGTAAGCTTCAAGTGATGCCTCCCATATCCCAAGTTTTACAGACTGGGATATAGCATTTGAGAATGTATACTTATCTAAGCTTGAATTTGGCGTTAAATGAATGTCTCCCTCTCTCAAGTGACTTTTTTTCCTAGACAATGCAAAGAAAGAAGAATAAACTTTATTAAAAAAAAAAAAAAAGTACATTTAATTTGAACTAGAGTGACGCTTTTAAAAAATATACATATTCTCAAATTTATTCAATAATTCGTGATTATAATTTGCCAGACAATTCGAAAAATTAATAATCTAGGAAGTAAAAAATTTCCTTGTAACTGAGCAATAAAAAAGATCTATTCTCCCAACTCTTATGGTTCACGAGATATTTTGAAAATCATCTACCTATAATGTTATATGTATTTTACCTCATCAATTTACTATTGGATTGCATGTTTCAAAGACGTAAAATGTTCGTGAAATTTTGCGGAGTGTAAATTTGATATCAGCGAGAATCAAGAATAATGATTTCTCAATTGATACACAAATCAATGTTATAACTTAATCACCTCAAATTGATTCAGTAGTTGATGAACTTACGGAGTTTGGGTGTATGTATAAGACATGATTTCTTTTTCAGAATGTATGAGGGATTCCGTGTAACTATTATCTTCATATGACTTGAGAAATTGCAGAAGATTACCACTTTCTAGCTCTGGAATGTTCCACATCACAATTGTTCCCTCACGAAAAAAAAAAATATCTTTTGGCTCTTGATCAATGTCATACTTTGGTACTGCATGGATCACGTTCGTTAGAGCTGAAAAAAAAGAAAAATTAGAAAAATATAATAATTAACGAGGGATCATTGGATCTGACTTTTTTTGATAATTGTTTGGAAGATAGGATTGGAAGATCGATCGGGGCTTTTATAGAATGTTGACAATTGTAATTTTACGGAAAATATCGGAAAATCTCATAAGAGAGTGCTATAGTACACTTGATCTAGGATTATGAGTTGTTGAAAAAATTGAAAAACACATATATCAATATTTATTTCATCATATTATTTTTCAGTGTCAATTTACTGAGCTATGCAATAAAATAGTTGAAATTTTTTTAATCTGTCAGTTTTATTATCATTTCGAAATTACATTTCCATTTCATTTTTTCCTCTTAATTGAGAATAATAGAAATACATCATTCGATAACTCCTGACGATTTTATTCATATTCTATCCAATTACATTGCATAATTGAAGAGCAGAACGGTACTCCATTATCCTGAATATTGAAAAAAAAAAAAAAATGATTAGAAGACATTTGAATGCATGCAAGAATTATTCAATCAGAAACGGGCTATCTGTGACAGCAGTTCCACTCATTAATCCCCCTTCATTCGATGTACTTAATTTTGTTCTAAACATATGACCAGCTTGTGTGTTGCTATAAATTGTCTTCTCATCACCAATAATGACACCGAATATTCCCAGTTCCGAGATAACTTTTTTCAGTTGATAAGCGTCAATTGAGCCAGGACGTACGATGTAATTTAATTGTGGCGGAGGATGAATTCTATCCATGAGTATCCATGCGTGACGCTCCTGAGGGCTTTTCATTGATTCTAAGAATACTGGTATATCAGTACCATAGATGTTATGACCTCCACCCTCTCTTTGCGGCTTTAGTACGAAGCGTTCTGGTTTTGAAAGTGCCATTTTCAATGTTGCATTTTCAGTTCCATCGATTCCAAGCTCATAGAGTCCTGAATGAAATTAAATCAATGAGAAAGAATGATCAATTCGTAAAATATAAAATTTCGGTGGTAGAGGGTTCTTCTGGCATAGAAAAAACTGATTGAATAATTTCCCAATCGCAATGCTGTCTCTACTAATTGGACAAATACCTCGAAAACTAAGATTCGGGGAAAATTTATGGGAAAATCGTTTTTTTAAAGAATTAAATTCACTAGGAAAGAGGCGAGAAGTTGAGAGAAAAAGAACTGAGAAAAATAGTGATGAGGGGCAAAACGGACACCTTGGATTTCAATTGAAATTGGAATGTTCTATAGAGGAAGGTGGGGCAAAATGGACATCAGGGGTAAAATGGACACATCTAAATTTTTAGGGAAATATTATTAAAAACTTTTTAAATTAATAGAAATATTGGCTGTAGATTGTTTTCAATGATTCCATTGGAAAACTGAGGAAATTTTGGGCGGGAAACAAGTGCCGGAATTAATTTTTTTGAATTTTTGGAGATTTTGACTTTTTTGAGCATTTTAGAGGGGTGAAACTCTTCTTTTTTTAGAAAATTTTCAGTTTTTTGAGAATATCTTCGGTTCTATTTGTCATAGCGTAAAAATTCCAACGGGAGGTGAAAGGTGAGATCATTTGCCATCGATTCATAGAGTTTTCAATTCAAAAATATTGATTTTCAAGGTATTTATATGCATTTTTGTGAAATAGTTTTGTGAAACCATTTTTGGCATATAACTATCCCAAAAACTGATATTTTTGAATTTAAAACCCCACAAATCGATGGGAAATGAGCTCACCTTTCATTTGAGACCAACTCCGAATTGCTTCGACCAATAGAACCAGAGATATTTACAAAAAACTGAGGATTTTTGAGAAATGAAAGGCTGACCCTTCGAAAATGCTGAAAAACATCGAAATTTAAAAAAAAAACGAAAAAAATGCATCTGAGACTTGTTTTCCGGCTAAAATTTTCTCATCTTTTCAATAGAATCATCAAAAAAAATCCATCTCTAAGCGTTTCATAACGATGTCCATTTTGCCCCACTCTCCCCTATAATGAAATTGAAATAATTTGAAGATTATCAAAGTTTATCTAATCTTTCCTGCAATCGTAAAACGTTTTCATAGTGAATGAGAAGTTACCAAACGACATTTTAAAAGTGAGAGGATAATATAGATACGTTTCTTTAAATCAACCCTCTGGAATAAAGAGTATTTTTGAACTTTGATGTCTTACATATCAATTTTTGATACCTGATTCAGAGATCATTTCATTTTCCTCACTATTTTTTTTTGCTCTACTCTACTCTAATCAGAGGCATCAGAATGTCTATTTATTAGGCTGACCATTATCTACCACTCTGCTTCACTGTAAATTTTATTTTCGCCTGAAATTTCGATCGTTCCGGATATCGAGAGAAAAAAATCTCATACTTATTTCTATAAATATTTAGAAAGATTTTTCTTAGAAAAAGTATGCTTCAAAAAAATACTCAGTTCGTTCGGAAATTTTATATCTGAATGATTGCAATTCATTATCATTAAATGAGCTCAGTGGAGACAATTGACAAATATTACGCATTTCTCTTCACTTGAGCTTCATAAGTAGATAATTATATCATTTTATATTTTTTTTATCAATTGTTTTGAAATTTCTTCAGTTACTTCATTTGCCATTTTATTTTCTCATGAAACTAAGTGATTATTCACCAAATCCGATGAATACATGTCAATTACAATAGAATGCAAATAATTTTTCTACATAACATCATGAAAAATTAATAATCTTTAAAAACCACCTGTGTCTCAAAAATGTCTTCCTAAATATTCGAATTTTTTCTTTTCTAGTGTTCCAACCCAGATTTGTTTGTAATATAGGGGAGAGTGGGGCAAAATGGACACTCTTATGGAACGGCTAGAGATGGATTTTTTTTGATGATTCTATTGAAAAGCTGTGGAAATTTTAGCCAGAAAACGAGTCTCCGATGTATTTTTTTCGATTTTTTTTTCAATTCGATATTTTTCGGCATTTTTAAGGGGAAAAGCCTTTCCTTTTCTGAAAATTTTCAGTTTTTTGCGAATATCTCTGGTTCTATTAGTCGTAGCAATTCGTGGTTGGTCTCAAATGAAAGGTGAGCTCATTTCACATCGATTTATGGGGTTTTTAAATCCAAAAATATCGATTTTCCGAATAGTTATAGGCCAAAAACTGTTTTATAAAACTGTTTCACAAAAATGCCCGTAACCATCTTAAAAATCAATATTTTCAATTGAAAAACCCTATGAATCGATGGCAAATGATCTCACCTTTCACCTCCCATCGGAATTTTTACGCTACGACAAATAGAACCGGAGATATTCTCAAAAAACTGAAAATTATCAAAAAAACGAACGCCTCTAAAATGCTCAAAAAAGTCAAATTCGCCAAAAATTCAAAAAAATTAATTCCGGCACTTGTTTCCCGCCTAAAATTCCCCTCATTTTTCCAATGAAATCATCAAAAACAATCTACCGCTAATATTTCCATTAATTTCAAGAGTTTTCCATAATATTTACCTAAAAATTTAGATGTATCCATTTTACCCCTGATGTCCATTTTGCCCCACCTTCCCCTACAATATATTTAATATCTTCGATTGGAACTGACCTGTAAATATTTCTTTGACACGTGCTACTATTTTTTCATCTCTCAGATAGTGTGCAACAATTCCTGGTTTAGCTAGTGCTTGCTGAACTTTTTTTGTTCCAGCCAGGTGATACTGTATTGATGGTGATTTAATTGCTAGCGATCTCTCAATGAGTAGTCTTACGTTCCACTCTTTTTCACTGTGATATTGGCCAGGCGCATAGCCACATCTAAAGTAGACCACTGCCACTGTTTTATCATCAACAATTAATTCATTTTTTTCACCAAGTTTTGCTTGATTCACCAATTGAGTCAAGGTTCTTCGAATAACTTTTACATCTGGATTTTGACGTTTTATTTCAAATTCGTGAAATCTTTGATCGCATATATTGAAGGTGAAGTCTTCAACGATGAAGAGAATTTGAGCTCTGCAAAAATTTTCATATAAAACTTAGATTTTAATGAGAATAGGGAGAAATTCCATATTATGGAAGAGATTAATAGGGGAGAGTGGGGCAAAATGGACCTAAAAGATGAGATGCCTCGAGATTTTTTAAAAAGCAGCGGTTGCTTCGAAAAATCTGAAAAAATTTACAAACAATATACATATGTTGGAAGATTTTCTCAAATTTTTTCAGATTTTTTCGTCGAGTCCTTCATTACCAAAAAATTCCTTAATCATGTTACAATGAGGGTCCATTTTGCCCCCCTCTCCCCTATAATAGAGAGAAAAGAAGAGATTATTTCAGTAGTAGAGAGATAAAATAAGTCGAGTCAACTCCGTATTCATCTTAATTTTGTCCCTCAGTCTAGTTCATTATTTGTCTTTTGAAAATTATTGCAAAAAAGATGAAATTATCCTGTTTCTCTTGCACAATCTCCAGTGTTCATTAATACTGTATGTCATGTATAATCGTCATATTATTAACATATTTTCCATCCGGAATTTTGCACATTTTTCAATGAGAAACTCGAAGAAATAATCTGCCTCAATCTCCATGATGAACTGATAAAAAAAAAATGACTTATTTTTTTTTCCATCAAATTCATTCGTATTACTTTGAAATGTGAAGGTTCAGAAAACTTTTCCAAGAGAGCATTGTTGCAGAAGATTCCTTCGACTACATATAATCTATTCTATGAAATCAGTAGTGAAGAGGTAAAACAGGTCAACTTATCTTTGAGGTCATTTCGAAGGAAATATCTCGGAAACTAAGCGAGATAAGGTGATATTACTCATTTGTTCTTGTAGAGAATTTCAAGAGTTACAAAAGAGTTTTAGGGCAAAATTGCTCTTTTTCAGTTATTTTCTAAGGTATTTTTAAAAAACTTAATGAGAAAAAAAGAGACTTATCTTGCTTTACCTATTCACTACTGAAATGGTTCATGAACCTCATGATTTTCACGATATTATCAGTGATTGTTGACTGGGAATTATGCATCAACCCGCAAATAAATTAAACTCATTCATTTTATTTTACCCTACTCCCAAGAGACTTATCACACTAACTGTAGATCATTGTACAGCCTCCATGCCTCCAGAATTCCTCCGCAAATTCCTTGCAGTGCATTATTAGCTGGTAAATTCTTGATCATGTGTTGTAATCCAAGCTCAGTTAAGACAAATTCATGAAATTTCGTGGTAATAGGACCAAGCCAGGCCATTCCCGATGCAATTGTATTAAGTTCAACTTGTTTCCAGCAACAAAAGGGTTTACCATCATTTGCATTATCTTCACAACAAGAATCTAACATCAAATCCGATCTCAATAGTCCCAATGATATTTTCTGTTTAAATCCTTCATTATAAACAGTTTCATATATTTCAAAAAGTCGCCGTGTAAATTCATCAGCTTTGATGGTTTCTTTGAGTGTTGCTTTCAAAAATTCATAATCATGAGCAACTTTATGCATCAGTGTATTCAAAATTGGTTGAATTTCACAGGCATTCATGAACTCTTCTCGCGGAAATACCGATGGCAGAAGTGAAAATGGAGCAAATTGAATTATATCCTTTGTCAAATTACTTAAAGGACGTACACCCATTCCATGCATAACTGCCCAATCTTTGGCTCTCTCAACTAGCTCCTCCAATTCATAAGAATCCAGTGGTACCTTCGTACACGCTGGTAATAGCTTCTGTTCATCATCCATATTCAGAAATGTTCTGTCTCCAAATTGAAGAACAATAATCCTATTCAAATTATTAGAAAATTGTCAAGAAATATTTGGAAAACTTATTTCTCATACAATTAACTTATCCTTATTACCAAAAATGATCGAGAAACCTTGAAGCTGAATTATAAAATAATAACAATCAACATAAAATGTTTCCCCGAATCGTAATTTTATAGATTCAATTTTAAAAATTCACGAACTTTCACAGGCAATGCACTCAACACAACAGATGATTGAACGTTGTTCATTTTAGCTGCCAAGCTTTACTTTTATACAGAAAAACGAGCATGCATGCATCAGTTCCCCCACTCACGTATCGCTTCTTTGTCGGTTGGGAGAAAATGCAAACCTCTGCAAGATCACTGAGTCACTCTCTATCGCAGAAGAATCAATCTTTATGAGTGTGCTGATTTGATTAAGCATAAAAATGCACACGGAATATTGCACACTGTACCAATGTGTCGATATTCATGACACTTACGTTGGAAATGAAATGAAGGATCGAAGTGTTTACAGATTAAATTTCCAAATGAAGAAAAATATACATTCGAACGTAGCAATAGCAAATTGTTTCGAATAATGGAAATGGATGTTGATACTAGCAGTTGGTTTTCCGGTTCATACATCTGTCGATTCTTGTTTGATTAATTAATTCTTCAGTTTTGGCCTTTTTTTTGCATTGATGAATCGGAAGTGTTATCAACAAGATAACACTTGGATTCTTACTATAACAGTCCACTTTCTCGTTCTAATCGCACACGTATGCTTCCATGTTGGAGAACACATGATTACGAACACTGTACCAGGAGTACAGGAGGTCAAAGCCTCGCAAATGTACTCTTAATTTAAGAGTACATGTTTAATTTAAGAGTGTATGTTTTCTTAATTTAAGGATGTGCAGTCACTTAATTTAAGAAAGAAAAGTCACTTGATTTGAGTGAGAAAACTCACTTGATTTAAGTGAGTTTCATTTTCTTAAATTAAGAAAGTAAAAGTCACTTAATTTAAGTGACTTTTACTTTCTTAAATTAAGAAAGAAAAAGTTACTTGATTTAAGTGAGAAAACTCACTTGATTTAAGTGAGTTTCATTTTCTTAAATTAAGAAAGTAAAAATCACTTAATTTAAGTGACTTTTACTTTCTTAAATTAAGAAAGAAAAAGTTACTTGATTTAAGTGAGAAAACTCACTTGATTTAAGTGAGTTTCATTTTCTTAAATTAAGAAAGTAAAAATCACTTAATTTAAGTGACTTTTACTTTCTTAAATTAAGAAAGAAAAAGTTACTTGATTTAAGTGAGAAAACTCACTTGATTTAAGTGAGTTTCATTTTCTTAAATTAAGAAAGTAAAAGTCACTTAATTTAAGTGACTTCTACTTTCTTAAATTAAGAAAGAAAAAGTTACTTGATTTGAGTGAGAAGAGCCACTTGATTTAAGTGAGAAAAGTCACTTAATTCAAGTGACCTGCCATGCTTAAATTAAGTGACTGCACATTCTTAAATTAAGAAAACATTTTTTTCTGTGTATGTGTGCAAAATATTCTCGCTGTATTTTGCGGGATTCGGCAAAAAAATTGAACGTTTTCATTCAAATTCAGGCCAATTACTGAAAAAGCAATTTTTTCAAAATTGGCCACGTATTTCGCGAGCTATAGGCATGTAGATTGAGCCAATTTTGTTTTCTCAATCCAAACTCACACCAGCTACACTGCGTGCAGTGGAGCGTTGAAAATTTGACGAGCTTGGAAGAAATGATTGATAATTTTTGATATTTTGGCCTGAAATTTTGGTTTTGTGAACTGGAATATGCCCAATAATTGCCCAGAATGTTATAAATTTATGAACCTTTTTTCCCCATGAACAAAAATACAGAAAAAAAACGTTTTCGAGGACGGTTGCAGTGGTCTAACCCCTTAACAACTAGTTTTTGTAGTACGTAGAATTTTCTCAAATGAAGAATTCTTCAAAATTGCCTTCAAACCTACTTATTCTGCAAATATTCTTACTTCTCAGAAGTATTTTAATTTCCCATTCGATTTCTATTGTTTCGATATTTTGTGCATATTTTCGTGTTACAAAGAGTAATGGAATATTACAGTACTACAAAAGTATGATGTATATTGAAATAGAATTATGTATTTAGGGCTAGACAGCATTAACCAGTGATCAAACTTGTCTAGTGATCGAACTATTTAATATCTTTATTTTAGAAAAAATTGGTAATCCAGTGAAATATCATTTTTCTAATCTTCGAAACACAATATAATGTTTATTAACTCAAATAAGAGCCAATGGAACTGTTGAATATATCAGTAATTATCGAATCTCTTATGTTCGATCACTGGTGTCTGAGGAGTCTCCTCCGTTCGACCACTGGACCACTCACCCTAAAATACAATTTTATTTCCCTCTCGAGCTCATCTAGATTGAGTCCTGAAACGTGTACTTGGCAATTTGTCATTCAGAAAACGTGCTACCTTCTCCTATTTCCTTCTAAAATAAAATTCTTTCAGACTGATAATTTTGAAATCATTTAAAAACGATTTTTTGGTGATTTCTTCGTTTTTTCTATAATTATCTCTATCATCATGTTCCTTTACATAATATTGACAAAGACCTCCCTTTATCATTGCTCCATTTTTATGAAAGAGTAGAAGAAAATTAGAAACCATTAGCAATTTTGTACTAACATTTCAACTGCATTGCAGTTTTCTCCTCAGTGTAGATTTATTTGACGTTCATTAAGAATAAAATTTATACAATTCCATAGTTTCCATAATTATCAGCTCTAAATGATAAGCCATATTTTACTGATCAATCGGTGATAATGTTTCAGTATTATATGAGTTTTATCTTTATCATTTTTTTAAATCATAGGGGAAGGTGGGGCAAAATGGACATCAGGGGTAAAATGGACACATCTAAATTTTCAGGCAAATATTATGAAAAACTTTTGAAATCAATAGAAATATTGGCTGTAGATTGTTTTTGATGATCCCATTGGAAAGCTGAGGAAATTTTGGGCGGGAAACAAGTGCTGGCATTGATTGTTTTGAATTTTTTGTGATTTTGAATTTTTGGAGCATTTTAGGGGGACAAGATCCTTCCTTTTTTTGAAAATTTCTAGTTTTTTGAGAATATCTTCGGTTCTATCTGTCGTAGCATGAAAATTCCGACAGGAGGTGAAAGGTGAGATCATTTGCTATCGATTTGTGGGGTTTTCAATCTAAAAATATCGATTTTTAAGGTATTTATGGGCATTTTTGTGAAACACTTTTGTGAAACAGTTTTTGGCCTATAACTATCCCAAAAATTGACATTCTTGAAATCAAAACCCCATAAATCGATGGGAAATGAGCTCACCTTTCATTTGAGACCAACCCCGAATCGCTACGGCCAATAGAACCAAACATATCTGCAAAAAACGGAAGATTTTCGAATAAGGAAAGGCTTTCACCCTTCAAAAATGCCGAAAAATATCGAATTTTCAAAAAAATCCAAAAAAATACATCTGACACTCGTTTTCCGACTAAAATTTCCTCAGCTTTTCAATAGAATCTTCAAAAAAAAATCCATCTCTAACCGTTTCATAACAGTGTCCATTTTCCCCCACTCTTCCCTATCCATTACAATAAGTTTGTCACCTCATTGAATGATTCTGTCATTTTGAGCTGGTGATGATTATCTCGATGGAGTTTTTTGATTTTTATTCTTGATCAATGTCTAATGAATATATCCCAAAGAGGGCTCTGCGTTGAAGTTAAAAGAAATAATTTTTAATTTGTTTCTCCTATTTTCATATAAATGAAGCAATGACCAAGAAAGACATTATTAATTATCATAAAATTCCAAATTCTCTGATACTCCAAAAATTATCAATCTTTTCGTTATAATTTTCTTCCTGTTCACCATAAAATTATAATTTCCTTGGAAACCCTCCAATATCTGTATCATCAAAAGATCTTTTTGAACTTTAGAACATCAATTCATCTCAAGAAGATAATGATAAAATTTGATGTAATAGACCAGTTCTCAGACTTACATTTGTCAGAAGTGTTGATTTTCTTTGGTTCGTACAAATCTTGAGTGATCAGTGCATTCATTAAAGCCTCCAGATTATATTCTTCCGCAGTTGCTAGTGCTTTAACACTCCAAAACTGTGGATAAAAAATTTGAATTATTAAAACAAAGTTACGTCAGATTCTTCAAACGTGCAATACTTACACCTGGCTGGGGAGTTTCTTCGTCATCGGTCATCAATCTTTTTTTTCTTATCGGTCGTTTCTTCAATTGTGACCCCACAACACTATCTTGAACGAACTTCAATTGACTCGATTTATCATGATTTTTATGATTTGCATCACTGCTCAAATTGTGCGTAAGAAAACGCAATACAGGCAAATTATTATTCGTTAATATTTTCGATTGTTCTCTCGTTAAAATCTTTGTGCTGAAACCTCTAATTAAATTGATGCCGGAATTTCCACAGCAAATGTTGGAAACAATTCTCTCAATATACGAAATAATCATATTGACTTAATTACTCCGTTTTTGCTAACAAATCACAAATTTCATTCATGAAATTCACTTCCTTGTTTATGCACGAAACGAGTGGATTAATCACTTGTCATGCCGCTAAATTCTAACGAAATTAATTATGATACCTTGAATAATATTGTGATGAAAAAAAAATCCCTGGATAAAATGTTCTTTATCAAAGAAAATTCATTTGAAAATTATTGAAATGAGAAAAAAGGTGCATGAAACAACTGAGACACATAACCTCGAAATTTTACACAGGAAAGAGTAGAGAAGATGTACAACTCCGACCGGTGGGTTATCACGTGTTTTATTTTTGCCACATTATCAGAGAGAGGGGAGACTACATGAAGATGAGTATTTCCATCGATTCATGAAATTCAGTGAAAAAGAACACAGCTCTTACTCCCAATAGTCATGCGCATTAGTCAAACAATCATTAATATAATCTCATTGGTCGTTCATTAGACCACGTGGTTGATGAAGTTTTTTTTTTGTATATTTATATATAGTAGACTCTCAAATAAGTTGCGCCCAATAAAGTTTCGCTCTCGTTAAAGATCCGCAGATTTTTTTTTTTTTGTATGTTTATATACAGTAGACTCTCAAATAAGTTGCGCCCAATAAAGTTCCGCTCTCGTTAAAGATCCGCAGATTTTTCCATTAAAGTTCCTCGTTGGCTCTCCCACTCTGCTTCTTTGGCGGACCAATCAAATTGAGGTTAAATGCGCGGCAATTTGAATCAAACAATCATTAATATAATCTCATTGGTCGTTCATTAGACCACGTGGTTGAAGAAGTTATTTTTTTTTTGTATATTTATATACAGTAGACTTTCAAATAAGTTGCGCCCAATAAAGTTCCGCTCTCGTTAAAGATCCGCAGATTTTTCCGTTAAAGTTCCTCGTTGGCTCCCCCACTCTGCTTCTTTGGCGGACCAATCAAATTGAGGTTAAATGCGCGGCAATTTGAATCAAACAATCATTAATACAATCTCATTGGTCGTTCATTAGACCACGTGGTTGAAGAAGTTTTTTTTTTGTATATTTATATACAGTACTCTCAAATAAGTTGCGCCCAATAAAGTTCCGCTCTCGTGAAAGATCCGCAGATTTTTCCAGTAAAGTTCCTCGTTGGCTCTCCCACTCTGCTTCTTTGGCGGACCAATCAAATTGAGGTTAAATGCGCGGCATTTTGAATGAGGTTACGTGCACAAGGTCTAGAATTATACACTCTGCGCATCTAACTGCGCATAGGAGAGTGTGCCACGGCGCAATCAACTGCGCAGAGGAGACTATTTACGTGAAAGTGGGGAACGGAACTCTAAACGGAGCGGTCTGGAACTGACAGAGGAACTTATTTGAGAGTCTACTATATATTCGCTTCCTTCGCCCATATGATCTTCTCTTCTTCTTCTTTTTTGGGTTACGCTTGCGCGTAACTGGCCTTCAGTCATTGGACTATACAGCCAATAAGATCGCCCATATGATGATGCGCGCCACTTTGCCCACCGTTTACTGGACACACATGCACAGTACCCAACTGCTAAATGAAAACTGCATTTAAATCTTCAATGGAAGAGTCCAAGGAGAATGAAAATAATGAATAAATATTAACAAGCTGAAAAATTAGGAAATTTTTAATTTCTGAATCATTTATAATGTGGAAATTCACTTAAAGTTACGTCTGTTTTAAATTACTCTGAATTTTCTAACAGATAACAATTTCAATTTTCTTTTTTTTTTTTTTTTAGTTTTTACCAAAAAGACATTGGAAGGGGCGTGTGCGGCGGGCAATTTGAAGCGGGGCAGGGTAGGATCACTGCGCTTGCGCGTGTTTCAATCGTCAGAGAGGACGCTGGTAATAAACACACAGTCGCACTAAAGAAGCATTTTATACACAGCACCAATACAGACGCGTGTATAATGCTGTGTCCAATAACTCCGTGAATTAACCCAAGGTGAATTTCTAGAGAATCGAAACAAAAAAAAAGAAACGTGAAAAAAAAGTGGCACAGAAAAAGAAAGGGATATAAACAACGAAAAAGGTGTGTTCATGTTAAAATAGATGAATTTATTTTTGAATCAATTGAATTTGTGAGATGATCATGGTGTAATTTTTTAGAAAAAAACGTTTACGCATAACCCGCAAATGTATTACGTAGAAGTAAAGAAAAAGGAGCGAAATATTAGCTAGCAGTAGAGGTAGAGAAACAGTGCCGGATTACAACCGTGGACAGGATTGTGCCTGCACACACACACACACACACGTTCTACATTTGCATCTCTTTCCATTTTTCATCATTTTTTTTTAACCATCTCTCTTTCTCATTTACGACGCGGAGTGTTAAACAGTTTTGTGAATGTTATTTCCGTCAAGTTTTTCCAATAATTCAATTTTTTTCGTTTTACTAAAAAAAAAAAAAAAGAATTCCTGTAGACTTTATGGGCTTCGTTCTGGTAATTGTGAAGCGAGGAACGTGGAGACATGACAACGTGATAATAGGTGAGAGAGAAAAATCTTTTCTTGTGTGTGTTTTTTTTTTTTTTAGTTAAATTAATTGAGAACGAAAAAAAAAAGAAGAGAATATCAACTTTTCGTGCAATTGTCGCGGAGCAATGAGGTAAAAAGAGGACGCTCAGGGCTTGTGCATTTTAATGTTGTTTGTAAATGCAATGCTGATCGTTATATCATTTTCACTTTGTGAAAGAAAACGGTATTGAAAGGTGAAAAAAAAAGAAAAAAGAAATGACTGTGTTAATCCACTTCTTGCCATTCTTTCTTTTGTACCTTTTTCCTTCACGCTTCTTTTTATCGACAGTTTATCAGTTACAAAAAGTTCTTCCCATTCTATTATATTTACAGATAGTTGGAAAAGCTTGGCCGAGAGGGGTGGGAGGCGGAGAATTAAGGCTAAACGCTTTTGGGATTATGGCCATCAATGTAAACAAGGCTATGTTCCAGGATACTTGATGTACAAATCAGAGATCGGCGGTATCGTTTTTTTTCGTAACGATTTTGATTATATTACTAATTTTCCCAAAAAATTAGTATTTAGCTAGAAAATATTACTAATTTTTTCTAAAAAATATCACTAATTATTTTCGAAAAATTAGTAATTAGGAGAAAAATATTTCTAATTATTCCGAAAAATTTGTATTTAGGAAAAAAGTATTACTTGATACAAGTTTATATTGATAATAAATTGAGTACAGAAATAATCTCAATAAAAATTTTAAATTAAACATGATAGAGAAGTTTGATTGATCGTGGTAAATTTTATATACTTCATTACTGGGTAAATACAATTTTTAACGTCAAGTAAAATCATTTTTATTGAAAATTTTAACCCATCAGTTGAGTATTGTTTTTTGTAACACTCGAATTGAACTTCATAACCAGTCTACGATCAAAATTAAGATCTGATAATCGATTTTTTCCTAATTACTAATTTTTTGAAAATAATTAGTAATAATTCATTCGTAATTACTAATTTTTCGAGAATAATTAGTAATATTTTTTTCCTAATTACTAATTTTTTCGAGAAAAAATTAGCAATATTTTCTGGCTAATTACTAATTTTTTCAAAAAATTAGAAAATGGAAAATGATAATTTTTTTCCTGCCGATCTCTGCTACAGATATAAATATACTTTGAACCTATGTGATGCTAACTGCGTTACACTCATTTATAATTGAAACCAATTTATGGTATTATCTATAGTTCAATGGCGTTGATTCTAAACTCATTCCTTTTTTTTTTCTCTATTTTTCTTCTTAAATCCCCATTTCTGCCATATTTTTGTTTGCATACGCGCAGAATCTGTCAGCAAACAGTGTTTCTAAAATGACATTGATGATGCAATTGACACGTGCAAATATTCCTAGTCATTCTCCAATTCTGCCGCCAAATAATTGTTTTTTTATTTTAAATAATTTTTTTCAGCGATTGTCAAAATGAGAAAGTGGAGGAGGAGCAAATGAAATGTAAATTGGAATTTTGGGATTTTAATGGAGATAAAGCGCCGTTTTTCCTCACTATAAGCTGTTTAGTTGATAATTGCACGTTATCATTAAATTTTCTTCATTTTTTGAATAATTAATTATTTAAAGTTAACTTCTGTTTACATTGGATTTGATTAGTAAACTTTTGAAGGAAAATTAATTATAATTTCACAATCTTTTTTATTTGATTATTTCAGAATATGAGATACAGAGAAAGTTATGTGATAGCCTTCTTTTATCTGATTTTTCTTGACAAAAATGGTCATTATAAAAGTTTCTCAGTTTCCTTCAACTTTTTAAATAATTTATGGTAACTGATTACTTAGGGATTCTGAGGCTCAGGTAAAATTTGCCCTGTAATGAGTCTTTATGGAAAATTTCTGAATTGAGGGGAGACAGTGAAAGATTTGTCATAATATTCGTTGTAATTCTAATTTTCTCAAGAGAAAAAGAATCTCGTGCTATTCTTCCTTATTTCTTCATATCGTTCGAAAAATCTGACTATTCTCTGAAATAGCCTTGATTTTTCATCACCGTTGCTAATTTGAATATAATTGATTTTCAATTGGAAATTAAAACACGAGCCATTCAATATAATCTTGGAAACACCGGTTAAAATTTAGTAGATTCATCGAATTATGTAATTAATTATCTCGGCTGCTTTAGAACTTTGTAATCACTATAATGGTGATTTTCACGTATTTTTCACTAGGGGAGAGTGGGGCAAAATGGACACTATGATGAAATGGTTAGAGATTGATTTTTTTTGATCATTCTATCGAAAAGCTGAGGAAATTTTAGCCGGACAACCAGTGTCATTTGTATTTTTTTCGATTTTTTTGAAAATCTATATTTTTTTGGCATTTTTGAGGGAAGCCTTTCATTTTTTTCAAATGTTTAGTTTTTTCCAAATATCTGTAGTTCTATTGGTCGTAGCGATTCAGGACTGGTCTCAAATGAAAGGTGAGCTCATTTCCCATCGAATTATGGGGTTTTTAATTCAAAAATGTCAATTTTTGGAATAGTTATAGGCCAAAAACTGTTTCACAAAATTGTTTCACAGAAATGTCCATAAATACCTTAAAAATCGATATTTTTGAATTTCAAACCCTATAAATCGATGGAAAATGATCTCACCTTTCACCTCCCGTCGAAATTTTTGCACTACGACAAATAGAACCAAAGATGTTCTCAATAAACTGAAAATTTTCAAAAAAACAAGGCTTTTACCCCTCTAAAAAGCTCAAACAAGTCAAAATCGCCAAAAATTCCAAAGAATTAATTTCAGCACTTGTTTCCTATCTAAAATTTCCTCAGCTTTCCAATGAAATCATCAAAAACAATCTACCACCAATATTTCCCTTAATTTCAAGAGTTTTCCATAATATTTACCAAAAAATTTAGATGTGTCCATTTTACCCCTGATGTCCATTTTGCCCCACCTTCCCCTATATGAAAATCAACTGAATAAAGATCTCTCTCAACTGCAATATTGGAAAACTAAAAACTAAAAAACTGTTATCATAATTTCATCACGTGTCAAGTTGTAGAGAATTTTATCTACAGTTTTTTGTGTGCTTGGTAGTTTGAGTATTTCTTGAATTACGCTTGGTCCAAGGTCATTACAAATCCTAGAAGAGCATTTGATAACGAGATTAACTGAAATTCTGCTATGATATCTATGCTCATCTTCACCATTTTCTTTGCTTGGCATTTGGGAGAATAAAATTTAGCCTTTTCATAAAGACCACTGGATAGAGATACTTGATGAATTATTTTTGTATTTTTTATTAATTAAATTTTTTGTCTTTCTTTTTTTAGTTCAAAAATCAAATGTTTTCTGTAAGACTGGTGACTGCGGACAGCTATCAGGCACCGCCATTGCCTCAGCTGGATCCAACATTCTCTGAATTTCGAGGTAGTGAAATTAAAAATGTACCAGTCATTAGAATATTCGGAACAACACCAGCAGGTAAAATCTATTAAATTTCATTATGTAATTAAGTACAAAACAATACTCCTTAGTTATTGGGGAGGGCCATCGAACTTGATTAGCACAATGTAATTGAATTTATTTTTTTAATTACCTAGGAGAAAAAACATGTTTGCATGTACACGGTGTATTTCCATACCTGTATGTACCATACGATGGTGAAGAGAGTGAGGATAGATTGGCATACAGACTAGCTGGCTCACTTGATGCATCGATAAATATATCACTTGGTTCAGCTAATTCAAGTACACAGCATGTATATCAGATACAAAGGGTTGCTGGAATGTAAGTGTAAATTATTTCTATCTTATTTTTATGGTTTTATCAAAATTTCTTGAATAATTAGTTCTATGGAAATTCATTGAGAGACCTTTTTTTGTATATAATTTGATGTTGTATGGAAAAGACTTGCAGGTAGGAAACTCAGAATTCAACAGTTTCTGAGATATTCACAAAATTATTAGAGATCAAATTCTCAAACTTATCGCATGTCACCACTTCATTGAGAAAAATTTCCTGATCGATGATGAAGTTGGAAAATCCTGGGAATCAGAATAGTTTCATTTCAATACTCCAACAATTTCTACTGGAAAACTTTTTCACATTCCAGGGAAAATTTGCTGCCTTTCCAATGGAATTGTGTCAGTCCACAAAATCAATAAAATTCATTATTTTGGAAATGAATTTTTCCCGAAGTTTAGTGAAAATTATTTCGCAAATATTTGATACAGACTACAAAAGAGGTCTCTTAATGAATTCTCCAGAGCCCAACAGTGCCCAAAATGTTTTTTGAATAACAACTATGAAATTATTGGGTATGGCCGTTCATTACTTCTCTCCTTGATTGATTAATTGATATTATTGCAGACCATTTTATGGGTACCATAGGCGAGAGCATCAGTTCTTAAAAATATCATTCTATAATCCAGCTATAATGAAGAAAGCTGCTGATTTATTGCAAGTGAGTAGTTCCACGATATTAAACTTTGCATTAAAGAGGATGAAGGAAGAAAATGAGTTGAAAATTGTTTCGAAACTTTTCTCATTAATTTAGGCTCTTTTATAATCTATTTTCTTTTTTTTTCATTTTAATTAGAATGGAGCGGTATTGGGCCAAAGTTTACAACCACATGAAGCACACATTAACTACATTCTCCAATTCATGATAGATTATAATTTGTATGGAATGAGTTTTATCAATCTATCGAGCATCAAATATCGTCATATTAATCAAACATCTGGAGATATAATATCATCGTATGATAGTGCTGAAAGCCAATTGGATAATGTTGAGTATCTTCCAGCATCTGTAATACGTCAGAGTATATGTCAAGTAGAAGTTGATGCAATTGCATCAGATATATTGAATAGAGAAGATTTGGCCAAGGGGATTGAATTGAATCCAGGATTGGCGGCAATATGGAATGATGAGAGGTCTAGAAGAGAACAAGTTGGTTTAGGTGGCGGTGATACACAGCTTGTTAATCCAAAATCACCAGAGAGGCCAACGTACCGTCCGACTGATAGTGATCTTTATCAGGAGCAGAGACTTGCCCGTCGTCTTTTGACGATATCACAGGTGGGAAAACTCAATGATTTTTTCATTATTCTTTATTTCTGCACTGAAGAAAGAATTAAAAGAATATACTTTGCATTTGACAAAATAATGTCTTCTATTGTCATGAAATCAACTTCTATGTAGCAAATCAGTTCTATTTAAATTCAAAAAAAATAAAAATTTTTTAGCTCTACCAATAGCAAATGATTGCTCATCTACCTTATTTTTATTGATATCTCTCACAAGAGCAACTGGAAATAATTACTCCCAATTTTTTATTTTATTTGCAGTGTGACGAGAGTACACTCTCAATGAGTACGAATCCAACTCCGTATCCAGCTGAAGTAGAGGATGGTGATGTAATATTAAATGCATCAAATTTTAATAGTTTGAGTGCATCAACTATTGAAAAAACTCAACGGCCAAATGGAACTTTCAGTTCAAGCTCTCTTGGTACTTCTCAGAGCTCCCAAAGTTCTCACGAATGCAGTATTTGTGAGTAAAATATTTTTCTTCTTTTCTTCTAAGAAAACTCAGTGCATGAAGTTTTTTAAAGATTTTTATTGTTTTTCAAAGAAGCTTTTGGAATTCAATTATGTGGAATTGGACTAATTCTTTCCTTGTTTTCTTCTTATAGTGGATGCTGATGATCTGCCTCTAGTTGAATTGCTAGATAATTTAGCATGTGATTCTGATACTAAGGACTCAGTGGATGAGGACAGTATTCTTGGTACTCAAAAATCCGAATTTGATAATTATCATCATGATGAAAAAAGCGAGGATGAAAATGAGAATGATAATGAAAATTTGAATTTAACATGCATGGAATTGGAATCCTGGAGTCCTTGGGAATGTGGCAATAAACTCACAGCCTCTCAAGAACAAGAAAAACCATCGTTCGTGGATGATGAAATGGATAAAACCCTATTGGATGCACTTTTAGCAGCCGGAATCGATTCAGATGCTTCAGAATCGAATGAATCTGTAGTACCTCAGCTGGATGGAGCTGGCGATTTATGCTCGAGCCTACTTGATTCTGAAGAAGAAGATAATATGCAAATGGAAGCTGAACAAGATGATGTTATGCTCAATAAAAGACAAATGTGCACGCATGAGCGAACAAGTACAATGGTTTGCTCATCAAATACACATTGTGATGAATCAATACCAACTAATTCAAGTATGAGCCCATCAACGTCATCTTTATCATCAGACGTAACAACTGCATCATGGTCATCTGTCGTACAAAATGACAATTATTTAAATCAATATAATACGATCAATTATGAGCATCTTGATGGAACTTTTGTTCATGATATTGATGATATAATGGAAATGGAAATGAACTTTTCAAATGCTGATGAAGCTCTAGGATCAAGTAATTTAATTGAAGATGAGACAATACCAATTGAGAGAGTTTTAAATGGTGATCCGTGCTTCACAGAAACTGCTGAACTTGATAAATCTGATTTAACTGAACTTCAGGACCAATACGTTAGTTTACTTGACAATGAATTATTACCTGAAATTTATGAACTGACTCAGAATCAAGATGATATTAATAATTCAACTGATAGAACCGAGAGTCCTCAAGTAATTCATAATTATAACGTTAATTCACCGCGTAAAGATAATATCAAAATCAATCAAGAGTCTGATATTAATTTGTGTAGTAAAAATTCAGTTAAAATTATTGATATTGACAATGGAAATTCAAAGGATTTGAATAGATTGACTAGTGACAGTTCTGATTATAATTGTAATATTGTTGCAACATGGGAGGAATTGCATGATTTACAGTACCTACCAAAACGTATAATTAAAAGAAAGTGTACACGTAAATCAAATAATCTAGTTAAAGGAAGAAGAAAGAAGAAATTAACAAAATGTTCAATGAAATGTGAATCAAGTGTGATTAGTGATAATCATCAAGAATTTAATAATACTAAAACATTGGATACATTCAAATTGAATGATCATTCACTCGATAAATTCAGTGATGCACGTGGTACACTACCTGGTGTACAATATTCACCCTATTCCCTCGGTGATAATGAGAATTTAGTTACACCAATATTAGCTGATTTTGAAGAATTAATTAATCCTTTGTCTTCCCCAATTAATTCTGTACATGATTCAACTGATTATTTATCCGAAAGATCACATAATGGTATTATTTTTGGTAAAGATAAGCACAGACACTGTATTTATTCATTTCATCATAGAAAATTCATTCAAGATTATGTATTCACATCAAATGAAATATGGGTTATTGAAAAGCGTAAAAGAGGTAATGGCAATAGATCATCAGCGATTTGTGATAAAAACTGTCGTTTACCATACGTACCTCTACAGAAAATTGATATTCCAAATGGGATGAATGAAAGTATTAGTTTCGATGAAAATTTGAATACAAGTTGTGATTCAATTGTTGTGCCCGATGATATGAAGAAAGATCTGAATTTTTCATCAGCCGAAACGTCAGAGCTTGATGAGAAACTTCATAGAAAACGCAATGACAATAAGAAAAATACATTTACCAGAGTAACAAGACAATCGGAGAGGAATTTCATTCAGTCGCAGACATCAACTGAGAATGGTGATGGTCCAGTTATAATAAGGCGTGTATTCGAAGAAAAAGGTGCTGATTCAAGTAGAGTTAAAAAACGTAAAATTATATTGAAAGTTGGTAGTAATACAGATTCTCAATCGGATGATTCAAAATGTGATGATAGAATCACAGTTCCTGTTAAATCAAGAAGAGGATTACATAAATACAAATTTAATATAGAGACAAGATCAACAATTTCAAAGAATTCAAGTCAATTACCAGCTGTAAAGCATTCAACGAGTTTGGAAACTAGTTTGCTACCGAATAACAACATGATATTACCGAAGAATGCACCATTGGAAGCTCTAAACCGTCCACGAATAATATGCAGCATTAACACACAACACCTCAGCCCCAAGCTGGTTCTTAACTTGACTATTAATCAAAAAAAGAGATTAAAACAAGATACGCCAACTTCATCAACGCATCCACCATTGCCATTACCAGCACCACCAGTTGATGTTAAAATACGCAATGTTGAAATATTATCAAAGAAATATAAACTGCGACTACCCAGGAGAGAGCCTAAGGGAGAATCAATAACACCAGAAAGGAAAAAGGAAAAAAATGAAGTTAGTGGACCACTTGAAGTTGCAAATTCATTTGATGAACAACTCGATAAATTACCAGAGCTCTGTGATTCAATTTATCCTAATGGAATTGATCTCATACGAGATTCAAATGGAGTAGCAACACTCCTCGATAATTCGTCAGTGATCAATGAGAAAATAATCGATTCAGTTGAATACAGAAGTGCAGTTACTGAAGTTAATTTGTACTCTGGTAAGGATTACACAATTGATGCAGTTAGTCAAGAAATACCACAGTGTTTATTTGAAGAGGATTCAAATAATTCATTCAATGAAAATGGCATGAATACGATGAGTTTGGAGAGTTCAGTTAATGAAATCGAGGCAAATCCAACTTCACAATCTGATAATTCAAGTATTAAATCATTTCAGCCAGATGATGAAGAATACAGTGATCATGAAAGCGGTATATTATCCATGGCTGATGGTGATTCTGGTAGTAATGGTACATTGAACAATGATGTCGTTGGTGATATAAAACATTCACCAAGTTCACTTCGTGCATTGATAAATGAATTTCAGAAAAGCAAGAGATGCGAACGCTGTGAAAGATGTAATTGCAATTCGTTCATGACAATTTTACCTAAAAATAATGAGGAATCAAGAACTGGATCAATTAGAGGTGATAAAATTAATTTGCAGGATGAAAAAATTGATCTAGTAACAAAATCAATATTTCGTCTTATTGGTGAGGATAATGAAATTAATACTAATAGTAAAGATACATATCCAATGAGTAGCAACATTGATAGTGATGATACATTGAAGGATATCTCAGATGGAAATTTGGACAGTGATTATCATAATCCTGATGATAACAATGAAAATGTAGCATCAACACCAAAATCATCACCAAAAAAGACCACAATATTACGTAAAATTTATTCAAATAATTTGGAATTTAATGAAAATGACAATTCAACTAGTTGCACATTATCAACCATCAATAATTCAATTTCGAATAATTCACAGATGAAAAATGTTAATTCGAGTGACAATGATAATAATAACAGAAGTACAGCTGTATTCAATTCAATAATTGATAAAAATAAATTTGTCCCTGCAATCAATGATAAACAATCATTACAATCAGAAAATCCAAAGGCTTATCCATCCATTCTGCTGAAGAAAAATGATAACATTGAATTGATTGATAATAATGATGAGGCACTAAATTTGGAAGAGACTCTATCATTCCCGAGTGTTATTATAAACGATGAAAAATATCATTTTCACTCAATTGATAGTGAAAAAATTTCTAATAAATTATTATCATTATCAAAAAGTTTTAATAATCAATTGGCCGGAACTGATGTGAATATTATTGGTGAAATTGTCAATGACAATGCAGAAAATATTTGGACAGGAAGCACATTAATTTACATTAATGAAGACACAAGAGATACATTTATTATCGGTGATGACATTTCTCATGATAAAATTGAAAATTGTCGAACTGATAATCTTCATCTGTGTGAGGATTCGTCAAGAACTGATGCTCCTGACATGGATTCAGATTATGACACCAATATACGTAATAAGACTCTGCCATGTGTATTGCCAAATTCACGATTTTTCAATGCAAATACATTGAGTTTGCATCGCAATGTTGATGAGAGCATGGTTGATGATATATCAAGAGTCGAAGAAGGTGATGTACTCGGAACTGATGAATTACCTGTTGCAAATGATGTTCCATTATACTCTGGTGAATTTTCAAACAGTTTGGATATTAGCCACGTAGAGACTGAAGAAATTATTGAAACAAGAGAAGAAATACTATTTTCATCAATTGATCATACTGAAGAGGTTGAGACTTTTAGAGATGACTCGATGATTGCGATTGATTCTACTAATGATGATGTTCCTCAACCCCTTTCAAGTATTGGAGGAAGACTTGAAGTATTTGAACAAGTTTCATCTTTGGTTTCCACCTCAACTCTTGAAGTTGAATCAGATAAAAATAATGTAACACCGTTGCTTAATGAATCCTCAGGAATCTGTACGAATGTACTGGATAAAGTTGCCTCAGTGTCAGAAGTACGTACGTCAAGTACTATTGAAGAACGTGAAGAATGCATTAATGAAGTTGCATCAAATTCGGAAGACAGCTGTGTAAAATTATCTCAAATAAATTCAACATCATCTGCCTCATCGCAACCATCATCATCATACAATCATAATATTGATGATGAACTTGAATTTTTGAGCTCGCCAGAGGCTTCAGAAGATGAAACAATAAATGTTATCATCAACAATCTTGATGATGATGAAGAATTATCAACGAGTAATGAGCATTTATCAAAAACCTGCGGAAACATGAATGAACACATTAGTTGTACTGAATCAGAAATTTTAAATTTCGAAGACATTGATTCAATTCCCTTGATTCATCGAATCAAAGCAAATATCAAAAAATCTAATGAGCTTAAAACATCAATTGATTCATCAAAACAACAAGTGTCAGTTAAAAAAATGAAATGTCCCAGGGTATCAGTTCGTTTAGAACGCCTGAATCCGATCCTAATTGCCCAGTACCTGAATAAAATTCCTTTAGAATTAAATATTACTAACAGAATTCCAAAAATTAAAAAAAATGTCACATTTTCATCTAAAATTGAATACTTTGAACTAAGTGAAGAATGTATTACGACTGAAGATGAACAAACAGAAAGTGGCAGTGAATTAGAAAACAATGAAGTATTTGAAATAAACAGTGTATTAAATCTCAGTGATAAGAGAAGATCATCAAAACGTACTAGAACCAGAGCTCAAAGTGAAATAACTGAATTTTCATCACCAAACTCATCGATAAATAGCAAAATTCATGAGATACGAAAAAGTAATAAACGTGCAAAGACAGCAAACAGCATTGTTACAACTGAACTCAATGAATCTCACATAAATGAGCTCGCTGATGAAATTCCAGAAATATTGAATGACGGTCAAAATCCAAATTGCCAAGAACAACTGCAGGAGGATTTCTCCTCGGAGAAGATACCCAGTAAAGAACTTCCTGTTGAAATAGTGTATCAGCTTGATAAAATACCAGAAATTGTTTTAGAAAAACTCCCCGAAGTACCCCAGCAACTGCCACTGATGGAAGAAAATTTACAAAAATCGGAATTCACCAGAAGAAATAAGATTCTATCAAAATGTTCACGTTCACCATCTTCATTGAGTCTGACTGGTGCTGTAATTCTATCATCTCAATCGTTAAAAAATTCAATCCTCCATGATCTTCAGTCAAAAATGGCCAATCGATATTTAAAAACATATGAAATACGTTCACCTTATCAAACAAAAACTCACAGTATCAGTGTTGATAAGAGACTAATACTGTCACAATTAACAGTTAAAAACGCTAAATTTGATGTTAGAAATGAGAAGGAAGATTTTTTGTATCAACTTGGCTTGTACTCAATTAATCCAAAGTTCTGTGACTGGCAGAATGAAGAGTCACACTGTGCCTATATACAACGTCAGAAGCCCAAAGTTCAATTGCACAGATTGGATGGACCAACGTTGAAACGTTATGGCTATACGCATCGTTTTAAATCGAACAAATTCGGTAAACGTTTTTTGAATGGTGCCAATGACTTTAGACTTCCGGCATTCGATGGACCAGCTGATTTTAGTTCAAGTGACTCTGATGACAGTGATAGTGAGGCCAATAAATTTGAAGCTAAAGAGAAAAAAGTTTGCACATATAAATCCGTTAAACATAAGGAAATTATCGCAACACCAAAAAAACGTAAACATCCAGATAGTGATGATGATGATGAAATTCAGCCGAAAACAGCAAAGTCCTTGCGTTCAACACCAGTAAGAGCATCACTACGTTCACCGTTAAGATCAAGTATGTTGAAGAGTCCAGGTGGTTTGTCTGGAAATTATACACCGCTTAATATTATTGTAACATCTCCAAAGGTACGTAAAGAGAATTTAGCCGTTACTGCACAATCGCGGATTTGTGCTGATGGTAATGATGACAGTTCAACAACTTGCTCCGCCCCAAGAAGAAGAGTACGCGGATTACATGAGAATTTTCTGCGTGGTAAAATCACAGTTACTACACCAAGCCGAAGATCAGGTAAACTTCTTCACGAAATAAAAAAAAATAAACAAGAATAGAAATTTTAGAAGGAAAAAAAAAACAATTTTATTTGATTTTATTTAGGAAATACATGCACGCAGGATATTACATCGAGAATGCATCTCGGTGAACTTGATAAGATGTGAGTCTCACGATTTATTTCTCTTTAAACCAAAAACAAACTCATTTAAAGAATCAAAATGACTCTACTATCATTTCAATTAAAAACTATTCTTTCAAATAATTATGTGCAAATCTGCAGTGCCAATACTCCAGGGATTTCACAGTATCAACCTGGTAATGATGTGATTGTGAATGACGACTTTGTGAATATTCAGAGGCAGGAGTTATCCATTAAACACGATAAAAATGTTCGCAAGAATCTTTTCAATGATGATGATTCAATGGAATTGACGAAAGCAAATAAATCACCCAGGCCCAGTACATCCAAGGAAGTTGAAATTTCAAAGTTAAGCGATGCAGATAATGATATTGATAAAACATTAATATTTGATGACAATGAGGAGGAAGATGATTTCGAGCTGAAATATTCAACAATGGACAATTCGAGATCCAGAGAGAATGAAGATGAAGATGATTTATGTAACCTCACGTTTACACAGTACATAGGCACACAAATATCAAAGAACACGCAGTATGTGTCAAACCGCAGCCAGATTGAAGCAGATCCAAATAAATCTGTGATAATATTACCGCGTTACAATCCACCATCAGTCGTTAGAATCAAAGAGACGCTAGATTCTTACGGAATACCTCAGTGTCGGAATTTGCAGCCTTTTTTCAGCATTCAGGCTGATGCACCAGGTCAAAAAGAACTTGCCCATCGGATGCTCAAGGTACCTGGTAAAGGACTAGCAGATGTAGAAATTTTTAAGTCAACAATAGAGAATTCAACAGGTTTAAATCGTTGGAGAAGAATGAAAATAAATGAATTTCATCCAGCGAAAGGTAAAATACAGTCATCCAGTATACGCCAGAGCCTTGCAGGTCACGGATCGATAGTGATTACACCATTGATAATTCCGCCATCAATAAAGAATGTTAAAACTTGGTTGAAAGCGCGTGAGTATTTGAAGAAAAAAGGAGCTGAAAAGCATAATTCCATGGAGAAAGAAACCAATAAGAAATCAGAACATGAGAAGCGTAGTATAGAGCATGATGAAAATTATTCAGATTTATCAGATTCAAGTATCGTTGAGCCATCTCCAGAAAAGGTAATTGAATCAAACTCATTGAGATTCCTCGGTCGTACACCGAAAATTTCGCAAACTAAAAGAACCCATTCATCACCTTCAACTGATCAATCGATTATTTCATTGAATAATGACAGAAATACACCATCAAATGCTACTGGATCCTCAGAAATGGGTTCTACGTTGATGAGTATGATAGAAAAATCAGAATTATTCAAAGATCAACACTCGAAGCACCTTGGTATGTCGTGTGGGCAAATCGATTGTCTGACAACAACAGAGAGAGGAAGTGTCGCAAATGAAAACAGAAAGAAAGCGAACGCAATTCATACGTATCAGTATCTAACACTGATGGCAGTGGAAGTTCACGTGGAAACTCGTTCTGATTTGCTTCCAGATCCTGAGCACGATGCAATCTCTGCTGTGTTCTACGCAATTCAGAGTGACGTACCCCCGACATCACGAGTGGAGCCATTGAAGCACGGAATGATAGCAGTTGCTTCAGAGAGCTCAAAAAAACTCGGTTACTCTTACGGAACGAATGTTCCTTTTGACATGAAATTAGTTGCCAGTGAAGGTGCTCTATTCGAGTCATTTATTGAGTTAGTAACTCGTGTAGATCCAGAAATTTTCATTGGATGGGAATTAGAAGCATTGTCGTGGGGCTATATATTTCAGCGTGCAACAAAATTTGGCGTCAATTTGAACAAAAAAATATCAAGGATACCAGGTGTCCAGTGCAAATGGGAGGCAACAACACCAGATTTAGATGCACTTGGAGAAATAAAATTACCAGGTCGTGTTGTACTTGACATCTGGAGAATAATGAGACATGAAATGGCACTTCTCAGTTATTCATTTGAGAATGTCATGTATCACGTTATGAATGAGAGAATTCCATGTCCATCATTTAAAAAATTGACTGAATGGTGGAGTTCGGACGGTGTCAAAGAACGTTGGAAAGTCGTCGAGCATTACAGTATTCGTGTACTTGGTGTTTTACGAATACTAGAACAGTTGGATATCATCGGCAGAACCAGTGAACATGCTCGACTATTTGGTATACAATTTTATGAAGTTTTTACACGTGGCTCGCAGTTTCGAGTCGAATCAATCATGTTGCGGCTCGCTAAACCGCTGAATTATATACCTGTGTCACCATCAATGCAACAGAGAGCATCAATGAGAGCAATGGAGGCGCTGCCATTGATAATGGAGCCTGAATCAGTATTTTATCATGATCCAGTAATTGTGTTGGATTTTCAAAGTTTGTATCCAAGTATTATAATTGCACACAATTATTGTTTCTCAACTTGTATTGGAAGAATTGAACACATTGGACAACCGCATCCATATCCGTTTGGTGCCACTGTACTGAAAATTACAAAAAATACAGCATTAAAACTTGAGGGCAAAGTTAATTATGCACCTTGTGGTGTTGCATTTGTTAAACAAGATGTTAGACTTGGTATATTACCAAGAATGTTGACTGAAATACTGGAAACACGTTTTATGGTTAAAAAAGCTATGAAGGATCACGATCAGAATGATAAAACACTACAAAGAGTATTGCATTCAAGGCAACTGGGTCTTAAATTTCTTGCGAACGTTACTTATGGTTACACTGCTGCCAATTTCACAGGCCGCATGCCTTGTGTGGAGGTAAATATAATGAAATTATAATATTAAGCTTGATTCAATTCAATAGATCTTTCATGGGAAACTATTACATGAAATTATATGTGCTTTCTTTATTCAGGTTGGCGACAGCGTTGTTAGTAAAGCCAAAGAGACACTGGAACGGGCAATAAAACTTGTTGAGTCGACACCAAAATGGGGAGCTCGTGTCGTTTATGGTGATACTGATTCGTTATTCATACTTGCACCTGGTAAATCAAAGGAGGATGCTTTTAAAATTGGATATGAAATTGCTGATGCTGTTACTGCCTCTAATCCAAAACCAATTAAATTGAAATTTGAGAAAATACTTTTCCCGACAATATTACAGGTAATTATCATTTTTTTTTTTTTTTTTCAATTTCATTTAGAACTCTGCAGTTTGTTTATCGTCTGAAGGATTTTTTTATATTGACACTTCAACTTATAGTTCCGCGAATCTCGATATTTCCATTCTGAGTCAGAAAGTGTTAATGCTATCTGATAATGAGTTCATTTAAAATTAGTCATAGACTATTTCATAAATAACTTGAGAATTATTAATAGATTCGAAGGAGAATGTTGGAAGACTTTGCTGTCAAGGAATCTCATCAGCTGCTAATCTCTTTCCATGAGGCCAGCAGTTTTTCAGATATTTGCAAAATACATTGCATAACAGTTATATTTTGTCCCCTTGACAATTATGATTAGGGTAACATGACCAATAGATGGACGGTTAAGGAAATATTAGACTTTATTAATTCATAAGAAATAGGCAAATCAAGTTAAAAAGTTGCAGAAAAGAATGATGTACAGGAAAATATGCAGTGATTCGCCTAAAAATCAATTAAACTTGAATAATGTAGAAATAATTGAAGAAAATCAAGGAAAAACTGAAAAATAACTCGAACCCCCAATAGATGGACAGTTGCATATTTTCAGTGGTATGATTTTAAATTTCGATCAATCGATATGTAATGAATAGTTCATAAATCTACATGTATGTAATAATTAGATATTGACGTGAGAAGTATAAGAATCATTCATTTATTTTTGAAAATCCTTGATTATAGAAACCGTCCATCTTTTGGTCAGTGTCCATCTATTGGTCGTGTGACCTTATTATTTTTTCGTTATGATTTTCATAATCAAAGATTTCGTGATGGAACAGATTCATGTATTGGCACCGAGCATTTTTCACGGGGGAAAATACTAGGAGAGATTCATTGGGGATTGTCAGAGAAAACCCAAAGAGAAAGAATGAAAAAAATACTCTCCCATAGTTTCCACGTAATTTCATAGAAATTCGGTGTACCCTCTTACTGAAATTTTCATCTCCATTTTCCCAAGTTACATTTTTAAATTATAATTTTTATTTTTTTTCCCAATTTTCAGACAAAAAAACGCTACTGCGGCTACATGTGGGAATCTCCAAAGCAAGAAAAACCGACATACCTAGCAAAAGGAATAGAGACAGTGCGGAGAGATGGTTGCCCTGCAGTATCAAAGATTCTCGAAAAATCATTGAAAATATTATTTGACACAAAGGACGTTTCTCAAGTTAAAAGTTATGTTGTACGTCAATTGGATAAAGTATTGCGTGGTAAAGTATCGATTCAGGACTTGACTTTTGCCAAGGAATTCCGTGGTATGAGAGGCTACAAAGAGAAGGCATGTGTGCCAGCATTGGAATTAACACGTCGTTTGATGAAGAAAGATCCACGTGCATTACCACGGCACAGTGAGCGTGTTAAATACGTTATTGTTGCTGGGGCTCCAAATCAGGCATTAATACACTGTGTAAGATCACCATGGGAATTGATAAATGATCCTGGTCTTCGACCAAATGCAGTTTATTACGTCACACGTGTTATAATACCACCACTTAATAGGTGTTTGAATTTGATGGGTGTTGATGTTAATAATTGGTACAGAGAAATGCCACACCGACAAATTTTAGATAATCCCATTGCTCTGCCAATTGATAAGCACAAACAAACAATATTTCAATATTTTGGTAATATTATTTGTTCTGCATGTGGACAAACGTCGACTAAAGCATTATGCAATGATTGTCAATTGAGACCAACTGATACACTCATTATGCTTCATGAAAAATTAAGATGGTTGGAAAGAATTAATGATGATGTTATCAGTTTGTGCAGATCTTGCACTGGTCGCAGCGATACAAGTGACTGTATATCATTGGATTGTCCTGTATTATATAGACGAGCTAATGTACAAAGAGAATTAACACAAAGAGTGCAATTGGAACAAATTATAAATCAGACTATTGATTTATGAAAAGTAAATTTCAGCAGTGAAGTGGTGGATTTTTTTTTTCTTCCGCAATGTCATGGGAATGATTGAGCCAAAAGGAAGCAAAATGATGTACCACTCTACTACTAAATTGTCTTTGTGGAATTTTTTAAAATGAATTGTAGGCTTCCATAATGAAAGTTTAGTCAATTTCGGAAAGAGATATGAATTTTTCAAATATTTTTAACTGCTTCTGCATTCCTTTACAATTTTTCTACGTGAATTTTGATGTTCACTGTCATTTGAACACGTAATTTTTTGTAATAGCGGTGAGTAAACGTGTCTTGTGGATTTAATGAAACAATATTATTTAAATATTATGTAAATCAGTGAAGGAAAACAAGTTATTTTCTACAAGTATCAAAATTTTCATACTACAGTGTGCTTGGCTACGTGATATTCATATATTTTCTCATATTTAGATTCTTCATTATTTTTTCAAACTTCCGTAGTAGTATTTTAGAAAAATGAATCAATCATGATTCTTGCTCATCAATTGAATAAAAAATTGTTTTATCTCACAAAGTATTCGAGTCACCAAAGGATTGCATCATCAACAATTCAATATTCAAAGAACCAAATAAAATAACTATGACGAGTTTACAATTTAAAAAACATAATGAGGTATATTCATGAGTTCAGATTAATTTTTCTCTAATATCATCTTCAAGTCATAGTTAATATTTCTAGTTTTAATAGCACACTGACATAATCAAAAAAATTAATTAATCTGAGTCTTGGGGTTTACGGTAATTGTCATAAATTCCTTCAAAAAAAAATGCAATAGTTCTAATCAGCATGACCTCAATATGCCTCATTCAGTTGATTAATTTTTTAATAGATAATAATAATTCCGAGGTTTCTAAATCTCAAAGTGCCATTGTTCCTTATTATTAATCACATGGAGAATACTTACCGAATTAAAAATTATCATCATAGATAACTGAATATAAATGTTACATGGAACAAAAATCGTAAAATACATAATAAATAAAGAGAAAAATATAAACCGCCGGCGGTTTTGAGAGTGGTATCTACACCTGAATTGAAAGAATTCAATTGAGCAAATATCTCTGGCAAAATTTCCATTGAAAAAAAAAAAAAAAAGACTTTTTAATTCGGTAAAACGTACTGACTCTGGCGATTATAGTCATAAATTGACACTTGGGACAGTAGGGAAAAAGAAATTATATTTGTATAAAAAAAATTATGCAGAAAGACCTATGTAAGATTATTATAAGTAAATAATGTACGTTAAATTTTTTTTAATCGAAGAAAAAGAAATGTAAACAAAAAATCAAACTGTCACTACGAAATTTTGGGAACTTGTATAAGTGATTTAACAACGAAAAGATTATTCATTCATTGCGTTGTATTTATTACATGAGTTTATCGTTGTTAAAAGATGTAAGAATTGGATGAAATTTGATTTAAGAAAGAGAAGAGAGAAATGAAAAAAATTTACGCGTGTGTGATATAGAGAAAATATGATTAATGTGGATTAGAGAAGCCATTTAAATGTGAACATACCCATTGTATATATATATATACTATATGTATACTATATATATATATACCTATATACTTTTTTCGTACAAATGAAAGACTGCTGAAGCACTTCTTTACTCCACATTATTGAAACGCGTAACTATTATAAGATTGAATATAATTTTTAAAACAAATATTCTTAACAAAACAAACAGTAGTTTAGGGAATGAAAAGAACAGAATCCTATTTAATGAAAAAAAAACAGTCGTTATGTAGGTGGAGCATTGTTTTTTCTTGATTATTTACTTGTGTTAGCTAATAACACTCGTTGTTTTCATATTATTATTATTTTTCTTTCATTTTTAATTTCTGTACTTAAGTTATCGCAGGAAATGATCAAAAATAAGCGCAATACGTCAAAATAATTCTCTCTATTTTTTTTTTTCATTTGAATAATTATCATTACAGCTAAGTTTATTGATGAGAACATTCTCATTTTTATGTTGTACTTTATTGGATCAAATTAATGAAAAGAAAAAAAAATGAAAAAAAAGAGCCTTTTCTGATGACTGTGATACATGGTCTCATTTGATTTCTTATCTAATTTTTCCACCTTTGTAGTAATAAATGAGAAAAAAAAATCTGTTTCGTAATAAAAACTGGACTTTTCACCATTCATTTCCTTCATTTGTCTCATAGCGATGCAGTAATTTCATTGTCACCTTTATTTTTGTGAATTATCTCTTAATCGATGAGTAATAGGCGAATTTTTCAATAATCCTGTTTGTATTTCTACTTTTTATATGCGAAAAACGGTCATTACGAACATTCTTCTTACTAATTTCTATATATTTTATAAAAAGAATAAGAATGTTTTTTTTAATTTATTGAACATCTTGAAATTTAATTGGGATGAATTTAATTGGAATTTTTTAAAATATTTAAAATCACCGAATATCGATATTAAAGGAGTTCATCTAGGATGATTGATTGATTGTGGAATCGATTCGTCTTCTTATCCGACTAATGAATCCTAAAATATACCGCTGAAATTATGTTTTATTTTATGTACTGAAATGACAAAATTTTCGGAATGATAAGTCTCAAATTTCTTCTCGAAACCGTTCAATCTACCGTCAGAAAAATCGTATCTCTAGTTCTCCTACTTCGTATCATCGAAGTATTTGAAAACGATCCTCATTACTCAGAATATTCAAATTTGAACTACAATAAAATATTTCTATTTACCCGATTTCATCATATGTGAAGACAATCAAATCCTCATCAATTGCTTGTACACAGAGAAAAATGTTTTCTTAATTTAAGAATGTGCAGGTCACTTAAATTAAGAAAGTAAAGTCACTTGATTTAAGTGAGAAAAGTCACTTAATTTAAGTGACTTTTACTTTCTTAAATTAAGAAAGAAAGAGTTACTTGATTTAAGTGAGAAAAGTCACTTAATTTAAGTGACTTTTACTTTCTTAAATTAAGGAAGAAAAAGTTACTTGATTTAAGTGAGAAAATTCACTTAATTTAAGTGACTTTTACTTCCTTAAATTAAGACAGAAAAAGTTACTTGATTTAAGTGAGAAAAGTCACTTTATTTAAGTGCGAAAAGTCACTTAATTTAAGTGACTTTTACTTCCTTAAATTAAGACAGAAAAAATAACTTGATTTAAGTGAGAAAATTCACTTAATTTAAGTGACTTTTACTTTCTTAAATTAAGAAAGAAAACGTTACTTGATTTAACTGAGAAAAGTCACTTAATTTAAGTGAGTTTTACTTTCTTAAATTAAGAAAGAAAAAGTCACTTGATTTAAGTGAGAAAAGTCACTTAATTTAAGTGACTTTTACTTTATTAAATTAAGAAAGAAAAAGTTACTTGATTTAAGTGAGAAAATTCACTTAATTTAAGTGACTTTTACTTTCTTAAATTAAGAAAGGAAGCGTTACTTGATTTAACTGAGAAAAGTCACTTAATTTAAGTGAGTTTTACTTCCTTAAATTAAGAAAGAAAAAGTCACTTGATTTAAGTGAGTTTTACTTTCTTAAATTAAGAAAGCAAAAGTCACTTGATTTAAGTGAGAAAAGTCACTTAATTTAAGTGACCTGCCATTCTTAAATTAAGTGACTGCACATTCTTAAATTAAGAAAACATTTTTCTCTGTGTACTCCTGAGGATGCATCTTGAAGTAGTTCGATAATAAAATAGGGAAATCCAAGGCCAAGGGTGAGAAATAAATAGATATTTACATTTATATGTTCAATACTTTACTGAATTTCGACTTTCTCATAAAAGATTACTCTTCACTATTCTAAATTTAGTATACAGTTATAGTTTCAACATTGAGATAGATGGGTGCGGTTGAAATTCTCGTGCAATAAAATTTGTTCCAATGGTTCAGTCTTGTTATTACTTTGCTTCAATTTTTCATCCATATATAGATATATATATATATTTTTTCATAAATTACAGTAGAAAAATATTGATATTCCAAAACTGATACTGAATGAAATTGGTCAATATCATCGATACTTTATGGAGAGAAAACAATGGTAAATGTGATATTATGTGTTTTGAATTGATTCTGACAAACAAATTGATTGTTTCATTGAATAAATCATCTATAGTAGCCGCACCCATTACAAAATTTGGAAGAATTCAGTTATTATGCTTCCAGGTATCGACATTTGTGGTTTTTTTTAGGTACATCCAAGTTATTGATAACATTTAAACATTTGAATACACATTGGTCATAATAATTTTCTCTCATTGCATAACTATACCAATGACTAAAGGTTCTAAATTACATTGAACAAGGAATTATTAATTCTTCCATGATTGATGACCTATCTTTCTTATCAATAAAAATGAAAGCATCATAATCAAGAAAAATTGAACAAATACGCCTATACAGTTATCCCATTGAATACGCAATTATGTGATTACTAACCAACGCTCAATTGAAGCATAAAATTTTATGACAGACAAAATAAATATAATAAATCTCGTAATTGAATGGAATAGTATGAGTCAATTTAACTTTCAACGCATTTTTATAGATCCATTGAAATTCAAGTGAGATGGAGCAATTTTCGTAGTAACATTATTTGTGGAGAAAGACGAGAGCTACAAATGTTTCCACAAGAATCATTTTAATCTCCTTGATTCACAAAATCAGCGATAGAAACTTACAAATTTAAACCATAGGGTAACATGACCAATAGATGGACGATTAAGGAAATATTAGACTTTATTAATTCATATGAAATAGGCAAATCACGTTAAAAAGTTGCAGAAAAGAATGATGTACAGAAAAATATACAATTAAATTTGAATAATGTCGAAATAATTATAGAAAATCAAGGAAAAACTGGAAAATAACGTGAACCCCCAGTAGATGGACAGTTGCATATTTGCAGTGGTATGATTTTAAATTCCGATCAATTGGTAGGGAATAAATAGTTTATAAATCTATATGAATGTAATAATCAGGAATTGACGTGAAATGTATAAGAATCATTCATTTATTTATGAAAATCCTCGATAATAGAAACCGTCCATCTTTTGGTCAGTGTCCATCTATTGGTAATGTGACCCTATCATTTTTTCCACTCAACTATTGAAATCCAATTTTTGCAGGGAAAATATACTTCCTCAAGACTGATATCAACTCGTCATTTACCCATGATTTGGCAACATTGTAATAGTCATATAAGATTGAATTAATTGATGTTTTAAAAATTAAATTCATATGAAATGTAAATTTGGCTGATAATCTTGTAGTATAAGTATTTGTAGTCTTCGTTAGAGAACAATGCACGAACTTTTTTCACGGAATGGATTTGATTTTTGTGATGAAAATCCAACAAGTAGACAATCCTCTTGTTCATGCTCAGTGATGTATTTCATGATATCTTCAACAGCTTTGCTAACTGTTATACGTTTAATAGCAGCCTCACGTCTTAGCTGTTCCGTCACTTGACGTTGCTGTTGTAAATTAGTGATCACCATGTCCATAACCGCTGTATCTGACAGGCCTATTTTGCGGGTGTGGTCTTTAACACTTTAAACAGGAAATAAACAGCCCAGTGGGGCTCCTTCTAATGAACGTTTGCTTTGGTTTTTTTTTTATTAAAAAATGTTAAATAATCACTGGATCAGTGATTGAACACTTTTACACTCGAGATTTTCCCTTTTTAATGGCAATTGAACACTTCCGTTCAATTTTTTTGGCACTTTGGGAAGAAGTAAATGAAGTGAATTGTTGCGTAGGCTTCTGTGTTTTATTTTCAGCAAAAAAAATACTGCCTTTGCGTTCCAGAAATAACAAAGTAATATGGTGGCTCGGTGACTTCCGGTGTGAAGTTTGCCCTCATCGTGATCCGCCTGATTGGCGTAGCTTAGAGATGTGAAATAACGGACAAATAAGAAGAAGAAGAAGAAGACGGGAGTCCGCCGGGAGCCGTCGAGCGGAGCAGTCATTCGGCTGTTCCGTTAAAGAGGTATTCTATCATAAGACCCGAACATACCTCATCTACATCTATTCTGTTCTACTCTTTTCTTTATTTCTTTTCTCTCTATCAAATCTTCATTTCATAAAGACGCTCCAGTTGTAGTTATAAATATTACCGGCGGTCTCCCCAGTGAATATTAGTCTAGAAAATCGAACAACAGAAAGAATAAAGTGAAAAGTAAAGCAGTCTGACAATTTGGCATAATCTCGCGTTGGAATTTACAAAAGTTGAATTTTTACCAGCCGAAAATTAATTTTGTAATATTCGGGTGTGAAATTGAGTGAAATTGGAGAATAAAAGAATCAAGAATTGGCATCGTTGAGAAAGGAGTTTGTTTTTGACTCTTGCCGCATGAGGCTGAGGTCATCGGCTAAGTGTTGACAAATAGACACCGCTGAACAATGGGATTCAGATTTGTAAACAGACAGAAAGAATGAATTCCGAGAAAAATCGATATCTACGTTCACTTTGAAACTCGACAATAATTCACAGTTGAATATTTGAAGAAATAAGAGAAAAGAAATAAATTGAATTCACGAGAAAGAAAAAAGAGACGAAGAAAAGAAGACAAAGAGATTGAATTTGTGAAACGAAGAAGAATACAGATGGTACGCCCTCTAACGGGTATAACCAAGAAAATAAGAATTCAAGATATTTGGAGAAGAATTGGTACTTGCCCCTCTCATAGGGGATATAACCATAAGGAATAGAAGAAGAAGAAGATGTGAAATAACGGTCAATTTTGAAATTCGTCAGGTCAGGCGATTTTTTTTTTAACATGTTTATTAAAGCCAGCATTTGTACATATGGATACATTGTTATTTTTGATTACTTAGATACTGGGAAACATGGAAAACAATATTTTTCTTAACCCAACAGTTTTTAAGGCAGATACATACTCATTGAGCTTCGTATTGGATCAATTTTTATAGGGGAGAGTGGGGCAAAATGGACACTGTTATGAAACGGTTAGAGATGGATATTTTTTGATGATTCTATTGAAAAGCCGAGAAAAATTCAGCCGGAAGACAAGTCTCAGATGTATTTTTTGCAATTTTTTTGAAAGTTCAATTTTTTTCGGCATTTTTGAGGGGTAGCCTTTGCTTCTCTGAAAATTTTCAGTTTTTTGCAAAGGTCTTGGGTTCTATTGGTCGTAGCAATTCTGGGTTGGTCTCAAATGAAAGGTGAGCTCATTTCACATCGATTTATGGGGTTCTGAATTCGAAAATATCAATTTTCGGAATTTTCATAGGCCAAAAACTGTTTCACAGTACTGTTTCACAAAAATGCCCATAAATACATTAAAAATTGATATTTTTTAATTGAAAACCCTATGAATCGATGGCAAATGATCTCACCTTTCACCTCCTATAGGAATTTTCACGCTACGACAGATAAAACCGAAGATATTCTCAAAAAACTGAAAATTTTCAAAAAAAGGAAGGCTTTTACCCCTCTAAAATGCTCGAAAAAGTCAAAGTTGCCAAAAATTCAAAAAAATCAAAGCCAGCACTTGATTCCCGCCCAAAATTTCCTCAGCTTTCCAATGGAATCATTAGAAACAATGTACAGCCAATATTTCTATTGATTTCAAAAGTTTTTTGCAATATTTGCCTGAAAATTTAGATGTGTCCATTTTACCCCTGATGTCCATTTTGCCCCACCTTCCCCTACATTTTCTGTAATTTTTTTTTGAATTATTCAATAGTTGTGTTTTGTTTGTTTGTTGTCTGTAGACTGTTTTTGCTTCTATTTATAGATTTTTATGTGATCAGAAACTGGCGGAAAACTGATCACTCGTTATGGTTTTTATTTACGACTTAAGACTAGTAATACTCAACGAAATAAATATTTATATAAAATTTTTTTTTTTTTTAACATTATTTACACTATTTACATTATAGACTAGGGTTCTCTTAGGTGTCTTCTAGCCACCAATATCTTTTTTTGTTACGGAATATAAAATTTTGGTCCCTTAACTGTATAAAATTTTTTTGTGGTGTCCCTTACGTTTTACATGGTATATTTTGGGCATGTTGTTTTTATCTTGTATATAATTCAGTAGTGAAGAGGTAAAACAAGATAAGTCTCTTTTCTCCTCATTAAATATTTTGAAAATACCTCAGAAAATAACCGAGAAAGAGCAATTTTGCCCTGAAACTCTTTTGTAACTCTTGAAATTTTCTACAAAAACAGATAAGTAATATCACCTTATCTCGCTTAGTTTCCGAGATATTTCCTTCGAAATGACCTCAAAGATAAGTCGATTTATCCTGTTTACCTCTTCACTACTGAATTATTTTTGTCTAAGTAGACGAAAGCGTCAGGGGGTATGTGACCTGTACTTAGAGTCTTCTTAATGTATTCATTATTAGTATAGAAGGGACCATTAATAAGGTTGTTTTCTGTGTTTCTACTTGATGACACTATTTTTTTTTTTTTTTTTTAACATGTTTATTTAAGCCAGCATTTGTACATATGGATACATTTTTTATTTTTGATTACTTAGATACTGGGAAACATGGAAAACAGTATTTTTTCTTAACCTAACATTTTTTAAGGCACATACATACTCATTGAGCTTCGTAGTGGATCAGTTTTTATACATTTTCTGTATTTGTTTTTTGAATTATTCAATAATTGTGTTTTGTTTGTTTGTTGTCTGTAGACTGTTTTTGCTTCTTTTTATAGATTTTTATGTGATCAGAAACTGGCGGAAAACTGATCTTGATGACACTATGTGGTCTCTGGTTAATTTTAACATGAAATTGTCTATTCTGTGCACATTGGCTTTGTTGTAAATTTTGCTGTTACTGTAATATTTCTTGTAATCTGATTGGGGTCAAAGAAAATTCATCAGCTCTCTATTCAGATGAAAACCATTTCTGGTCAATTTTCTGACTCACGATTTGGTCATTTTTTTTTTACCAAAATGGTCAGTCATTGCCTATTGGTCATTGACAGTCAATTGACCGGTCAAATGACAGTCAAATGACCATCATTTTTTTTGTGTTGCATCACTAGCGTAGCTCTCTTCAGACTGTACCGTTCCCAAGTGTGAGAAGGAGCAAATTCTTCATTCGACACATGTGATACAGAGTGTTTGAACAATAAACAATAATAATTAAAAAAATGGCATTACACGTACCAAAAGCACCGGGCATGTCCTCGATGATGAAAGAGGGCTCACGTGTGAGTAATTCAAACATTAATTTATGAATTTTATTATTCATGTATTATGGCAAATCTTTGGATGATTTACCGGTTAGGAAAACGCTGTGGGTTGAGCCTGAACGTCATGACGATATATTACCTTTTATGGGCAACACATATCTCCATTATTCCTTTATTTCATATTTAATCAATCGAATTTACCTTTTTATTTTCCTCATTTTCATTGAGACAATAAATAGATTAACTCTGTTCTTCCATCCATTTTTTTTGAATGATAATAATTCATTGATGACTAATTACAGTACTTCTCTGGCCTCGAGGAAGCAGTCTACAGGAATATTGGTGCATGCAAACAATTTGCACAAACCGTGCGAACTGCCTATGGCCCAAATGGTATGAACAAAATGGTTATCAATCATCTTGAAAAATTATTCGTTACCAGTGATGCTGGGACGATTATCAGAGAGCTTGATGTGGAGCATCCAGCAGCGAAATTGATGGTTATGGCATCGCAGATGCAGGAAGCAGAAGTTGGTGATGGCACGAATTTTGTCATCATCTTTTGTGGCGCTTTATTGGAGGGTGCTGAAGAACTTTTACGTCTTGTAAGTTATCTTCTTTCCTATAGGGGAAAGTGGGGCAAAATGGACACTGTAATGAAACGGTTAGAGATGGATTTTTTTTGATGATTCTATTGAAAAGCTGAGGAAATTTTAGCCGGTAAAACGAGTGTCAGATGTATTTTTTTCGATTTTTTTGAAAATTCGATATTTTTCGGCATTTTTGAGGGGTGAAAGTCGTTCGTTTGTTGAAAATGTTCCGTTTTTTTGGAATATCTTTGGTTCTATTGGTCGTAGCAATTTGGGGTTGGTCTTCAATGAAAGGTGAGCTCATTTCCCATCGATTCATGGGGTTTCGAATTCAAAAATATCAATTTTTGGGATAGTTATAGGCCAAAAATTGTTTCTCAAAACTGTTTCACAAAAATGCCCATAAATACCTTAAAAATCGATATTTTTAAATTGAAAACCCCATGAATCGATGGCAAATGATCTCACCTTTCACCTCCCATCGAAATTTTTACGCTACGAAAAATAGAACCGAAGATATTCTCAAAAAACTGAAAATTTTCAAAAAAGGAAGGGTTTCACCCCTCTAAAAGGCTCAAAAAAGTAAAAATCGCCAAAAATTAAAAAAAATTAATTTCGGCACTTGTTTCCCGCCTGAAATTTCCTCAGCTTTCCAATGAAATCATCAAAAAAAATCGACCGCCAATATTTCTATTAATTTCAAGAGTTTTCCATAATATTTGCCTAAAAATTTAGATGTGTCCATTTTACCTCTGATGTCCATTTTGCCCCACCTTCCTCTATCCATTTTCATGTTCCTCAATTTTCTTGATGAAGCCCTATTATTTTCAAATTAGCGAAGCATCTCGTTTTTTTTCAGAACATTCATTTGTACAACAACATTTTTTGACTATTTAAGAATCTAAAAAAAATAATAAAATTTTTGGATCTTTTTATCGTTTCAATTTTTTACTACTCAAAGATTATTACAAAAATTTCTTCATTTTCAATGGATCTCAAAATGAGCTAGATAACTCAATAATTATCTTAAGGTAACTTTTTTTTCTAAAAACATGTCAGCAAATAACTGAAGTAGAAAAAAAATGTTTAATGACTCTTTTTGTTTTGTAATTCAAATTCCCCTGCCTCCAGTATTTTACTAATGAATTATTCTTTTTTTGTAAAATTCGATAAACATTGATCAATAATTCCAGGGTATAACAACATCCGAAATAATAATGGGCTTCGAATCAGCATTAGAAAAAGCTCTTGAAGTTCTCTCAACTCTGGTAATCGATGAAGTTAAGGACGTCAAAAATGCTGAAGAAGTAAAAGGTGCATTGAAGACATCAATAATGAGTAAGCAATATGGAAATGAGGATTTCATCTCGGCGTTAGTGAGTGAAGCTTGCATCTCCATTTTACCCGAAAAATCGACATTTAATGTTGATAATGTGCGAGTATGCAAGATCCTTGGATCTGGAATTCATGCGTCCCAGGTGATTCAAGGGATGGTATTCAAACGTGATGTCGAGGGTGATGTTACAAAACAGGTTAATGCTAAAATTGCTGTTTATACGTGTCCAATTGATGTTACACCAACTGAGACAAAAGGGACTGTACTAATCAAGAGTGCCAAGGAGCTTCTTGAATTTTCAAAGGGTGAAGAGTCATTACTTGAATCACAAATCAAGGCTATCGCTGATACTGGCGCTAAAGTTATTGTTTCTGGTGGTAAATTTGGCGATATGGCAATGCACTTTGTTAATAAATATAATTTGATGGCTGTACGTATTCCAAGTAAATTTGATGTGAGGAGGTTGTGCAAGGCTGTTGGAGCTGTTGCCCTGACTAAAATGGTAAATAATTTTTTTTTTAAATATAATTCGAGCAATTTAGTAGTTCGAATTAAACTACCAAAAACTAGGAAATTCATGGGCATTTATGATAGCTTATTTTTTTCACTGATAGCTCATTTTTTTTTTTTCAGATACCACCAACTCAAGATGAACTTGGTTTTGCTGATTCAGTTTATACTGACGAACTTGGTGATACATCAGTCATAGTATTCAAACTTGATGGCAAAGAAAGCAAAATAAGTACAATTGTTGTACGCGCTTCAACCGAGAATTACATGGACGATATTGAACGTTGCATTGATGATGGTGTTAATACATTTAAAGCTCTTACAAGAGATGGAAAATTTGTTGCTGGCGCTGGTGCTACAGAGATTGAACTGGCATCAAAAATTGCGGCTTATGCTGATACTCTACCTGGTTTAGATCAGTATGCAGTGAGAAAATTTGCCTCAGCATTGGAAATTTTCCCGAAAACACTTGCTGAAAATACTGGTAACAGGGCTAATGAGCTAGTTTCAAAGCTTTATGCTGCTCATAAGGAAGGAAACAAGACTTATGGCTTCGACATTGAGGTGAATAATTTTTTAATTCGGAAATTACATGATTCCTTCATTTTGATAATGAATCTGAATTTATCATGAAATGTATTGAAATCATTGGCGTAATTTTTTGAGTAATTTTACTCCATTAGTAAAGCAAAAACGAATGAAAAAATAGCGTTTGAAGTATTTGATTAATCTGTATTAAAAAACTATGAAATTTAGGTATAGAATTGTGTTGAAAAATCTTACTCGTTTTAGTTTCGAGATATTTTTAAATTAATTTAGATTTGATTCCAGGGTATTCTCAATGAATAATCAAATGAATTTATATTCAAAAAACTTTCAGGGTTCCGGAGCTGCAGTTCTTGATGCAAAACAAGCTGGAATTGTTGATGCATTTTTAACAAAGCAGTGGGGTCTCAAATACGCTGTTAATGCTGCATGCACCATTCTCCAAGTCGATCAAATTATAATGGCAAAACGCGCTGGAGGACCAAAACCACCAGGTGGCCACCACAATAGCGACGATGAGTCATAATCATTCTGAAAATCACAATCCATGTAACAATAATATTCTCCTATTTTTTTCATCGTTTATCGCGACTATGAAGCTACACGCTTAGTTTGTGCGAGGGGAGGCATGGAAGTATGAAAGTAAAATACTTCATCATTAACTCGTTCATTTGCTTATAGTTCCACGACAATTCTCATAAAATTTTAAATGCGCAAAAGCATTTTTTTCTAATAAAATCTGAATTTTTAAAGGTTTCCATTTTTCACATGAATAATTACGTAAGTCATGAAAAATTTCAGAGTTGAATAAACTGATAATTTCACAGAATCAGATTAACTATTCATTTTTCTTCAATTTTCTACCAATTTGGCAGTCAACTCAGGAATGAGGTGAGTACATTTTACACCGACATGATTTTCTCCTGATGTTCGTAAATTCACATGAAAATTGAAAAATTCCCCAAACTTGGTATTATTTCACATTTTTTATCATGTATAAACATTAGTCTAGAAAGACAATATAGAAAAACCGGCTTAAAAATTGATTGGAGCCAGAGAATGAAATAAATGAAAGATGAAGCGATTATCATAATGCTAATGAGTTCGATTAAGTGTTTATATCCCATCAGCGTTTATGTATAGGGGAAGGTGGGGCAAAATGGACATATCTAGATTTTTAAGCAAATATTATGGAAAACCCTTGAAATTAATAGAAATATTGGAGGTACATCATTTTTGATGATTCTATTGAAAAGCTGAGGAAATTTTAGGTGAAAATCAGGTGCTGGAAGGAATATTTTTGAATTTTAGACGATTTTGATTTTTTGATCATTTTAAAAGGGTGAAACACTTCCTTTTTTTGAAAATTTTCAGTTTTTTGACAATATCTTCGGTTCTATTTGTCGTAGCGTAAAAATTTCGATGGGAGGTGAAAGGTGAGATCATTTGCCATCAATTCATGAGGTTTTCAATTTAAAAATATCGATTTTTAAAGTATTTATGGGTATTTTTGTGAAACAGTTTTGAGAAACAGTTTTTGGCCTATAACTATCCCAAAAATTGATATTTTTGGATTCAAAACCCCATAAATCAACGGGAAATGAGCTCACCCTTCATTTGAGACCAACCCCGAATTACTACGACCAATAGAACTAGAAATATTTGCAAAAAACTGAAAAGTTTAAAAAAAGTAGAGGCTTCTACTTTTTTCTACCCCTCAAAAGTGCCGAAAAATATAGAATTTTCAAAAAAATCGGCAAAAAAATACATCTGACACTCGTTCTCGGCTGAAATTTCCTCAGCTTTTCAATGGAATCATCAAAAAAAATCTATCTCTAACCGCTTCATTACAGTGTCCATTTTGCCCCACTCTCCCCTACATAGCTACAATGGTCGCAGCAAACTACAAAAAAAAGTGGTAATGAAACTTCTCCATTTTTCTAATACAATTAATCGAAACTGAGTCAGAATCCCCATAGGAATTTCTTACATTCTTGATTTCACTCGCTCATCTGTTTTCGTGAATTCTCCCATAACTTGATACAATAAGAGATATCCTGAATTTTATAGATATATTACATTGAAATAGATCCATCTCTGTTTTTCCGTCTTCGAAACAAAATCTCCAAAAATTTTTCGCTCATTTCTAAGTTTTTTTAATCGATACAAGATTCGAAAAAACATGAAAATGCAACGAAATTTGGCGAAAAATTTCAAACACCCAATTTCCGGCAGTATTCGTGCAGCTTCGGTTATTTTCGACAATTCGCATTTGTTTTCTGATTGGTGGATGCCATATAAATACCGGCCGGCCCACGCGATGCGTCAGTATTCAAAAAAGTCTTCATCACATCACTGCTTTTGAAAGAAATACATAAAACTCAACGTTTTACGTAATTCTGCGATTAACGCGTAAATTACATAGGAAGCTAATCACAAAAAGTGTCGAAGAATTGAAGCGATCGATTCAGATTTCAATTAAAAAAAAGGACAATAAAATGCCAGCTGTTGGAATAGATTTGGGTACAACTTACTCGTGCGTAGGAGTTTGGCAGTATGGAAAAGTCGAAATCATTGCCAATGATCAAGGTAATAGAACAACACCAAGTTACGTAGCATTTACGGATACAGAGAGATTAATTGGCGATGCTGCAAAAAATCAAGTTGCCATGAATCCATTAAATACGGTTTTTGATGCGAAGAGATTGATCGGTCGTCGCTACGATGATGCTAAGGTTCAACAGGATTTGAAACACTGGCCATTCAAAGTCGTCAATGATAGTGGTAAGCCAAAAATTCAAGTTGAGTTCAAAGGTGAGAGAAAGGTGTTTAATCCTGAGGAGATAAGCTCAATGGTATTGACGAAAATGAAGGAAACTGCAGAGGCTTTTTTGGGACAGACGATCAGGGATGCTGTGATAACAGTACCAGCTTATTTCAATGATTCACAACGTCAGGCAACGAAGGATGCTGGTGCTATTGCTGGCTTGAATGTTCTTCGTATTATAAATGAGCCAACTGCAGCAGCACTTGCTTATGGATTGGACAAGAATCTCAAAGGTGAGAAGAATGTCCTTATTTTTGATCTAGGAGGTGGTACTTTTGATGTATCAATTCTATCAATTGACGAGGGCTCATTGTTCGAGGTCAAAGCAACCGCCGGTGACACCCATTTAGGTGGTGAAGACTTTGATTCGCGTTTAGTTCGTCACTTTTCACAGGAATTTGAGAGGAAATATAAAAAGGATTTGACGAAAAATCCACGGGCATTGAGAAGACTGAGAACTGCCGCTGAAAAAGCAAAGAGGACATTATCATCTAGCACAGAGGCTACTCTAGAAATTGATGCATTGTACGATGGTATTGATTATTACACGAAAATATCTAGGGCCCGGTTTGAGGAGCTATGCTCGGACTTATTCAGGTCAACATTGGAACCAGTGGAGAAGGCACTTAATGATGCTAAAATGGATAAAAAAATGATTAATGAGATTGTACTCGTTGGTGGATCAACGAGGATTCCAAAGATACAATCGCTGCTTCAGGCCTTTTTCAATGGTAGACAATTGAATTTGTCTATTAATCCTGATGAAGCAGTAGCTTATGGAGCTGCGGTGCAGGCTGCTATATTAACTGGCGCTGGTAGCACAAGTACTGCACTCAAGGATGTTCTCCTCGTAGATGTAACACCATTATCATTAGGCATTGAAACTGCTGGCGGTGTTATGACAAATTTGATTGAGAGAAATTCACGGATTCCATGTAAACAGATGCAAATTTTTACAACCTATTCAGATAATCAGCCGGCAGTAACTGTTCAAGTATTTGAGGGTGAACGAGCAATGACAAAAGACAATAATCTTCTTGGAACATTTGAATTGTCTGGTATTGCTCCGGCGCCACGAGGAATTCCAAAGATTGAAGTTACCTTTGATCTTGATGCCAATGGTATTCTTCATGTTACTGCTAAAGACACGGGGAGCGGTAGATCACGTGACGTTACAATCAGAAACGATAAAGGCCGTTTGAGTCGTGCAGAGATTGATAGAATGTTATCTGATGCAGAAAAGTACAGAGATGAGGATGAAAGACAGAGAGAATGTGTGGCTATGAAAAATAAACTCGAGTCTTATGCCTATTCGGTGAAACAAGCGGTACAGGACAATTGCGGTAAGCTTTCGGAGAGCGACAGGAATAAAGTAATTGGACTTTGTGATGAAACAATACGTTGGATGGACAGCAATACATTAGCTGATAAGGAAGAATATCAGCACAAATTTGAAACACTTCAGGCACAGTGCTCATCTATTATGATAAAGTTACATCAAAGTGGAGGAAATTATGAAGGACAGCAGAATGATGGACCTACGATTGAGGAAGTTGATTAACTCCAAACTCGTCATTATGCTTTGAATGAAAAATCAGTAGTGTATTATTCAAGCAGGATGAATTGTAGGATTTTCGATGATTTATCTGGAAAACATCTTGAGAATAGTGCAGTTTTACTACCTTATTACTGGATTTACTGCTGACACTCTGGATTCATAGAGACAATAAAGTTGAAAGATTTCGTGATTTTTTCGCATATTATTGGGAAAGCTACACAAGTTTTATCTCCAGAGTTGTTGAACTAGATTCATTTTATCTTAGAGATTCTCAGCGGAAATCTAAAGAATTTGTTAATGGATCTACATTTAAGGAACTCCATCAAATTCATTATCTCCTACAAAATATTTTTGTGTTAATTCCAAAATTAAAGAGCTCTGATGATATGAAATTTGAAATAGCAGTTTCCTTTTTTTTTAGCTTTGGCTTTTTACATTCACCAATGTTTAATATTGTGAAAATTAGTTGCTTCATAACAAAACGTGATACACTCAGTTACTCGAAAAAGGTATTGTACTTTTTAACGGATAAAATGGTTGTAAAATTATTTTCAATGTGAAAAATAAAAATTAAAACTTGATTTTCTTGTTCATTAAATGTAATGGAAATTTCGAAAAAATATATTTTATTATCTTGAAATGTTTTGAACATCTGTCACAAATGACTAACTCAATGGAAGAGCTTTTGTTGCAGATAAATTATCAAGTTCTGTCATTTTCAAGAGTAAACTTGCTATTGTATGTCTCAATAAATGGAATTTAGCCATACTTAATTCGAACATGTAACGTTGTCCTGTGGTGAGAGTCCATTCCATTAATACAGTAGGCTCAAGCACACGTGAAAGGTAGCTGAAAGATTATTAATATCAGACAATGAAGAGAATTGCGGAGTGGAGGGATGACATGAGATAAGTATAGGGGAGGGTGGGGCAAAATGGACACTATAATGAAATGGTTAGAGATAGATTTTTTTTGATTATTCTATTGACCAGCTGAGGAAATTTTAGCCGGAAAACCAGTGTCATTTGTATTTTTTTGGAAATCTATGTTTTTGGCATTTTTGAGGGGTAGAAGCCTTTTATTTTTTTCAAATGTTCAGTTTTTTCCAAATATCTGTGATTCTATTGGTTGTAGCGATTCAGGGTTGGTCTCAAATGAAAGGTGAGCTCATTTCCCATCGAATTATGGTGTTTTGAATTCAAAAATGTCAATTTTTGGAATAGTTATAGGCCAAAAACTGTTTCACAAAATTATTTCACAGAAATGTCCATAAATACCTTAAAAATCGATATTTTTGAATTTAAAACCCTATAAATCGATGGCAAATGATCTCACCTTTCACCTCCCGTTGGAATTTTTGAGCTACGACAAATAGAACCGAAGATATTCTCAAAAAACTGAAAATTTTCAAAAAAATAAGGCTTTTACCCCTCTAAAAAGCTCAAAAAAGTCAAAATTACCAAAAACTCCAAAAAATTAATTTCAGCACTTTTTTCCCATCTAAAATTTCCTCAGCTTTCCAATGAAATCATCAAAAACAATCTACCGCCAATATTTCCCTTAATTTCAAGAGTTTTCCATAATATTTGCCGAAAAATTTAGATGTGTCCATTTTACCCCTGATGTCCATTTTGCCCCACCTTCCCCTATTACTTTTTTAGACCAGTTACTTTGAATTATCTCGAAATCTGAGGAAAATTAAGAAATATTTGTCCCAACATTTTTTGTAATTCTAATTTTTTCCCCTATCCCTGACAAATTCTAGAAATATTTTGAAAAAACGAAAAGACTCAATTTTACTATGGCACTCGTTTTCATGGAACATTTTAGAAAGTCGGCGAGATAAAATTAAAAAGAAAATTTGTAGAGGATAATTTGAATTACAAAAAAGAGTTGACAAATCTTCCCCTATCTACCTCCCTTTTTCAAGTATTTATGACGAATCAGATCACAGTCAATTCAAATCATTGCACTATTCTGAAATATTTCGAAATATGTCGGGATCCAATTATTCAAATTGAAAAATATACCTGGATGATATTGTGATATCTATCCGCCATCGACATGATTTCAAAGTAGGAAAAAATTTGATTTTTTCTGTTAAGCCATGAATAAGAGTGGGTCGCTTGTGACCGTAAAGAACTGCGCATAAATCTTCAATGCAATCGTTCTCGAATCTACACAGGATCAAAAGCAATCAAAATTATTACAGTTTAACAGAAACGTGGTAAAATAACAGAAGCTTGAAAATTTTGGAATTTTACGAATATCTCTGACAATACTAGGCCGTAGAAATTCATAGAGAGATTTATTTGTGCAAAATTAGATTTTCACAGAGAAATGTTGAATTTGGGAGCTTCTACACTTGGAAAAAGTATAAAAATTTAGTAAATATTTTTTTTATGACGAAAAATGAATGAAAGATTCAAGTTTTAATGACATTCTATTCCCATTCAAAGACTATTTTCTCAGAACATTATAGATTTATAATCGGAAATATACCACTGTGAAATGAATGAGAAATCAAATCATTTCAGTGATTTTTTAGCGAAAAAAAAAAATGAAATCAACAATATCTAGCAAGGATTCTAATTTCAGAGATATTCGCAATGCATTCCAAATGTAGGCTCTAATGGTCGTTTATCCTAATATCGTTGTCATAGAGTGGCAAGGGCATGAAATGGTACACATTTACTACCTTGTTACGCCCTTTTCACTCTAGAATAACGATAGGGGAGAGTGGGGCAAAATGGACCCAAAAGATGAGATGCCTCGAGATTTTCTTAAAAAGCAGCGGTTGCTTCAAAAAATCTGAAATAATTTATAAACAATATACATATGTTGGAGGATTCACTCAAATTTTTTCAGATTTTTGCGTCGAATCCTTCATTCTGAAAAAAATTATTTAATCATGTGACTATAAAGGTCCATTATGCCCCACTCTCCCCTATTATAATTGAATTAATAAATCGATTTTACTTCAATTCTTGAAGACATTGTTTGAAATCAAGAGTTTTTATGGAACTAGTGGAAGCTCGTAGGTGAGCTCTGAAGATGATAAGTATTGCTGAATACCACTCGTCTACCCGTTCTTGAGGTAAATTGTATTTCTCAGATAATCTGTCGAGAATTCCATCATCTATGTGTTCCTGCTCAATTGCCTTTACTGCCACTATAAATGAATAAAAACAAATTAGTTTATTCAATTTGACTCGTTTACTATATTTCTTCCTCGAAGAGCTGGTCGAGCCCTCTGCACTGAGAAAAAAATAATAGTAAAAACAATAAAATATTGATGTCATTGGTCCTTGGAAAATATTTTGTTGAATTAATTGAAAACAGTCGTTGAAGTGACTGAATTTAGACAATTTAACTAGTTAATCTGTTTGAATTAACTAAATTCAATAAATTCAACTAGTTCATTTATTTAAAAATTAACTAAATTCAGTAAATTCAACAATTTCTTGAATTATTACAAAAAAAATATTTGCTAAGGACCATTTGCCACAATATTTGATTGTTTTTACCCCTATTTTTGTTCTCAATGTAAGGAAGCTCCCTATACAAAATTTTGGATTTTCCGTGAATTTCGGAACATTCTAAAGAGATAACTCCATATTGATTTGGATTTTTTCGATTCATTTCGTTGAAATTTTTCTCACATATCACTTTGCAAATATCTCAAAAATGAATAAATCTACAGAAATTTTTTGAGAGCTCCTTTTTAGAGAGATTTTATTGGACTATAAAAATTTTTTGTTGGAACACTCTCAAATCTCATGGCTTTGAAGATATTTGCATAGTAAGTTGCAATTATTTCTTGAAAATGCTTGTACTTCATTACTTCATTACAGTACCGTTAATGACCCAATTAATGCCACCAAGAGACCTATTCTGCCACATATCTTTCATAGAAAAATTATATCTTATCATAAATTCAAATTTGATTTTTCCTCGAAAGAATTCAGGATCTGGACTATCATTTACATTAATTATTCTCCTAAATTAATGATAGAAATTATTTAATTTATATTTTTGAAAATATTTTGCCCATGGCCTGATTCATGACACCATGGCCCGATTTCTGCCATAGAGGGTCCCAATAATTGCCATCAATTAATTTCCATCACTGGTCGTTATTTTTAAATTATTCGTCAATTTATACGAAAGTCCAATGATTTTGCTAACAATCGATACAATTTTCGATTTATTAAATACTCAAATTTTTTTAATATCACACATTGAACTGATGAGGCACTCTAACCCCACATGAAGAGCTTTAGGGCTTTATCTTGCTGAGCACGCTGGTCGCATTGAACGGATTAATTTTAGAAATATATCTAGTTGAGAAATATCGGATATTTTGATTGTCCGGTGTCCTCAGAATTTTTTTCTAGCCACTTTTATCAATTACCTAGAGCTGAAAATTCGAATAAGTTCAATAATCACGAAAATGTATGAAAAGTGGCATTAATTGGGCCATTGACGGTAATTCAAAAAGAATATAAATAAATTGATAACTCACATTGAATTAATGGACGAAGAATTGTTTTCTTCAACTCTGACAGATATTTCGATTTACTTGCCAGTTGTGTCGTCAAATAAATTAATGTATCACTTGACATTTTCAATTAATTAATCATTCATAAATGTAGAATTTTTTTATTCGTGTGAAAAATTCACAGACATTATTATCGATGCCATGGTTTTTGACAGTTGGAGTAATGTCAACTCGAGTCATCTGGTATAGTCGTACTAAGAAAAGCTTTGACACGAGGAACGTTAGAGTGGGGGAGGCGGACCCGTATGGGAAAACATAGTGGTGGGGGAACCTAGCTCCTAACGTTCCCCGTGTCAAAGCTTTCCTCAGTACGACTTTATTGGCTCTTCTTCTTATTTGGGCTCCTTCTTATTTCTTTTGGCTATATCCCCATGGAGGGGCAAGTGTAGAGATGGGCAGTGACGGTCATTTTTTCACTGACGTCATATGACCAAAAAATGACCGTCTTGTGACGGTCACATGACGTCACAAAATTTTTAATGAAAAATCACGGTCACAATTAAATTTATGCTTGTCAAGGAATGCAAAATGAATGAGATGGTAAAATACATCTATATAGATGTAAAATGACCGTCATTAAATTTCTTCAATTTGTGACGGTCATTTTTTTCAGTCAATTTTGAAAATCAGTAACTATTCAATACATTTGATTGCAATATGAATTTTTTATCCTTTAATTTAAACGGGTTTCAATTGAGTCTTTCATTTCTAAATTTATTTACTTTTGTCAAGGAATGAAAAATAGTTGACGGTAAAACATCTATATAGATGTAAAATGACCGTCATCAAATTTCTTCAATTTGTGACGGTCATAATTTATTTTCCTTTTATGACCGTCATTCAGTGAAATTTTGTGACCGAATTCTGTCACGGTCACAACTACTCCGTGACGTGACATGACATGACCGTCATATGACCGTTTTGTGACGCGTCATGTGACGGCCGCCCATCTCTAAGCTACACAACTCTATCCAGTCGGGCTCGAACCTGGGTCTACCCCATGTGAATCTACAGTCCAATTCACTACGCCAGACAACTGGACTACAACACTGCGCTTACGCTGCGTCTGCGTCTTATGTAGCATGGCCCTAAGCGTTGTAAGCGCGCTGTGAGCGGCAGTCGGACTGTGGCCTACGTGCCATTCATCACGTGATTCGCAGCTAGCGCACTGTGGGCATACGCATGGCTGCTCGGCATCGGCCACAAATCATGCAAAACAAAAATTGCATATGTCACGAACTTTACGAAGAAATCGGAAATGATGGAATTTACAACACATATTTTTCTTCCATATTCTTGAAACTCCGTGAAATATAATTTGCAGTACTTTTTTGATTTGATTTATTAATTAGAAATAACAATACTTCAACATGAAAAACAAAAACATTTCTTTGTTCGCTATTCAGCTAATCACTTGTTGAAATCATAGTAATCATTGTTTCATCCTTTTTTTTTGCATTTTTGAAGATAAATAATCACCTCAAAAGTTGCCAATGTCACAGAAAAGGAAAAAAAAAGTTATTACGAAATGGGCTCGTGAACTTTGACAACGCTGCAATTCAAATACATTTCAGAATGTATCCAGAATACATACAGAGCTCTCACGGAACTAACACTACGTCATGCGGTGATGCCATGTTAGTTACTGTACGCGTCAGTTTCTATCAAGCAACAGTATAAAATCATAAATTTCAATTGCAAAAGATCTGTAAGGTCCCAAACAACGGTCAATTATTTTCCCCGGTACTTCAAGGAATTTACTGATCAGCTTCTCAATCGGATTTCAATTGTCATTCACGAGATTTTTGAATTTTTTGGCTTAGATTTACCGGTACGGCTTCGCGAGCTCATACACAGAGAAAAATGTTCTCTTAATTTAAGAATGTGCAGGTCACTTAAATTAACAAAGAGAAAGTCACTTAATTCAAGATAGAAAAATCACGTAATTTGAGTGACTTTCATTTTCTTAAATTAAGAAGGAAAAAGTCACTTGATTTAAGTGAGAAAAGACACTTAAATTAAGTGACTTTTCCAGCTTGAATTAAGTGACTTTCTCTTTATTAATTTAAGTGACCTGCACGTTCTTGAATTGAGAAAACATTTTTCTCTGTGTAAGTGCCTGTGTATAATGAAATATTTTTCTTCATAAATTACGTCCAAACCAGGTTCAGGAACGGCCTGAAAATTCAACACAAAATCGTATTTGATGTTTGAGAATAACGTATTAATTTTTCCGAATTTTCTCATTTGGACACATTTGCCGACCAAATTCTTTAACACCTTTTATCAAGAAAGAATTATTCTTTCATTTTCCGCATAAAAACCCTATTCAAAGAGATATGAGCATTCAAAGTTGGGGAAACGTGAGCTTACGCGTCCTTTTTTCAATGTTGAAAATAGTCATAACTCTCACAATTTTTATTTCGTACCAAATCATTTTTCTCGATCGATTCAACAGTATATGTAAAAATGAGCCAGATAGATTAGAGAGAACATGTCAAACTTCCCAAGGGACCAATATAAAAGAAAAGTCCTCAAAATTTGCAATTTCGGGGGCTTTGATATGCCGCTAAAAGTCGAAAATAGCTGTTGATATGATGACTTCTTCTCGATGATCAACAGATGCCGCGAAAAGTATCAAATGTTAGTCGATAATTTAACATACTTTTATGATATTATTCAAAAATAATTGCCAGAAAACATCGATTATCCTCTTACACTGCTCTGTTAAATTCGAAAAAGTATAAAATTGTATCTCGCGAAAATTCTCGTTACCATTTTCCCCACACATTTTGTATAAATAAATTTATTTCATTCTCAATTATCGCGAAAAATCACCGTAGCTAAAATGAATTTGAAATGAACGATTTCATTAAAAAAAAAAAAGCAAAATTGCCCGTAAATGATTGAAAAATGAGGAAATTAATTGATATTAAATTTATTCATTTGAAAAATATAATTTTTTTTTCATAAAATAAATGTTCTTTGAGAAATTCTGATTGAAATAAAAATTCTGTAAACTCTTCGAAACGAATGCTGTATTTTTTTCAATCCGATTTTCAATTTTTTTTTGTACTAGAAACGAGTCATTTTTTTACACAAATATCCTGCCATTCCGAAGAAATTTGCAAGTAAAATTAAAACAATGACTTGTTGATCATCGAAAATATGCAAATACGTAAAGTCTCTCACGTAATTTATGTAGATAAATAAATTTAAAAATATAACGTCAACGATATCGCACATGTGATTGATAATGGTCAATTCTCGATGGAGCGATAATTCAAATGAGAATAAATAAAACATTGATCTAAAAACCGTGACCAATTATTCAAATGAATTGTAAATTTTTTCTTTCCAAAAAAGTGTTTCTCTTGTTCATTTATTGAAGAATAGAAAAAAGGAAGATGAAAAGAAAGCATTTATCTAGATAACGGTGACTTTGCGAGACAAACGGATCTGTGGAAGTGCGGGCTTTTCGTCATGACTCAGTAAGTCAGGGAACGTCATCCGAGAAAGTAGTGGCGTCTCGAAAAAAAAAATCACTTTTCTACCACTCGAATTTGACACGTACGCCACTACCCCAAATCTCAATAGTTTCTTCTTTTTCCTCGGGAGGGGATAAATTTGTTCTCGTGACCGTGACTCTCTTTGTGTGATAATTGTTGGTACTTGTGCGTTTGTATGAACCCACGCACAGAACATAAGATTTGTTTACAGTGATTTATGAATGTGTTGGGTGATTACAAACGAATTGGGTAATTGAAGGAGCAATACTTGAAATGTTTTTTTAATCCAAAAGATATCATTCAAAAAAAAAAACCACTTCTTTTACGATTCAATTTTACAAAAGCGCTTCTGCGTGTCATAGTGACTCATGGAATGTAAATATTGTCAGAGTTGCAGATGGCATAAATTATAATAAATAAATTGGCGGAGAAAAAGAAGCGTCAAAACGTTTATATCAGTGAATTTGAGTGCACTTAACTTGAATTTTCATAACAACTTGCAAATAAGGAAAAAAATGGATTACATACTTACATTGTTGAATAATTTGATCGAAGGACTTAGCCATCCGTTGCTATTATTTGGTTTTATTTTTATGGCATTGTACCTTTATTTGACCGCAACATTTGATTACTGGGAAAATTTGAAAGTACCATTCAAAAAACCAACGATACTGTTTGGTAATTTTTCCGATCTTTTACTATTTCGTAAATCACAACCAGAAGGAGTTTATGATATGTATAATTGGTTCAAAGAATCACGTTACTTTGGTGTATTCAGAGTGCGTTCGCCTATATTGATTTTACGTGATCCTGAATTGATAAAAGCAATAAGTGTCCGAGATTTTCCATGTTTTATAAATCGGGGAATTCCCGTTAACACACAAGATCCATTATCAGGCCATTTATTTAATTTAGAAGGCAATAAATGGAAAGGGCTGAGATCAAAATTAACACCCGCATTTTCATCGGCTAAAATAAAACGAATGTTTTATTTACTCATTGAATGTCAGGAGGAATTTCAAGGTATAATTGATTCATCAATTGGTATTGTTGAAGTACGTGAATTAGCTACTAAATTTACGATTGACGTTATTGGCAGTTGTGCATTTGGTATACAAATCAATGCATTAACTGATGAAAATTCAGAGTTTCATAAAGCTGCTAAAAAATTATCAACACCAAGTTATAAGAGTACATTGTGGAGAATGCTTAGGACGTCTATGCCAAAAATTTATAGAGCACTTGGTGTTCAAGTTATCAATCCGGATGTTACAAGATTTTTTAAACATATTGTTTCGCAAATGATCAAACAGAGAGAGTCCGAGGGAGGGAGGAAGAGATATGATTACATGGATCTATTGATTGAATTGAAAAATAATGGAAGGCTAGACAATGAAAATGGAAATGGAGAAGCGATTAGTGAGGAGGATGCTGAGGCTGCGAAGGAAATTGGTAATTGTTTTTTCTGCTTAAAGATAAAGCTTTCCCCACAGGATTCTGAGAAATTTCTACAGACTTGCAGGCATGAACTATCTGTATGGATTTTTTTTAATATCTTGAAATTTAAATAACATTACTCAATGTTTATGACGACCTCGTTTTTAGCTTTGATTTTCCTGAGCAAAAAATGTTACAAATATATCTCAATCTCATTTGAATTCTGGGATATTTCCATGTAATGCAAAGCCTCATATGGCTTTTTGAAAATAATTAAGAGATTTTCTCCAGAAACATTTTTATAGTTTTTTAAATTGTCTATTAAAAAAAAAGGTTTCTGAATAATTTAATCTAAGTCATTTCGCTTTAGAGATACTTGCTGCAAAACATTTTCGGCTTTTCTTAGAGTTGAGTCAATTGTAAAGTGGTGAAATACGACAAATCCACTCATCTTTGTGAGCATGCTTCATTGACTGTTCCGATTAGAAAAATCAGATTGCGCGATTTCGGTGAGGACCATCATTGTAGCTTACACAGAGAAGAATTTTTTCTTAATTTAAGAATGTGCAGTCACTTAATTTAAGAAAGCACAGGTCACTTAAATTAAGAAAGAAAAGTCACTTGATTTAAGTGAGAAAACTCACTTGATTTAAGTGAGTTTTCTTTTCTTAAATTAAGAAAGAAAAAGTCACTTGATTTAAGTGAGAAAAGTCACTTAATTTAAGTGACTTTTACTTTCTTAAATCAAGTAAGAAAAAGTTACTTGATTTAAGTGAGAAAAGTCACTTGATTTAATGAGAAAAGTCACTTAATTTAAGTGAGTTTCCCTTTCTTAAATTAAGACAGAAAAAGTCACTTGATTTAAGTGAGAAAAGTCACTTAATTTAAGTGACTTTTACTTTCTTAAATCAAGTAAGAAAAAGTTACTTGATTTAAGTGAGAAAAGTCACTTGATTTGATGAGAAAAGTCACTTAATTTAAGTGAGTTTCCCTTTCTTAAATTAAGACAGAAAAAGTCACTTGATTTAAGTGAGAAAAGTCACTTAATTTAAGTGACTTTTACTTTCTTAAATCAAGTAAGAAAAAGTTACTTGATTTAAGTGAGAAAAGTCACTTGATTTAATGAGAAAAGTCACTTAATTTAAGTGAGTTTCCCTTTCTTAAATTAAGACAGAAAAAGTCACTTGATTTAAGTGAGAAAAGTCACTTAATTTAAGTGACTTTTACTTTCTTAAATCAAGTAAGAAAAAGTTACTTGATTTAAGTGAGAAAAGTCACTTGATTTAATGAGAAAAGTCACTTAATTTAAGTGAGTTTCCCTTTCTTAAATTAAGAAAGAAAAAGTCACTTGATTTAAGTGAGAAAAGTCACTTAATTTAAGTGACTTTTACTTTCTTAAATCAAGTAAGAAAAAGTTACTTGATTTAAGTGGGAAAAGTCACTTAATTTAAGTGAGTTTCCCTTTCTTAAATTAAGAAAGAAAAAGTCACTTGATTTAAGTGAGAAAACTCACTTAATTTAAGTGAGTTTTACTTTCTTAAATTAAGAAAGAAAAAGTCACTTGTTTTAAGTGAGAAAACTCACTTAATTTAAGTGAGTTTTACTTTCTTAAATTAAGTGACTGCACATTCTTAAATTAAAAAAACATTTTTCTCTGTGTATAGTGATTCAAATTTTCGAGAAATAACAAAAATCATTAGTGAATGCAATTTGTGTCTTGATGACATTACGGAAGAATATTATGCAGGATATTTGACATATTTATAGATGAATTGACGATATAATGCGTATTACAGGCGATGTGAAACTGTATATAAACTTTGTATTCAAGGATTTCGTTACTTATACGGATATCTAGATAAAGAGAGAATTGGGAAATATATGCATAACAATAGAAAAAAGCGAAAGAATGAAATAAGGAGAGGATAATAGGTGTGACCTTATGTCGTTCAGTTCACTCGCGGCTCTATGTATAGCAGTCGCTACAAGTTGTGATTATGACTAAGAGAATGGATTCATTCTGTTTTGCTTCTGGATTATTATTTTTTGTTTCACTAAACTTGCAATGTATTTAGTGATCTTGTATGGTGAATATTGAATTGGATCAGTAGCAACAAGTTGTCATATGTGAAAATGGCCTACATCGCAAAGCTATTGTAAAGAAAATATTTATTCAACCTAAATTTATCAAACTATTTCTCGCGACGTAAATTTCTCTGCGCGACTATGAAAAAAAAAATTATTTTTGGATGATTAAGATCATTTGGTATTTTTAGATTTGTTCTCCATTGTAAACATCCGCGTATTCCCGCACAAAAAAAATATATATGCGAACATATATGTTACATATATAAAAATCATACGAAATATATGTGCGGCAAAAAATTTAATAATTGACATATATTCCTGTATGTATATATTTTTATATGCAGGAATATATTTCATGATATATCCCTGATATATGTTAAATATTTTATACTTATATTCACTCTATATTCCCAATGTTGAAGGGAAAAATGAAACTTATCTGATAAGTTCAGCTGCATATATGCCACATATATTCAAAATATATGCGACATATATGTCAAAAGGATGTTCAATATTGTTTTTTCAACTATATAATCGATTAAATACGTTCACCGAATTTTTAAATATTATTTTACATTTCCAATATTTTATTCCAAAGAGAGGCGTTTGAATCCAACTCGGGCATTTTCGATTTTTTTCCGAGTTTGTCTCCTCTAGAATTTGTAGTTTACTATAATTAGCGGCAGAAAGATAGGCGGCGATAAATTTATGAGGATCGAATTTCGCTTCATGAATACAGAATCTCTCAGTAGCTCGGTTGATAGAGTGCCAGATTCGTAATCCGAAGGAACCGGGTTCAAGTCCTACTCAGACCCATTTTTTCCCCCGAGATTCTTCTCTCTAGAAATTTCAATTTTAATTTTTCTTATTGTTATTATTATTTACGATCACATGCTGATTTTTTTCTCTCAATTTCACCTGACTTATACATGACATATAATTCAAATTAACAAAAAAAATAAGCAGCATATAAAATGACATATATATCGATTACATGTGTACATATATAAATGCGGCAAAAAATGACATTTCTAAAATACAAAATGCATATATGTCATTTATATATCACATATATGCGCATATATGTGAAATATATTTGACATATTCATTCTTTATATTTTTACATATATGCGTGTACATATATAAATTTTCATGCGGGTTATTACTCCCTGTTTCAATGCAAGAATAATCCAAGTTAATTGGAGAAATGACCAATAATGAGCCAATATATATTTTTTTCTCTTCAATTTTTGTTAGTTCTGGATGAAAATAGTATCGCAGCACAGGCATTTGCATTCTTTGTTGCTGGCTGTGAAACTTCGTCAAACACTATAGCATTTTGTTTGTATGAATTGGCACTCAATCCGGACATTCAGGAGAAAACCAGAGATGAAATTCTTGATACTATCGACAGACATAATGGAAAAGTTACGTACGAGGCTGTCCAGGAGATGAAGTACTTGCATAAAGTTATATTAGGTAAACCATTGAACCAAAAAATTTTTGAGGACACTAATGAGGAATAGTACATTACCTAACAAGTGCGGTAAAGTACTTTTCTGACGAGTGTGAGGTGGCAAAACGAGCCGAAGGCGAGTTTTGTAATCACACGAGTCTGAAAATCTTTACCGCACGCGTAAGGTACAATTTTTTTACGTACAACGTGTGGAAAGCGCCACTGACCGCACGCGCAGCATGCGGAAAGTGGCTACTTTCCGCACGGCGTGCGGAAAAAGATGAAGCACAATCATCCATCAAAAATTTTTGAAATTGAATAGTTTTTGCATGATTTTTAACTCGTTTTTTAAAGTAGATTTCTCTAGTTTTAGTAATCGCAGGTGGCTGTGATCGTTTGAAAGTAAAATTTGAGTTCATTTCGCATTGTTTCTGCTCACTCTGTCCAGTGATCATAGGAATTCAAAAGAATCTGGCGCGAAAACGCATTTCCCTTAACTTAGTCATATTTTCCTAAATGTTTGTTGAAAATCAATGAAGTATGGGCGAAATCAAGGAGAAATCGTCTCATTTTTGATCTGGAATAAATTGTAGCTTCCTGTGACTTTTAAAATTGGGAATATTTATGAAAAAGTGAAAAATTTCAAGTTACAACATGAATGTGCTTCGTTTTATTGAATTTTGAATGAAAACTTTTGGAAATTAGATTCTCTTAATTTTCTGAAATTATCATCTCAAATTTTCTCAAAAATTTTCATGGACTCCACTTTTTCCTAATTCTTTAATTGGAAAAAATCTATTTCTTTGCTGCTAATTCAGAAACATTGAGAAAGTATCCACCAGCACCGCTGCTCTCAAGAAGATGTGAATATCCTTATAAAATACCGCAAACAGACGTTGAATTGCCCACTGGAATGAGGGTAGTTATTCCTATCTATGGAATTCATCACGATCCAGAATACTATCCATCGCCAGGAACATTTGATCCTGAAAGGTTCAGTGAGGAGAATAAAGCAAAACGAAGCACCTACACATTCTTACCATTCGGCGAAGGACCACGTAATTGTATTGGTGAGTATCACGTTCTTTTTCTCAATATGTTACTCACTACTTTTGTTAACTTTTCATCTTTAACTCTGAGAATAATCAAAATATTCCACTTCCCGGAATAAATTCAATCAATTGTTGAGCACTAAATCAAAAACATTTTACTTGAATAAACAGCAATTAATTCCAATTAAAAAAAAAAAATAAGTGACGTTCTCATTTCATCATCGACAGGAATGAGATTTGCTTTGCTCCAAATGAAAATTGGTATAATTTCATTTCTCCGTAACCACATAATTGAGCCAAGTGAAAGAACAACAATACCAATTAAATTCAGCCGACGAAGTCTCGTGACAACAAGTGAAACTGGTTTTTGGTTGAGAATAAAACCATTGGACTGCGGAGCTCAAACTTAAATTGACAAAAAAAATGATTGCACACCATTATATTAAATCGAATAAAAAAAATTATTATTCATTCTCTCCATATTTTTCATTTTATAAAGAATTGTTTACATTATTATTTCAATAAAGACTAAGATGTACCTCTGTACAAAACGTAGAACAAAGTATTCAAATATATGGATCTTCATATTTTTTTTTTTTCAGTCGCATTATTTTCTCAGTATGTTTCTCTCCATTCGCCTATATATTTACAGCTAATTGGATAACAAATGATGAACTAAGTCTAAGTCATACTGTTTAAAAATATATAAAATAACTATGATTATCATAATCAGTTGATGAGTTTCTTGTATTTATTGATCATAACTAAATGTGAATTTTCTGTGGTCTCCGAGCTACAATGAATACCATCAGCTATGATGGATTTGATCTTCTGCTTCGTCTCGATGAACTAGCAAATAAGGGACGTGGTTTGTATAAATCATCGCTAGTGTAACGTTGATTACTTCCACGTGGACGATTTTTTTCAGTACTCTGTGTAATTTGATTTTTCTCACTCGTTACAGATGCATCACTTTCTGGACTCAATGGCATAACAAAATTTTCACCATTATTCAAATTCATTGGACTCGATGAGCTAACGCTTGGTCTTTGTTTTTTTTGTCTGCCAATTTTTGGCTTTTTCACTGCAATTTGGCCATCTTCTTCATAAATTGTCGCCTGCATTTTGGGGCCATCATTGTTGTTATTGGAATTATTTAAGAGAATGTCAGACAATGGACTCGTTGAGTATTTACGTTTCGGTTGAGGTGGTGCCATTGTACTTGATTCTGAACGTTTTGATTCTCGGGTTGATATTTCAAGTGGTTGAGGCAAAATGGAAGTGGCTTCTCCTTCCTCTAGGGAGTTTAAGAATTGGGTAAAACGATTTAGTCGCTCATAGTCTGGCAAAAAGTACAGACAGTCTTCTTCGTCTTCGTATAATTGGGGATTTCGCGGTGATGAGTACGATGCTGTTACTTTGAATTCCTCAGTTGAAACACTTTGTTCTTGTTCTTTCTCTTCCAACAAAGTTTCGATAGGCTGTTCGTCAATTACATGATTCTCCTCAACTTTTTGCTTGGTTTTGTCGTCTTCTTTTACTTGGTCTGGCATTTGTGGTTCTATCGATTCCGGAATATCATCACTCGCATTCGTTTTCGATTGTCCATCAAGACAATTGTCACACGATTCTTCCTTCGAAATACTCGGTCGACTGTCGCAATTCGATGACGCAACGTTTTGTGGAGCATTATCCTCTAGATTTTTCCCAGAAATCATCTCATTCAATGATTGTCTTATCGATAATTCCATTTCAGACAGTGTGGATTTTGTATTGAGTTTTGTTATCATTTCCTCGTTCAACAATTCGGTATCTCCAAGAATTATTTTGGAGGTATCATCTGTTATTAAATTACACTCCATCTCTGGATATGGCACATCTTCTTCATCGTCCTTAACTGCAACAATCTGTACACGTTCATGATCAGGTACCGAAGATATTCCGTCATTTCCAGTCTCTGATATTTCAGAATTTTCAGATGAGACTGGTGATCTACTATCACCTGATGAATGATCTTTATTTTTTTCCAGTTTCTTTCTCAACTTCATCAACTTTTTAGCTTCCTCAAAGTTGCGAGCAAATTTCGGTTTCTTAAGTGTCATTTCATTATTGAATAAATTAGATTCATCATTCTGCAATGGTCGTTTTTTCAATGGCAGACTTATCTCAGTTGGGCCCAAATCAATGCGTTTTGGATTAGTATTATCATCAGGTAATTCATCGATATTATCAACAACAACTTTAGTTTTTCCCTCCTCAACATCATTAATTATGTAATCCTCAGTTTGGCTTTCATCAATACTGTCAGATGTTTCACCGCTTGAGTTACTAGTATTACTAGATTCTTTCTCTAATTGAGTTGAGGATGGCTTTGAACTTGTTGTTGAACTAGAGCTACTTTTGTGTGAGCTTTTGCCATTAGAGCCACTCGAGCCATCGCGATCTGATGACCTACGATCATTAGAATTCTTTCGTAAACTTGAATGATCATCCTTGGATTTAGATTTTTTCTCGTCTTTACGTTTTTTCTCCTTCGATTCATCCCGTTTTTCAGATTTTTCCGTGTTCTTGTGGGTCTCTGATTTTGAATCTTTTCTGCTTGATTTTTCACGAGACTTCGAGTCTTGTTTGATCTCAGGTCTCTCATCTTTCTCAGATTTTGATACTTTTTTTATGTCTGATTTTTCAGTTGATTCCACTTGACTTTTGCTCTTTCTGTCTTTCGATTGATGACGATCATCTCGTTTGGATTTGTCTCTTGATTCGCTTCTAGATGTCTTCCCATCGTCCTTCGAAGATTTCATAGACTTGTTTCCGTGTCTACTAGAACTACGGTTTCTCGAAGAGGACGATGAGCTCCTATGCTTATCCTTGTCCTTTGATGATTCACGTTTATCTTTTGAGTCTTTTGATACCTTTGAATCTTTACTTGGCTCTTTGCTCTCTTTATTGTCCTTGTTCATTTTTTCTTTCTCAGTTAATTCTTTCTTCTCACGAAGCTCACGAATTTTCTCCTTGTAAAAGTCCTTTAAATCTTTACCCTCCTTTCCAGATGATTCTTTAGGTTTCTCCTCCTTCATCTTTGTTAGAGATTCTCTGCTCTCTTTACCTTCTATGCTCTCTCTGCTTTTATCAGAAATATCTTTTGGAATTTCAGATTTCTCCTTTACTTTAGGTTTATCTGAATTTTCACCCTTACTATCACTTTGATTGGATTTTCTTTTGTCACGATCTTTATGACTCCTCGAATCTCTTGAATCTGATCTCTCCTTTGATCCCTTGGATTTTATTGCATCACGATGCTTTTCTCTTCCTCCATGTTCTGTTTTATCTCGAGTAGATTCCATACCATCGCGTGATGACTCTTTGAATGATAAATTAGTCCTTGAACTTTTTGTATCACTATTATCTTTGATATCGTCAACATTATCTCTCTGTTTATTAATATCAATCGTTTTAATTTCTAAAATTTTATCACTTTCATCGCGTATTTCTTTGAAATTATCTTTAACAAATTTTTCTCTACTGTTATCATCTTTAATTGCTTCAGATATCGGCGTTGTTGGCTGATTTGAATAACCAAAATCTGTGACAATTGATAAACGTGAATCAGATGATACTTTACTTAATTGCGAATCTTGATTGCTGAAATCGAAATTATCACGTGAAAATTCATTTGAAAAATCTGGACTTTTCGATCTGTGACTTGTTAGCTCAGATATACCAGATAAATGCGAATCATTTGATATATATGATTCATTCAAATTCATTATATCAATAGGTTCGAAAACTGGACTATCTTCCTCATCTTCTTCATCCTCTTCTTCTGCTTCATCTGTTGCCTTATCAACTGTTGCCATTACATTCTCTACACCTGGTGGCGGTGGTGGTGTATTGCCCTCGAGATCCATTGGATCATCCATTGATTTTATCATTTCCTGGTTTATTTTTGCTGGACCAAATTCACAACTGCTCAATGAATTTTCTTCAATTTTAATTTCCTCTTTTATTTCAGGCTCTGTAGCAATTTTTTCCTCTTTTTCCTGCTCTTCTTCACCTGGTACTGTTAAATTTGCGTCTACCGAGTCCAATGAAACGTCCTTGAGACTATTTTTGTCAGATTCCGGTGACACTGGATCCAAATCCTTGGGTAATAAATCCTTGAAGCCACATGAACCATTTTTCTCACGCATTGGCTTCTCAAGACCCAAAAATTTGTAAACAACATCCTCAACTTGAGGCATGAAGACGGAGTAAATTTTTGGATTAACTACTTGAGCAACTATACGCTCAACACCAGCATCCAAATATGGTGCATCTGAGATGTGTTTGCGAAGTGTTTCACGCAGTTGATTTTTATTCAAGTCAGCTCGCCATCTTTGCTTTGAGAGGAATGAATTCACCGAGGTCTCAACACGAGTTCGTAAGTTTTGATATGCCGGCTGTAAACATATTCATTAGCTTTAATTTCCTGTTATGGTGGAGGGAAATTATTAGATTAAAAGTAATTCATCAGTAAAGGAATGTGGATTAGTTGGAGAATCACATGCAGATCTTTGCCAAAAAAAATTTTAATTTAATAAATTACCACGAAAATTTCATGAGATTTATTTTCGAAGAGAACTTCATAGGGTCACATGACCAATAGATGGACACTGACCAAAAGATGGACGGTTTCTACTATCAAGGATTTTCATGAATAAATTTTACATTCACATAGATTTATAAACTATTACATATCGATTGATCGAAATTCAGAATCATACAACTGTGAATATGCAACTGTCCATCTATTGGGGGTTTCAGCTCCTTTCCAGTTTTTCCTTGATTCTCTCTAATTATTTCTGCATTATTCAAGTTTAATTGATTTTCAGTCGATTCACTGTATATTTTCCTGTACATCATTCTTTCCTGCAACTTTTTAACGTGATTTGCCTATTTCATATGAATTAATAGTCTAATATTTCCTTAACCGTCCATCTATTGGTCGTGTTACCCTAAGCCACAATAAAATCAATTCTTCTCAACCACCCCCCCCCCCCCTTCGTTTCTTAATTTTAGTCTTATACTTGTCGACAACTTAATTAGAGAAATTTATTGAGAAAGGCCCAATTTCACGATGCAAGCAGTTCTAAGGAATATCTCGAAATCATAGACAGATGAACAAATGAAAAATCTCTGCAAAAATATACCCGGATTTTTAGAGAATAAATCAGATCTTATTGAAGGTTAGGACTCCTCAGTCCATCCAATGTAATCAACTTTTTTTCTTCTAAATACAATGATTGAAGACAATGCCTCCTGCATTTCTATGAGAGAGAGAGAGATAATGGAGGAGAAAAGTGCAAACTCTCAATTCATACCTTAGTGTCGACGTCAGCGATGCACTCCTTACGAAACTGATCAAATATCCCCTGTGATTTGACCTCACCAACAATGTGATCGATTAAACGTGGATCGCCTGGTAATAGAGTACTCCCTAATCCAAGATTCATGATTGTTTTTTAATTATTTTTCGACAACTGTTATTATTTGATTATCACTGTACTATTGAGGCAATGATTTCACTTCTCTCAAATGAGTTGACAATACGATGGATGTTTTGGCAGTTGGCCATTTTTATTTCCATGCAGATAAAGAAGGAAATCACGTGAATAAATACGGACACAGTGTCGATTGCTTATTTTGTGTAGATAAAGTAGAACATTCTATAAAGCCAGCTCAAGCGATGAATGTGCTCGAACGATAGGTAAGCAGCAAATAATTTTGCTTTGTAGTTCAATCGTTTGCCGCAGAGACTTTGAATTAAAAATCTCTTCCCTCGATCGACAGCGAAAGCTTAATGGTCTTTTCCACAATTTCACGATTGTAATAATTGTAATTCGACGTGATTATCGAGTTTTGTGTAGTACAAACAATAGCGGAACAATGAATCAACGTTTATTGCTTTCCGAAGAATTCGCAATATCTCCGAAAAAAAAAGTTGAGATTCTGCAGAACCAATAGGGAACTTGCATATTTTTTTTAATTTATTTTTCTCAATTATTTCTCGTTAATTAATCCATAAACATTAATTAAAAAATCATTTTTTTGAACATCTCCAAATCGGACATGACGTCAGAATACCAAAATCTTTGTGTGCGCTATCTGTAGTCACCTGTCGTTACTCATTGACAGGCGTATGAAGGTTGTGCTGATTGTCAAAAAATGCGTATTTCTTTATTTTTCTCTTCTTTACTTCAAACATTGTTTAGAGAATTTCAATTAAAAACGTGTTTCTTTCGTAAGAAAAATTTACACATAACCTCCTTATGAGTATCGCGCATCGAAAATTCAAATGTCCTCCAGCCGCGCCATCACTGGCCACAGCTTGAATTACGCATGTGGTATTATGACGTCAAATCCGTATTAGAGCAGTATGAAATTTGGAGATTCTTAATTGTGAATTTCTCCATAATTAACAATTTAAAAACAAATAAAAAAATTTCCCCAATCTCAGACAAAACTGTAGAATGCATAGAAGTGAAAAATGAAAATAAAAAAAAATATGCAAGTTCCCTATTGTTTATTAGAATCGAAGAAATTTCTTGTTAAAGTAAAACATGTTTTTCACTGTACACTGTCATTCAATAATTCACGGGACAACAAGCCTTGGCAATTGCAACTGTCCGTTGGCAGCCGAGTCAAGTAACCCATAACCATCAATTTACCCTTGGCAAAAACTCAAGTGAGCAAAAATAAATGGAATAAGAAGAGGGAACCATCGGAAAAATAAAAAAAAATAAAAGGGATTTAAAGGAAAAAAAAAAAAACGGTTGAGTTGGTAGTCGAAACAGGCGGTCGTTGGGGTAGAGGTGTTAAATCGTCCCACTGGCGTATGGAACCAACAGAAGAGTGAGTAGACATTAAATTAAAATAAACGTTAAGTATAGACGTGAACTGCCAAAAGAAAATACAACCTTTCTCCTTTCTCCAATATATTTGCTTCTTTTTTTTTCTTTTAAACCAAAACTCACCGAGGCCGAAAAGCAAGTTTGCACTGTGTAATCACGATGATTCCTTGGTGATTTTTTAATCTTAATAAACCCCTTTCGAAGCATCCCAAACAACTCCACCCAATTCCTTCGCACCTTTTCAATGTTTTCTTTTGCCTATGTCCTTTCTTTTTACGGGTTCACCACTAACCAAAAAGCCCAACACTCGTATTCTTGTTATTCTTTGAATCAAGAAGAAAGAAAGAGAGGAGAGAGAAGTGTGGCGTTGAACACAAGTAGTAGCCACATTCGTAGAAGGGCCAAAAACTCGAATATTCCACGATCGATATCCGTAGAAATTAGCATTTGAGGCGTGAATCTCTCCTCCGATCTGTTCCCTCCCCATCCCTTACTTCTTTTCCATCGCCACTTTCTCACCCTCAAACACCTAAGAACATTTGCCGGTCTTTTACAAAAGCCTTGCAAGCAACTCCGCCTAAAAGCAACACTATCGTAGATGTTTATATGTACCTCGAGTGGTATCCGAATATCATGAAACGTCTACTAAAAATCTTTAGTATGCTAACATTTCTTCTCATATTAACCAATGTAACGAGAATAGCCTTTTCGAAAACGATCTGAGATAAATTCACGAGTGTAGTGGAATAACAGGTTAAGTCAATTTTTGTCGAAAATGAGATTTTATCGGAATTTGCCTTAAAATGTATGGACACATGTCTCACAAAAAGGATTTGGCTGAATATGACCATTTAAGGCCTCATTTTTGAACATGCATAACAGGTTAAGTTCACTTTTGGCAATTTTTCAAAAACATTTCAAGTTGTGTCGACTTAACCTGGAAAAATAATTCACGAGTGTAGTGGAATAACAGGTTAAGTATATATGGTAAACCTATATGACTTAACCTGTTATTTCACTACACTCCTGAATTATACATATAAAAGTTAAGTCAACATGACTTAAATTTCTTATAATTTCTGGGGGAGTTAAGTAGACATAACTCGAATCTCTTATCATTTTTAAGGGAGTTAAGTCGACATAACTTCAATTTTTTTCCATAAATTTCAAGTTAAGTCAAAATTATAGAAAAAAAAGACTGCCGATAACAATAGCTTTTGAATATCTTAATTGACTGCGGATTAATGACTTTCATCCTAAATGTAGCGCAAAATGGTGCTCGCATCATCATTTTACGGTTTTTCGGCTCTCCTGAAAAATTCACTTTTTCCGACTTAACCTGTTATTCCACTACACTCGTGAATTGGATACGGCAAATTCTCCATAATATTTCGTCGAAAATAAAAGCAGTAAAAATTGTTTTTTTTTTGCGTTTTTATTCGTTTGCGGCTGAAAGTGAGGTAGGTGGATTTCGGAATTGAGAGGAGAGACGCTAACCAAGCACGTGGCAATATATTTTATCACAACACTGTATGTGGTGTAGGCGTGAAACGGCCAATTTTTCCCAATAAAGCTCATATATCATATACCGATTATCCCTGGGTAACGGAAATTATCTACCAAAAATGAGGAGAGAAGAGAAACAATGAGAAAAGAAAGGAAAGAGAAAAAAATATTTAGAGAGTTTGGATGTTGCGGGAGCTGTCTTCTTCAACCATCTGGCTCCCGCTGGGCTGATTCATGGGGGCCCAAATACGTCGGGCCCTTTCATGATCATCGTTAAACGATGGAAATTAGGTTAGAAAGAGTAATATCGTCTTACATATGCCCCTGAGATGTTTCAAATAAAGAAAAGAAAAAGAAACAGATTGTTAATGGTCATTTAAAACATCATAAATATCGTAGCAAATTTTATGGATTTTTTTTCGCTTTTTCTCCAATGAAGATAAAAAAATTATTGCATTATTATTTCTCAAGTTTTCTGCAATTTTCATGAATTATTGATAAAGTCGTCATTTTTTCAAATTTTTTTTTGTTATTTTTCCTTTTTTAGTTTGTTCATGAACATAAATTGTGGGATTTGTTAAAGCAGCTGGGTTACTTTTGTGTCAACTATAATCTAACGCTCAACTTTGACAGTGTATAAAGAAAGGTGAGAAAGGAGAGGTGAATAAAAAGTGAGGAAAAAGGATAAAATCGAATGGATTTGAATCTGTTAAGGGATAATATACACTGTGGAAACCAGAGTTCTCTGGGAGTTCGGGCGGCATAAGAACCAGTTGTAAACGACCAATTGTATTTAGATATCTCCTTCTCACTGACGGCATTTATATATATTTTTTTCACTCTGTGAGTCATGTCAAAGAGTGCTACTGTGTCAATATTCAGAAGCCGAAAACCTTGGAAAGGAGGGGAATAAAGTTATACACTTGAATGACTGTCGTAAAGTTTATTTTTTAAGAATGTACAAAAAATCATTTTCATGACTCCATTGTTGTTCAATATTAACATGATTTTCGATATTAATCAATCAGCTTTTTTTAACCAAGCATCTACAATTGCGATTTTTTTTCAAGCTGCCTCTGTTACTATAATGGGAATTTCTAAAGATCATACACTGTTAGAGGATGATTATTCATTTATGAATAATTTAAGTGGATTTTTTCCCCTTCTAATCAATTAGCTCAATGAGTCTGTGTAGCTCCTCATCGATCCCACCACAATGCATTGTTGCCAATGAATTTCCATGGTGCATTGTCACAAACAGTACCTGCAATAGCATCGGCCAATGGCATCGTCAGTATTCTGAAGTTAATGTCAGTATAGTTGAGCGATGAGAGAAGAAAATTAGGCATTTTGTCTGAAATTATCCAAATCATTCCCCGCCGAATCTGAAAAAAAAGAAAATTTGATTAACAAATTAGGGAGAGAACAAAACGGGATACATCTTGGAGAATCCTGTGGATTTGTTTTGATGGATTTGTGTTATTTGGTTGGTTACTTCTGAATGATTACCTTGATGTCAGCTGGAAAAATAAGGGCCTCGTCATGTCTGGCTATTAATGCATGATTGGCTGGTGAATATGGAAGTAGTGAATTCCAACAGCCAATGGCATTTTGATCAACGAGATTGAATAATTGAAGACCATTCTCGTCCATCACTTCAGAAGTTGAGTGGCCCATGATTCTCTCGGCGAGTGGCTAAATTCAATGTACATTTTATCTCATTAAATCTCATCGAATAGCTGAGAAAATTTTCACTTGTAATGAACCACTTTTATTCAGAAAACTCTTACACAGAGAAAAATGTTTTCTTAATTTAAGAATGTGCAGTCACTTAATTTAAGAATGGCAGGTCACTTAAATTAAGTGACTTTTCTCACTTAAATCAAGTGACTTTTTCTTTCTTAATTTAGGAAAGTAAAACTCACTTAAACTAAGTGATTTTTCTCACTTGAATCAAGTAACTGTTTCTTTCTTAATTTAAGGAAGTAAAAGTCACTTAAATTAAGTGACTTTTCTCACATAAATCAAGTGACTTCTTTTTCTTAATTTAAGAAAGTAAAACGCACTTAAATCAGGTGATTTTTCTCACTTAAATCAAGTAACTGTTTCTTTCTTAATTTAAGGAAGTCAAAGTCACTTAAATTAAGTGACTTTTGTCACTTAAATCAAGTGACTTTTTTTCTTAATTTAAGCGACCTGCACATTCTTAAATTAAGTGACTTTCCTCACTCAAATCAAGTGACTTGCTTTTTTAATTTAAGAAAGTAAAACTCACTTAAATCAAGTGACTTTTTTTCTTAATTTAAGCGACCTGCACATTCTTAAATTAAGTGACTTTTCTCACTTAAATCAAGTAACTGTTTCTTTCTTAATTTAAGAAAGTAAAAGTCACTTAAATTAAGTGACTTTTCTCACTTAAATCAAGTGACTTTTGCTTTCTTAATTTAAGAAAGTAAAACTCCCTTGAATTAAGTGACTTTTCTTACTTAAATCAAGTAACTTTTTCTTTCTTAATTTAAGAAAATAAAACTCACTTAAATCAAGTGACTGCACATTCTTAAATTAAGAAAACATTTTTCTCTGTGTAAGTGTAAGCACTTGCGCCACGTCGAATCGAAGGCAACGATATAGTATTATCGATACGTCATGAGAGTGCACAAGTGATAATTATTGCAACAATACCTGGAACTCATGATAACTGTCCAAAGCAAGGTCCGGATCCCTCAGGATTCTCGTGGAAACTGCAAATTCACGATTACTGCTCAATGGATGGAAGAATAGAGTTCTGAATCCATCAAGTGCAATTGGCGATAAACTCATGCCAAATATTCCCTCTTCTCCCCATTGAAAATTTAATCCACCAATGTTATAATCACCAGCTAAGGGATCTGGCATGAAGTAACTGTGCGTGACACGCCACGATGTATTATTAGCAAATGTATAGACTATTAGACCGTAGCCAAGTTCATCTGACATGTAGGCGAAAGCATCGTCACAGCCACCTTTACCCAAGTCTACAGCTATGTTGGCAATGAAAGTATTCTGCAAAACATGACACTTACTTATTAGACACAAACGGATATGTTTCAAGCTATCATTTAACTGTTATTATCAGGATGTTTATAATGAGTTTTCTAATAGCCATTCATTTCGACGGCCTCAGGAAAAGCTTTTCATTTTCACGTTATGTGACATTGAAAGTTATCTATAAATATTAAAATGAATTTTCTATCAACTCTTTTAAGTACAAAAAGCAGCAATTTGCCCGTTTGAAAAAGGAATACGTTTTTTTTTAAATTAATGCATTTTAGAGGCAAAAAGGCGCAAGTCCTTTACAATCATGCCACTTCATTACTGAAGTCCTTAATAATATGATGAAAAGATAATAATAATGATAATTTGAGGTTTTTTACCATTTTTTTGCAATAAAAGGCAAAAATCGTTGCATTTTAGAGTCAAAAAGGAGCAAGTCTCTGGACTTAAGCCCCTTCATTTCTGAGATCCTAACATAGACTTTTTAGAGACAAAAATATATTATATACTATCATATATATATATTTTTTTTATTGAATCATATATAATATAATGTAATATATTATATTATTATATAATATATAATATAATATATACAATATATATAATATATTATATTATATTATATATATACTATATACATAGTATAGTATATCTATAATATATATTAGGATAAGTGATGACAGAAAATGTCCCATGCTTTTTTATATCATGGATGGAATGATGGATATGATTTTTTCAGAAGACTATTCTGTACCTGATTAATGTCGTCTGGCTTCAACCTGTATTGTCTGATAATTTTATCAGTCGTGAGATCGAAGATATTCAGTGTGTAAGGACATGCCTGTACAGTTGTATTACCGATACCAATGGTGCCAGTATCAAGTACCCACAGCCTGTCACACTCATCGGCATGAATTCTGGAATATGAATTGATCATACAATGAAAATCTACATAATCGCCAATTTGAAAGTTGCAGGTTTGAAAATAGGAAATCAGTTGATGCGCATAACTAACCTGTATGCAGTTGTTAGTCCTGTACCACATGCACCAGCTGTATTCTGCGCCCAATTCGGATAGGGCGATAGCTTTGGTGAGCCACCACGATTTGCATCCAGTGATATGTAATTCAAGGTTGCTGGTATACCTGCAGATTTTTTTGTAGATATTCGATTATGAATTTAAGGTAATCCTAGTGGCAGGTTCAAATGATCGATTTTTATCTTTTTCTTTCCTCTTAGTTATTATAATTACTATAACTATTTCGATTTTTCAACATTTTACCGATACTAGAGCGATGTCCAAGATGATAAATTGTTATCAGATAATATTATGAATATTCAATATTGTTCCGCATTTGACTCACGTTGTCCCAGTATCTAGGACTGTGATTGGAGGATCCTCGGATTTTAAATACCAATATGGTCGCCATTGATTTTTTCATGTAATTAATTGCATTAATCGTCGTTATATGTCCGGTGTAATGTATATGAAACCTAATTTTATACGTAGTCCACTATAAATCCAGCTTTAATCAGGAAGTGACGTTCCCCCATTCGTCCCTTCCCGATTTCCATTTTTCCTTCACGACTCACGGTGTTAACACGTGGAAAAATCAACATCAAATAAAGCATTAATTATACTAAAGAAACTTGGCCGTAATTATTATCAATCCATTCTTATTGGTACTCTAAGTCTCAGATATAACATCCGGTAACAAGCATTTTTCATGATTTCAAAAATTAATAGACATTCTGACGAACAAAAAACATATAAGGTTATATAAGGAGAAAATAGGTCTGTGATCATGAATTTTCGCAGTGAAACTGAAACTGAACCTCGCTCATGGAGATTCAATGGTAATTCAATTATTTTGAAAAATTAATTTTGGCCTCATTTGTCCGGTAACATGGGGTAAATTAAATTTTTAAAAAATCTCCTCATGCTACACAGAGAAAAATGTTTTCTTAATTTAAGAATGTGCAGTCACTTAATTTAAGTGACCTGCCATTCTTAAATTAAGTGAATTTTCTCACTTAAATCAAGTGACTTTTTCTTTCTTAATTTAAGAAAGTAAAACTCACTTAAATTAAGTGACTTTTCTCACTTAAATCAAGTAACTATTCATTTCTTAATTTAAGAAAGTAAAAGTCACTTTAATTCAGTGACTTTTCTCACTTAAATCAAGTGACTTTTTCTTTCTTAATTTAAGAAAGTAAAAGTCACTTGAATTAAGTGACTTTTCTCACTTAAATCAAGTGACTTTTTCTTTCTTAATTTAAGAACGTAAAACTCACTCAAATCAAGTGACTTTTCTTTCTTAATTTAAGTGACCTGCACATTCTTAAATTAAGTGACTGCACATTCTTAAATTAAGAAAACATTTTTCTCTGTGTATTCTATCGAAAGTCACCAAAATCGAAAAGGGAATATAGATTGCCCGAACCACTAAGATTACCTTAAACTCTCAATTTCTCGCAGTAATTCTATAAATCATGCGAATAATTCTTCATCATACGATCCATTCTCTGATTTTCGATTGAAAACTTTTCAACGAAATTTCAATGTTCAACCCTTCTTCTGGTTCAATTTTTTTGCCTCGTTGCCCGTTTTTTTTGCCCTCAACGAAACAAAAATGGCTCCATGAAAAAAAAAAGGGTCACGCAGATCTTCTATGCTGACAGCAAGATCGGATGAAAGAGAAAGTGAGAAATGTTTTTCATTTAGATGAAAGTATATTGAGGAAATATTTCATTAAAATTGTAACGAATAATAATTCGTGATTAAAAAAAATTATTTGACACAAAAAAATAACTTTGCAGCATTATTGAAGAGAATGTTTTGTTCATTTTACTCAATATTTCTACCATTCTATGGATATAATCGTTCGCGGAAGCTTTTGCGTGAATGAGGTCAGTTCTAATGATTCCAGGAATTAACCGACAGCAATTAAACTCAGTCATCAGAAATCCATACTAATGAGTCGATGAGCGTATAGAGGAAACCATGGTTGCATTCACCCTTTCACACCAATGCGGTAACATCCGACTTTCCTCAACGACTCGAGAATGTATTTATTCCATGGCTTACAAATTATTATTTTTTTTTTTTTTATTATTACAAATTATTTGACACGCCCAAACACCATTAAATTCGGTAGAAAACTGTGTAGCACTTTAAATGTAGCATTTAGAGTTAGGAATATTCTACACAAGTTCAAATAGACTAATTGTTTCTTGTATATGAGATAGACACGTAGTTTGATACATGTGAGTCTCACTAAAGTCATAAAATACTAGGGCATAGCAATTAAACTAATTACATTTGTGATTAAAATTTCGCTAATTATTCCATGAAAATTAAAATTTTGGACTTATTTTTCTCAAACTATATGTATATTTTAAATTCCATAAATGAATTATTCTTTCTTCAATTAACGAAATTAATGAAAAATAAAAAAATAATGGATAATCTCTTTATGGTAAAATTTTCGGGTAAAATATAACATGAAAATTGGATTAAGAATAAGTATTCTTTATCGGTTTACGTTGGTTGCATGGCATAAATTATACCTGATAACTTAATTTACACCCAGGGGGTACGATTCTTCTACCCACGCTCGTGTCTCAGAAGTGGCCCGCGTGTTCAAGAAGCTTTTGCCAAACAGTTTCTTTTTATACTCAATGGAGGTACACACCAGTTTTATGGAAAAGAAAAGGGTTTCAGATTTTATATATATTTTTTTTTCTTCTTAAATAGAGTCGTAAAGCGCGGCAGCATTAACAGGTGTAGAAAGTGTCACGTAACTGAAAACGCGAATTGCCATTTTTTTTTTCTTCCCGCTTAGAAAAATAAAGAACTTGTTCCATTTCAACAACATGAGTCTTCTCCTTATCGTCCGCTATAATACCGACCTATTTCTTTTGAAAATCGTTCCTTGAATATTCTGGCTCAACGAAATTACAGAATATATAAAAAAGTATCAGAATGTTTCAATTTTATCTGATTAATAGTTACATTTTAAAAGATTTCTTTATTTGAATTCTTCACAATGTAGAGGGAAAAAAACATTTTGAGAGCTAATTAAATTTGGCCAATGAACTTTCCACATTTCATCATTTACATTGATATATATGGATAATTGAGTGAAGCATTTTTATTACATCTATGCATTTTCATGTGAGTGATTGCCATAAAATGTTAGCGTTTTTCTGTATACTTTTATTTACTTCCCACTGCATCCAGCGTTTCATTTCCGCTATTAACTATTCATATGCCACAAATCATCAATCGGAGTCACGGATATATAAAAATAATTATGCAAAAAATTTTTTTTTCCCTGGAAAACATTTAGAGTTTCTAAAAATTTGAACAGCAAAAAAATATGAAAAAAGATGGACCATTATACAGAATAGTGAGAGAAAAAAAAATCACAAGCTATATAAAAACCTCTATTCACAAATTGGAGAGTTCACTGGCGGTATTCACATAGTTTGCCACAGGGCGACAAGAATTTTTTCGGCACTTCTGTTTTTTTTTTTTTCTAATTTTTTTCTTTCTATTCCTTCGTTCATGTCGCAAGAGCCGGAAGTTATCCAGACGAGATTCAAGAGTTTTACGTACAGATGAAGTAAGTAAAACCATCCAACAAGGAATATAACTACGAAGGACCATTTCCGTTTTACCGTCTCATCTCCACCCTTTTTATTAAGAAATTCTTTTTTTTTTTTTTTTCTCGCCACCCATTCATTTCTTAATATTTTTTATTTTTCATTCACCTTTCTACATCCGTAAAATAACCACTGTATTGAGGGTACCACATACAGCTCCTTCATGAATACGTAAAAATCTTGTACTCATAAATAATTGAATTAGTGAATAAGGTGAATCAAGAAGAAAAAGAAAAGAAATATGGATAATAATAAAAGAACTGACCATCCTTCCATCTTGGTACGGTAACGAATAGCTTGTTCCGCCAGATTTCGATGCCGACAGGAAGTCCATTTTGTGGAATGTAGTTTCCACTAGAAATAGCAGCATCTCTACTCAATTCATCCGGATAAGCCCAATCGAGCATATTCCATGAGAATCTTTCAAGTATTGGTGCTCTACCAAATTTTCCACTCCATCCTCCAAATCTTGTACCACTCAAACTGAATTGTCCATGAACAAGTGTCCAAGCGCATGATAATAGCAACACAATCGTAAATTTCATGTTAATAAACATTATTACTCCTCATAACCATAACACGTGAAAACTTTGACACAACTGACGGTGAAAATTCAATCGCGCTACTGCTATATATACATGTTGATTTTTTACCCCACGTACAGTTAATGGCCACACACAATCTCAAAACCTCTGCGTGTCTTTGTAGCTCAAGTTATCTGCTATGAAATTGCATGGTGAAATGCGCACACATAGCAGCAGATCGGCCGCTTAATAGAGGGGGTTAATCCTTAACGAATCCCCACATGAGTCTTTCATTTTCTACGAGGCATTTGCTTCTTTTGCTGCAAACTCTATTTACTCACTCTTTCATCTCACAGATAATGTAAGTGTAATGCTGTATAACTATTCAATTTTGTAATAGTGACACACCTTTGGCTCTATCCGTTTATTTTACATTATGGCTTATTTGATTTGATACTCAAGGTTGTTTTCGGTAGTTGTCATGATGAGAGAAACGTTTCATCGTTTGATCATGTGTGTGATGCGGAGTTTGATGTTTTGCTTTAGCTTCGCTATCTGAAATATATATCATTACACTTGGGTTCAATGAGTTGAATTTATTCATGCCGAGAATTGACACGTATTGATAAATAAATCATTCGGAACAATAACTGACGGATTTTTTTGCCTCTCGGAACACAGCACTGATGAATCTCGTGAATTTATTATCTTTTCGTTGGAATGACAAGGAAATTTTCGCTGGAAACCCCTGGAAGATAATTTAGTTTGCAATAATTTACGAGTTGATATTAGAAAGGAACATCATCGATTGCATTGAAACATCCTCAAAATTTAGGGGGAAGTAATAGCCTCTGTGATTGTGCGGCAAAACGATATGGGATGTTTTTCTGAATTTATAGATATTGAAAAAAATTGAAAAAACTACTCAAGGATCGAGACATGTTGAAGTATATTCTCCCGGATCGTTTTGCTGCGGGGATCCATTTTGCTCCGGCCTCCCCTATTATCTAGTATAATCTGATTAAAATCCTCTGAGGTGAAATCGCAGCTATCGACTCTCTTAACCATGCATTACACAGAGAAAAATGTTTTCTTAATATAAGAATGTGCAGGTCACTTAAATTAAGAAAGAAAAGTCACTTGATTTAAGTGAGTTTTACTTTCTTAAATTAAGAAAGAAAAAGTCACTTGATTCAAGTGAGAAAAGTCACTTAATTTAAGTGACTTTTACTTTCTTAAATTAAGAAAGAAATAATTACTTGTTTTAAGGGAGAAAAGTCACTTGATTTAAGTGAGTTTCACTTTCTTAAATTAAGAAAGAAATAGGTACTTGATTTAAGTGAGAAAAGTCACTTGATTTAAGTGAGAAAACTCACTTGATTTAAATGAGAAAAGTCACTTAATTCAAGTGACTTTTACTTTCTTAAATTAAGAAAGAAATAGTTACTTGATTTAAGTGAGAAAAGTCACTTAATTTAAGTGAGTTTTACTTTCTTAAATTAAGAAAGAAAAAGTCACTTGATTTAAGTGAGAAAATTCACTTAATTTAAGAATGTCAGGTCACTTAAATTAAGTGACTGCACATTCTTAAATTAAGAAAACATTTTTCTCTGTGTACAATTGACTTTTCCCACTCTAACGTCCGACAGGCGTTCTCAAGAGTTATTCTCCTCAGAGGGATGAAAATGATGATTCTCTAATGATAAAAGGATGGAAAAAAGGAGAAACTGAATGTAAAAATAAGAAGAAAACAACACAACACGAATCAATTGATCATGAAATTGATAGAAAAAGAAGGCAAATTGAAAGGTTCGATTATCGAGGGAACGCACGTGAAATTGAAACGAGAATCGCGGAAGGATAATTATTTCAATTATCGAGAGAGCTCCACAGGGATAATCAGGGGCGTTGCTTCATATTACACATGTCTGTCGTTCTACACATACGTGAACCCCCACGATGCTGAATGGAAAAAAAATCATGCACACAGACTCTCAATGTTTATTTGCGAGAAAGATATTCGACTGAGTTTCTGCCGTCCGTTTAGTTTAGAACCTATCTCTCTTCCCCCTCCACTTTTCAACGATAAATTAAATTCTACGTGATATAAAATAGAATGGTATTTGTAACCGCATAACTCCATTCATATAGTGGTAATAAAACTTTCTTGACTTTCATATATAACGATTTTATCATTTATTTTTCTACTCCAAATCATTTTAATATTTCTTTATTTCCTGAAAATCATTTCATCCTGAATTACAAATAGACATCTTGTAATTTCGCTCATCATCTATTTATTCCTTACGACGATCAACCAGTGATCGGCACCATTGATTTTTCCGTCAACAATTTCGATTATATTACTGATTTTTCATAAAAATTAGTAATTAGCCAAGAAAAAATATTGATTTTCATAGAAAATTAATAATTAGTCGGTAAAAAATATTAATTTTTCTAAAGAATTAGTAATTAGCGAGGAAATATTACTAATTACTCTTAAAAATGAGTAATTAGTGAAAAAATATTACCAATTACTTTCGAAAGTTAGTAATTAGTGAGGAAAATTACTTGTTGTTTTCAAAAATTCCTCAAAATTAGTAATTTAATAGACTAACAGACACAAATTTTGAACGAGGAGTTGTGATGAAATGTAATACTAGTGCTGCGAAAAGTAGCAATTAATAAATGGAATAATGAATGATGTTTCGAATAATAATATTTGGAATATATTTTGAAAGGAACTCGTAATTTTTGGCGGCTAATTATTAATTATTTCGAAAAATTAGTAATTAGCCGATAAGCATGATTCATTTTTCTGAAAAATCAGTAGTTTTTGTCGCTTAACTACTCATTTTTCAGAAGCATTACTGATTTTCCGAAAAAATTAGGGATTTTTCCGGCTAATTACTAATTTTTCAGAAAAATTAGGAATTTTTATTCACTCATTACTAATTTTTCCAAAAAAATTAGGAATTTTTCCCGATTAATTACTAATTTTTCCAAAAAAATTAGGAATTTTTCCCGGTTAATTACTAATTTTTCCCGGTTAATTACTAATTTTTCAGAAAAATTAGGTAATGAAAATAGATTTTTTTCTGCCGATCACTGCGATCAACCCTCAACTTGAAAAGTGAGCCCCAAATGAATATAAATTTACCTGCCATGAAAATACTCGGTTTTTTTGAATGGCAACCGGGAGAACATGATTTAAAAATTTCACATACATGATCTGGAATATTTCGTTTAGTTGAAAAAAAAAAAATTCTTGTAAAATTGAGAGGGAGAAGGATTGTAGAAAGTAAACCACAATTTTGACGTTGGTCCTTCAGAAAAATTAGAATGTTTCGAAAGTTCAAGCGACTGATAACGAATGATACTTTCAAATTTACTTCTACATTTTTTTGTGATCAATAGAGAAATACAAGTCAATTTCATAATATTATTAATCAGGGTATTTTACGGCAAACATGTTATGCCGTATTCATTCATCGAACGATTTGTCAACGATATTCAGCTATTTATAAAGTCATAGCATTTTATTTCGACTCATTTCATGTTCTGGAGCTATGCAATAGCCTTGAATGAAAGTAGCGAAATGGAAATATGCCAAACAATTTGTGCCTCATTTGAGCGAACGCTAGATGGGTGTTGAGAGTTTCAATCATTTAAGGTTTTGTTAGAAATGAGAAAGTAAAGCGATTTTGCGGGAATACGCGATTGAAAAATGCTTAAAAACTGGAGAGAATATATTTACGGAATAAATTATTTTTTAAGAGAATTCACTATCACTTTTTAATTGGCCAATTGTTTCAGAATACAAGAAAAATCATTGATTCAATTTTAGAACTGACATTCTGAATAAATTGGGAGAACTTGGACACAATCGGCTCTGAATTAGAAATTATTTTCATTTAATTTCCATAATATTTAGATGAAAATAAGATATACTACTGTCACTATTGATTCATTGTGTGACCAATTAAATTAGCAAATAACGTTTTATAAAAAAAAACCTTCAGGCAAACCTCGTAAATCTCGATAAACCTCTTTTTTCTTTCTTCCTCAGTTGTTTATTTACTATTAACTCACATCAATTGAAAAATGAATGTTCCAGAAAAACATTTTCAATTTCATTTACGTTTCAGATGATAGAGAAAGTAGTAATTTGTCCAATTGATATTTGATTGAGGGTAAACATAATTTTGTATCTTCAATCATTTACTTCCGCGTAAATATTGGGAATTGATTGAGAACTATATGAAAGTCACTATCTGATTGGTTATGCTAATGTTTCAGTGATTTTTTCTTACTCCCATTTCGGTATAATTATATAATAATTCATTTGTTTTCCATCGCGAGATATTTAATCCAACAATTTACGGCTATCATTGCGTGGTGAGTATCACGAGAAAAAAATATGCGTGCATTTAATTGACTTTTTCTTGAGGAAATTACAAAAATAGAGAACAATTGAAATCGTTATATCATAAACACAACTTTCTCATAAATAGGTGTTGACAGGCCATGTAAACATTGGCATCCTCACATTTTGTGGAGTTTCGTTTCATCCAATAATCGAAATATAAATGAGTAATGTAGAAACAATACACACTCGTATTGCGTGCAAAGCTATGTTAATTTCCGTTTTTTTTTACTTGTGTAGTAATGAGTGCTACATACATACAGAAGGATCGAACCATGAATTATGCACTCTTATACATGCTTCAAACGCACATAAAAAAGATTTGGCCGTTGTCCATAAATCACGCTCTAATAGTGCGAGACCCATGCACAAGATTTCTGCGAAAGATACGTCCTAATCAGTATTATTTTCTCTGTTTAAAAAAAGTGCATAATTTCGACCCTAAGAAGTACGTATTTGAGACTCAAGTTATTGAGTTATTCATTGAATGATGATTCAAGGTACAGTGCTCCCTCCCTAAGATATCAAGTTTGGGGCTCTGGTTCCGAGAAAAATATCTTACGGAGGTATCCCTTCCACCTCAGGGAGGCGGAGCCATGAAATGGGTTCGCGCACGCGCAATGTCATTAATTAAGTATACAAAGAGAAAGAGCACGGAATATTCGAATCCAATTTAAAAGGAGCAATGTATTTTTTCATTTGCAAATATAAATTTCTATTTTTTTTTCTTTAGCATTCGAACTCTAGGGGCAATATAAATTTGATGATAATCTTTTTTGACTGTATAAAATTTCATGAATTTTCTTGGTAAAATTATTAATAAACAATAATGACATTATACATGAATTTGAAGCAATTATTTACGAAGTTGGAGTTTAAAATATTTTCTCGTTGTTTTGTCATTTTTTCACCATTTGCGTAATAACATTGAGGTTATTCGCAATGACATGCACCGGTATTCCATCTTTTCATTCTCTCAATGCATTAATTTTGTAAACAACTGGCACTGCCATTGGTTGTTTATGTTTATTTGGAATATTTTTATAACTTGAAATGAATGAACCTTATTATTTAGATATGAATTTAATTAATACTCTTCTCAATACTATTGCGTTGCGTACGACACTCTCCATGTATACATGTGCACAGAGTGCCCTAGCTACCAACGTGAGCGCATGCGCGTCGAAATCAGTGAAAGTGGGGGAATGAATTGAGAACGAATTGAGGAGAATTGAGGAGAGGTGATATCTTACAGAGGGATATCTTAGGGAAGGACCACTGTAGTTCGATCTGAAAGAAATATATGGAAATTGCAGCGCAAGGCCCTCTATGAAAAGAATCGCAGCATATATATTAAATATAAATATTAATTCTGATAAATCATAAATTCATTCACTCGGAATTGAAGTATGAAATTTTCCATCTAATTACGATTTTAACCAAAATTATAAGATTTGCCAAGGAAGTCTTGATATCCGCCGAATGATACGGTGCTGCATGTATACATTTAAACCACACAACTAGGGGAAGCGGAGCCTGTATCGTACAGCAGGGTTATATTTTCCTTTATATTTTCTTCATGTCGGCATTTGCAGCTAATACCGCTCAGAGAGTGCTGTTTGTATCGCTCTATGTTATGATAGTCAGGTAGTAGCACTTACTGCTGCTAAGCCCACTCAGTACAGTGACAATCAACAGTGCCGGCCGGTAGTTTCATCGAAGTATATAATTATTCCTATTTTTGATTACATTATTAGTGAAATTTATTCAGAGATTTGTTTTTTTCTCTTTGAAAGTCGTGGTTAGAGTTTTCTCACTGGGGAAGTAATTGTAATGAATGAATTTTAATCAGCACAACTAAATGATGACACAATTTTCATTTGGTGAGAAATTATATTTTAGCATTTATTAAATTGTTTAAGGTTCAGTGAATCCTGCGAAGCTGCCAATGCATGATTCATGTTCTTATGAATACATTAAATATGTCAAATTGAATTTGATGGAATATGCTCAAAATAGGCATAAATTATGATGGACAAAATATCATAACTTACGCTCAATCAAATTTCATTTTAGATATATAGACACTTTTCTCCATATTTTCTCCATTCTATTACCATGAAGGCACCAGTTATCGGTCAGTTAAGGGAATGGCACTAGTATCCGGACAGTTAGAATATTTCCTTCCTTTGGCTCTTGATAAAAGCTTGTATTCGGCTCAAAAATCTGCGTGTACCGGGAGGACTAATGATTCCGAGCTGTTCGGTGCGGAGAATTCATTTATATAACTAGAATAACATGCATTGACGAGTCTCGAACCAAGATCCCATGATCGAGAAAGAGAACTACAGTGAAACCTCTATTATTTTCCACGCGCGAGGCTCAAATTTGGAAAATAATAGAGGTTCCGCCTCGGTTTCTGTGGCCCCCACTCCGCCAGCGCGAGAGTGAGAGAAGACAATACGTCGCTCTCTCTTCAACCGCAATATTATTATTGTTGACTCTCTTTAGTCCATATGTGTCTTTGTCATTCCGCACATGTCTCCGCATGCGCAGAAGAACAGAGATAGCTATAGATGGAAGAAAGACAACGAAAAATGGTTGAGAGTGGGGGACGCTCTTTCTCCTCCGTTGAGGGGCGGTGGAATATATTGGAGGTGAAAATAATGGAGGTTTCACTGTATTTGTAGGATTCAGCTATTTGGAGACCTCCGAATAAGAATCATGAAAATGCAATTGACATTCATCCTCACCTAATTAAGTGTTTTGACTCTCAACTTTTGTTCATATTGAATTAATGTGAATTCGTCAGACTCTTTGAGAATCCGAAATGTTCTAAAAAGGATTCACAAGAAAATTTCATCATATCATTCCAACAGCTGACTACTTAAATTACATCCGTGGAATTGATGTACATATAAAGTACGTTTTTGTAATGTTCAAATAGGAAAAAATCAAGCAGGAACTTATGAGTTAAAGTGTAGAAACTTATGGACAGGAATGCTTGTGGTATCCAGAGAAAGTATATGTTTTACTTTCGCGTAATACGATGTACGTGACAGAGAAACTAAATGTTTATGATGATAAGTTTGTAAATCGAAGTAACGGGAATATGAAATAAACATATATTTTTTATAAATTTTGTTGATTCCATCAGCGTTGAATTCTCATGAAATGGAGTTACATGGTGCCAGCTATGGAGCAATTAATTGAAATTGAGGTGTCGTTCGTTTTGAGTAAAGCTTTGCGAAGTATAAACCGTCCAATCAAGCCCAATCGATAATGAAAAAAAGTTACGAATAGATTCATGAGTGAAGTAGCAACGACATTTTCACCATTTTGCACACATCACAGATTGTTTTATACATTTAGTTGTTTTGAAACTATTGGACTGTACAGTTGTCAACAACAGCTTGTGTATACGAAAAAAACTGTTTCTATCGTGGGAATGCTTGCTTAATAATTATGAGCTATGATGTGATTGGAGCACCCAAAGTTTAGTCACTTTGTTACACAGAGGAACTTTTTTTCTTAATTTAAGAATGTGCAGTCACTTAATTTAAGAATGGCAGGTCACTTAAATCAAGTGACTTTTCTCACTTAAATTAAGTGACTTTTCTCACTTAAATTAAGTGACTCTTTTTACTTAAATCAAGTGACTTTTTCTTTCTTAATTTAAGAATGTAAAACTCACTTAAATTAAGTGACTTGTCTCACTTAAGTCAAGTGACTTTTCTCACTTAAATCAAGTAACCTTTTCTTTGTTAATTTAAGAAAGTGAAAGTCACTTAAAGTAAGTAACTTTACTCACCTAAATTAAGTGAGTGTTCTCACTTAAATCAAGTGACTTTTCTTTCTTAATTTAAGTGACCTGTGCTTTCTTAAATTAAGTGACTTGTCTCACTTAAATCAAGTAACTTTTTCTTTCTTAATTTAAGAAAGTGAAAGTCACTTAAATTAAGTGACTTTACTCACTTAAATCAAGTGACTTTCTTTCTTAATTTAAGAAAGTAAAACTCACTTAAATCAAGTGAGTGTTCTCACTTAAATCAAGTGACTTTACTCTCTTAATGTAAGTGACCTGCACATTCTTAAATTAAGAAAGCATTTTTCTCTGTGTAACTACCCCTGACAGGTAGACGCCTAGGAGTTCCCATTGGGAGACTTCGATTCGCGCATGTCACGGGGCAACGAGTAGCTCCGCAAATGGACTCTGTTAACCTTTTATATACATATATTTGGACATCAACATACTTATTCTGGTTAGCATTGACTTTCATTATTTGAGAATTATCCATACCACTTCTCAAAATCCTGAAATAAACGAACAGATTCATTCATGAGCTCTGCCCAATCGAATTAATTAGAGAAAGATTGCCTAACCAATTCATAATTAGTCGGTGGAAGTGTGTGGGAGAAAGAAAGGTCATTTTTGGGAGCGGTGAGTAACCTCACAGGCAACATCTTCTAGAAATAATTGTTCCAATTTTTGGAAATAATGATATGTTTATTGAGAAAATGAGAGTTAAAAAAATGATTATGTGACAGGCGCTCAAAATTCGCGGTCAAAAGAGTATGGCCTCGACGTCAATTATTACAATTTTTGATGAAGATCATAGTAATGTAAAAATAAAACACTGTTGACGCTGGTCTTCATTCCATTTAGTTACCTGTCCAACAGAATATCGAGTTTAGGCTTTCGGAAAATTTTATATTATTATTTGCAATTCAACAAAATTATCTGATTAATAACCCTGGCATCACACAATAATTTAAATATAATGTGTCATATATGAGGGACTTATTCTTATCTTTTCTACACGCTACAACTAACCACGTCTGATTAAACCTACAGAGCTATGAGTCAAGATTAATATGCATTTCTGCTCCAGATAATTATTTCCGCACCACTGACTTTAATCGACTTCGTTTGGTATTTCGTCACATAATTTCATTTTCGAGTGAGTTGTGCGAAAAACGTATGATTCTCTGGGGGCCTATTTTTGACGCATGAGAAACTGGTTTTCGCTGCGTCAAATTTATTAACGAATTCACGATTCCCCTACAAAATGGAAGTTCTCATATGAACAGCTGACATAACCTATTTTTTAATTTCTGAAAGCGAGAATATTAATTGCACCAGAGTGGCATGAAAACTTTTTTGAGTAAAAAATGAAACAAGTTTTATACCTAGTGAATCTTGAGCTTATAGAAAGTGTCTAGCTGTTCCATGAAAAGGATCATTGCCCCCGTTTCACGAGGAAATCACATTTGTAAACAAATTAGAAAGTCATATTCGTCAACGAAACTCTTTCGTGTACGAATATCTTCGACGTATGAAATAGTCATGAACGAAGATACTAAATTCGTTGACGAATCCTGTTCCCATGCGTCGAGAATAGACTCCCAGTTGAGTTCGGTTTTCATAAAAATTCTAACTTACAATGTGAAGTCACTCACTGCAAACCTGGAGTGTAACTAGAAATGCAAATGAATTTTATGATACAACAATTGAAGAATGACAAACTATTATTAAATAATTAGAATTTGATAATTTGTTAACCAAGCAATTACACAGAGAAAAATGTTCTCTTAATTTAAGAATGTGCAGTCACTTAATTTGAGAATGCGCAGGTCACTTAAATTAAGAAAGTAAAGTCACTTGATTTAAGTGAGAAAACTCACTTGATTTAAGTGAGAAAAGTCACTTAATTTAAGTGACTTTTACTTTCTTAAATTAAGAAAGAAAAAGTTACTTGATTTAAGTGAGAAAAGTCACTTAATTTAAGTAAGTTTTACTTTCTTAAATTAAGAAAGAAAAAGTCACTTGATTTAAGTGAGAAAAATCACTTAATTTAAGTGACCTGCCATTCTTAAATTAAGTGACTGCACATTCTTAAATTAAGAAAACATTTCTTTCTGTGTAATTTGACTTCTCCATTTCATATGAGTGAGCAAGGTTGAGACGCGACAAGAGAAGGTACTTCCAATTTGAAGGTAAAAATCAATTGATAGGTAAAAAAGTGACGGAGTGTCTATTAAGCTGTGTCTTGAGGTGGTCCCTAGCCGTTTCTTCGTCGCTTTTTTCACCTTGGCTGAAAAAAATTTTTCCCGTTACAAAAATTGGATAATTATCTCGAGCTTTCGCAAGCTCGCAGAACCTATCTAAGAAAAGTTCTGCAAATCATAGGAGTCTCAACGATTTCCTGGATCAGTTAATGAATGATGTTTTTTGTCACGAGGGCTAAGGAGATGTCAATTCTTCTTAATCGAGTGGAGAAAATATTTCTTGCCGATTCTTCGAAAGATGTAATAGAACTTTTGAGCGATATCCGTTCCCTCTTCATTCATATCCCTCTCTTACACAGAGAAAAATGTTTTCTTAATTTAAGAATGTGCAGTCATTTAATTTAAGAATGTGCAGGTCACTTAAATTAAGAAAGAAAAGTCACTTGATTTAAGTCAGGAAACTCACTTGATCTAAGTGAGTTTTACTTTCTTAAATTAAGAAAGAAATAGTTAATTGATTTTAGTGAGAAAAGTCACTTAATTTAAGTGAGTTTTACTTTCTTAAATTGAGAAGGAAAAAGTCACTTGATTTAAGTGAGAAATGTCACTTGATTTAAATGAGAAAAGTCACTTGATTTAAGTGAGAAATGTCACTTGATTTAAGTGAGAAAAGTCACTTAATTTAAGAATGGCAGGTCCCTTAAATTAAGTGACTGCCCATTCTTAAATTAAGAAAACATTTTTCTCTTTGTATTTTCACTCTCTTATTTCCTTTTTGCCGAGTCTCAGTCCCGTTTCACATACACAAAAATAATGTTTTACATTATTACTGCCTGCTATCATTTGTCACTTTTCGGAGGTCATATTAATTTCTCGGCCGGATGACCAAATGGTTGGAGCCATAATAAAGAAGAAGAAAAAGAAGATATTAATTTCTTACTATCTTCAACTTCAATCCAGATTAAGTAATCTTTCCGATCGATTATCCATTTTTCCGGAATCCAAAAATGGAATTTCTGTTATGATCTTAACATTCATAATTAGATAAAGTGCTGACAGTTTTAAATAAGGTTTTTATGTAACGGAATTTCAGACTAGTTTGACAAACACGCAGATTTACTCAACAGCGTGACTGAAAACAATTCTTCGAAAGGTAACACGAGAGAATTTTTCTTTTCGTATCAATACTCTGTCGCAATGAATTTGAACATGGTGGCTTTCAACTTTTCACCTTCAGATTCGGTTTATAATAAAAGGTGTATTGAGCAGGGGGGTGACACTCAATACAAAACCTATACCCGCTTATTTGGCATTGGGGTTAGCTAATACTGCAAATAAGAACAGTGGGGTCAGCTCAGAGTGTCAGGCCCCTGGCATTGAGTATGTAATGAATTTTTGAAGATAAAATTTTATTTCAGTTTTGAAGGAATCTTTCTCCTCAACACAGAGAAAAATGTTTTCTCAATTGAAGAATGTGCAGTCACTTAAGTTAAGTGACCTGTCATTCTTAAATTAAGTGACTTTTCTCACTTAAATCAAGTAACTATTTCTTTCTTAATTTAAGAAAGTAAAAGTCACTCAAATTAAGTGACTTTTCTCACTTAAATCAAATAACTATTTCTTTCTTAATTTAAGAAAGTAAAAGTCACTTAAATTAAGTGACTTCTCTCACTTGAATCAAGTAACTATTTCTTTTTTAATTTAAGAAAGTAAAAGTCACTTAAATTAAGTGACTTTTCTCACATAAATCAAGTGACTTTTCTCACTTAAATCAAGTGACTTTTTCTTTCTTAATTAAAGAAAGTAAAACTCACTCAAATCAAGTGACTTTTCTCACTTAAATCAAGTGCCTTTTCTTTCTTCATTTAAGTGACCTGCACATTCTTAAATTAAGAAAACATTTTTCTCTGTGAATGGAAGAAGAGGAATATTCAATTCGAAAAAATTTTGCAGCAATGTGGAAAAATGGATATTTTTCACAGTCTATCGAGTGAAAAGATGCCAGACATATGAGAATCGATAAGGGTTTTATTCAAGTAAAGTGCTGTTCAAGTTTCGCATTGGGAATGACATAGACAAAGTGAGCACTACGGCCTCACATAGTATGGCTCATTTATCCCAGCTGAGAGGGAAAACCGGCTCTTCTTCACTGCAAGCCAATTGAGTGGTAGCCAAGTACGCTTTACTCTAGTCGTTGGTAGGTGAGTCGGTCGCTGTAAACGGTTATATACATTCATTCAATTTACTACTAGTCATGCATTCTCGAGATGCATCAACTGGTATTACAAGATGCTTCCTAGACAATAATTTTGATTTTTCAATCATCATATTATGAGATCAACGAATTTTAACATTTCTAACCGATCAATTTGAGATTTCATGGAATAAAAGTTTCTCAGGATTTTGTTACTAATTCCTTAGTAAATATTCAAATGTCTATCATTACTATATATTGCCAATCAGTACTGTGCCTCATTACATTAATTGCACGTTACATGCTCACATCATTCTAGAAATCTTTTCCTCACTTTTTCACGCAATCGTAATCATAATTTTTTTTATCTGAATATTTCTTTTCTTGGCAATCGCTTATAATTATTACCTTGCATCGTACGATCATTGCTGTTGAGTATTTAATCACTAGTGAAATCTGCTCGGTGAAGCTATAAAAATTCAGTAGAAAAAGACCTTGACACTAAATTAAAGGATGGTAACTATTTCAGATTTATAGATAATTTCAGTTGACAATATATTGTGCTTATAAGTGTAATCAGAATGGAAACATACACAGAGAAAAATGTTTTCTCAATTTAAGAATGTGCAGTCACTTAATTCAAGAACGTGCAGGTCACTTAAATTAAGAAAGAAAAATCACTTGATTTAAGTGAGAAAACTCACTTGATTCAAGTGAGTTTTACTTTCTTGAATTAAGACAGAAAAATCACTTGATTTAAGTGAGAAAGCTCACTTGATTTAAGTGAGTTTTACTTTCTTACATTAAGGGGGGCGATACATGTAAACGCCTTAATTTTTACCGTTTTTTAAGGACATTTTAAACTAGGAAGGAATAACTGAATCATTTTGAAATTTTGTAGGGTTATTTATTATATATTAAAGTACAAATAAAATTTTTTTTGTAAAATTCTGCCGAGACCCTCTTGGAAAAAGACATCAATTGGCGGGCGTTCTCACTTTTCGTACGATAATGTGAAATTAAAAAAAATAGTTGTACGTGTTTATAAAACATATATCTTCTAGTTAAACCAAAAAAAAGTCAAAAAAGTAAAAAAAATTGTAATTTGCTTTTAAACAAATAAATTTATTAATAAATTAATTTTTATTAATAAATTTTTAAGAGAATCAAATTTCGGAAAAAATATGTAATGCGCAGACGAAGTTTGAACTCACATCCTTCAAATTACCAGTCTGATGCTCTACCAATTGAGCTACTGCGAGTTACTATATTTACCTTCGACTTTTGATTCTTTGCCAAGCGTTACTGACGATATTTCATCAGGAACGATGGAAAATGGCTTTACGCGTAAGGTCAAAATAAAGTACAGTATTCTATGAAAAACGACCATTTTATATTGATTTCAATGAAATTTTTTAATGTCATAAAAATGAGCATGTTATCCTTGAGACATTTGTTCTCTGATTGAGTTTATTGATGAGAATTAATCAGTAGAGGCTCACTAAATCCACAAATAATGATTTGAATCAATTTTCTTCGTTCTTGGCCTTGGAAGAATCAGTTGTGATATGCGTAATCAGCATGGTACAGCGAAATGCCATCAAGGAAAGTGTTCTCATTTCTTTTTCACTCCGTTCGTTACAGTGGCACGTGTTTTTCACGTTCCTCATTGGAGAAAGAGAGTCAAACGTGAACGGTTTGCGCGCACGCGCGCCTCCGCGTTAGTGGCACGCGCATGGATGTCCATGTGAGTGGGGGCAAGTCGTTTCACTGGTTTCACCATTGAGATTATTTATTTCAATTTTTTTTTTATCTTCTCGTGATGGAACACAGGATGTGGACGAAGCTGGTGTCTCTTGGCTATAGCTCACTCCAGCTTTCTGGACAGACAAGCACCGTTCTTGAAATGATTCTAACCGTGGTTGTATTCAAGAAGAAACAGTACCAAAGGGGCTTCTTACGGGTTATATTTTATTCGGGGCTGGTTTTTTTTCCTTTCTTTTTCGACTGCGTATGTTCCCACTGAGACGCGCAAGTGATGGCCAAAATGGAGAGAGAAAGAGGGGGAAATGTGAGGTGCGATGGGGGCAAGGGAATGCCAAAGACGAGGCAGGTGCAGGAGTTTCATTTCGTGTTTCAAACAGCGAAATCCTGCTCGCGGCTTCCATATACTTGCGTTATAACGACTACATACGTTGAGCCACGCGTCTCTTTGATTAGTTAAGAGAAGTAGATCTTTCTTGTATTAATTGCACAAGGCTTTTTCATTTAATCCAATGATGGAGTTCCTGCAATCCAATGATGATAAATAAAATGAATTTTTACAGGAAATTGATGTGCGAAGCATGGAATATTTCTAAATTTCTTTAACTCGTGGAAGTTATTGGAAATTTTCCATTATCGAGTTGATAACACATTGTACAACCTATATCGTTGAGAGAAAATACAAAATTTATTGGTAATAACGCAGTGAAGGAATGTCTCCACTTCAAAATGTGTTTCTGAAAGAAGTCAAGAATGGGAAAAAAAGGAAAAAAATAGAAGTGAAAGAGAAATGATTACAAAAACAACAGAAAAAACGCGTTCAAGGGAGGAGACCCGGGACACGAATGAAAAATTTGAGTCGGCAGAAGCGGTGCACAGGTGCACGAGCTAACGAGTGGCCCGTTCGACTCTTTCTCTCTATCCTGTCCAATGAAAGAAGACAGGCATATGATAAATAAAAAAAGAGGGTGGAAGTGAAAATAAAGTATTAAGACTTTTTGGAGATAAAAAAGGAGAAGGGGGGAATAAGACGCACGTTTGAGGCACGAGCTTAGTGGGGGGAGGGGAGGCTTGTGCGTGTGCGTGAACGAGTTGGAAATTATCATCAAGGGAGGTTCACTCGGTTTACCATGATGATGTGTTGTTGGATAAAAAATAAATAATCCCCGATCTGCGGTGAAAATCAGTTGATTTTCTCAACTCTCAGAAACGTCAATGGTATTATCAAGCGACGATATGTGCAATTGCTTCTGGATTTCGTTGTGTGATCGGTAAAACTTGATATCATGTTTATATGCTTTATAGGATTCCACTTACAGTGGGGCTGAAGGTGAGCTTCAGCAGTGATATCGATGAAGCAAAGTAAAACAAAAAAGAGCATAAAAAATGAAGAAAATAAGAATTCAACCCCAAAATTATACGGTTGCTCTTCTTCGATCCCTAGAATTAGTCCCTATACATTGGAAGAAGAACAAAAAAGTTAAATATGAAACATCTTCTATTCCTCTCACGGACAGAGGCCTTTTATTTTTTGTTTTTGATTTCTTTTATCTCGGTGTTTCGATGGCTCATCACTTTCTGGAGGCATTTGCATTATTCATATTTATCCTTTTCGATTATTTTCTCGATGATCTATCCTGTTCATGTAATTTTATGAGATTCATAGAAAATTTCTCTGGAGACTGCAACAAGCCGTCATTTCCCTCATAGGTATTCATCAAAAATGATTGAATTTTCAGTCAAATTATATTATTGAAGAACAATTTCTCTGAAAAGTGTGCGGAGTTACTTTCAAGTGCACATGTAATGTATTTTTCTCATACACGAGGGTCACTCGTTGTTCAATACATGTACTTGGTATGAAAGATAAGTTGTACTTGAAAGTGAGAGTCTCCTGTCTACTTTGTGTATACCAGAGGCAAGAAAGAATAAACCCCAGATTTGTGGAGTTCACTGGGAGAATTTTTCGAACTGTGGAACTAAAAAAATAGGAAAGATCTTGACTATAGTCAATATGTGTGAATATTGCATATATGTGAATTATGGGGAGAAAAATAATAATTCATAAGAATGTGAATTTTTTCATAAATCATTTAAAATCGATTCGAAGTCATCTTAATTAATGAAAAAACAACTGATTTTCATCAACTGAAGTGATTATATTTTATTTATTCTATAACAATTAGAAGTGAATAGGAGAAGTTCCGCAATTATGAGAGAAAATCTTGAGAGATAGAAAAAATTATCAAAGATATTTTGATCTAAATATGTTCACTTCTTTCAAGTTATTTTACATTGGGTATTATTGAGTAAATTTACACAGAGAAAAAAGTTTTCTTAATTTAAGAATGTGCAGTCACTTAATTTAAGAAAGCACAGGTCACTTAAATTAAGAAAGAAAAGTCACTCAATTTAAGTGAGTTTTCCTTTCCTAAATTAAGAAAGAAAAAGGCACTCGATTTAAGTGATAAAATTCACTTGATTTAAGTGAGAAAAGTCACTTAATTTAAGTGACTTTTACTTTCTTAAATTAAGTAAGAAAAAGTTACTTGATTTAAGTGAGAAAAGTCACTTGATCAAAGTGAGAAAAGTCACTTAATTTAAGTGAGTTTTAGTTCCTTAAATTGAGAAAGAAAAAGTCACTTGATTTAAGTGCGAAAACTCACTTGATTTAAGTGAGTTTTCCTTTCCTAAATTAAGAAAGAAAAAGGCACTTGATTTAAGTGAGAAAACTCACTTGATTTAAGTGAGAAAACTCACTTGATTTAAGTGAGAAAAATCACTTAATTTAAGTGACTTTTACATTCTTAAATCAAGTAAGAAAAAGTTACTTGATTTAAGTGAGAAAAGTCACTTGATCAAAGTGAGAAAAGTCACTTAATTTAAGTGAGTTTTAGTTCCTTAAATTGAGAAAGAAAAAGTCACTTGATTTAAGTGCGAAAACTCACTTGATTTAAGTGAGTTTTCCTTTCCTAAATTAAGAAAGAAAAAGGCACTTGATTTAAGTGAGAAAACTCACTTGATTTAAGTGAGAAAACTCACTTGATTTAAGTGAGAAAAATCACTTAATTTAAGTGACTTTCACATTCTTAAATCAAGTAAGAAAAAGTTACTTGATTTAAGTGAGAAAAGTCACTTGATCAAAGTGAGGAAAGTCACTTAATTTAAGTGAGTTTTAGTTCCTTAAATTGAGAAAGAAAAAGTCACTTGATTTAAGTGCGAAAACTCACTTGATTTAAGTGAGTTTTCCTTTCCTAAATTAAGAAAGAAAAAGGCACTTGATTTAAGTGAGAAAACTCACTTGATTTAAGTGAGAAAACTCACTTGATTTAAGTGAGAAAAATCACTTAATTTAAGTGACTTTTACATTCTTAAATCAAGTAAGAAAAAGTTACTTGATTTAAGTGAGAAAAGTCACTTGATCAAAGTGAGAAAAGTCACTTAATTTAAGTGAGTTTTAGTTCCTTAAATTGAGAAAGAAAAAGTCACTTGATTTAAGTGCGAAAACTCACTTGATTTAAGTGAGTTTTCCTTTCCTAAATTAAGAAAGAAAAAGGCACTTGATTTAAGTGAGAAAACTCACTTGATTTAAGTGAGAAAACTCACTTGATTTAAGTGAGAAAAATCACTTAATTTAAGTGACTTTTACATTCTTAAATCAAGTAAGAAAAAGTTACTCGATTTAAGTGAGAAAAGTCACTTGATCAAAGTGAGAAAAGTCACTTAATTTAAGTGAGTTTTAGTTCCTTAAATTAAGAAAGAAAAAGTCACTTGATTTAAGTGAGAAAAGTCACTTAATTTAAGTGAGAAAAGTCACTTAATTTAAGTGAGTTTTACTTTCTTAAATTAAGTGACTGCACATTCTTAAATTAAGAAAACATTTTTCTCTGTGTAATATTCTGTTTTTAACATTTTGAATTTATCTAATTATCTCTTTACATTTCCAAGAAATTCTGGCATAATCCATGAATTATAGTTTATTTAGGAAGCCATCTTCATCAAAAAAGAATTCACGTCCATTATTCGTTAATCGCCTTCCCGTATAAACCAAATGACATTTCAGTTCTTAGTCGAATTATTTAGATGGGAAAATATCGTTAAAAAAATTGAGTGAATTCGCTTGGAAGGAATATGACACATCCAATTAAGTATCGAATAAAGTCGTCCCTTCTTGAATAAATGTTCTTCTTCTTTTTTCTTCTTGCTGGCGGAGTTTTTGAAACAACTTCATTAGACTAGCCATAAAATTCATCGTTTTCAAGTTGTGAAATGTATAGCCGGGTACCCAATACGAAGGGACAGGTGCCCTCTTGTCATAGATCAAGATACTTTCGGCTCCCCAACTTCCAATGGCATACGCGTGCCATCGAAGGATCCCGGAAAAACACCGGCACGTCTGTATTTATATTGTGTTTGTCATCTGCTTTGCATGCTCAAGAGAGCAAACAAAAAAATGTTTTAGCAAGTAATTATATTACCGACAGTTACCAAGAAATTGATAACAATCTGAATAAAATCTTAATATTTTTAGTGTTTTTTTTCTTTTCCTGGCCTTTTCATCTTATCTGAATATCTATATATACTTATCTTTAATAAAATTTCTCTTTACGATGGAAATTAATTCATCGAAATGAATTATTCAGAATTTGGTGGATTACTACACTGAAAAAGAATATTTGTAGCAAGAAAATTCAAAATTTTCCTTCACATCTTCTGTATCTATATATATTGATATTTTCTTGAGTGAGGTAGATTTTTTTTCATTTAAATAAATTTTCTTACAAAAAAAATTTTTCTTTCTCAGTGTATATAAAATTGGAAAAATTTACGAAATTTTATCAATTTGAATTAAAATTATCATTCAATTATTTTTCTTTCGTCCTTGTCCTGTTTTCCAAAAAGTACTTGGTTCTCATGTTAGCTTAATTTAATCCCAAAATTCACGCGATTCTTCGAAACCAGTAATTTGCGGTTTCCGATTTTTGAGATTCATAAATTTTATTCTATCTGTAAACTTCAAAAAAAAAAGAAGTATTGAGAAACTCGATAATGAAGCGATCTCCATTGGAATGGAAATTAAATTTGTTTGAATTAACAAAATAAAAAGAAAAATTATTTTTTTTGTGGTTTTTTGGGAACAAGTGAGAAAGTGTTTGTATATGGTTGAAATAAAAAATGCCGGGAATAAAAAAAAAAGGGAGGAGGGCGAAACCACGGGCGCGTGAGACAGTGAACGTGCGAGTGCGAAAGTTATGATGAAGGGAAGAGTGCGATGACCACCATCAGTTCTCTGTATTTCTTTACAGACGAGACAGTATGTGGGAAACGATGTGAAGAAGAAGAGAGCATTATGAGATGGGAAAACGGGAGGTGGCCAAAAATGCCCATTAGGCGCCCGGGAGGAGAGAGCACCGAGTCTAAAACTACACCAGTCTCGGACCCCACACTTACCTTAATTATTTCCACGTGACTCGTCCGAAAGAAAAAAAATAATAATATCTCACGTGGACCATCTAATTAATACTAATTTTTGGGAACTAAGCGAATACAAATTTTCATTCTCAGATTCTCTGTATGCATAAATTCTAAAGATAATTAGTTGACAATCAATGCAAAATTCGGGTCAAATTATATTCCATTAATTACACAGAGAAAAATGTTTTCTTAATTTAAGAATGTGCAGGTCACTTAAATTAAGAAAGAAAAGTCACTTAATTTAAGTGAGTTTTACTTTCTTAAATTAAGAAAGAAAAAGTCACTTGATTTAAGTGAGAAAAGTCACTTAATTTGAGCGAGTTTTACTTTCTTAAATTAAGAAAGAAAAAGTCACTTGATTTAAGTGAGAAAAGTCACTTAATTTAAGTGAGAAAAATCACTTGATTTAAGTGACAAAAGTCACTTATTTTAAGTGAGTTTTACTTTCTTAAATTAAGAAAGAAAAAGTCACTTGATTTAAGTGAGAAAAATCACTTGATTTAAGTGAATTTGACTTTCTTAAACTAAGAAAGAAAAAGTCACTTGATTTAAGTGCGGAAAGTCACTTAATTTAAGAATGGCAGATCACTTAAATTAAGTGACTGCAACTTCTTAAATTAAGAAAACATTTTTCTCTGTGTATTGTGTAACAAATAGTTAAAAATCCACACTTTTCAGTAATTTGAAATTCGCTCTGATGCTGCTACAACCCATTGAGGGGAGATGACGGTACGAATTGAATAGGGAACTTGCATATTTAAAAAAAAAAATTTTTTTTCATTTCTATGCATTCTACAGTATTGTCTGAGATTAGGGAATTTTTTTTTGTTTTTAAATTGTTAATTATGGAGAAATTTACAATTAAAAATCTCCAAATTTCATACTGCTCTAATACGGATCTGACGTCATAATACCACATGCGTAATTCAAGTTGTGGCCAATGATGGCGCGGCTGGAGGATATTTAAATTTCCGATGCGCGATACTCATAAGGAGGTTATGTGTAAATTTTTCTTACGATAGAAACACGTTTTTAATTGAAATTCTCTAAACAGTGTTTGAAGTAAAGACGAGAAAAATGAAGAAATACGCATTTTCTGACAATCAGCATAACCTTCATACGCCTGTCAATGAGTAACGACAGGTGACTACAGATGGCGCACACAAAGATTTTGGTATTCTGACGTCATGTCCGATTTGGAGACGTTCAAAAAAATGATTTTTTAATTAATATTTATGAATTAATTAACGAGTAAAAAATTTTTTTCTTGCCTTTTCTGTTAATCACTATCAATAAATATTGAGAAAAAAAAATTAAAAAAAATATGCAAGTTCCCTATTGAGGGAATTGTTTTAGAATTTCGAGCGTTTTGAAGAGAAATCAAATGCAGTCACGCAGGTGCCTATTTTCGGGTATCATTATTTCAACAATTCGCTCATAATTGGACCCTGCATACTGTGAACTAATATAATTCAATTGAGTTTAACTCAACTATTTTTGAATCATGAAAATAATGATGAATCACCAGATATTCCCTAACTATCTCATGATACTGTCATTTTAAAAAATTCCTCAACTTTTTTGTTTCAAAAAGCGACTCAAAAAATGATAAATTAATTAAATGAGAAATACAGGCAATCATACCACTGGCAAAATTTTTATTAAGCACAATCTCTTAATATATCTCTTCCCACTATTTTTTCCCTCAATACAAACATCAATTACTGCTTAATCCAATAACTATAAAATAAATTTGAATTTATGAGACACGCCAAATTGCTCCTGATACCAATTCACTGATCAAATTACTCACAACCTTCACAATAAAACAACCAATAAACCAACAAAACATGAAATTCAGCTGAAGTTCAAGATGAATCAACATTCCAATTAATTAAACATCTCAAAAAGGGCCCCCACTAAGAACTTTTTTTTTTTTTTTTATAAATCATACATGTAATTGGTTTTTGCATACATATCACTTGCATGTTCACCTGTAATTTTTCTTCACTACCCTTCTGGGTGAAGTTGAATCTCTCTCTCTCTCTCTCTCTCATCAGACCCAGCAAATCATGTTTCTTGGATATTTATAACTACGTTTCTTGCTCCACTTTAGGCATATCTTCGTAACGCCTCTGTAACACACGAGTACACTCCAGGCATCTCCTTAATCCCGAAAGCGATACAGAGTTTTGTGAGAAAAAAAAAAATAAAATAAGAGTTGGGCTCTTTTTTGGTGTTCGAATATAAAAACGTAGGCCCAAGGCAAGTTGAACTGGAGAAACATCTCTCTGTGGCATTGGATACAAGAGTGCCAAGAGAGAGAGAGAGAGAGAGAGAGAGAGAAGAGGCGCAATGCTGGGGATAATTATGCAAAATAAATAAAGGCACGTGCACATTCTTACCGCCCTCGGTGGTTGGCTTTTACATATGAAGTTGCCTTTTTTTTCCTTTTTTATCTACCTTTTTTCTTGAAAATTTTAATTTTCACTCTACAGACCCAAGAATAAGACGACCCATGGGTATTTTTGTTGACCAGCAATTACCAATCTCACGCGGTAGGTAACATAGGGTAGCTAAAAATTTTGTTCGTTACTTTTTATCTCGAAGAAACTCGTGTATATATTCTATCTCTCACGTACTCAACACGCCCTCGGGCTAATGAAACCGACGAAGAGTTGGAGAGAGATAGATATGAAGAAAAAATATATTTGTTTCATTCTTTTCTTGAGAGCTGAACAAAAAGCTGTATTCTTCAACGCCCTCTTCTTCATTGCACTCTCTTCCTGCTTCATCTTCACTTTTTTTCTCATTGCCTTATTGCTGTGCATTGTGTTTGTACTTTCTTCTTCACTCCTTCAGGATCAGACTATTACTTCATCTGATATATTAACTTGCTGAAAGCAGCATGTAGAATAGAAAATGTTTAATTGTTTTAATCGGAATTGCCGCGCAAAAAAAAATATATATGGGAACATATACGTTACATATATAAAAATCATACGAAATATATGTGCGGCGAAAAATGTAATAATTTACATATATATATTTTTATATGCACTAATATATTTCACGATATATGCCTGTTATATGTTAAATATTTTATGCTTATATTCACTATATATTTCCAATGCTCTAGGGAAAAATGAAAATTATCTAAGTTCAGCTGCATATATGCCATATATATTTAAAATATATGCGACATATATGTCAAAAGGATTTTCAATATTGTATTTTCAACTATATAATCGATTAAATACGTTCACTGAATTTTTAAATATTATTTTATATTTTCAATATTTTATTCCAAAGCCATGCGTTTGAATTCAACTCGAGTATTTCCGAGTTTCTCTCCTCTAAAATATATATTGATTATATTTTCGCATTTATATATATGTGTACATATATAAATGCGACAAAAAATGACATTTTTAAGACATAAAATACATATATGTCATTTATACATCACATATATGCGCATATATGTGAAATATATTCGACATATTTATTCTTTATATTTTTACATATATGCGTGTAATATATAGATTTTCATGCGGGTTTAATTGAACGTCTCGAAATGGAAAGAATTTCCTCTAATACTGTAATAACATTGGAGACAAAAAAAAATTACATAAGGAGTTGCAATGATTGATTAGAGTCATCGAAGATAATGATTAATTAGAACACTGAGGCCAAAAGTTTTATGGAGGGAAAAAAAATTTAACGTTGATTTTAATCCATCACATGTTGTATCATAAATAATGAATAGAGAATTCCTCGTGCGATGAAGGTTTTCTCTTTTTCGCTTATTCTGTAGAATGTTGTTTGTAATGAGATAGCATTTGATACTATTATTTTAATATATTTCTTAATTAAATACTTTCACAATCAACTTTGTTTTTTTCTACAAGAAGCTAAAACAGATACTCTCTACATTCTTCAATTCAACCAAATACCATTGAAATAATTAACTGCGTGATGAATTATTTGAAGTTGAAATTCTTTGAACGAAATTAGTCAAATGGCCAACTTGTGTCTTGCTTTAAAATAAGTGGAATTATTATTAATGGCTTATGATTATTTCGCCAAATGACGAGAAAGAAATTGCGCAAAAATTCCCAATAACATACCACCTTTCGGAATTACATTTCCAGTAGAAAGTTTAACCACACATGCTACAACAAGAAAAACATGTGAGATTACATTTGCGTGGCCATAAAGTGACCACCTTAGCCCACTCATTATCCAGTGAATTCGTACTTAATTCCTCAATAATTTTTTTTCTTTTATTCTGCCTTTCGGTTTTTGCAGACTCCCCGATCAGTGATCCAATGTTTTTTCTCTTTTTTGCTTGAAGCTATTTGTCCATTCTCATTATTTTGGCTTCTTTCAAATAAACGCTTGGAGAACAAAAAAAAATGGGACAGAATTTTAGATTATCCTGATTGATTACAAGATGAACCTATCACTTATAAATGCTGAAAAAAAAAAATCCGCAAGTTTTTGAGAAGGAGAATTGGTTTAAATACAAGTTTCTACATAATTCTACAAAGTGATCATCTAACTAAATTAATTCTCTGGCAAAAATTACATAACCGTTGTAAGTTCCCTATACTCAATGGTTAAAGAATAGTCACAAATTCTATGTCATTTTGTAACGAAAGAAGAGAATGCCCATTCGCAAAAGGAGCACATGGATAATCGTTTTGTCTCTTTGGACCTAGTGGTCAAGTCCATCTAGTAATTTTTTTGTTACCTGGTCATTGTGAACTGGCGCGCGCGAGCGCCCTTTTTAAACCACTACTGTGGTTTCCTAGACATTCAGAGGACAGCGGGCGTACGCCCCAGATATATCGATTGCCCGAGTGCTTTATGGAAAGAAAGGTACGCGCCGTTGGAATTCATGGTTTTTTGCGGAAACGAAATGACAGGGAGACGAGAGCAATGATTAGGGGAATCATCTACTGAAGAAATAAGGGGTGGAGGAAAGGAGAAAAAAAATATGGAGACAAAGTGGCGAGGCGCCAATGGAATTTCAGGTGAGGATTCTTGGAAAATTATCGCCGCAGGAAGAAACACGGAAGTGTCGATTTTATTGGGTCTTAAAATTAAGAAAAAAAACTCCTGAATTGCTGTCTTTGTTGGAATTGGTGTATATCTCATTCATGGAGGCCTCCTTGTGAGTGATAATTTTTTGTTAAATATGAAAATATTAAAATTTGAATTGAAAAATTACAAGATTCTGCTTTTAAAATTCCAATAAAAAAATCTCGATGATTTCAAGGAAATCGAAATTTCCATAATCCTGATCCTTTTACGTGTGTATCGTATTTCGTTGTTAACGACACACCAAACGTGACACAACTGTGTACCTGTACGTATACATTAATATAAATCCGTATCGTACGGCCATGGTATTATGTTTGGTGCAAGGATGCCAGGATAACTTGCAAATTGTATTCTCCTTGATCAACCACCTACGTGGTATTTTTTTTCTGCAATAATTGATGTGCACCGGTTCAATAAAATAACTGTGGAAAATTCGCAATGTTCGACTTTTACTTGAAAAACTATTTTCTGCTATTTTTCCACTATTTTTTGCCATAATGTAGAAAGGTTTGCCGTTTGTCCAGCTCCAAATACTGTGAAGTGCTACTTCGATTGTTTTATACAGCCTCCCATGAATTTTATAATTTTCCATTAATTGAAAAAATTTATCCAATATTTTTTTCATTTATTCATAATGTGATGGTGATTTTCAAGTCACCAAAATTATCTCATTCATTGCATGCAATGAGACATTCAAATAATTTTCAACAATTTTCAAGTGTGTACGACTGATGAATTTGATAATTCAATGATGAAAATCACGAATAATTGCAAGGTATTAGTGTCATTTCAACTATTCTACATAATCCGAACATGTTAAAGCTATTTACTAAAGCAATCTCTATGGATTTTTTTTCATGATAATTTTCGTCGTAGTGAGACGTAATTTATTTCGTATTTTTCTTAATTATCAGAGCGCGTATCGTAAAACTTGATGCAATCGTATGCACTCGCAAATTCCAGAGCTACAGCATGATCGATCTGGTCCATCGCCTGTCGGATTGAATCACACGGGCATTGGTGCGCGACACACCGGATAATGAACCGGAGCCACGATGTTTTTTTTTTTCCAAGGACCACACATTTTTGCCATCAGAAATTTATAAATTTTTCTTCATTTGATTTTCAGTTTTCTTACACAGAGAAAATTTTTTTCTTAATTTAAGAATGTGCAGTCACTTAATTTAAGACTGGCAGATCACTCAAATTAAGTGACTTTTCTTACTTAAATTAAGTGACTTTTCTCACTTAAATCAAGTGACTTTTTTTTCTCTTAATTTAAGATAGTAAAACTCGCTTAAATTAAGTGACTTTTCTCACTTAAATTAAGTGACTTTTTCTTTCTTAATTTAAGAAAGTAAAACTCACTTAAATTAAGTGACTTTTCTCACTTAAGTCAAGTGGCTTTTCTCACTTAAATCAAGTAACTTTTCTCACTTAAATCAAGTAACTTTTTCTTTCTTAATTTAAGAAAGCAAAAATCACTTAAATTAAGTGACTTGTCTCACTCAAATTAAGTAACTTTTTCTTTCTTAATTGAAGAAAGTAAAACTCACTTAAATTAAGTAACTTTTTTTTTTCTTAATTTAAGAAAGTAAAACTCACTTAAATTAAGTGACTTTTCTCACATAAGTCAAGTGACTTTTCTCACTTAAATCAAGTAACTTTTTCTTTCTTAATTTAAAAAAGCAAAAATCACTTAAATTAAGTGACTTTTTCTTTCTTAATTTAAGAAAGTAAAACTCACTTAAATTAAGTAACTTCTCTCACTTAAATTAAGTGACTTTTCTCACTTAAATCAAGTAAATTTTTCTTTTTTAATTTAAGAAAGCAAAGTCACTTAAATTAAGTGACTTTTCCTTCCTTAATTTAAGAAAGTAAAACTCACTTAAATCAAGTAAGTTTTACTTTCGTAAATCAAGTGACTTTTCTTTCTCAATTTAAGTGACCTGCACATTCTTAAATTAAGAAAGCATTTTTCTCTATGTAGATTGGAAAGTAATGAGGAATTATCAATGAAAATTATTTTGACTAAAATATTTCATGAATAATTCAATTTACAGAATATATGTTCAACCATTTGAAAATTGATATTTGATTATAGTGTTCGGTACATTAGATGACTCGTCAATCATGAAATTTATGATAGCGAAGGGAGGGAAAATAGCCCAGAGGGGGTGGAGATTCACTCTAAAATCGCTTTAGAGAAGTTTTTAGGTATTTAAAATGCACCTGTAACATCGAACAGGTTCATTCCTCCGGTTATACCTCAAAATTTAACGAACTGCTCACACGTATAGTGTCCTTTTACATCATCACTTTCCACCACTAGTCAGTCATTTTGCCCCTCATGATTATTGTCTTCATGTTTTTGAAGCTATAATTAAGAATTTTCCTTCTCTCAAATTCGATGGAAATTCAGACATAGATGAAATTCCACTGTAAAGGTGAATATCGGAAGAATAATTTTCTAGTTAACAAAAAATTATAGCTGCAGAGGATGTTATAATAAAAATTTCTCTATCCTTCATAAATTTAGAGATGTTTCAAGAAATTTCAGAATTGAAATCAACAGATTTCATTTTTTTACTTTTTTATTGAGTTTATAATCAAATTAGGGCTAAATTTCTCAAATTATCTGAAAATGTAATGGTAGACTGTTTGAAACTACTAAATACGTCTTCAACAAAGTCAGCAAAAACTTTCTATTTATTTATCAAAGCACTACTCTCTTGGCGGCAGAACAAAATAGATTAAAATACTATTAAGAAACCATATGTTTTCTATGTACAATCTTGCTGTAAACTCCCAAAAAAAGGGTGAAACTCCATTGTAAACAAACCAAATGGCTTTTACGATTAATAAAATTCTAATTTAAATTCTAAAAAATTCTACTTTTTTATTGAGTTATTAATATAACGATAGATAAAAATTTCTTGATTTTAATAAAGCTTTCGCACCGAGGAAACATAGTGGTAAAAACAATCAAATATTGAGGCAAATATTTTTTTGACATAATTAAAAGAGTAGTTGAATTTGCTGATTTTAGTTAATTTAACTGGATTAACTAAAATCCCTAAATTCAATAGCTATTTGAAATTAGAAAAAAAAATATTTGCCAAGGACCAATGGCATCAATATTTGATTGCTTCTACCATTATTTTTTTCTCAGAGCATCATATAAAAGAATCGTATAATATATATCTGCAATAATGTAATAACAGGCATATACTTAGTATGGGAAACCGGGATAGAATGGACCTGGGAGGTAAAATGATCTGGACTTTTTTTGCAGAATGAGGGCCTTTACGATTTTTTTCAAATTACCCAATAATGTAGACGTGTTAGTGCATTTTTTCGAATTTTTTCAGATTTTTTTTACAGAGCTCTTCACTATGAAAGAAATTTGCCGATCATTTTGCAATGGTCTCCGCCTATATATGTACTTTTACATACAGAACAATGTTTTCTTAATTTAAGAATGTGCAGTCACTTAATTTAAGAATATGCAGGTCACTTAAATTAAGAAAGAAAAGTCATTTGATTTAAGTGAGAAAATTCACTTGACTTAAGTGAGTTTTACTTTCTTAAATTAAGAAAGAAAAAATCACTTGATTTAAGTGAGAAAAGTCACTTAATTTAAGTGACTTTTACTTTCTTAAATTAAGAAAGAAAAAGCCACTTGATTCAAGTTAGAAAAGTCACTTAATTTAAGTGACCTTCCATTCTTGAATTAAGTGACTGCACATTCTTAAATTAAGAAAACATTTTTCTCTGTGTACTTGCAGATATTTCTGACCTATTCATTCTTTATATTTTTACATTTATTCCGGTGAATATACAAATTGACTTGTAGGTCAATACAATCACGTGGCAATATTGATTTTATCCATGCCAATTAATTAATTCCCATAGAATGAAAAATGTAGTTGAATGTTGTCAGTGGTGAACGCATCGTTTTACCAATGAGAGATCCATGAGATTTAGTCTCGAATTTGGCTTGCAAAGTAAGGCATTGGGTATCAAAAAGGGATGAGTTACCTGTGGGTATCTTTTTGAAAGCGTACAGAGAAAGAAAAAGAGCCGCTGACTCAGTTGCATTGAGAGTGGATGGTTTTGGCAATGAAGGGGGGTGGGTGTTTCGAAAACCGAAGGTAGAATTTTAAGAGAGAAATAAAATAAAATAAAAATGAATTTAAAAATAAAACAAGTGAAGGGAGAAAGAGATAAGGGAGTAGGAGAAGAAGCGAAAATGTTAGTGAAGAAGATGCAGAAAGAAAGGAGAAACGTAGTGCGCGCCGTCAGTTCGGTTAGGCTCGCGGCCGCCCGCGGCAGCTTGGCAGCGACTAAATGATTTACCAAACAATAAATCCTCACAAAGATACGATCGGACTCAGCAAACGGCGTAGGGCCTGGGAACGTTATAGGATGGAGACCATTTACTTCACCAATACCTCCAGAGTACTCACTGTACTTCGTTTACAACATTTGAAGCTATAAAGCCGCGTGTGGTGGTTAGAGAACTCGAGAGAGGACGAGAATTTAAATGGAAGATTTGACTTTATTATGGAAGGAAGTTTTTTTGTAGTATCTACTGTTGAAGTATCATTCAATCCAGTGGGATTGATATATTTTTCGTTAACGGCTATCGTGAAGACAGCATGAACACATTGCATGTCTCCCCGATATCTGAACGATGCAGATCTTCAGATTTATTCATTTCCAGATTGCTTACACAGAAAAAAATGTTTTCTTAATTTAAGAATGTGCAGTCACTTAATTTAAGAATGGCAGGTCACTTAAATTAAGTGACTTTTCTCACTTGAATCAAGTGACTTTGTCTGTCTTAATTTAAGAAAGTAAAACTCACTTAAATCAAGTGGCTTTTCTCACTTAAATCAAGTAATTTTTTCTTTCTTAATTTAAGAAAGTAAAAGTCACTTAATTTAAGTGACTTTTCTTTCTTAATTTAAGTGACCTGCACATTCTTAAATTAAGTGACTGCACATTCTTAAATTTAGAAAACATTTTTCTCTGTGTAATATTTGCTGCTGGACAAGCACCGTCATTCGGTCAAAATAATAATACATATTTAGTTGATAAAGGTGCCCTCTTAGGTCTCTGCGGATTTTAAATGAAGTTAAGAAAATTTTTTAAATTTTCTGTATCGACGTTTCGACGTTTATCAATGATAAAATATCAAAGCATAAGTGCAATTAAAAATTAATAGATTAAGAAACAGTGATTGAGGTTATGACTCATTCAAATGCCATGTATCCATCAACAAAATTCTTCTTCTTCTTCTTTTTTATGGCTCTGATCGTTTTGATCATCCGGCCGATCAACAAAATTGAATGAATTAATTTATTATATATAAGATAAACCTCATTGAACATCATTTTAATTTATTATACAATAGTGGAAAATAATTTTGTGATTAATAATAATTAATTTGTATTATAAATGATTTCTTATAGATAAATAAAAATTTATATCCTGAAGAGGGCTTCACAATGAAGCCGAAACGTCCATACAGAAAATTAAAGAAATTTTCTTAACTTCATTTAAAATCTGCAGAGATCTAAAAGGCCACCTTTATCAACTAAATTTATAACTAAGGTCGTATATCCCATAAACAATAATACATATTCTTTACCAATATTCGTGGTAAACTATGCAGGATTTAAGAGTGCAGTGGTGAAATAAAATGCATTTTCATGGATCTTTCTATCGTTTGAGGAAGACAGATTTTTTATGATTTCAAGATATTGTAGGCAAAGGAATTTCAGAAACTCTTTGACATTTCTGTCCAAGAACCAAGACATCGTTGATCCCTGGAAAAAAATTGATGGAAAAAAAAATTGATAATAAATCAAATTTTCATGAAGTACAATGACCGAAAGTAACATGAGGTAACCGTCGTCTCTTGGGAATGAATGAGCGTTTCAAAGTATCTCTTTGGTTTGTTACAAAGAAGAGTGGCCATCCACACACAGTGAGTTTTGTGCGCGCAACTCCTCTCCTCGCAGAAAGTCCGGAGGCATTAAATCAAGTTTGGTCGGTTCCCGTACGTTTGCGGCATTTATATAGTAAAACCCGCGCCCTGGACTCAAACGTGCTTGCGTGTGGATCACTTGTACTCTCTCTCCACTTTACTCTCCTTTTATCATACTGTCTTGCTTCCATGGGATCTGGCTCAGGGCAGGTCCACCTCCACCATCCTCCTTCCTGGATCCCCTTCTTCTTCTTCCTCCATTTTTTCTTATTTATTCTCTCTCTCTCCGTTCTTCTCATCCTCTCCATTGGATTTTCTACTATGGCTTTGCCGACGCTTGGGCAGCCTCTCCTCCTTCATTCATCCGCGAGGCCCTGTCGGATATCTCGCTCCCATTTCGCTTTACGCCTTTGTACATAATACGCTTTGTACCGTCTCCTTACCTGTATAAAACCAGACCTACTCTTCTTATTTCTGTGGAAGAAGAAAAGAGACGCTGGCCGAGAATATTTGCCTACGTACATTGCTCTTGCTTTACAATTTTTTGGAATATTGATATCATACAAGTTGTATGATAATATTTTATAGGCAAAATATAAACATTGCACATGAGTGAGACAGTCTTACCAACTTTTCCGGAACTTCCCCCCCCCCCCCCCAAAGCAATTTCAAAACCCCTGAAATTTCGCTAAATCCGAAGAAAAATCCCCCAACTCTGGAAGGAATGAAATTTCGAATAAACTAAATAATTAATAGTGATTAAGAATAACTAATTTTTATTATTATCTATATATTAATTCATTATCTTTGTTTGAATTTATTAATCTATGTGCATAAGTTATAATTTTATAAATAACAAATTCCTATTATAAAATAATAAACAAGAGTTTAAAAAAAATAGGCTAATTTTTATCTACTCTGTATGGAATTACATGAATAGATTTCTATTAGAACGTTTGTAGAAAATGTGTAGTTGCTTGGTGAAGAGGGTCATCGACCATGCCTTACGAGGAAGTGACATCCGTAAACAAATCCAGATGTCATTCCGTCAACGAAATTGATGAAAAAGAAATACAGAGGCAAATACTGAAGAAATTATCAGTGAGAATTTTTTTAGATTATGTCTCTAAAAATTTTCCCCCTAAAAATTCCCCTGATAAAATGTCCCCCCCCCCCCCAGAAAATCCCTTATCCCAACTTTTTCCCCCCAAATTTAGGGGGAAAACCCCCAAATTGGCAACACTGTCATCCATAGGTATTGTCAGTGGTAAAATGCTCATTTTATTTGCTATAATTTCTCATTTCTGCATAAAGAATTCCATAAAATACCACCTTTCATACGGGATTCGAACTAATTTCCATACTTACACAATGTCAATCAGCAATTATTGCAAAAGACTACCTTTGCACTCACTCAATGACTCTCTGTCAACCATCAAACGACTCATTCAACGACAATAACCCATTTCGTGACATCAAAAAAGAGGTGGGAAGGACCAGAATATTGAAAAAAATATGAGCATATTGTGGTGAATACACAATTGGTCGAAAGTATTAGGAATGTTTGAAACGTGGTGTGGGCACGCGCGGTGTCCTTTGCCTTGACATGCGACAGATTTCTCACTCAACAACAAAAAAAAGAAGAAAACCTAAAAATGAACAGCAGAAAAATAAAAAATAAAAAGGTAAGAACCAGTAAATGCGTCCAATCATGCTGATAATCGCTTTCAGCACGAATGAATTCTTCAGTCACGCTTAAGAAGATGAGAATCCAAATTAATTCGAGTCGAAAACTTGTCCTAGGACTCTTTACATCTCGGGTGTCGTTCTAAAATACTCTTCAAATTGAAGTAAAACTTTCTGCAGCATTATAATTCGGGCTTAGGATTCATTAAGAGCTACGTAACCCCCTGCGATCCTCGAGGGGATTTTAGCGTTTGAGATTACAAAATAAGACGAGCGATAATCTCGTTCTAATAGTTCTTAATCCTGAACTCTCGAGTTTTGGAATAAACTAGGGAGTAAGGAGAGAATATGTCCGAGGACTACTTTCAGCAATAACTAGTTCTCCCTTCATCCTTAAAATCATCTACGAAATTCTTCTCATTCTCTGCTTTTTTTTCCTCACCCCTCCCTCTTTGAAGAGGTACTGGTCTGAAAATTTCGGCGACAAAAAAGGTGCCGGAAACGTATATTTTACACAGCACGTTATTTCTCCTATTTCGATGAAAGCAAAGGACCATTGTCCACTAACAATAGATGACTAGTTGCTCGTTTTTGCGACTGGACCAGAGAGTCTTTTCGATTTATTTCTTTTTTTTTCTCTTGTTGTCCATGGCGCATGCTATGCTTCCTCCCTATTACATTTTATTCTCGAAATTGATTTGGTATTTTTTCTATTTAGTGGAAAAGTAGCCATTACCACTGCATTGAGAAGAATGCCCCGCTGGATAATGATAAGATTTATGGATTTTTCAGATTGGCCCGGATCTTTCGAGGAACTAGGGGAATTTCTGATTTAAACAACTTTAGAGTAAATAAGATAAACATTTTTTTTTGGTTCATATTTGTCTGGTATGGGAAAATTTTTCAATAAAATTTTTTCAATAAAATTTTTTAATCTTTCGAATATAGTGCTATTAACAACTTAATTGGAATTGCTGGACCGAAAGCCGTGGATCAAAAGACGTGTAATCCATTTCCCACCCTCCAGTTCGGAAAAAGTTAATCTCGACAAAAATTTAGTACCATCGATGTGCTTCAAAGTATCCCATTTTGCCCCGGTCTCCCTTATGTAATATACTATTTTCAAGAAATTAAAATTGACACTAAACCCCAAAACCGAGATTCACCCGTACGGACAAAATATATATGCTAACATATATGTGACATATATAAAAATCATACGACATATATGTACGGCAAAAAATATAATAATCGACATATATTCAATATATATATTCAGGCATAAATTCTGCGATGTATATATGTCATTTATATGTCACTTATATATCGCATATATGTGACATATATTTGGCACATAAAAATTCTACATATATAAATTTTCATGCGGGCAGTTTCAATTTCACGGTGGCGATTCATAGTGAGTAAAATATGGAACAGTATCGGATATTTCAATATTGTTTGATAACAATTGACTATCGTGGACATCGCTGCAATATCAGTAAAATGTTGAAAAATGGAAATAATCAGAATGATTATAATAAATTAGAGAAAAAAGTAGATTATTTGGACCCTCTGCTTTGATTTCCTTGATTCAGATGAGCTGAAAAATATCTGAAAACCGGTGAATAATTTTTTTATCAAATAATTCTATGAACGGCTCTCGAAAAATTTTCCAATCAAAATTGTTTGTATTCAGTAGTCCAATGAATCCTTCCATACCACTCACGAGAAAAGGAAACAGAAACATAACGTAACAAAAGAATCGAGTCATTGTTTATGAAGTCCCTTTGTGTTGGACGGTGTACCAAAGAAAAAAAAATCAAGAGATCAAATGATGAAACGAGGGAGGGTGAAATTAAACCAGAAGCACACGAATGTAAACGATACATTGATCGCCTTGGAAAGCGATTAATATCGTAGCCCTCTACCACCCACGGTCCGAGAAATTTCTTTTAAATGGAGAATAATTAGTTCCACTTCTCAATCATTGCCCACTGGTGTTTCAATGGGAAATTGTAGATTCTTTCAGAGGGGCGGGAGAATGAGAGGAATGGAGGCATTGAAAATCCGAGACTGATTGGAAAATCAAAGTTCATATCAGAGTTTTCTTTACATCTAAATTTCACGATAGTTTATCAAAATAATTTACATATTTCTAGAGTTTAATTATAAGAAATTCTCAACTTCGATAGACGTATCATGTAGTAGTTTAGCCGATAATGTGGGAAAGAATTCATTTCTCACATTTATTATTTTTCAACCTTCGAAAACTGCTCAGTGGAGTTTATTCGGTGAGCTATAGAATAATACATGATAAAGAGGAAAGTATTGTCAAAGATATATAAATCAACAATGTCCATACACAGTGTAATGATTTATTTTATTGCTTTTCTTTTCAAATAATTCCTTCAAACGTAAATTGTGAAAATAATATTGAAGCTAAACTCAATTTTTCCAAGGATGAATGTTAATAAAAAAGATGAGATTGTGAGAAATAAACTTTTAGTTAATGTATCTGGCAAATTCTCAATCATATTCTTTCGTCTTTAATTATACATAAGAAAAATATATATAACGTGAAATTTTATTTTTTTAAAGGCGCAATAGAAAATTTATAATACCTTGAACTTTTGGTCACAAACAATAGTTTCTTAATAAATACAGTACTTATCTTTTAATTTTAGGAAAAATAAACTTTGCTCCACTTCAATACGATAGATAATGAGTCAATAATAAAATAATACAAGAAAAATAAACGATTCCATGGAATTACAAAAAAATGATAAAAATTATAATTGACAATAGCGATGTTTCCTCTGCAGAGGACAGGAAGCGAGAGAAAAAGCAGTGTAAAATTTCAGGGCTCGTAGCGCATTGTCCTGTATTTACCTAAATTTACAGAATGCCAATATTACTTTTTTTTTATTTTATCGATAAAATCATTTTCTCTCTTTCTTTCTATTTTTTGGGGGTACATTTTAAATTTCAATTCTTATAACAGAATCATTTATATTAACAGGTGGTACGTTTTTCCTCTACGAGAGGTTCATATTTTCAAGTTTCACCTTTCCCAGAGATATATGGAAGATCAGGACAGTTTCAATTTTTTAATTTGTTAGAAGAATTTTGATGCAGAATGGAGGAGATCCGAACTTCCTTAAATGAGATATAAAAATGGATCAATCTGCAGAAGCCCAGTGATCGCCATCGACATCTCACGTAATTTGAATCTTCTTCTCCTGACCGGCTTTGAGAGTCATTCTATGCATATTTTTTTGAAGGGTCTCTGGAATTCTGACTTGTCTTGTTTTTCTTTTAATCACCTTTTTAATCATTAATATCTATCTTGCAAAGCTTTAATGTGACTGAACGAAGAAGAACACTTGGAGTGTCAACACTTATTCTTTTTCATGACCTACCAAATTTGAATTTTAACCGATAACGAGTATTACCTTCATCAATTTTCATCGACTGCTATCGTTATATCAAATGATTTGAGACAGCGAAATGAATGCCCCATGACTACCTTTTAATTAAAATCTCTCAATAACCGTACAGTAAATTAGAGATTGCTCTCTTGTTTAATGCAGCTGCATCATCATTCTTCCAACCAATTCGCGTCAATTTCTGCATGAACTTTTAGAAATAAGCTTCAATTCTACGAGATTTTGATATTCTACTGATTAGGCGGTATAACTCAAGAAAACATTCGGTTGAAACTAAAAAAAATATGAAAATTGGAAAAACCAAATTGCATTAATTAGTCTGAATTCCTCGAATTAGAGACACTCTTCATTTTTGCCTCGTAATTTTTTAGTTCCCAATTATTCATGAATGCCTAAAGTAAAATTAAGATTGGTTCAATTTTCCTGCCTCATCATTACCAGCTATTTCACAAAGACCGGTTTTACAATTTTCCACGGACATCCTTTTTTTTTTTTTTTTTTTTGATAAAATGAGGTAAAAATCAAAAAATGTCCCGAAGAGATTCCCCAATATGAACCAACTAAAGACACCTAACGAGGCATACACGAATGATGAGGATAATTCCAAAGTACAAAACGTATGACGTTCTCCACGTTTCTTCTTCCTCATCGTTATACGTAACTACCCAAAATTTCAAAGAAAACGTTCCGCAACAGTGGAGCCAGAGGCAATTGCTTCATATACCAACACGATCAAAACAAATGAGAATAAAAAAAGGAAATATTATCTTCCATACTCTTTCAACTTGAATGGCCCACGGTGTACTTATTCACGTATTCACTCGGTGCCTCGTTGATCATATCACGACAAGAAGCGAGTGGCCTGAGCTATCAAAGAACCGTTTCGCATCGACGCAACTGTGGCGCGCGAGTCAAGACAAAGAGAGAGAGAGAAAGAGAGAGAAACGATTTGAGCAAGCGCGAGAGGGCGGCACTTGACCATTTATCAACAGTGGCACTGGAGTCCCGCTATGCTATGTGTATACATGCGAAGAAAAAAGAAGAAATAAAAAAGAAAAATGTTTAGTTCAGCAAAGAGAAACCACACCCTCCTTCCGGCACCTACCCGTTTCACATCATTTCAAAACCTCTCATATATATATATATTCTTTTTTCCCTTCTCTGATACGAGGCCTACATCAGACCGTATCGAAATTCTAGCCCCTTTTTCGACCATCGCAACGTCTATGCTTACCGTAAAAAAAACCTTCACCCTAACTGCAACTCCACCACACCCAAAAGTTTTTACCCAAAAAAAGACGGCACTTTCGATACGCCATTTCTTTCTTTTACCCAAAAATCTAGTATCAAGGAATTTTATGGAGACGTTCAATTCGATATTTATTTAATTATTTATTTATCAAGACCCAACAGCCGAAGCCACTGACAGGGTCAAATTACATACATTACCACATAATTCCAAGAGCTTCTAAAAGAAGACATTAACAATCAATTATTCATTAGACATATCTTAAAGTAAGAAAATTCTTAAAGTAAGAAGATATTGGTTATTAGCATGAATTATTGAATGAGAGAATGAAAAAAAGGGATTTATATTTTCCGATGAAGGTTTTCTGACACTTCATTTCTCCTGCTTGATCGTCGAAACCACTGGAATTAAATGAAATATTTTGTTGATTCTCTCGGGACTTCCCCGATAGGTTCCATCCAATTCAATTGCCCATTAGCTAAATAGAGAGGCATTGAGGAAAAAAGCACAGGCATTGAGGTAAAGAGAGCAACTAAAAATATCCCTTTTCCCACGAGATTCTATCCAACAATTTTTTATCTCATGTTGAGTTTCATCTTTCTCTTCGTTTGAATCAACATAAGCCCATTCGTCGTTTCCTCTTCAATGACCAAAACGACGAGTTAAAAAACAAAAGAAAAATGCAAGAATGAAACTACGCGTATACTCAGTAGGAGATTGTATATAAACTTCTCTTTTATTTATTTACATTTGCTTTCTTTTTTTCCTTATTCTTCTTCCGTTGTTGTTTTTGTTTTCCCTCTGCCTTAGCAAATCGAGGTAAGCAAACCTCGGGATGGTATTTATCAACGTCCGGGATACGAATCAGCGAGGCTTCATTTACAAGACAAAGCTGATGCCGTGGTGGCCTCCTCCTTATTTCATTCTCTCTCTATCTTACTCTCTTTGCATTTGGACCTCACAGTTGAATTCACAAACATTGGCTTCCACAAACTTATCCCTTCCTCTTGTTGTAACCTTTATCCATCCCTTCCCCACTCCTATTCACCTCCATATAAACTTCCAAAGAAGTAAGAATGAGAGAATAATAAGAGAAGAAAAGGAAGAAATGAAGGAGAAAAAAAATGACTCGAAGGAGAGTGAGTTTGAATCGTATATAAGGATTTTATAAGAAAAAAAAAGAACTTCCACCCACACGCGAAAGAGGAGAAGGACTTAATTCGAACTGATCGGCAGATCCGATCGAAACACTCGAAGGGATATTTGGTTTTCAAAGACAATCGCTCGCTCATGGCGGGACTGCGTCTTAATTAGTAAAATCTACGGATTTCATTCTGATTTGTTGAACTAGTGAACCACCGGGATAGCCATTCCCTCAGCTTATTCTTCAGTGTCAATTCGCAGTTAATTTACCATTTACATTTGAATTTAAAATACTGAAATTAAGGAATCAAATTTACTTCTAAATTCAGATAAATAATGAATTTACACAGAGAAAAATGCTTTCTTAATTTAAGAATGTGCAGTCACTTAATTTAAGAATGTGCAGGTCACTTAAATTAAGAAAGAAAAGTCACTTGATTTAAGTGAGAAAACTCACTTGATTTAAGTGAGTTTTACTTCCTTAAATTAAGAAAGAAAAAGTTACTTGATTTAAGTGAGAAAAGTTACTTGATTTAAGTGAGAAAAGTCACCTGACTTAAGTGAGAAAAGTCACTTAATTTAAGTGAGTTTTACTTTCTTAAATTAAGAAAGAAAAAGTCACTTGATTTAAGTGAGAAAAGTCCCTTAATTTAAGTAACTTTTACTTTCTTAAATTAAGAAAGAAAAAGTTACTTGATTTAAGTGAGAAAAGTCACTTGACTTAAGTGAGAAAAGTCACTTGATTTAAGTGACCTGCCATTCTTAAATTAAGTGACTGCACATTCTTAAATTAAGAAAAAAATTTTCTCTGTGTATTCATGAGAAAATTTCATTTTCGTGCAACAATGGAATTCATGGATTCTCTGAATTTTGAATATTACCGAACAAAGACTTTAATAATTTAGCAGGCAAGTACTACAATATATTCATTTCTGCTGTGATTGTCTTCATGAGAACGAAAAAAAAGAAACAGAACATCAAAATGTTGGAAGTATTTCATCATTATTAGTTGATGAAATTTTTTAATAAAACCGATGCAATTCATGGAATCTATGAACTTCATTAGCTCATAATGAGAATCAATTGATATCTAAACTATGATTCACCTCAACATAGAAAATCATCGATATTTTGTCTTCGTTAAAATTCAATTGATTTGACTGAATGTCTCAGGAGATAGAAAAAAATTTACAAGATTTTTTTCGGTCAGCTAATGATTTAATTCTTATCTTTTTACGTGTTTTTCCTGGAGAATAGTATTTCGTAGGATATTGTCAAAACATTCAATCAATGTTATCAACAAAAATGCCATAAAATTGAAGCTTCGAGTCAAATAAAACGACGGAAATGAAGCGATCATGTATAGACGTAGTAAAAAGCCAACTCTTGTTCTGAAACGTGAAACAACATCTTCGAATTCTATCGACTGCTGAAGTAGTATAGATTCATTCTTTCTTCTTCTCATCTTCCTCCCGTGCCTTCAAACTGATATATCGATGGATAAGATCGGCAAGAGGCAGTCTTCACAGGGGCGAGTTTTCAACCTAACCGAAGAGAGTTAATCTATGTGCCTAGCACCTCGAGGCTCTTTTCAGACCGTTAACAAGCTAGATTCTCCACTGATATAGTTTTCACCCGGTTGAGACTAATGCAGCGGTTAATGAGAGTCCTGGTACACACTTTTAACTCAATCGCCATCACCATCGGCATTTCAATTTTTCATGTACAGTACTGAGCTGTTCATTAATTACAATTGCTCCAAGCATCTAGGTGCGTTGTTACGTAGACCACTAGACGCGCTAAAAGCGTATTATAATTTAATTTTGAGAAAAAAAGTACTTGGTCCAAGATGGCGATAGAAGTGAGTCCAAAGAACAGGGAACTTGCATATTTTTTTTTATTTTTTATTTTCATTTCTATGCATTCTACAGCATTGTTTGAGATTAGGGAATTTTTTTTTTGTTTTTAAATTGTTAATTATGGAGAAATTTACAATTAAAAATCTCCAAATTTCATACTGCTCTAATACGGATCTGACGTCATAATACCACATGTGTAATTCAAGCTGTGGCCAGTGATGGCGCGGCTGGAGGATATTTGAATTTTCGATGCGCGATACTCATAAGGAGGTTATGTGTAAATTTTTCTTACGAAAGAAACACGTTTTTAATTGAAATTCTCTGAACAATGTTTGAAGTAAAGACGAGGAAAATGAAGAAATACGCATTTTTTGACAATCAGCATAACCTTCATACGCCTGTCAATGAGTAACGGCAGGTGACTACAGATGGCGCACACAAAGATTTTCGTATTCTGACGTCATGTCCGATTTGGAGACGTTCAAAAAAATGATTTTTCAATTAATATTTATGAATTAATTAACGAGTAAAAAATGTTTTTCTTGCCTTTTCTGTTAATCACTTTCAATAAATATTGCGAAAAAAAATAAAAAAAAAATATGCAAGTTCCCTATTGTTACACGTAAAAAATAATTAATAAATCGATATTTTGGAAATAGTGCAATTAATTTAATCCTCAAAAACATTCAAGAAATTGAGAAATTACGTTCAGACGTAACACATTGGTGGATTTTTTTTTTTTTTTTACTGAGAATCACTGTAATTAAATGAATTTCGATTCGGCAGTTTTTCAGTTATTTACAGCGCAAGTAAATAGTGCAACTTCTCAGATCTCTTCAGCAGAGTCACGAAAAATCATTTGATTGTTCATTATATTTTCTATTGGAATCAATCAATAGAGTAACAAGAGGAGGTTGAATTAATCATTTTTTCCCAATTTTTTTTTTTTCCATACTATTAAAAATATATTTAAAAGAATTTCAAGAACGATAAACATATCTGTCATTAAAAGGAATAAGTAACCTGTAATTTATTCGCACCTCTTTCTTTGCACAAAAGAATTTGTGTCTTCGTGCAAAGACTTGGGAAATAAAAATTGAACCACAAAATACATGAAATCAGAGATGAGTGAGAGTTTGAAGGGCTTGCAGAAATGTCGAAGGTGTGTGTGAATAAATTAATGCCCTGAGCCGCAAAATTTCAAAAAATCTGTTTCTGGTATATACAAAGTTGTATTGCCGGAAAAACATCAAAGAAATAAGAGATAGTTGTAATTCCCGTCCGATTTTGGAAGCAATTCGCAGTATCGAATGCCGGCAATGAGTGCAATGAGTGACTGAAATACATCAATGTGCCATTAAAAACATTTTGGCTTTTGTAAACGGTAAAGTGAAACAACAATTCAAGCAATCGCTGGTTGACTGAGGCACGCGCGAGTCTCCCCTCTCGTCCCATTTCTCCTCTTTCTTCTTCAGTCCAATGTTATATACACGTATATTTCGTTTTCTCTCTTCCTCTTCTGAAAATGAAAGAGGATAACGAGAGTATCTTGGAGAGACACTTGCGGCAGGTGTATGTGGAAAAAACACAGGTGCCAGAAGAGTCTACAGCTTCACTAATACACGTGCCTTCAAAACTGTTCAATGCCTTGGTACTTTCGGCAACGATATGCACCATTTCAACTGCGTGAGGGTTGTATGAATAAAAAAACAATTTATATGAAATACCAGATATATTTATCACTCGTTAAATTCAATTTAATTCTATTAATTAATTGAATTATTTCGAAAATAGCTGTGATCGTTTCATTTTTTTCAGTCCATCATAATGATTCCCTGAGCTCAAGGAAGTCGATGGTTTTGGAGAAATTGAGGAAATGGATTTTCAGAGTTATTTTTTCTTGAATCTTTCCCACGATGCGGGGAAAAGTGAGGGCGGAAGGAAAGGTCACTTCAACTATCCAATTCGACAGGTTTGAAGAGATAAGCCCTTTGGTCTGTGATGTTTTTGACTTTTTCATTGGAAAATGCTATAATGTGGTATAATTTCGTTGAACAATTTTTGAGATATGAGGCATTCCGCACTATTTCACTCGATTTCTGGGTCGTATTTTTTGATTTTGTTCATTTTTGAATATGTTGCTGAGATGGTTATCAGAAGTCATTTCCCGAAAAAAAAACGAAAAAAAAAAATTTTTTGACGAAATTATGACCATTTTTGATTTTGGAAAAATGGCATATGTGCTCATTTCTGTGTAGCTTCGAATACTCATATCTTCTTCAATATTAGTTTTATGGAAAAAAAGAAAGGAGACTTTTCTCTCGAAAAATAGAGATACTTTGCAATAAAATTTAGTCCGGAAGTTGAAAGTTAATATTTCTATTTTTTAACAACAAACTTAATAAACAAATAGCCGAAACACAACTTTGCCAAATCTTTAAAAATCTGAAAAAAATATATGTTACGGATTGAATTATTTTTGATTTTTCTGTAAATTATCTTTTTCCGTCTCGGAATGGTTGACGAGATATTGTTTTTTTAATGTTTTCGCGTGGTCCGTGGCCGATGCTCCAGAGCCTTGCGCATGCGCAGAGCGCACTAGCAGCAGGTCACGTGGGAATTGGCGCGTAGGTTGAGCACTTTCCATCGCAGAGGTTCTCACGTGACCTGCTGCTAGTGCGCTCTGCGCATGCGCAAGGCTCTGGAGCATCGGCCACGGACCACGCGAAAACATTAAAAAAACAATATCTCGTCAACCATTCCGAGACGGAAAAAGATAATTTACAGAAAAATCAAAAATAATTCAATCCGTAACATATATTTTTTTCAGATTTTTAAAGATTTGGCAAAGTTGTGTTTCGGCTATTTGTTTATTAAGTTTGTTGTTAAAAAATAGAAATATTAACTTTCAACTTCCGGACTAAATTTTATTGCAAAGTATCACTATTTTTCGAGAGAAAAGTCTCCTTTCTTTTTTTCCATAAAACTAATATTGAAGAAGATATGAGTATTCGAAGCTACACAGAAATGAGCACATATGCCATTTTTCCAAAATCAAAAATGGTCATAATTTCGTCAAAAAATTTTTTTTTTTCGTTTTTTTTTCGGGAAATGACTTCTGATAACCATCTCAGCAACATATTCAAAAATGAACAAAATCAAAAAATACGACCCAGAAATCGAGTGAAATAGTGCGGAATGCCTCATATACGTTCCCATTTACATTGGCATGAGACTAAATTTCTCAAATTATTTTTGAAGAATAATACATGAATCAAAAACTGGAGACAATTATACACAGAAAAAAATGTTTTCTTGATTTAAGAATGTGCAGTCACTTAATTTAAGAATGGCAGGTCACTTAAATTAAGTGACTTTTCTCACTTAAATCAAGTAACTTTGTCTTTCTTAATTTAAGAAAGTAAAACTCACTTAAATTAAGTGACTTTTCTCACTTAAATCAAGTGGCTTTTCTCACTTAAATCAAGTAACTTTTTTTTTCTTAATTTAAGAAAGTAAAAGTCACTTAAATTAAGTGACTTTTCTCACTTAAATTAAGTGACTTTTTCTTTCTTAATTTAAGAAAGTAAATTCACTTAAATCAAGTGAGTTTTCTCACTTAAATCAAGTAGCTTTTCTCAATTGAATCAAGTAACTTTTTTTTTCTTAATTTAAGAAAGTAAAAGTCACTTAAATTAAGTGATTTTTCTCACTTAAATTAAGTGACTTTTTCTTTCTTAATTTAAGAAAGTAAAATTCACTTAAATCAAGTGAGTTTTCTCACTTAAATCAAGTGACTTTTCTTTCTTAACTTAAGTGACCTGCACATTCTTAAATTAAGTGACTGCACATTCTTACACAGAGAAAAATGTTTTCTTAATTTGAGAATGTGCAGTCACTTACTTTAAGTGACCTGCCATTCTTAAATTAAGTGACTTTTCTCACTTCAATCAAGTGGCTTTTCTCACTTAAATCAAGTAACTTTTTTTTTTTTAATTTAAGAAAGTAAAAGTCACTTAAATTAAGTGACTTTTCTCACTTCAATTAAGTGACTTTTTCTTTCTTAATTTAAGAAAGTAAAACTCACTTAAATCAAGTGACTTTTCTTTCTTAATTTAAGTGACCTGCACATTCTTCAATTAAGTGACTGCACATTCTCAAATTAAGAAAACATTTTTCTCTGTGTAATATTATATTTTCTTCTAACAGGAGAACTTTCGTAGAATAACCGTTTAAAAACGAAAATTGCTTCCTCCATTCTTTTTGTACGTGGTCTTGATTATATTATGTGTAACTTGGCATAATGTTAATGATTTTGAAAATTCGCTAATTTCATTGAATTTTGGAAGGAAACCCTTTCCTATTTAAAAGAAATAAAAATTCTTAACGAATCCCATCCAATGCAACTCCTCTCATTTAAATCGAAAAAGAAATTAATTCAAATACATAAAGTCATTATCCTACTATTTCCATTTAAGTTTAGCACCTTTGAAAAATTCAGTTGCCTTTAACTTTAGGAGTAATTTTTTAATTACCTCCTCACTTGGGGCACTGCCTCGCCTTCTGAACGGCAGAATATGCGATTAGTCGATAGTATCTCCACAAAGCCCTGACGCCTGAAATGGAATCGCTACGATCTTTTCGAAAGAAAAAAAAACACTCACCCCCAACAGCACTCTCCACTTGGCCTTATAACCCATGAATATAGGGTACTTTCATTTTTCATCGGCTCCCTTCATTCACATCTAGTAGCCCTCCTCAATTTTTTTTTCTCTCATCCATTCCTCTTTTCTTCTCATCTTTACCATGGTTACTAACGTTACTTTCATACTCTCCCGGGGCGCCCGAAGTCGACCCCTCATGGTTTTTCAATTAAAAATCTTTTCGCACTCGTTAGTGATACGAAACGTTTCATAAAGAAGATACGATGGATGATAATGAGGGATGATGAGGTGAAATTATCTGAAAAATTCATGATTACTATATATTTTGTTCATTAACTATCGTAAAAATGGAATTTAAGCGGCTCCGAATTTATTAACGGTAATTTCGTTGAAATTTCCAGGAAGTCTTATTTATGGAATTATGGACGACAGAGAATAATAGAACTTTTCCGATTCATACATCATACTTTTGAAAACTCGTCGAATTTATCGTTTTCTATTTGATTTTTAAAGATTCATTCAGGGGAAAAATTGAATCAAAAAAGTTACGGACAGTTCTGGAAAAAACATAATATTTTGAGTGAAAAAATAATCACCTTCTTCGAGTGTTCAATGAGTGATTTTTGCGTAATCCCTGATCCATAACATTTATAGGATTCATACACAGAGAAAAATGCTTTCTTAATTTAAGTGAGAAAACTCACTTGATTTAAGTGAGTTTTACTTTCTTGAATTAAGTGAGTTTTCTCACTTGATTTGAGTGAGTTTTACTTCCTTAAATTAAGTGAGAAAAAGTCACTTGATTCAAGTGAGAAAACTCACTTGATTTAAGTGAGTTTTCTCACTTAAATCAAGTGACTTTTTCTTTCTTAATTTAAGAAAGTAAAACTCACTTGAATCAAGTGAGTTTTCTCACTTAAATCAAGTGATTTTTTCTTACTTAATTTAAGAAAGTAAAAGTCACTTAAATCAAGTGAGTTTTCTCACTTAAATCAAGTGACTTTTTCTCACTTAATTTAAGGAAGTAAAATTCACTTAAATCAAGTGATTTTTTCTCACTTAATTTAAGAAAGTAAAAGTCATTTAAATGAAGTGAGTTTTCTCACTTAAATCAAGTGACTTTTTCTCACTTAATTTAAGAAAGTAAAAGTCACTTAAATCAAGTGAGTTTTCTCACTTAAATTAAGAAAACATTTTTCTCTGTGTACGCACTTCTCATAAAAATTTCGGTGATTTCTCACAGACATTTAAATTGAGAAATTTTTCCTATAGAAAATCTGCGGACCGCACTAAAAGAAAAATCTGACTGTTGGTATAATTCTGGGTCTCTGCAGTGAAACATAAAAACTGTGTGTTTTGTTTTAAGAGTTAGTTGCCACCACTGCGTCTTGAGTTTTTTTTTTTTTGGAAAATCCAGTTTTCAGATGAGTATTTTGAAGTTTTCATTTAATCCGTATTAAATTTATTGAGGTTTTTTAATTTTTTTCTTTTCGTCGTTTTTTTCGTTTCAAAATTTATGTGATATTTCAGATTGAAATTGTTCCACGTGAAGTGTACAAATTATTGACAAAAGAAGGGAAAGGTACTTTTAAAAAAGCACATTGTGCATAAAGTACTTGTTTTCCGAGTAATATAAAAATTTTTTTTTAGTTGTGTGACTGTTGGTTCATGCTCCGCTTCGAAGTGATTTTTGAGGCACAGCTTTTTGATACACATTTTTTTTGGCATTCATAGATGATCAGAAGAGTGCTGAGTATGTCACTTATAATTCTTCCAAACGGAAAGCAGAATCCATTCTTCCAGAAATACCCCATAAAAAGACCGAAACGAATGTGAAATTTGATGAAAATCAACTGAAAATACTGTACAAATCTGTACAAATTGTTCAAACGTACCATATTTTCCTCATTAATCATGTAGAAAATCATCAATAATAATTGAACTGATTGTAATTAAATACATTTTTGGGGAACTTTTCGATATGGAAACAGAGAGTGAGAAGAGTGGTGGAAATTAATATTATTTTTCAACTTTGGAGAAATTGGATGGAAAAAATTGCTACAATATCTAATGACATTGTAGTATGATGGAAAACCCATCAATATACCTTTGATCCATCGTTTTTCATCAGATTGTACAAAAAAAAACTACTAGAATTCAAATTTATGTTCACCATGACAAGTTACTGACAGAATAAAAATTGAAATCCGGATGAAAGTTTTTTTTTTCCTTCATTCGATGAGGCGTGAATTTTTCATTATTGACAATGGGAGTGGATGAAAATCCAGGTCTACACACATCGTAGCGATAAATCGATGAAAAGGGTTGAAAGTAAGGAAGAGCTAAGGAAGTTTGGGAAACTTTTTTTTTATTCAATGAAAGAAAAAAAAAAGAGTTAAAGCTTAGGAGGGGAGAGTGAAAAATATCCTGGGAAAAATTGTATGGAGGCTCTTCTCGATGCATTCATCATTTTTGCTGTTTGCCATTCGAGTACCTGTACTACTGGATGTGTCCACACAAGGACATTTGAAAACTTCTTTGTCAATAGAATGGGATGAAAAAAGAGAGAAAAAAAGGCACAGGGACTCAGATACACGTGGGAGGGAGGATAGGGTTGTCGAGATGAATAGAAATCCTTTCACTCTCCATCTACGTTTATTTTTTTTCTTGAACTCCTGACACTTCCGTTCGAGAGTTCTCCGATATTTCACTGAATGAAAAAAAAAAAAAGATAAATCATCATCAAAGTTTTTTCATTAGAATTTCCCCCGAAAATTGATTCCAACGATTTTTTTTTTTTGTGGGAAACTTAATGAAGATAGTCTGTAGATAGAAAAAAAAAATCAACGAAACACAGCTGCCTTTCTCTCATTGGTAGCAACATACAATACAGTAGCTCCTGATTTTTCACTCATCAGATAGCGAAAAACTGCTTGTCCTTTTCTCTTGACACAAAAGTGGACAAATTGCCGCCTACAAGTGGACAATACGACACGACTGGATGTTGTAAGGTTGTGGAACGTTTGTGCGTTGAGGCCCCCTGCGTCGCTATGGGAAGAATTCTTGGATCCGTCGAGACGATTAAATCGAGTTTATCATACTCGAGACTGTGTGTGAGATCATAATCTACTTTGTTACTCTGATAGAGCCTCTTTTATCCTGCAGAATTTACTACCTGAACATTAACAAAAATAAAGCAGAAAAGGAATCTCACTATTCTGCGGTTTAAAAGAATGAATTATTTCGATTTCAATCACTAAGAATTCGGATGGCCGTTTTTCCCTCGTTTCCAAATTATTTACAAGTGATCGGAAAAAAAATCTTAAAAATCGCCATATTTTCATTTTTTTATAATTATTGAAAGATAAAATAAAACCTGAAATGTGGTTTCATTTCATCGCTCTTTTTCAAATGTTCCGAAAGGGTATGAATAACCATTCACAAAGCAAATACTTGAGTTGAATGACTTTCGAAAAATCGTCCGTCACTCTGTCTAAATTCTGAACGAAAAATTTACTGTAGAAATTCCTAGAATTTTCCAATATTCTGCAAAGGGCTTGTTGCGTCTGTCAACAATGCGTCTCCTCGTCTTCTCATTCTTCATTATGAATGAAGTCGGATGATCGTCATGAACCATATAATACGCAAATAATCAAAGACCTGTTGATCGTTCTGACACGCGGTGTGTATTTAAATATTCGGAGAAAAGACGGCATTCAATTTCTTTTTCAGAGCGGCACATTTTTTTCTGTAAAAGTAATCTATTATGGTGAGCATGAGTATTGCAGCATTGATACGATAAGTTGGTTCAGTCGAGCAGTAATAATGCGGCAAAGTGGAAACTCGAGGAGCCGTGAAATCGATTTCTGTCGATCGGATTTTCGTTTAGTTCTTTTTTTCTTCTCTTTCTTCTTTTTTTTTTCCTTTACGAAAAATTTGTATGCGTGTGGGCATTGGTAATATGGTGACATCTGTGGTCCTGGAGTGCTGATGGTAATGTCATTCAATGGATTTTGCGCTCTGCTTGATGGTCACTCTACTCTTGGAGATTTTTTTAATAGGATTTTTTTTTTCGTACACTTCTACTTCGCATTCAATGGACTACAGCCACTAATACACCGCAGCTGGCATTATAGTGTCTATAAGCATTTGCTCGCAGTATGCGTTCATGGATAACGATCATGGCTCGTGGATTTTTGACGGGTGTTTATCATTTGTGTGTAAAGATTTCGAATGATAAGTTTAATCTTTGTGAAATTTTCATGACAATGAAATTAAATACAGCTATTCAACTTTTTAGCTGAAGAAAAGGGAGAAGGATAGATGAGCTAACGGAAGCATTTTCTTTTTTTTTAAGAATTCTATTAGAAAGATGAGAGAATTTCTAATGAAAATTGCAGCACAAAAGTTCATTTTTTATGAACTCTTTCACGCCGAAAAATTTGGTTCCCGGTCTTTAGATCACAGACATTAATATCACCGTAAAAATATCACAAAATGAAGAGGAAAATATACATTGAAAAATATTGATTACAGTTTTATATTTAAAGCAATGCCACTCAAAAAATTGAAACGTTGACCAGCATCATACGATTGCACCGAAATCTCGAGAGCATTATCAATAATAACATATTTACGCTTGTAGAAGAAATGAGCAATACTACGAGAAATAAAAATACGACAACGATAATTGTAATGAATACCACGAGATACACAGAAGAAATGGGTAGAATCCCGAGAAATGGAAACAGGATTTAATCAAAATAATTATGTAATAATAAAAAGAAATCAATAAAGTATAATTCAATAACAAACGTGTGATGTAAATGGATAATTTCTCTCGAATATAACTTTCGCAGAAATAAATAAATCATTTATAACGGTAATTGTGATTTTTTAACATATGATATCAATGACTATGATATTTTTGTTACTGTAATATTTCTTAAAGTGATTTGCTTAGTGATAAAAAAACCAAGATATTTTTACAGTGATATTTTTACGATGATCAGAATGTCGGACACCGAGCTGCAATTCCGGCTACATGTTAATATTTGAATTATCAACATGATTCATTTGACTGAAAAATCCAAATTCCATTTCTTTATTGAAAGGAATGAATCCTCAATCCATGGCGGAGGTCATTGGATTTTCTACTCCAAATATCCAAAAATTAGTTCTTTAACTTTCTCATCGTCTACAGCTTCAACCAGAAACTTCCATATCAATAAATCGATCTCCCCCTCTACACCCGGGAGTAAAGATCCTTAGCCGATATGTGAACTCATAACGATTTCAAACGAACGAAAAGAAAGAGAGAAAAAAACAAAAAAGTGCCTACCGAAAACAAAGAAAGGTGGCGCCGAAAAATCTACGGCGCATTTTCACTCTTGCAGGGTGAAGTATATTATAGTGGGCAGATGCGCCCCCGCGAGCAGACAGCTGTTCCCGATTGCCTTACTATCTCGGTCCTAAGAAAAAAATACATGTTAAGAAAACAAAGAAAATTACATTAAAAGGGAAAATGAATCGTACTTTTTAATTTTAACAGTCAAAGATCAAATGGATTACATTGATCTGAGAATAGAATTAAGAAGATAGGTTTCAGTGTCAAATAGAATAGACAATAAAGATGAGGGTGAAGCTGCAATCAAGGGCGATTGTGCGAGGGTGGATTGCGTGCCACGCGCCCGATGAAAAAAAAAATATATATTGGAGAATCATTGGGGCCAACAGTTTACGGAACATCTGGCCCTCTTTTAACACTTCGAACGGACAACGCTAATCATCGGTGTTAACCTTTCACACACGAAAAGAATAAAAGGGATAGGAACGTTATACACATATCGACGTGAATTGATTTATGTACTTTCGACGCCCACGTTTTATAATAATGGTAAGAAGTCTATCGGGACACTGTGGCGCCCCCATGTGATCTCGTCCATTAACACCACATATGGTTAGAAGAACCCTTTTATTCATGTGTCGATATTACGACTAATTACAGGATATCATATTTTTTTTTTCCTCAAGAAAAGAAGGTGCGGTTCATTCGGGTAAAGATTTTGGTGAGAGGATGACTATTACCTTTTATGGATTGATGATATATTGAAGTCTCGAAAAAAATTTTAATAACGTCCTGTTTTTATATTATTGTTATTATTGTGCCTACTAAATGTCCTATTTGACCTGAATATTTCAGAAATAATGAAGTGATTTTTTTTTCTCCGAAAATTTTGAAAATCGAGTGAAGGGTAAATAGAAAGAGTGAATTTATATTTAATTTTTTTTTCCTCAATTCTAACTGTTTGTCGAAATTTGATACAAATTTTCTTTTTGCTCAGCTATGAAAATAGACTGAATTGCAGAAAAGAAGTTTACTTTTGGAGGTGAGAAAAGAAAATTGATGGAGAGGTGATAGAAATAACAAATGCTTTTTCTTGGAATTCTGAGAGTTACGTGTAATTTTGTTGGTTTTTCGTACGATTTCATTTGTTGAGTAATGCTTCTTGAAAAATACTTCATAGAAAAAATTTTGAAAATTTGCTAGGAACTATATGATTTTCTGCCCCTTCTCTTGAAAACTCCGGTGACTGTAATTAAAAATTTGAAATTTAATACTTATTAAGAACTAACAATGAATGCAAGTTGAAAAGATGGATGTTGCAAAAGACATGTATGTACGTATATTGATTACATTTCATAATTCTAAATGGTAAACATCAGTTGTTTAAATGTTTTCCATTTAGGATTATAAAATGCGATCAATATCCATATGTCTTTTGCAACATTCATCTTTTCAACTTGCATTTATTGTTAGTACTCAATAAGTATTAAATTTCAAATTTTTAATTACAGTTGCCGGGGTTTTCAAGAGCAGGGGCCGAAAATCATATAGTTCCTAGCAAATTTTCCAAATTTTCAGAAAAAAATAAAAAAATTGAAAAAACAATTGGGGAACGATTCGAAACAAGCATTTGAAGTTTTCAAAGAGCATTTTCACCTCGAAAACAAGGACAAAGACAGAAAAGGATATTTTTTTTCAGAAAATTCAGAAAATTTGAGACGAAAATCTATATTTTGTATTTTTTTTTTCATTTAGCTACTCACGTCATTCTTAAGAGAAAATTTTAATGCAAAAATCAAAATTTATCTAATTCTATTCGAGAATTGGTGGAATCGACCATATACACTAGTAGCACTTTAATCAAAAGGAAAATCCACCAAACTAATTTTTTAAGGACGTCATACTTCATAATTCAATATCAAAATATCAATCAAGGTGGATGTGCAGTAAGGCAAACACGATATAAAAGAGAAGCCAGGTCTTGAAAATATGTACAATACATGACAAAAGTGCAATCAAATGGGGCAGTACAGGAGTGACTGATATACAAAGACTGGAGATAAATAGGAGGTCATAAAGACCAAGATGCCGGAAATATACGTTGAACAATGATGGAGAAACTAAGGGTCATAGGTAAAAACGTTGGAAATCCCAATGGTGAAGGAACACCGATGTCTTTTACCTCTCCTTCTCATTGTCTTTTTTCCCCAAAAGTCAGTCCTAAATAAATCGATGTAGACAGACAACTTTTAGTTCGGGTACAAATATTGTCGCATCAATTAAGCGACCGGCTTCTTTTTTTTTTCCTCCCCTTATTCATTTGCTCTGGCAGTATATACATAGAAAGTTTAAGCGCCAACTTAAAAATGAAGTATGGAGGGGAAAGGTAGACCCCACTGTGGGAAAAACCTATACGAGGTCTCTTCCAGGCGCCATTTACCCCAAGTTAAATCTGTTTTTCGTCGTACTGATGTTAAATTTACTTGGGTCTGTCTCATATTTCCGTTGACCAGTTGTCATTTTCATGACTCCCTTGTTCATTCTCATGTGTCTCGAACTTTTTCGTCCTTCCGCTTTTTATGATTTTTCTACTACCCAGTGCAAATGGTAAAATATGTATTTGGTTGGAGGATCTCTGTGGAGGACTTCCGACGGAAGGGAAACTACTTTGTTTATAGACGAGAACTCGAATTTTAATGGATCCTTTGAGACACACTTTGCTTCTGGATTTCTTGAGTGGTCAACGACTAAATGTCGATCACTTGAAATTTTAGGTAAAAGCTATGTTTTTTTTGTCGATTATTTTTCTTTCGTCGTTGTGAAATATATACACTGAAGAAAGAAATTGTTGTTCAAGAAAATCGATATGGATCAATTAAATTTTGAGATGAATGAATAGAAAAAGTAAGAAGGCAAGGTTCGAGATAAATTCATGGATTTAGCAAAACATTTCCTTCTCTCCATGTAGTTATTTCTGTACCACCGATTCGTTGGCTGCGTTGTATGCGATATATATCGTATTTTCCTTTTGAAAATTGAAAAAATTATACTGCCAATTGCAATGCATTTACATGTACCATATCATGTAAGTAGACGAATTTCTCGTGATGAGAAGCTAACCCGTATGGAAAAACGATATATTGGAAAAATATATCTGAGCATATATGAAAATATGTGGCCATATATAGTGCCGAAATTATGTATAAGTATGAATATATTTTCAACATATAATATAATTGTATGTTTTGATAATATATTGAGTCATACATTGAGTATCATATATTCTTTTACATTTATCGTTATATATGAATGATTATATATCTGCTATACATATCAGCTTAGCAACTGAAGTACGTAATTTAATTGAAAGCACGTTCTCTTCAGAGTTCTGAAAAATAAATGAACATCTAAACGTCATTGTGTTAGTGTTAGCTGAATTACAAAACTATTTAACTGATTCTGTGGATTAAGGGGATGTGGAAAGAAAGAAAGAAATTTGCTTTAGTTGAATGGATTAGTGGAGGGAATAACAATCAATGTACGCCCGGTATTCCTGTTGAATGAATACGAGATTTTGATTATGAGAATTTTAATATCGATCGTGAAGATAATGACATTTCTTACGTTGTTGACTGGCGTGGAAGCAAAAAAGGGAAGCAGCCACAGTCGGGATGGAAGTGCTACGATGCTCAAGTGATCATGGTATCATGTGGAATTACAATGTGGTCATACTCGTAAATCTTGAAGAAATAAATTTAAAACAGAAAAACATGTACTGCCAATTTTTAGTAAAAATAAAAACTAATGTGCTTGTTTCATAAAATATATTTGAATTTGTCGTATTTAAAAAATATTAAATCCATATACTGCCATTATAATCGCAGTATATAAATAACATATATTTATTGGTCCTATTCAAAGTTATATATAACTCATATATGTTTGGATTTACTAATTATCAATAAAATGCCATATATTGCTATTTAAATATGGAAATATCACTCCTTGGACGAATATTTGTATATAAATTCATATATTCATCAATGTATGATTTAATATATGATAATACAATTATTATATATTTCTGAATATATTTCCTCCATATATCGTCTTTTCGTACGGGAAAGAATGTTGAGAAGTAACGATAGCAAAATATTTAGTGAAACAGAATTCGTAAAGGTGGATTTGGGTAACTGGACTCTCACATTCATTCTGCACATTCCAACTAAGTATCGTTGTTTATAAAGAATAGCTCGATTCAATTTCGACTATATAATTTCGTTAAATTTACCATTGAAGATTTCCTCACTGTGGAAGTGAATAATTATCTTCAACGAATATAAAAGTAACGTATTAAAAAACGCATTCATATGAATCTCATGGAAAAAACAAATCGTATGATAATTCTCAAATGTAAACTGTGTAAAAATACAATATGTAAAAATGAAAGAATTCAATAAGGAAAGTGCGAGTGAGGTCAAGTCGATCGGTGCCTTCTCCCGTGCACATGTTTTGACGATTCTTTTCATTAAATATGAACAATTTCATAAGGAAATTTTCCCTTTAGCACTTGGAATCTCAGTTATTTTTGGATGAATCAGTCCAAAATAGAATTCGGTTATCTCCTCTTTTGATTTTCTGTCAAAAATTATCGATCAGTTGAGTTATCCCTTATTTATATTCATAATTTGACGGAGAAGCAGTTATTCGAGATTTTTCGCTCCTTTGAGCATTTTTTTTAGGATAATGAAGCAATGAAAAATCGATTCCCTTGGAAATTAAACGTGTAATAATCTTTCGAGGATGAAGTCTTCGTTAACGTTTTATAGACTATAACCTGGTTCATAGTAACGATCTACCCCCTTTCACGATGCCCGAGACATTTAAGGTGATAGATTTATAGTTCTGGCCAAATTCCTCTCGACGCCTTTTTTTTTTCTTCGCCTCAGTTTTACCCGAAAATTCGGTGCCCATTTCTTTTTATTTTCAAGGGATTTGAGAAAGGTGTGGTTAATTGAAACTCTTTGGATAGTTTTTTCCTTTTTTCTATGATGAAAAAGCTTTCAAATTTATTTGATATTTTCTTGAAATTGAAAAAAAAATGAATTTCTTACTTTTTCCAAAAAAATTTCTTGTTATTTCTCCTCCTATTTCTCTATTTCTTTCTAATTTTCCCTTTGAAAATTCCCAGATCCGGAAGAACGATTGTAAATCCAATGAGAAAAAAAATAAAATAAAAAACTCAAACATTCGTGAGAGATCATTTTTTGAGCTGAGCCACGCGACTAATATCTTTAGTCTCAACTTACGACCTCATAAATTCGAGTTTCGGAGTCACACCCCAGTGCCCCTGCGGCACATCACTCCAAGTCGTTATATACACGGACGAAACGAAAAAATGAACAAAAAAAAAAAAAACGCTCTTCATTGGGGAAAAAGATAAAGAGAGAAACTCCGTACGTTTTCGTCATGTGTGCACAGACCCACCTCGTAAAGTATCGGCTAAATTCGAGGGGGCATCGTACGTGTTTGAGCCACAGGGGTCCACATGAAAACAGCGGGGCCTGTTCACTTGACAATTGTTTCCGGATTATCAGTTTAATATATAATATTTTTTACATCCACGTATTTATCGATGAAATGAATCAAGCAAAAAAATTAATTCCATCAACAAAGCCATTAATTCTCTTTGAATTCAAATTTATATACACTTTTTTCCTCTTAATACTTCGAGTAATGGAAATAATTCGATAAAATTTCTCTCTGCAGAAGAAAAATCCAAAAGACGACGCATAACGGTTCTACCTGCTCATCGACCTGAGCATTATATTTTCCTCCCCCTCTTCATGTATTTGGGTCACCGGATTTTCTCTCCTTTGCGATATCAATTCAACGACTTTTCTACCTGCTCTTAAAACCAAGTCCCGCGATCACAATGCAGTGGCACATTTGTACGTTCAATCGAGAAAAGAAGAATATATATATCAACGCCTTAGATTTTTTGGCTTAGAATAAAAGGCGCAGAAAAAAACAGGTAGTGCGTACCATTTATGCCCTTCTTACTCTGCGATAACTATATATATTTAGTGCTCACTTGGGGATTCGGTGTCACAGTGATTTCCAAAAGGAATCGATTCCTTGTGATTTCCACTGTGATTCCCGTGATTTCCGAATCAATAAGGTAATCTGCGATTTCCCGTGATTCCCACTGATTCCAATGATTTCCAGTGATTCCTAAATTTCAGAAATCAGTGATTTCCAAACTGTCAATTGGAAAACCTTAGTATTTAATCATTGTAGATTAACAATAATTCATTCATGGTTATGGATATGCCTGATCAATAAAAGCAATTATTAAAGAAATTAGAATAATTTTTTAATACTCTTATGAATATTTTCATGAATACTTAAACTTTTTTCACTTATAATAGGAGATGACATAATTGAATTATATTGCTTGATATTAATATAACGATGTACATCTATCCAACGTACATATGTATATTGGATGAATACGTTGGACGAATGCTTGCTCGATGAAGAGGGGATGAGTGATTTCCAGTGATTCCCGAAATCACGCGATTTCTTTGTGATTCCCAATGATTTCCTATACATTAGGAGGAATAACGAGGAAATCAGGAATCGTTCGATTTCCAGAGATTTCTAGCGATTTCCAGTGATTCCTAGTCTGATTTCGGATGAAATGGTTCACTGATTCCCCAAGTGAGCAGCCCCTCGATATTTAGTGAACTAGAGAGAGACAAGAAAATATAGCTTTCCAAGTTTTGGGGAGAAGGAAAAGAATCAAGCGAGTAAAAATGAAATACACCGGGTGTAATGAGAAACTGGATCTAAAACTCAACTAAAAACTGGCTCGTGACCCATTTTTTTTTTCATCGTCTTCCTCTTTTCCATCAAGTCTCGAAGGTACGCAAGAGGGGATACCCTTTATGATGGTATCCAGCCCACGAGGGGTTGGGTGACCCGAATTTCTCGGAGAGACCTTTTTTTCGGAGTTTATTTTCGCTGGAAGGGACCGTCAGGTAAAGCGAGATCTGTCCCAAAAAATGAGGGTACAGTAGACTAAGAGGTATCCCGCTTCTACTAGAAAATAATTTGAAGAGTTGGGATCAGGGTTTCACCGAAATTTTTATACTTGTGACTAATGCACAACTTCTTATAAAAACTAAAAGACAATGAGAAATTTTGGGCAATAAGTATCTTTAACCATTAAAGATGAGTTTATTCATGATTGTTGACTTGTTCTCATGATTTCTTCCTCGTATTTCGAAAATTTGAATTTTCCTGTTTATTGATGCTTGTCATTGGAATTGAATAGTGCAGACGAATACAATTTAACCTTTCATGGAACAAGAGCGTGAGCAAAGTTTCAACGATTTTTAAACTTTTTTTTCTCTTCATATAAGCAAAGGAGTTGAGGAGAGATAGAGGAATTTCTTATTATCGCAACAAGATAACTTGAAGAATATTTAAGTTAGAAACTTCAAATTTTGTGGGTTTTAATATCTTATGAGTGTGACCTTTGGGATTGAATCTGGGTTAAATCGGTTCAGTAGTTCCTGAGATATCCTTGGAAAACCATTAAATGAAAAGACGCTTGATTTCTGGAACTACTGTGCCGATTTCGCCCAAGTTTAGCTGAAGAAGTTCGTTCAGACGAGCTTAACGAATGTTGATGTCAACGAATGTGCAGTCACTTAATTTAAGAATGTGCAGGTCACTTAAATTAAGGAAGAAAAGTCACTTGGATTAAGTGAGAAAAGTCACTTAATTTAAGTGAGTTTTACTTTCTTAAATTAAGAAAGAAAAAGTCACTTGATTTAAGTGAGGAAAGTCACTTAATTTAAGAATGGCAGGTCACTTAAATTAAGTGACTGCACATTCTTAAATTAAGAAAACATTTTTCTGTGTATTAGAAACCAAATTGATTCATTCCATTTTCTATCATCACTATAGTATTGATGAATGATATAGTATCATCACTATATCATTCATAGAATCAATTACGATAGCGAAAAATCTCTGATTACGAACTGTAACAATCGAGTTTTTCATCATTGAAAACAGAGATGAATCATTGAATTGAAGACGAGAATTTTTTTAAAATAAGAATATATAGAATAAAAGTATCGAAAACAACAACTTATAGATTTCAAAGGTACCGCCATCGAGTATCAGTTTCTGCGATACATCTCTTACCATTTGTTTCCGCTATTTTCTTTTTCCTCATTACCCCCAATTACATCGGCTTATTCACATCTAGAAGTTCACGCAAATGTGCACACTATTAGTTTCCAATTTCGCCCATGGAAAAAAAAAAAAAAAAAGAAAACTAGCCGCAATTTTCTCTAATCCTTGGCACCCGTGCTAATCCTCAAATCCACAGTTGCTCATTTTTTTTTTTGCTCCACCACAAGTAACCCGATACATGAAAACATGCCTAAACACCAGTTGCACTGAGCCAAAAGAGCATCTCTCACAAATTCCGTAAAATGCAGCTGAGGTTTCACACTCGATGAAGAGATCGTAAATTTTCTCCCCACTCAAGAATAAAGGAGACGAAAAAATTAAACCAACTTCGCATTATCCTTGAAGGAACTACGCAAAAAAATATGAAATAATTTTACGAAAAAAAAAAGATTTAAAAAAAGTAGAAAAATACTTCTTCGAGGTAAGCAATCAAACAAGATTTGAGCGATCATAACGAGCCGACACGTGAGGGTACAAATTTAAACTCTTGACTCAGGGCCGGCACGAGATGGCCCACGTTACGTTGTAATAAGGGTTTCGGGATATATACTGAATGTTATAAGAGCTGCAAAAAAAATAAATAAAAAATATGCGACCGAAAGGATAAAGAAAAAAAAAACAAGTGGATGAAAATGAGATGAAGCCCCAAGTGGATCGCACATAACTCTTGGTAAAAATAATGAGGTGGGAGGGGGGGGGGAGTGAGGAAGAAGGATAGAGTAAGCGTTGTATTTACCCATGTTTCTTGTCGATGGCACGTGAAAATATATACATCCAAAAAATCATGCACAATTTTGATGCTTGCATGAAAGTGTAGAAGGAATGAAGAAGAGTACTTGAAGAGCAAGTCGCCTGGATAATTTGAAAGTGATCCGATCTTCATGGGCAGCTGCCTGCCTTACGCGTAAAATATTCAAGAACTGGTCGCTCTACTCTCTACCTCACTTCTTTTCAACCTCATGTGCTCTCGCTAAATAAGAAATAAATGAAAAGACAAATACAACGGTATTTATTGATGATGAAATTAATGAAAATATCATTTTCTGTTTATTGGAGATAGTCGCACAATAGCGCACTAGAGGTTCAGAGAGGGCTCGATAACTCGAGGAATTTCTAGGTAGTCTTCTCATTAGTTTGGGACTACTGATTATTATTAATGAGATTTTTATAACGTTTTTATTAGTCAATTATTTTGAGGCTGTGAGGAAAACCGGTGTGAATAATTACTACTGTCAATAAAGTGGTATTTTATTGAGGGAATTCACGTGGAGTTCTCAGAAATTATTAGTATAGCTACTTTTTTTTCTTTTATGATTGTAATTAAAATTTTGAAATCTTTATCTGGTGAATTCATTGAAGATTAGAAGAATTTTTCGGTAAAACGATTGGCCCAGTGTTCGTGCACAATCCAAATTATATTTTCGTACACAGAGAAAAATGTTTTTCTTAATTTAAAAATGTGCAGTCACTTAATTTAAGAATGTGCAGGTCACTTAAATTAAGAAGGAGAAGTCACTTGATTTAAGAATGTGCAGGTCACTTAAATTAAGAAGGAGAAGTCACTTGATTTAAGTGAGAAAACTCACTTGATTTAAGTGAGTTTTAGTTTCTTAAATTAAGAAAGAAAAAGTTACTTGATTTAAGTGAGAAGAGTCACTTGATTTAAGTGACAAAAGGCACTTAATTTAAGTGAGTTTTACATTCTTAAATTAAGAAAGAAAAAGTTACTTGATTTAAGTGAGAAAAGTCACTTGATTTAAGTGACAAAAGGCACTTAATTTAAGCGACTTTTACTCTCTTAAATTAAGAAGGAAAAAGTTACTTGATTTAAGTGAGAAAACTCACTTGTTTTAAGTGAGTTTTACTTTCTTAAATTAAGAAAGAAAAAGTTACTTGATTTAAGTGAGAAAAGTCACTTGATTTAAGTGACAAAAGGCACTTAATTTAAGTGACTTTTACTCTCTTAAATTAAGAAGGAAAAAGTTACTTGATTTAAGTGAGAAAACTCACTTGCTTTAAGTGAGTTTTACTTTCTCAAATTAAGAAAGAAAAAGTTACTTGATTTAAGTGAGAAAAGTCACTTGATTTAAGTGACTTTTACTTTCTTAAATTAAGAAAGAAAAAGTTACTTGATTTAAGTGAGAAAAGTCGCTTGATTTAAGTGAGTTTTACTTCCTTAAATTAAGAAAGAAAGAGTCACTTGATTTAGGCGACAAAAGTCACTTAATTTAAGTGACCTGCCATATATAGAATAAATTTCAAATTTAACTCAATTGTTCATAATTGCCAAGGGTCAATGACTTCTTCAAAATTTATGATAATTTTTCTTCCGCATTTCCGTTTTTTCCTTTTATCAAAAAATTACTTAATGAGCCTTCACTGACATTGTAAGAAACACATGAATGGTAAAAATAAAAATATATAAAATTGTGAAACGTCTTTGCATGTAATCATCAATTTTCAGTAATAGCCAGTGGCAATTGTCCGGCCACACAAGCCTCTCTGAGAAGAATTTCGCGGAAGCGTTGAAGGTATCTCTCGTGATGAAGTGAATTAAAGACGCGCACTTTTTGAAGAAATATGGATGGTGAAAAGAAAGATAAAAAAAAACGTATAGCTCGTTTGTGTTCAAATTCTTGACTCGATAGCTTAATTTTCTTGATTTTTTTTTCTCACATAATTAAGTTTATTCTTTGTTTTACACTGATTAATGTATTTTTCGATGATTACCTTATGTCAAGACATTATTTTTTTTTAATTATCATATTTATTTTACATTATCTTCCCCTGAAGTAAAATAAACATGATAAAATCTTCTTTTTTGTTCAATTTATCAAACATTTTCCATTAATTTCTCATACGTTGTTGTGTCATTATTCAATCAAGTATACAAAGAGAAAAATGTTTTCTTAATTTAAGAATGTGCAGTCACTCAATTTAAGAATGTGCAGGTCACTTAAATTAAGAAAGAAAAGTCACTTGATTTAAGTGAGAAAACTCACTTGATTTAAGTGAGTTTTACTTTCTTAAATTAAGAAAGAAATAGTCACTTGATTTAAGTGAGAAAAGTCACTTAATTTAACTGAGAAAAGTCACTTAATTTAAGAGACTTGTACTTTCTTAAATTAAGAAAGAAATAGTTACTTGATTTAAGTGAGAAAAGTCACTTAATTCAAGTGACTTTTACTTTCTTAAATTAAGAAAGGAACAGTTACTTGATTTAAGTGAGAAAAGTCACTTGATTTAAGTGAGAAAAGTCACTTAATTTAAGTGACTTGTACTTTCTTAAATTAAGAAAGAAATAGTTACTTGATTTAAGTGAGAAAAGTCACTTAATTTAAGTGACTTTTACTTTCTTAAATTAAGAAAGAAATAGTTACTTGATTTAAGTGAGAAAAGTCACTTAAATTAAGTGACTGCACATTCTTAAATTGAGAAAACATTTTCTCTGTGTAAAAATATAATAAAAATATATTCGGAGTTTTTGGAGTGGGAGGAAGAGACAGAGAAGGAGAAAAAGAGAGACTTGGATCCAATTATGGGCGTGTATGTCGTCATATAGGCTGAACATCTTGAGATGCTCGAAATGTTCTTGCATCCTGTGTGACATGAAAACTCCAGTGCAGATTAATTACCAAAAATTCCGTTGGCCCAACGTAATTATCAATTGATTTCACCTGCTCCATCGGATTTTATTTTGACTCGGATCCTGTTCAATATATTTATTTTATCATTAAAGTTTTTTTTTTGTTCAACTGATGAATCAACTTTGAAGCCGATTTACAACAAAACCCTACAATTATCACAATTTTATATAAGAGTAATTTTTTAATATCACTCTCTTTAATTATCGAATCTGAATGAAATCAAATTGAGTGATTAAATCAAATTTTCTTTCCCGAGAGCAAAGAGAAATTTAACCGTTATAAATTATTGGAACCTTGATTTATCTGTTTATGAATGAATTAATTATCTCGTATTGAATCAATTATCCAATTCCATTTCAAATCATTTTTCTATATTTCTTCATGGAACATATATTTTCATTGTTAATTGTGGAATTTTCACAGAAAGAAATATTTATTTTTAATTATTTATTTATTTATTTATTGAAACAACAATCCAACAGCCGAAGCCAATAACAGGATTGACAATGCTCGAGTATACATATGATTACAATGTTAGAAGTGGTGACTCGGTGTCATTTACAGATCAATTTTGAAGTAGAACAGGTGGTTTTATGAGTTTATAGCAGCAGTTATTAACTAAATTAAAATTAAACAAAATTTTACATGATCGAGCGCAAAACAGACGTACATTTTGCAACAATAGAATCGATACCGTCAGTAATAATGTCAACCTCCGGAAAATGCTCGAGGAGGATATTTATACAAGTACAGCCCTGATATAAAAAAATATAAAAAAAAAAAAAATTTATTTATTTAAATTTGAATTCAGTGAATTCTTGGGAAAATTAGATTTGGTTCGCGTGAACAAATATTTTTTGACTCCACTGTTTCCATTGCACTTGAGAAAAAAAGAGGGAGAGAATACTCAATCGAGACGAACTTGTAAAGAGAGAAATAACAGAAGCCCTATTCCACCAATCTCGAAAACGTCACTCCACTGTACGAATCCATTTGTCCAAATAGGTAGAACACCTGGTGCCATCAATTGGCAACCCTTTCCTCTATTCATCAATATTCCACCCTCACTCGCCTTTTCAAAATAGCTGAATTCAGATCAATAGAATTCACCTTTTTATTTCTTCCTTTTCTTCAATTTCATTCATTGAATTCTTGCCAATGTGGAGAATTCAAATTGCATGGTCAAAAATGTCGCAGTGAATGAATAAAAAAAGAAAAGATCTATATTTATCATTTTTCGAATGAAAAATAAAATTTTCCATAAATCATATCCTTTTGAATATTCATCGTTTTTCTTTCGTCTCTTGGGGAAATTTTTTTTCGGCAATTGGATTGAATATTTAAGATGCTGGTTGTGTTATAACACTCCTGGTGGGATCTCCCGCACAGATTCACCAGTCGAGTAGATCCAGTTTGACCGGGAAAAAAGAACCGCACTAATTATTTCGAAGGAAATATGCTTAGATGCGTTCTTGTGATTTGTGCTGTGGCGCCTGGGGATACATTCATTTTGTTATATATTCCTGTGTTCCTACTGATGGCAACCCCGTTGACTTTTTGCATATATTTCAATGAAAATTTACTGTCATCGACTCTGATTAATTGCTTTGTAAAGGTTACGCCCCGTTGTGACATAAGTTTCCACTTGTTCTCCATTCTTCGACGCTTTTCTTTCATCTATTTTTGTAATTAATTAGTTGAGAAATATTTTCCCATGTTCGAATCTATGTATCTGATTCTATTGAGAAGGATTCTTAATTACAAAAAAAAAAAAAAATCCTTCCAAACTTTAATTTTTCAAGAATAAACATTTTTTTGGGTTTTGAAGAATAAGTTTTTTTTTTTCTCAAACCGTTAGTCTCATTCATCAGAAGCTGTCAGGAGAGCGGAGTATTTGACACGCTCGACAGTGTCGATTTGGTAAAAAATTGCGTGAAAAATAAATCCCGCCGGAAAATAGATGGTAAAACGATTTTGCTTTTTTTTTCACTGAGAGGGAATAGAATTTCGTCTTAGAAAAAAAAAAAAAAATTATATCCAAACTTTTTCCTCAACCTAGAACCCCAAGGACCAGGTAAAAATCCCAAAAACATTCCGGAAGGGAGAAAAAAATGACATAATCAGGGGAAAAAGGAGTTTTATAAAAAAAAAATTGGTAAAAAAAATTCAAAATCTTTTTTTTCTCAGCAGCTGAATGTCATTAAATAATCTCCGTAAAATCTTTGTGTTTTTTTTTGCGCGTTCGCATCCCCACACCCTTTAAAAAATCCAAGATTCTCATCTCTTGAATATATCGATACTCATCATACTACACTGAAAAAAAACGTGTAAAAAATCTCTATCGACTTTCAAAACCGCTCAAAAAAGGGAAAAGATACCATGTTTTTCTCCACTCTCATTTGCCATTCACTTCACACGATTCCGGTAGCCCATGTAATACCTGTCGTCAACATTAGATCAGCTCTAATCTGTAATCTCCGAAGAACTCATAAAAAATTCGAGTGAAAACCGCAAAGTTTTTTTTTTCCTTTTCAGAGGAAAAGGAACACGTCTAAAACCCTATTTAAAGATAAAATCCGCTACCGTTCGAAAAATTCTCGATTTTCCACAACTGTTGCCTGCTCCCTTCGCCTGTTTTTTCATTCCGAACGACATCCGTCGGCATTCAGACGCCGAAGGCAGCCGGCTTGTCCAACGTGTTGCGTGTAAGATTTACTAATTTTTGGGAAAAAAATGGAAAATCCCAATGAAATCCCCTAGGCACTTTCTCCCCCCCCCCCCCCCCCCCCCGGCACATGAAAATGCACACACAGTTTATTTTCGATCACGTAAAGAATAACCAATTCATGTTGAGACAAGTGATTGCTTTAGATTCAACGCATGCACGTAAGTAGACAGTTGGGGAGAAAAAAAAGGACCGAAGGCAGGAGGGATACATTAATGGCGAAGCTTGGAAGACAAGGTGGAGGAGGACAGGGAGGATTATATCGGTATGCTCCTGTTTAGCATGTGGCATTGAGACACGGTGTCTGCATTCCAATGAAATTATCATTATTTCTTTCATCTCACAATTGCAAATTCATTAATGGTTGTTCACTTTTTTTTTAATCATTTTATTTCGATTTAATTCTTGGCTTTGAAGATGATTAATTACCTCATGATCACACAATTATAAATTTTTTTGTTGTGTTTCAAATTTATTTTCTCATCAAGATATTTTTTATTTTATCAAGTCAAATGAAGAATATTATCTGCAAATGAACTTCATTCTTTAATTGTATTTTTCGACCTTGATTAGATTAAATTAGTGTAAAGGTAGCCATGTACACTGTTAAAAATTTCTGTCTGAATTTTCCGTGCAAAATCACTGAAATTTTAAACAAGTTATATCTCGACTGAAATTCCAGATAATTACGTCATTGAAAAATGGACAAATCATCGATTTTCAAATAATTTCACGCCTGAATATCAATAAAATTGGTAAATTTCAGTTCAATTGTTTCTTGGAAATTTAGAAAAAATAGGAAAAATTTAAGAAAAAATTGAAAATTCAAGTCATTTTAATTCTGAATATTCATGTTCAGTTGAAAATTCAAGTGAGTTGTAGAATTTTCGTCTCAATTCTACTTAAAACTCATAGATTCCTCTGAATTTTTTCGGAAGCTCATAGATTTCATAAGCATTATCCCATTAAAAAACATTCAGTATCACGTTTATTAAAATTGTCAGCGAATTTCCTATGAAATTTCAATTTTTTTCTAACAGTGTAGGTCGCTGCAGAAGGTGTAATAAATTAATTGAACATTTTTAATTTGTGTACCAACGTTTCGACTCTCTTGCGGAGTCCTCTTCACGGTACAATGTTTATTTAAACTTATCATTGATAAAAAAGTGATAAAACATGAACTAAAAATTTGAAAAAATTCTTTGTTTTTGGTGTCATTTTGTATCACAATATGTTTAACCTCAAAAACGAAGTCCAGTTTAAAAAGTGTGAATGTTTTTGAAATTTTTTGTTCGATAAATTTCAATGCTTGTCTTACTTTTAATTAAAAATATCATGTTTAAAAATAATAAATAATAAAAGCTTATGGAATTAGAAAATAATAAAAAATTATAATGAAAAACATGATTGATTATTTGGCAGTTATTAAAATCACTTTTTTGAAATGTCAAAATTTTGAATTAATTTATTACACCTTCTGCAGTGACCTACATGGCTACCTTTACACTACACAGAGAAAAATTTTTTCTTAATTTAAGAATGTGCAGTCACTTAATTTAAGAATGGCAGGTCACTTAAATTAAGTGACTTTTCTCACTTAAGTCAAGTGACTTTTTTCACTTAAATCAAGTGACTTTTTTTTTCTTAATTTAAGAAAGTAAAACTCACTTAAATTAAGTGACTTTTCTCACTTAAGTTAAGTGACTTTTCTCACTTAAATCAAGTGACTTTCTTTCTTAATTTAAGAAAGTAAAACTCACTTAAATCAAGTGAGTTTTCTCACTTAAATCAAATGACTTTTCTTTCTTAATTTAAGTGACCTGCACATTCTTGAATTAAGTGACTGCACATTCTTAAATTAAGAAAGCATTTTTCTTTGTGTAATTTGAACTCCATTCTTAATCGCAATGGATACGACTCACTATAGTTTTGCTTCAGCAATGTGAAATTCAAAATCAAGATAATAAGCGAGATGGATCTCCATGAAAAATGAATTTATCAAATGAATCAATTGATCGTATTTGAATTGGAACTTGGATTGAGTGAGTATCAAAAAATATTCGGAAATGAAATGATCATGATCCACTCATTATTATCGATCAAGCTCAAGGAGAAAAATAACATTGGCCATGTACCAGAGGTCCAGGTGCCCCAATCAGATACAAATACATACCTTAGTCCCGAGTCTTCTTCCTCCTTATTTGCATCCCACATAAGTGCACATCATTGACGTACTTATTCTTTATTTCGAGGTATCGTTGATTTTTTTTCCAATTTTTTTTTTTTTTTTTTCATTAACACGAGTGGCCTCTCTCAATTTCCCTCGCTTAATAACCAATCGTGGGCTTTGATCTTCGGCGAATCGCGTGCCAGTACATGTCCCAAGACATTGCGTGACGCCTCGTTACACAAAGTTTATTCTCCTTTCTCGGTATATAGGCTCAATAAGAAGAGGGAGAAAAAATCGTTTTGGAGTTTCGTTGGTTCGTTCAAGAGCCATACATGTTAGGTAGGCACGTGGATAAAAGTGGAAGTGAGAATGACAGAGAGGGATAAACCGAATGATAAGTTGATTCTAGAGTTTTTTTTTCTCTCATTGTTTACTTAGACTGCGATACTGAGTAGCAGATAAGAGGTGTGGATAAAGGAGGTGAAAGCAGAGGGGAATGGAGCATCGTTTCCTGTTGATTATTTTTTTCCTCTTCCTCTTTTTCTTTTAGCAGAGAGAAAAAAACACGAAAAACATGGTAACAATGCTCCGATTCAAACGACTTGGTCTTTCTTTTCAATCTTAACAACTTTGTGTCTTCATTTTTTCCCCTCTTTTTTAATGGTTTTTCTCTCTCTCTCTCGCGGTGTGAATAAATAGTGATATCATAAATCAGCCACGCGACACAGTGTCGACAGGAAAAATATCTTTAAGGGAGTGTACACATTTAGGCGTTTCACGCAGTGTACATAGGTATTGTGATCATTTAGTTGACTTGTCATCAATAGACTTAACACGATTATAGCATGTTCGATTATTTATATTTATTTTTTGATACTACCCGTACGAAAAAACGATATATGGAGAAAATATATTCAGAAATATATAATAATTGTATTATCATATATAAAATCATACATTGATGAATATATGAATTTATATACAAATATTCGTCCAAGGAGTAATATATTTTCATATTTAAATAGCAATATATGGCATTTTATTGATAATTAGTAAATCCAAAAATATATGAGTTATATGAAACTTTGAATAGGACCAATAAATATATGTAATTTATATACTGCGATTGTAATGGCAGTATATGGATTTAATATTTTTTAAATACGACAAATTCAAATATATTTTATGAAACGAGCAAATTAGTTTTTATTTTTACTAAAAATTGGCAGCACATGTTTTTCTGTTTTAAATTCATTTCTTCAAGATTTACGAGTATGACCACATTGTAATTCCACATGATACCATGATCACTTGAGCATCGTAGCACTTCCATCCCGACTGTGGCTGCTTCCCTTTTTTCCTTCCACGCCAGTCAACAACGTAAGAAATGTCATTATCTTCACGATCGATATTAAAATTCTCATAATCAAAATCTCGTATCCATTCAACAGGAATACCGGGCCTACATTGATTGTTATTCCCTCCACTAATCCATTTAACTAAAGCAAATTTCTTTCTCTCTTTCCACATCTCCTTAATCCACAGAATCAGTTAAATAGTTTTGTAATTCAGCTAACACTAACACAATGACGTTCAGATGTTCATTTATTTTTCAGAACTCTGAAGAGAATGTGCTTTCAATTAAATTACGTACTTCAGTTGCTAAGCTGATATGTATAGCAGATATATAATCATTCATATATAACGATAAATGTAAAAGAATATATGATACTCAATGTATGACTCAATATATTATCAAAACATACAATTATATTATATGTTGAAAATATATTTATACTTATACATAATTTCGGCACTATATATGGCCACATATTTTCATATATGCTCAGATATATTTTTCCAATATATTGTTTTTCCGTACGGGTACACTGAGAAAAAAATTCCATGCAACGCAATTAATGAAGGCGGAACTACGGTTGCATAGTGGTTCTTGTATATTTAAAGGATAAGGCTATTTATGCCTCCTCTTCAGTTTTCAAGTTAAAATCTGGAGTTTGTGAGCGCTTCAGTTTCATTCCACTTTATCATTCAGAGACATTTTGTTTATAAGGAATAAGCAAGTGGACGGGAATTTTTTTGAATCCAAGCAATTTTATTGCAAGAGAACGCTCTGCTGAAGAATGCCACACTGCCAATTCGTTTCGGTCTAATAGTTTTCTTGATCATAACAAAAATTAAAGTGTTGATGATTTTAATTTATCTTAAAACTTACCATTATACTTCACCAAATGAAGCTTTTGTTTGTCCCAGCTCATAAAAACATAATTTCTCTCTGAATCGAATCAATTCAATGCTTCATTAATCTGAGAAAAACTACAAATAAAATAAATCATAATTGACATGGTCTCGAAATAAAATAATTCTATATTTACGATGCAAATTGCATCATGTTGAAATTAAATTACAGGTTTTCAAATTATTATTATTTTTCGCATTAAATCTATCAATTTCAATTTTTTTTTATTTCCACCTTCATTTTGTGAGGAGACCAATGAAATTAGTTCACAGATTGGAATCGTATCATTAACAAAATTCGAACTGCCCATTTATTTACGAGGCTCCCACGCTTGTTTTTCCTTAATTTCTTTTTAGTTCCAAAAAGTGTACCCCAGTTGTTTTTTTCTCCTTCGTTTTCCAATGTGCGTGAGAACTGGCAATAACGAGGTAACACCTACGCCATATGTGGTAACTTGGGGGCAGCACGCTCAAAGCATCATGCCTCGAGTAATGCATGAATACAAGATTTTATTTATGTTTTTTTTTTTTCAAACTCGTGTTAACGACGTAATTTTTGAAAAAATTAAAATCAAATATAATTCATTTTTTAATAGGAATTAATAGCACGCTAGAGGTGTTTGAGAAAATCGAACAGATATTTGTTTCTTCGATATTTTAGAATCGAGGCGTTGTTTCATTTTTAATTTTTTTCTCGGTTCAATTCAATCTTCTGGGTGTATTTTTTCAAGGTTTTTTTTTTTTTTTTGTAAAAAATCGATTCGTATAGCTTCTGATCCGTGTCTGAACAATTTCTGGGGAAACCCCCCATGGACGATAATTTTACGCATGAATTGGAAATTTGGGATACCCTCGAAAAAAATTTTTTTTTTAGTTAACTCACTCGAAATTACTCCATTTTACCCTTAGCTTGGAAGGAAATAACTAGGCTGGACAGTTATACATGGGACTTTTCGATTCTTGAGATAGATACAACTCTTCCGGAAATTTTTAATCAATGTAATGGAGAGTTAAGACATTTAATGTATTACGTATAAAAAAATATTATTTTTTTTTTTGAGGTTCGTCATTAAACAAATAAATTCATTAATAAATTAGTTTTTTATTAATAAATTTTTAAGAGAATCAAATTCCGGAAAAAATATGTAATGCACAAGCAGGATTTGAACCCACAACCCTCTGATTACATGTCAGGTGCTCTACCGCTGAGCTATTGCGAGTTACTATATTTACCATCGAATTTTATATATTATATATTATAATATATAATGTTAAAATACATTGTCTTATACATTTTATTTAATTGTATTTTTCGACCTTGATTAGATTAAATTAGTGTAAAGGTAGCCATGTAGGTCACTGCAGAAGGTGTAATGAATTAATTGAACATTTTTAATTTGTGTACCAACGTTTCGACTCTCTTGCGGAGTCCTCTTCAGGGTACTTTGTTTATTTTAACTGTAATTATCAAAAAAAAATCTTTTAATAGAAATGTTTTTACAGACATTGTTATTTATTGTATATTTATAGAAATAGTAATAATTATTTACCTTATCATTGATAAAAAAGTGATGAAACATTAATTAAAAATTTGAAAAAATTCTTTGGTTTTGGTGTCATTATGTATCACAATATGTTTCAGAGTTATACATAAATGGGAAAAATTGACTAATTAAGTGGATTATTGAGCATTCAATTGTATCTTTGAGTTTTCAGAAACCAAAAAAAAATTCTGAAACGAACGAAAAATCAACTTCTTGAATATCCCACTAATGACGATTCCATAATTAAATTCAGTCTTTTTCTGCTCATTGTTTTATTTGAATGAAGAAAGTAGAAAAAAATTAGAAACAAAAAAATTGCCAATTATTCACAATCTCCTTCTACGTTTATCTGAATAAAGCAGTGACCTTAAAAGGGTCTTATCAAATTATTTTGAAGGAGAAATTATTTTTGTAACACTCCATTCTCTTGGGATGAGTATTTTATTATTCTATTAAACCCAAAATTTTTTCCTCATCGTCAACCTTGCAGCAAACCCCATCAAACTTAACAAGGCCACAATGAGGAATAAATAATTCAACAAAAATTCGTGAAATCGATTATCTCCTTAAAAAAATAAACGATAAATATCCAAACTAATTATTCAAAGTAAGTTCAATGAAATTCGTTGAACGATAATAACATCCGGTAATTAAACTAGAATCATTAAATTTGGCACGCGTTACCCTTGATAGTTTATATCGGAAAGGGTTCTATTTGATACAGAGACCCCACAGGACCTTCTATCGTAGCTAGCTCCTGGATTGTCGCTCGAGCAAAACGATCACCTGCCTTCACGCTGGAGTGGTGACTTGTAAATCACTCCACCGAAACTCAGTGGTACGTGCTGGTTCAAATCACGATTCGAGAGGAGCGAAACACAAAACAACAAAAGAATCGAAGGAAAAGGAAGAAAAAAAACAATATTGAAACAATGACCAGCACAAGGATCAAGTGGGTTCAGAAGCCGTTCTCATGGGGGGGTACCATACAGTGGCTGGGGTCTTTCGAAACGTCTGGAGCCTCGTTATAGAGAACAGTGTGCGGTTTTACCTTTTATATTTATCGTAAGGCCAATGATGCGTCTTAGTTTGTTACGGCTCACTTGAAAGTAATTCACGCGGGGGATCGCGCGTTATGCTTCAATTCTACCGTTCATCAATGTTTATTTCTACGGCAATAAGCTACGGATTAAATTGCTAAATATTTCCTCAAAGAAGAATGTTTTTTTGTTGTTACAGTGGAGAGATTTTGTGGAAATAGTGTTTTTCAAAGATATCGTGGAAGCATGGCCGGATGCAGAGGTTTTCCTAGAGAAGGAAGTGAACTACATGAGAGCTTCCTACGCAGAGAGAAATTTAGGTGAATTTTTTTTTCAGAACAGGGATGAAAATGGTTGATCAGAAAAATGTTGGTAAGGTAAGAGCACTAGTACCTGCTCACTTTCCGTATTTTTCGTATTTATATAATTATATTGTGGAGAAAAGCAAATTGGAAAATTTTAACAATATTAGTGAATTATCCATGAATTTGAATTCATTGCACTACTAGATGTTATACTTTTCCATAAAAGAGCATTAAATAATTTTCAAAAGGCCTTCGTTCATTCCGGCAGTTTTCACCAGTTATCGTATCGAGCTACGTTAATCAACGAGGATGACACTCCGCGCGAATTTAATATTTGACCGTTATTTAGTGGTACTAATGTGTGCTCATATTGTTTTTACTATTTTTTAATAGTTAGTTCTCCAGGTATTGGGGTAACGTACTGATCTACTACTAGCTACAATCACTTTTTCGTGAGCAGGTACTGGGGTAAGCGCAAAATTACAGTGTAACCTTGATATAACGAAACTGAACGGAAGTAGGAATTATTCGTTATATCGAGTTACTCGTAACAGTGAGGTTTGTTATATAGAGGTTAGATTAAACTCGATTCGTTATAACAAGGTAAGAAAATTTCCTTTAAAACAACTCATGTGAATAACAACTCATTTGAATCAAAACACAGAATTATTTATTTGAAAATATTCAAATAGAATATAAACATAGGATGTAAGAGAGAAAATTAACAACATGATAAAGGTTAATGCTTAATAAAGGTTAAAATTTCTGCAACACTCAAACAACACCTTTTCCGTTTTTCAGCCATTACAACTTCAAAATTACTAACAATCACAAACAACAATGTTTACAGTGATCAAACAGTAATGTCTATCTTATGAAGATTTAAACGTATCAGCACTCATTGAGACATTAGTTATTGTGGAATTGAGTGGGGATAATCTGTAGGATACGTTATGTAGAGGTTGTGGGCTGGAAAATTCGTTATATGAAGGTCAATAATAGTTTCTATATATATTCTGCAATGATTGATTTTTCGTTATAGCGAGGTTGTTTGAAAAATATATTCGTAATGTAAAGGTATATTTTACATAGACTCTTATGGACAGTTCTGGGGGATTTTGAAAAATTCGTTAAATCGAGGAATTCGTTATATTGAGGTTCGTTATATTAAGGTTACACTGTATTTTGAAACTTCAATATTATCCATCAATTTCATTAAATAACTGAAAATTTTGATTATTCTATATTTAGCAATATACGATAATAATTTTGAAAACGTTCAGTTTTTTTCACAGTTCCAATCACAGTTATTTTCCAAATAATTCGAAAATTATTCCGCTGGAAGAAATTGCGTTAGGGCATTTCATAAGCTGAAATTTCATCATTTTTATAACTCATTCTATTTCTATTATTCTTTTCTATTGAATTATTTTATCAATTTTCAGAGAAAAAGTTATTTCCCTTAGAAAATGACTCTCTTCAATGCAACAATTATGATTTTCTCCACGTTACGTTCTTACATCAATATAATTATTCACAATAAATGGGTTAACGTACACACCAAAAAGAACACTCGAGAATTTTGAAACTCTTTGAGCCACAACTACAGCGTTCGGCCTTGACATCGCCTGCCTTCCTTTCCTCTTCGTCACATTATTTTCGTAACCTGGCTCTCAGTTGCAGCGGCAGCATAACATACGAGTGTAGTTGGAAATTGAAAAGTGAAGAAAAAAAGGAATTAAGGGCTCGAAAGCGTTGCAAGTACAGTTTAAAGGAGAACGGGAGCAGAGCTCTTTCACTCGATACTTCTTTTTTTATTTGTTTTTTTATTATTTTTACCAATTTCTTTTGTCGGTGCTTCATATATCGCAGAGTGTTACACACGCGTGCTGCACGTGCCCAAACCATGCAGACGTGACTCGTGCCCTGGACTGTGTTATATTGCGTTTGGAAACAATTTTTTTATTTCTTTTATTTTTCCACTTTTTACTCGGTCTTCATAAAGGGAGTTTGATACAATAAGAATGGAAAGTTGCAATGGATAGATTTTCATTTTTGCTTCCGAATAGAAGCTGTTTACTTCCGTCGAAATTTTCGACGCCCATTTTTTTTTTACTGTAAATGAACTAGAACAATCTGGCAAATCCGAGAATCATACACAGAGAAAAATGTTTTCTTAATTTAAGAATGTGCAGTCACTTAATTTAAGAATGTGCAGGTCACTTAAATTAAGAAAGAAAAGTCACTTGATTTAAGTGAGAAAAGTCACTTAATTTAAGTGAGTTTTACTTTCTTAAAGTAAGAAAGAAAAATTCACTTGATTTAAGTGAAAAAAATCACTTGATTTAAGTGAGAAAAGTCACTTAATTTAAGTGAGTTTTACTTTCTTGAATTAAGAAAGAAAAATTCACTTGATTTAAGTGAGAAATGTCACTTAATTTAAGTGAGTTTTACTTTCTTAAATTAAAAAAGAAAATTTCACTTGATTCAAGTGAGAAAAATCACTTGATTTAAGGGAGAAAAATCACTTGATTTAAGTGAGAAAAGTCACTTAATTCAAGTGAGTTTTACTTTCTTAACTTAAGAAAGACAAAGTCACTTGATTTAAGTGAGAAAAGTCACTTAATTTAAGTGAGTTTTACTTTCTTAAAGTAAGAAAGAAAAATTCACTTGATTTAAGTGAAAAAAATCACTTGATTTAAGTGAGAAAAGTCACTTAATTTAAGTGAGTTTTACTTTCTTGAATTAAGAAAGAAAAATTCACTTGATTTAAGTGAGAAATGTCACTTAATTTAAGTGAGTTTTACTTTCTTAAATTAAAAAAGAAAATTTCACTTGATTCAAGTGAGAAAAATCACTTGATTTAAGGGAGAAAAATCACTTGATTTAAGTGAGAAAAGTCACTTAATTCAAGTGAGTTTTACTTTCTTAAATTAAGATAGAAAAAGTCACTTGATTTAAGTGAGAAAAGTCACTTAATTTAAGTGAGTTTTACTTTCTTAAATTAAGAAAGAAAAATTCACTTGATTTAAGTGAGAAAAGTCACTTAATTTAAGTGAGTTTTACTTTCTTAAAGTAAGAAAGAAAATTTCACTTGATTTAAGTGAGAAAAATCACTTGATTTAAGGGAGAAAAATCACTTGATTTAAGTGAGAAAAGTCACTTAATTCAAGTGAGTTTTACTTTCTTAAATTAAGATAGAAAAAGTCACTTGATTTAAGTGAGAAAAGTCACTTAATTTGAGTGAGTTTTACTTTCTTAAATTAAGAAAGAAGAAGTCACTTGATTTAAGTGAGAAAAGTCACTTAATTTAAGAATGGCAGGTCACTTATTAAGTGACTGCACATTCTTAAATTAAGAAAACATTTTTCTCTGTGTATGTAGGAAAAATTTCTGGGTGTGTGTGTCTGTGTGTACGTGACAACATTTTTATGCTCAGAACGGTATCATTAATCATGTGGAAATCATTAGCGGCCAATTTTTCACGTGTTTCTAATTGACAAACAACGTTCATCATTTGACCTATAAATTTTATTCTACAAATTAATTATGAAATAATAGAGAAATAATTCAATAATAATTCCGTAAAAAAAAGTAAATATTTTCAGTAATTCCTTGAACTTATCTGTGGTATGAAGAACATATGCCCGCGGATTGTACCTTGAGAACAGTAAGATCACTTTATGGCCACCAATAAACTGTATAAAAACTTTACAACGATCTGAATACAGTCAATTGACTTTTTTTTCCACTTGCATGCACACATCAACTAAAATTATTGTATTCGTGAATTTTTATCTCTCAACAATCCTGTCGCATGATGATACATAGATTCACGCTTTCATCCACCGCCGTCTAGAATTTTCGTACAATAAAAATACCGGTTGAGAGTTCACTGCATTTGATATGATACTCTTTAAAGTATGTGCAACAAAACGTTTTTCTCAACAGTTTTTTTCTCTTTTCTCCTCTTCCTTCCTTTTTGTTGTTGGATGAATCGTAAAATCCAACAGTGTACGAATAAACGCGGTTCATTCGTTACACTTGAAGATATCGTGTATCTTATGGGATCAATGTAACGTGTATTTTTACGCCTCACGAGTACCATACCACATCAACATATGGTTCATATAGATGTGCATTCACTACCATTCAATATCAATTTTGTATTTCCAAGGTTAAAGAATTTCATTTCATTGAATTTTTTTTCATCCTTCAATTGCATTCAAAAATTTATTTCACATGAAAAATTTATTTGTAATTTATGTTTATAATATAAATTGAAATTTATGATTTTCAATGTGTGAATTTTATTATTCTTGATTATCTGATTACAGGCATTTCGGGACATACATTATGTGTGATTTTTTTGTCTCGCAATTTAATTCATTACTGACGATTGAATGAAACAAATTGAATGAACCGCTATAAACTTAATTAGTTCAATGTTATTTGGTTTGCAACAATGTTGAGCATCATGTTTTACTGCATGAATTTGATGGAAATTTGATACTATATGTAAGCGTTTGTGTGCGGTATTAAAGTGGAATAAAGATTCTGTTGAGGAACTTATTAATTCTATACCGAATGCAATTTCATGCTTCTCAAGTATCATATCATAGCGACATATGGCTTATGCAGATTATGTTCAATGGCTATTTGATACCCGAAACTCCTTGAGAAGCAACAATTTATTACACATTCTGGCTCAACTTCAGGAATTTTCATTTTTAATGACTTCTATGAAAATAGGAGGAGAGACTTGCACAAAACGAACCCGTGAATCCAAATAAACGGGGATTTTTCTCCGAAGGAAGATGTGCCAGCATGTCTATACCCGTACGGAAAAACGATATATTGGAAAAATATATCTGAGCATATATGGAAATATGTGGCCCTATACTAGTGATCAGTTCCGTTCGTTAGTGTTTAAAGCAATTTAAATTTAAAACAATATTAATTTATCTTGATCATTATGTAGCTTTTTTAGAAATAAAATAAATTAAAATCGAATGTACAGATGTAATTTTTTCATCCATAACTTTATTTATCAAAAAGAGTAGAAATTCAAACAAGTGGGGCTTAAAATAAGGAGTTCAGTGATAGTAATATACTGACAAAATTTCAAGTTCCTAGGCCAAATCATTTAGGAGCAATGTAATGTAGCAAATCACACAGACATACATACGGACACACACACAGACAGACATTTTTTCTAAATATCATTTTCGGTCTCTCCAAATCATATTAGGTAGTTCCCAACAAAAAACCAGCATTTGGAAATTTTCACGTTTGTAAAGCTCCCATTCGGAAGCAAAACCTGGGCCCTTCATTGTAGTGCAGCCTTGCGCCAAGATTGCACGCAAGCTGGCCACGCACGCAAGGGCCCAGTTGGTTACGCGTTACAGAAATACCGCGCGCCATCTCAGTTCTTGTAACGTTGCGCCCAGTTTGAATCGTGCGAGGCAGCCTCGCGCCAAGCTAACCGCAAGGCACTTTTTCTACCTGGGTATAGTGTCGAAATTATGTATAAGTATAAATATATTTTCAACATATAATATAATTGTATGTTTTGACAATATATTGAGTCATATATTGAGTATCATACATTCTTTTAAATTAAAAGTATAAATAATTGAGATAGAATTTCGGAAGTCGAGACTTCTTTTTAGGAAATTTCCTCCTTTTTAAGGATCTTTTTCCGAAAATTCTTAAATAATAATAGTTTTCGAGTTATTTCCAAAATGCTGAAGCCCACTTTCTGGGTTCAGTTTTTTGTTAATAACAATTGCAATTGTTGTTTGCAGAAATTATAAAAAAAAACGCCTTTCTCAGGATTTTATTCCAAATCTAATGAGCCCTAGCTCATATTTTTAAGACAATTGGAACGATTCTTCGCAGGAAACTCACTTCCTAAACAGACTATATTACAAAGAAAATATCTCTTTCAGGAAAGGAGATATTTTATAATTAGTGAAAAAAGATCTCACATCTCGAAAGGAAACTTCTCTGTCGATCTTGCATGAATAGAGTGTTTCGAAATTTCATTCAATCGTTTTTTTTGAAATCCTCGTATTATATGCGAAAGTTGTTACCGACTGAATAACATTTGCCTTCGAATTCACTCTGAACCATCACCGGGAAAGTTTCACTTAAAAAACATGGAAGACTTCGGATGGCTCAGGTGTGTACATAAATTGAAAAGGATACTTTTAATTGTAGCAAAAAATAAGTGAAATCCATGGATAAAGTTGTGAAAAACGATAAATCAGAAAATGTTGTTTTCTGCTAATATTTTTTGAGCGAATATGGCGAATTCATCGCGACTTTTTTTATGGCAAATTTTATGAGCCTTGAATAAGATGTCCATAATGTTTGGATATATCCTTCACTGCTTCACTAGGAAATTCATATTAGCAAAGCATCAACGTTTTAAGATTCTATGTAACGAAGTCTTAAAGAATTAATCAGAAGTGCTTTTCTGATACACTTCTGAAATTTTATACAATGTAAAAAGGCATGTAAAAAATAGACTAAAAAAAATAGTCTGAACAGTGGATGGGTGGATACATTTTTGTTTTTTTTTTAAGTTTATTTATTACAAAAAAAATTCATCATTATGTACAATATTTACAGGCTTAAAAATAAACTTACTTAAAAAAAACCATTCGTTATTCGGCTAATTATTTTTAGTCTTTATGAGTACAAAGTATGCAGTGCATAAGCTCATGTCTCAACGTATTATCGTTTTTTTGAAAGATTTATCATTATTTGTTTGCTTTTTTTTTATGCATTTAAACTGTTCTGACAATTTTGTTGTGTGTGTCTTGTTATTGTTTTTTATATCGTCGCCTTAGAAACAAAGAGGCGTAAGTGCTATGCTTATACACAGCACTTACGCCCCTTTAACTCTAAGGCGACGATATGATGGTGAAAATTCTTACTGTTTTTGTTCAATTACGCGAATGATACATTTTTGATAGACTATTTTCTCCAGGTCTAATGTTTCTCAGTCGATTTTTTCCATGGGCTATTTTTTCCGCCATCCTGAACATTTTTATCTGAACTTTGATTACGAAGAACAGAGAGAATTCTTCTAAATTCAAGATCATTGAAAATATCCACAGATTTCTGCTGAAATTCCCACGAAAACATGTCATTTAGGTCGAATAATATTGAGATATACCAAATATTATCTATTTTCCTTTAATTCTGTAAACAATTTAATTTCTGATTGAAATTCTTCAATCATCCCAAAAACTACTGCAGGAGGCAATTAAACACATCGTTTAATTGACTCCTATAGTGAACATTTTTGAACCCGTCCAATGACCTCAATAAACTAAAATTGCAGACAACCCCAAACTTCATTATCCCCAAGTCTAATTTCCGCTGCTAAATTTCCCATAACAGAATATACACAGAGAAAATTTTTTTCTTGATTTAAGAATGTGCAGTGACTTAATTCAAGAATGGCAGGTCACTTAAATTAAGTGACTTTTCTCACTTAAATCAAGCGACTTTTTCTTTCTTAATTTAAGAAAGTAAAACTCACTTAAATTAAGTGACTTTTCTTACTTAAATCAAGTAACTTTTTATTTCTTAATTTAAGAAAGTGAAAGTCACTCAAATTAAGTGACTTTTCTCACTTAAATCAAGCGACTTTTTCTTTCTTAGTTTAAGAAAGTAAAACTCACTTAAATTAAGTGATTTTTCTTACTTAAATCAAGTAACTTTTTATTTCTTAATTTAAGAAAGTAAAAGTCACTTAAATTAAGTGACTTTTCTCACTTAAATCAAGCGACTTTTTCTTTCTTAGTTTAAGAAAGTAAAACTCACTTAAATTAAGTGATTTTTCTTACTTAAATCAAGTAACTTTTTATTTCTTAATTTAAGAAAGTAAAAGTCGCTTAAATTAAGTGACTTTCTCTCTTAATTTAAGAAAGTAAAACTCACTTGAATCAAGTGAGTGTTCTCACTTAAATCAAGTGACTTTTCTTTCTTAATTTAAGTGACCTGCACATTCTTAAATTAAGAAAGCATTTTTCTCTGTGTATCTTCAATGGAAATAAATTTTCACAAAAAATAATCATACGATTCAACACATGCTAATTGAATTACCGAGTTTGCCCCGAATATTCGAACATTGAATATCGTTCAGCCCAAGTTGAAAAGTAATAAGTGACCTCACTGAGTAATAGTAATGACTACATGACCATTTTTGGGGTACCCAATTGAAAACACCCGTGATCCCGATAAATGCCTTGTGAATTATCCAGCAAGGATGCTTGTAATTTTTTTTTCCTTTTATCCTCATTCCTTCTCAATGCTTCTTTTCTTTTTTAATGATTTCTCAGTTCCTACACGTTGTTACTCCTTCTTACATGGTATAATGAAAGGATATGCGCATCCACCAACTACTTGGGTGTGAGGTGAAATACAGTGAGTTGGAGGAATAAGGCACTTTCGGCCTCTCATGCGATAATGAAAGCCCTCCCCGTGATACTCAAACCTCTATATATATATATATATACATATATAAATGAGAAATGCGCAAAGATCCTGAGTCGAAGTAATTTGAGACGTATACAGCAAGTTGTATCGATGGGGATTATTGTGGAATTGGCTCGTGGAATAAATGTTGAGGTCCATTAAAGTACCACAACAGACACCGAGTTACGTTGCGCCATTAAAAAACGAGAAACAATAATGGTAATAAAAGTATAAAGGACTAGAAGGATAAATTCATTGGATTATTGGAGAGAATAGGGGGATGGTAATAGTCTATGGGACTCAGAGTGGCCGTAAAACTGCAGCGTAAAAACCGCAACGTTCACCAATGCTCGCAGCATTGAACTCATCATGCACTAGAAATCTATGAGCCACAAAGTTATTATGATATATATCTCATACATGAGTTCATAAATGGTATGAAATTACTGAGTCACTTGACCCACGCATACACATATACCATAGATCTTTGGTTTTCATCATCATTTTCTTCTTGGTTCTGCTGTTGTTCTGTGTTTTGATACTTCTCTTCATTTTATCTATTTTGTTTTGTCATTTATTCTTATGGATGGTGATGAATGGCTATGGAATTTGTGGTTATTCATGGACATTTGAGTGTGCAATGGAGAGAAATAAAATATTGATTGGTTTGAGAAAATTGATTTTTGTTCAAATGAAAAAAAAAAAAATTATTATAATTATGAGAATTAGATTTATACAAATTTAATAATTCTGTATTATTAAATTATTGTTATTATTTTATTCTATGTGATACATGATGATAGAAAGTGAAGTGCAGTGTTGTTTCGTTTAGACTAATTGAAATGATAGAAAATATTTATTTAAAATAAATCAAATTTCAAATTGGAAGAAGACGTTTTTTTAACCATACAATTTTCCGTTTTTGTTAAAATAATTTAAAGTGATTGATGATATTATTGATATTTTCTAGAATAAACATAATAAGCATCCTGATGAAAAAATGTAAACGCAATATTTGGTCAGGGACATACACACACACACACACACACACACACACAGATATGGTCATGAAAACTGTCAAAAAATGTTATACAGGTGTCAAAAAATGTAGATCGATCGAAAAATCGATTTTCCATTTTCGGGGCCAATACATAAACTTCCCTTATCGGGGAGTTAATTAACAATTTTTTTTTGGGAGTGACCATGATGGCCGATATTTTATCCACTGATAATAATTTAAATAATGGTCGGAGAAAAAATTTCAATAATTAATAATTCTCTATTATTCTTGGAAATTACACAGAGAAAAATGTTTTCTTAATTTAAGAATGTGCAGTCACTTAATTTAAGAATGGCAGGTCACTTCAATTAAGTGACTCTTATCACTTAAATCAAGTGACTCTTTCTTTCTTTATTTAAGAAAGTAAAATTCACTTAAATTAAGTGACTTTTCTCACTTAAATCAAGTAACTTTTTCTTTCTTAATTCAAGAAAGTAAAAGTCACTTAAATTAAGTGACTTTTCTCACTTAAATCAAGTGACTCTTTCTTTCTTAATTTAAGAAAGTAAAATTCACTTAAATTAAGTGACTTTTCTCACTTAAATCACGTAACTTGTCTTTCTTAATTTAAGAAAGTAAAAGTCACTTAAATCAAGTGACTTTTTCTTTCTTAATTTAAGAAAGTAAAACTCACTTATATCAAGTGACTTTTCTTTCTTAATTTAAGTGACCTGCACATTCTTAAATTAAGTGACTGCACATTCTTAAATTAAAAAAACATTTTTCTCTGTGTAAGATTACTTGTTGAATTCCCCTTGCTCTTGAAACAAATAAAATTATTCGTGAGAGAATAATGAACAGAAACAAATGAAAAACCGTTGGTTCACCATATGCTCGAATTTTACAGGTAAATTTTGTTGTCACCGATTTGTAGTTGTACGAAAAGAAGGGGAGGGTTAGAGTCGTAATTACACCCGCTCAAGTTCCCTCCCCAGCAGTGAATATCAGAGCTCTGATATATCGCCATGAAAAAATCAACCCAACTCTAGTGCTAGTTGGTACCATGCTAAAGTAACAATGAGACAAATAAAGAGTAAAAATTCTATTATAACGTGGGAATTATTTTGACTATCAATGTTTCATCTACATTAATCACCGGATGCCGCTATTATGTGACTCAATATTGCATGATCCATTATTTGTTTACAATAATAAATGAAACTAAAATGGCCCTCACAGGCCTATGTCATTAAGTAAAGTTTTGATGATCATTGAAACTGCAAAATTATACCCGCAATTCAAAATTTTATTTAATGGAAAAATATGTTACAATGTAAACCAACATCAGCAATAATATTGCAGGAAAAGATGACGCAAGGAAATTATATTTTAAAAAATATAAGAAAGAAAGGCAAGAAAAAAAAAAAAGAGTGGGAAAAAATTGATGGACGCGATGAAAAGATGCACAATAACATTCACAACAAAGAAACGGAAGTTTTCGAGTTTTTCACCATCCAAGCTAAGATGATGATGATGATCTTGTTTTGACACGAGCCCAGTTGGTGGTCAGAGAGCGCCCTGAATTTTCACAAAAACCAATGTATGCCCGAATAAAACATCTGTTCCCAAGGAGATTCCCATAACAATATATTCCAGTATTCGAAGCAAAAAGGGTTGTTGGCTCTCAAAAAAAAAAGAACACTTCTCAAATAGAAGAATGAAAAAATAAAATGTACACCTTCATCTGCATTTCGGAAAAGATGGAAGATGAGGGCGCGTGCCCGCATCACCTGCACCATCAGCGGAAAATCAGGATGGAAAAGGAAACAGGGAAAAACCATATAGCTGGGCAGCTGCAGATTGAAAAATTTCCCTCTCCTTTTTAATGCCTGACGTCTTATTTAAATTTAAAGTCTCTCCCGGAAAGAGGTGAGCGTATGAATATACAGCTCGGATGATGCCCAATGGTTTTTTTTTGTATATTCTTCAAACATATAAAGAATAAAGCGAGATGATTTCACCTTTTTCTGAAAATAAAATGGAAAAAAAAAAGGGTTATCCATTATTCCACTCTCGTGCGCTTGAAAACTGCAACTGCAGACATCTGCCAATGATCGTCACCATAGATTTTTCCCCATTTTTCTTCGGTTTTTTTTCATTATCCCTCTTGATCCATCAAATTCGCACGTCCATCTGCGATGACAATCAGTATATGTGCAAGGTTTCTTTATTCCTTTTTTTTTTTCCACTTCCCAGATTATTGTAGAGGCATGTGTGTATGTGCAGGTAAAAATAGTGGAAAGGGGTGGAGTACAGAAACGCGTGCGCAGGAGCACCTGGTCCACCCTCGCACACGTTTCCTTCAGGGTGGTCTAAAAAAATTGAAAAAGAAATAAATGAAAAAAGATATATATGTGCAGGAGGATTTGGGGGAGAATTTTCTATATGCTCAGGGATATACGGGCTTATTGCCGTTGGTCAGTGATAAAAAGACTCTAAACATATTGACACTGACTGAGAATTTCTGAGAATTGTAGCGGGAAATAAATATCTCGATAGATCGAAGAATTTGCCTTCATTCTAAACCAAAAAAAATTGATGACGTAGTTGTTGTATTATTTTAATTGATATTGCATTAAAAAGATATTGCATATCAGAGGGTCGTGGGTTCAAATCCTGCTGGCGCATTACATATTTTTTCCGGAATTTGATTCTCTTAAAAATTTATTAATAAAAAATTAATTTATTAATAAATTTATTTGTTTAATGGCACTTTAATTGGCACTTTTATTTGTTTAAGAACTTTAATAATAATAAAAATGCAATTGGTTGAAATTAATAATGTCATATAGTATTTTGATAATTAGTTTTTATTCTAATTTCTTTTCATTTGGATAGTGACATGATGTAGCGCTGCTAATTCATGAATTTTTTTACACAAAAAAAGAAATCGGTGGGGATTTGAATATAACAAGGGGGATAAAATCCCGATACGTGTGGATATGTAACCACCTGCAGAGGGCAGGTGATACCGAATGTAATCAGGACAGGGCGCCAACCTCTGTCATACTGTGCCACCCCTCTTCTTCCTGCTCTACTCTGTGCTATCTAAAAAAAAAGAGGAAAAAAAACAAGGGTGCAAGTGTGCGTTACCGGACATGAGGTTTTTCCCCTCCTTCATTTACGCGGGTTTTCCTCAATTTGTTGGTGATGGACACGAGCACTTCGAAAAATGATGTCCCATCCACTAGATAAAAATGACATGCTCAGGTATGAAATGTGATAATGATAATTTTTGGGGGTTGGTGATAATCTGCAACGATATTTTTTCATTTCAAAGAAATTTTAGCTCGTTCACGTAGAGAAAAAAATGTAAATAGCAGTTTTTATGAAACATTTCAAAATCTCAAAAAGATAGGAAAAAATTGTCTGATAAAATTTTTTCAACTTTGACTTTCTTCAACGAAATAGAAATAGCAAGATTTTTTCGGAGAATTTTTACTCTTCAATGTTTGATAGGGGAGAGTGGGGCAAAATGGACACTATAATGAAACGGTTAGGGATGGATTTTTTTTGATGATTCTATTGAAAAGCTGAGGAAATTTTAGCCAAAAAGCGAGTGTCAAATGATTTTTTTTTTCTTTGAAAATTCGATATTTTTCGGCATTTTTGAGGGGAATTTTTAAAAATTTTCAGTTTTTTGCAAATATCTTTGGTTCTATTAGTTGTAGCGAATCGGGGTTGGTCTCAAATGAAAGGTGAGCTCATTTCCCATCGATTTATGGGGTTTTGAATTCAAAAATATCAATTTATTGGAAAGTTATGGGCCAAAAACAGTTTTACAAAATTGTTCCACTAAAATGCCCATAAATACCTCAAAAATCGATATTTTTAAATTGAAAAACCTATGAATCGATGGCAAATGATCTCACCTTTCACCTCTATTTGGAATTTTTACGTTACGACAAATAGAACCGGAGATATTCGCAGAAAACTGAAAATTTTCCAAAAAGGGAAGGCTTTTACCCCTCTAAACTGCTCAAAAAAGTCAAAATCGCCAAAAACTCAAAAAAATTAATTCAGGCACTTGTTTCCCGCCTAAAATTTCCCCAGCTTCCCAATAAAATCATCAAAAACAATCTATCGCCAATATTTCTATTAATTTCAAGAGTTTTCCATGATATTTGCCTAAAAACTTAGATGTGTCCGTTTTACCCCTGATGTCCATTTTGCCCCACCTTCCCCTATATATTCTTTATGAAAAAAAAAAACGAGTTCTCTTTTCTCAAAAACTTATTTTATTCCTATACATAGTATTTTTTCGAATAAAATTGAAGGATAACATTCACATCAATCAAACAATATCTCAACCAATATGATGAAGGAGAATCATAATTATGAAGAAGAAGATGATAATGATGGTATGAGAAATATTTTATATGTAATTGGCAAGGTGTTGAATGTGACGAGGAAATTTCATAAAAATAATAAGCAGATGCGTGAAAATTGTGGATGATAAAATAAGCAATAAAATGAAGAGAGAAGACAAAACGAAAGGAAAATTAAATGCAGCAGGTTGGCTCTGTACAGAGCCGTTAAACGTGACTTGGTGTAGGCCAGTGGGTGCCCATGGGTGCCCGCATCTCATGTGAGGCTGTACAAATAGAGAAGTTTGAACACGTGAGTACCTTGAAGATCAAGCCAGTATACTAACCCAGAGAGAAAATCAAAGACAAAAGAAAGAGAAAGAACAAATTTATTTCATTGCGCAGGATGTGTCTCGGATAATTCACTACTGTCTCCCCAGCATTGATGTTTTTTTTTTTTTAATTCCTACAGCATTCGTGCGGTTTTTCCTCGTGATATATCATCGACCGGTCTAGCCAAGTGTTTAGCTGCAGTCTGGTCGGCTTTTTCTGTCATTTAATAAAGTTGTAACGATGTGATATGTTTTTTCTCCATTCCCTTTCTTTTTTTTCGTGCATCAAACGCACTCAGCAATTATCGGCACATTGAGAAATTCTTTTATCCAGCACGGAGTAATGATAACGATATAAAATTATACATCTCGCCAAAAATTGACTTATTTTTCGGACTAAAAAATTATCTACACAATCACCCTTATCATTGAAATGAGAGCAATCGCTCAATTTGCAATGACCCTCAGTGACTAGAGAACTTGAGGAAATTTATTTTTCGTTTGCCTTGGCAAAAAAAAAACAATTCAAGTGAAAATTACATACTTTTGTAATTATAGTTCACGTTAGCGATACAGCAGGTGATGTTATTACCACTTTAAAACAATTCATATGCTTCGGGCTGTTTGTCATTATGAAAGAAATGAAAAATAATATCAAGGTGACAAAATATGCAAGAAGTTGTGATGTTAAACTGATTTTTTTACTGTGTAAACTATCATTCAAAATAAATTCAAAGAGCCTGAAGGATGATATGGGCATAGGGGCACCCTGTGGGCCATCTTCAAACGATAAACTGGCCGTTTTCTCGTAACCGGCAGGTGCCTCTTGACTCTCATGAGTCTTTCGCGGCCGCGGTGCTGGGCCCTTATACTTATTCCAAGTGTATATATCCATAGGTACGTTGAGAAGTCAAGCCAAAAGAAATACCCTATGCATCTGCTCTTACTCGGCGGGTCGTCCGTACGCGCGCCGTTGTCGTTGCCAGGGCCTTGTTCACTCCCTCTCTCTCGTACTGCACCAAGTCCCAAGCGTTCTTGGGCCCTGAGGAGAGAGGGAGGAGTGGGACTTGAGCCACGCGCCAACCCTCCCCACTACCTATTTATACTTCTTACGTTTTCTCAGCGTACGCGCGTGTCCCTACTTTACTGACACTTGATAAGAGATCGTGTTACAAAAGCTAGGTGAAATAAGCGGATTAGCTTCTTCATTTCAGTATGCTGAGGTATCCTGAGTTACAATCTATATTCTATCTTGAGTCAATTAAGAATGGTCAGTTTAATCAGAACATGATGGAGAATTTCGAGAGATATATTGTCTCGATGATTAGTGGCTGTTTTAGATCTTAGAAAAAGAAAAGTTTCGAACGAAAAATTTCAAAAACATTAAACATATTGTGATACAAAATGACACCAAAAATAAAGAATTTTTTCAAATTTTTAATTTATGTTTTATCACTTTTTTTTATCAATGATAAGGTAAATAATTATTACTATTTCTATAAATATACAATAAATAACAATATCTGTAAAAACATTTCTGTTAAAAAAATCTTTTTTTGATAATTACAGTTAAAATAAACATTGTACCCTGAAGAGGACTCCGCAAGAGAGTCAAAACGTTGGTACACAAATTAAAAATGTTCAATTAATTTATTACACCTTCTGCAGCGACATGGCTACCTTTACACTAATGAAAAAGGAAAATTATCTTCTTCGAGTCAATGGAATCAATGGATTCTACAAAATCAATTACTTTTTTTCTGAATAATGCTATGAACTTTCTTATTTCTCGCATGTTTCGAACTATCAAACTGCAATTCATTGCAGTATAGAATTTTTCATTCGGCTATTTCTCGGATTCTTTCTATGAAATTGTGTGAAAGTTTTGGGAAAAATCCATCATCTTCCAAACAATAATGAAAATTGAAAGAAATCAACATTCTACTATTGAAATGAAAAAATTAAATATGAATGTCTTGTTACGAAGACATTGAATATCTTTTGAATGACCTGAATCGTTGAAAATGGCGTATACAAATGGAGTAACAACAATGAGGTTACCCACCCTCGCGTATATTATTTGGCTGTGCATTATATTCACGTCCATTATATATATATATATATCTATGAAACCGCCTTGTAATTTCAAACTGCATGAATTCATCTACACTGTGTAGTTGAAGGAGTACGGTTATTATTTGCATTGACGAGGAACAATTCTCCAAGTGGTAGAAAATCAAGGTATATATATATTGGTTACCATGGCTTGTTCCATATGCAGAGAAGGGAGCGCCAGTTTATTCATCTTATTTTTTTTCTTCTTTTAACTCTACATATATATAATTCTTTATTTCATTTCATTTATTTTGTTCTTCATCTCTTTCTCTTTACCATCGGCCAAATCTTTTGCACGGTAGCCCAGGTCCTCGACGCTGAACGCCAAACGCCCCAGTGAGTTATAGTCGAGGAAGTTGCCTCTGAAATACGTGAGGATATGCACGCGTCTCGACGTTGATACACGGCGTGTGCCACGGAATAACTTTTATGCAGAAGACGACACAGAAAAGACATTTTACATCTTCATGTTTTTCTCATTTTTTTTCATCCGAGAATTTCTTTAAAATTCAAGACACTTGTTTTGTTGTTGAAAGATAATCGGCGGCATTGAGAAGGACATGATCTTTAACTCCACGTATTTACAATGGAATTAAATACAGTGTAACCTTAATATAACGAACTTCATCATAACGAATTCCTCGATTTAACGAATTTTTCAAAATCCCCCAGAACTGTCCATAAGAGTCTATGTAAAATATACCTTTACATTACGAATATATTTTTCAAACAACCTCGCTATAACGAAAAATCAATCACTGCAGAATATATGTAGAAACTATTACTGACCTTCATATAACGAATTTTCCAGCCTACAACCTCTACATAACGTATCCTACAAATTATCCCCACTCAATTCCACAATAACTGATGTCTCAATGAGTGCTGATACGTTTAAATCTTCATAAGATAGACATTACTGTTTGATCACTGTAAACATTGTTGTTTGTGATTGTTAGTAATTTTGAAGTTGTAATGGCTGAAAAACGGAAAAGGTGTTGTTTGAGTGTTGCAGAAATTTTAACCTTTATTAAGCATTAACCTTTATCATGTTGTTAATTTTCTCTCTTACATTCTATGTTTATACTCTATTTGAATGTTTTCAAATAAATAATTCTGTGTTTCGATTCAAATGAGTTGTTATTCACATGAGTTGTTTTAACGGAAATTTTCTTACCTTGTTATAACGAATCGAGTTTAATCTAACCTCTATATAACAAACCTCACTGTTACGAATAACTCGATATAACGAATAAGTCCTACCTCCCTTCAGTTTCGTTATATCAAGGTTCCTCTGTAAATTATTTGAATAATTTCATTTCCAAGGAAAACTCTAAAATATTTTATTGTCTCTTCCATTTAAAGTGCATTTAATTTTCAAGAGGGGTCATATTTTTAAATTTTTTTTTCCTGCAGGATAAGATAATTTCTTTCAATGAATAGAGTTTAATAATACTAATAAAATATTTATATCCCCTATGGAAAGAAAAATCCTGAAATTACCAACAATTACTCGAAATTCGCCGTGAAACATGTTCACGAATTACCAAAGTATTTTCCTCGGTGTAAAAATATCAATTTAGCAAGACATTAAAATTTTTATAAATACTTTGAAAAAAAAAAAAGGATTATTATCCGTAGTTGAAGAGATGAAGTAGGCCATTAATGAGTCTTGGCGTGCGCCACTTCTGCGATAGTATTGGTATGAAAATGGAAAAGAGAGAAAAAAAAACATAAAGTAGTATAAGAAAAACATATACACACTTAGGCGGGTACATAAGACCTCTCAGTAAGGAGCAGCAGCTGCAGCTGCTCCGTGTGCCACGCGCCCTCCACCACTCCTGGGCACACACTAGGGACTCTCTTCCCGTGGATATTGCATTTTACAGGTTAGGCTTTTTACTCTTCCCTCTCACTCTTTCATTCTCTTTCTCTCTATGCTTTTCGAGAAAATAAGAATGAGAAAGAAAAAACCGAAATTTAACATTTTATTTCGAATGTATTGTCCATGAGGTTGACACATGAATTCGTCACAGGAATATTCATTCCATGTGATTGTGTTAGTATCTCTCAGTTCTACTTTGCACAGTTGGACCACCGGACTCGTCACCTGTACTCTCCGTTGGCGCGCGCAGACTCCAAAGAGACGGGCGACTCGACACCTCTCTCTCCCTCTCTCACCATTCTTATTCCACTCTCCCCCATCTTTTATTTATCGCTCTATCTCACTTGATTCCAGCAAAATCGATTCGAAAATTCCTCGAGGACACAATTCACACACATGAGGACATCGTAAGATCGTTAAAGCAGATATATATAAAAGTCAAAACGTCATCATTGCTTTGGTGACCAACTGGTCGTCTTATTCTCTGTAATGTAATTTTTTTTTTTCATTTTTCCTTTTTTTTTTGGCTTTTTTTTCTTTGATGATGAAAAAGACAAGTTTCGGATTCATATTTCCACCGGGGGAATGCACCTGCCTATGTGTGTGTCCGTTTTTTTTTTTTCCGTTGAATGTTACGTCAGAATTTCAAGCACAAAACGGTGCATCGAGTGCGAAAGTTTTTGGTTAAATTTTATTATAATCCATTTAATGGCAAATGAAAAATTCCTGTGCTTTTATGTTCGCGTTTTCATTTCAAATAATTGAGAGAGTTTAAGAGAGAAAAAAAAAGGAGAATCATTGATCGATAATTACATCGAGTTTGAGAGGAAGTATGTGATTTTTAAAAAGGTAGATTTACGTGACTGCTCTACTTCCCTCCGGAATTAAATTAATAATCTCTCATTATTGGAAGTTATTCTTGGAGGCAGCTGTAAACTTTAGTAACCCCAGAGGCCCGCATCCGCAGAAGTGTCCTCGCGGCATTTAACAAAAAACCAAACAGTGCAAAAAACATATTAAATTATAAAAGCTTTGAAAAAAATCCTTTGTGGACAACTTCATAAAATCAATGTTTTTCTTTTTTTTTTTCATTTTTGAAATTAAATTTAATTCTTCTCTCTAGTAAAAAGAAATTGAATAAATGATTCACCTGCACATCCACAAGTCATTAATTTTGATTTTTTTTTTTATGTTCTCCCCTTCCCTCAATCATTTAATCGCCAAGTGCTTGCAATGTTTGAATGCACGTTTGCAAGAGGAAAAAAAAAAAATAAACGAGAATTGAGAGAACGAGATCGAGTTGGAATTAAAGAGGCGAGGAAAAATTAGTGAAAGCAGGAAGTTTGTGGACGTGAAAACGGAGCGCAAAGTATGTAAGGAGACATGTCAAATAATTCGGCTGCTTTTTTTTTCGGTGAAAAGAGAAGAAGAAGGTGGAGCAAAAGAATTTAGAGGATGAAAAAGGAGAAAAAAAAGTTAAGGAGAGGAGGAAAGGCAGATTACAAAGATAGGGACACTACCCAAAAATGTCTTACGGTAGTCCACCAGTTTCTTACCTTCCTTTTATCTTCATTCTTTTCATTTTTTTTCTTCTTTTTATTCTTTGAAGGGTCGTTAATTACCCCTGGGCTTCCAATCATAATTATCCCCCGGCGAGTTAATAAGTCAAAACGATTACGGAATTACAACAGCGAGAAGAATCGAACCGCTCTCATCGAGAGCGGTATACAATCAAAGACATTTGCCCTTCGTCATCTCATGAATTTTTTTTTCTCGGAATATGAAGTATTGATTCATCAATGAGTTCTCTTTTTTCTCTAAAAGCTTTAAATATCGATTTTTATGAATTTTCATGAATAATATGATTTTTATGGAATTAATTCTTCATTCTTTTTTCTTATTAAAATGAAAATAATGAATTCATTGTTATTATTGTATTTCATTATTGTTAATGAAATTACAGGCATAAAATTGAACTCATTTGAATAAAATTCAGTGATTAATCATTCACAGATGCATAATGATTGTGAAAATTGTAGTAAAATAAACAGCTGATATTTATCAGAATTTATAAGGTGATTTATATGATAATCTCTTGATAATTCAAACAATTATTATGAGAGTGCTCAATTAATTCTAGTTGGGGAAATGATTTCTCAAATGATAAATGCTGCAGCAATTTATTTCAACGCTATGAAGAAACACTTAACCTTCACATTAAACAGTACTCATACCGAAAATACTGGTAGGGGAGAGTGGGGCAAAATGGACCCTCATAGTAATATGGTTGAGGAATTTTTTTTTGGAATGAAGGTTCGACGAAAAAATTTGAAAAAATTTGAGAAAATCCTCGAACATATACATATTGTTTGTAAATTTTTTCAGATTTTTTGGAGCAACTGCTACTCTTTAAAAAAATCCCGAGTCTTCTGATCATATAGGTCCATTTTGCCCCACTCTCTCCTATTATTTATTATCATGAGTGTGCGAACACTTTTGGTTTGGCAGTGTCACCACAAAGTCGACCGTGAAATCTTTTTCCGCCCCATGTAACTCCACCTCTGGCAAGCTCAAAGGGTGCACAACCCTTGGAATCTCATCTTATCCAAAGAGGAAGAAAAATGAAGAATTCAACCATTTGCTCCCACGATACACTTCCTCGATACTAGCCGATGCCGACAAACGAAGTAGATTCCAGTGGCCCCTTGAATTCACCTCGACAAAGCTATTTCGAGGATTTCGGTCTTTTAGGACAACAAATGGAACTTAAATTTCGGCCAAAACGAAAATGTATAGAAAACCCTTTCCATTAAGACTCAATTTGAAAATCATCATGGTGTGAAGAAAAGTTCAAAGTTCTCCGCCATTTTTCATTAGAGATTATTCGATGATAATCTACCAACGAAGGAGTGGTGGAATGGGACAAGTTGATTTCAATCTGATACCAATTTTTTGGAATATCTTCAAAACTGATGATCATACGATTTTTTTTCAGAATATTTTTTTTAATTTGGGGACTCGGTCCAGATTGAAATTTTGAACTCGTTCACAACAATCGGTGTCAATTAGAAAATACTAGACTTTGAATGCGCGCACCTTTTTTGCATGGTGCTCTTGAAAATTTATATATATTTTTACACATATTTCTGAATTGACCATCATTGAAATGAAAAAAAATGAATGTAAAGCGCGTTTTCACGTACAAAAAGCAGCAATTTGCCCGTTTGAGGAAGAAATACGTTTTTTTTTTAATTAATGCATTTTAGAGGCAAAAAGGCGCTAGTCTTTTGCATTCATGCCACTTTATTACTGAAGTCCTTAATAATATGATGAAAAGATAATAATAATGATAATTTGAGGGTTTTTTTACCATTTTTTTTGCAATAAAAGGCGAAAAAAAATCCTTACATTTTAGAGTCAAAAAGGACCAAGTCTCTGGACTTAAGCCCCTTCATTTCTGAGGTCCTAACATAGACTTTTTAGAGACAAAAATATATTATATACTATCATGTATAATATATTATATACTATACTATATATAGTGTATATATAATATAATATAATATATTATATTATTATATAATATATAATAATATAATATATTATAATATGATATATATATTATATTATATTATATATATACTATATATATAGCATAGTATATCTATAATATATATTAGGATAAGTGATGACAGAAAAGGTCCCATGCTTTTTTATATTATGGAACTTATTTTGGTATTGGGATCTTCATTTTCATGCCCTGCTTTACCGAGGATGAATTAAGCTCGAGAAACAGTCTCTATGAAAGATCCCTAATCTCCTGTAGATTTTTAGAAACTTGATAACAGCTGATGGCATTTTTTTCTATTTACTGAGCTGATTTGAAAAATTATTCATGAAATCAACATCAAATATTTCAGAGTTTAGTAAGATTGGATTATTTATAGAAAAGGCTTCTCCAGGGCCATTCTTCCAAATTCAACAATTTCATAGATCGAAAATTTCCGTGAGAGGAGGAAAATGTCACACCATTTTTACTTATCTTATCAACAGGAAAGAACAAAGCGTAACAATTCAGGAATTTTTTCAGAGTGAAAAATCTCGTCAAAAAATCGGAAAAAATTGAAAAGATGCTCCAACATGTCCACGTTGTTGGATAATTTTTTTTAATTGTTCGGTAGAGGTCTTCACTCTCAAATGGTTTAAAAGCCTTTCCATTTCAAATGCATTCATTAATAATAAAAAAAAAAAAGCGAAACCTCTGCAAACGAGGAAAAAAATTGTAATAAAAAAAAAAATTAACGAAATTGAAAATTTAATCGTTTGAATTCAAATATTGAAATAAATGTGAAACTTTGCATCTACGATATCGACCCAAATTATCCCAAATATCCAAAAATTCATTGAAATACTCAAAAAAAATTTTACGCTCTGTTACAGAACACTTAATTCACAGTTCCAGGTTTACCTTGTAATACCCAATAATTAATTCAACAGTTACCAACCCCTTTTTCCAGGTTCACTTTTCATTCCGATCATTATCTCCCCTTGGAATTCAGGAAACTCTTAGTGAAAAACCTTTTCAACCTGAACGAGTGCATCTGCAGTGAAAAGTAAAAAGGGACGAAAATCGAAAAAATTTCAATGAAAAAAACAAAAAATCCCACTAGCACGAGACAGCGAACCGGTTGTATAATTGGTCTGAGAATTCTATTCTAATCATCATCCACCGTGGATGCCACACGTTTGACTCCTTCAGACCTCTTCCGAAAACGAGCGACAGGACATTAAGCGCGTGTTCAAATTGATAACTCTGTTCTCCGGTGGTCTCTCGATTCTCGTGGGATCGACACTCATTGGCAAGATTGTTGACGCGAAAAAAAAAAAATATTGAAAATAAAGAAAATCAAATAATTAAAACAACTTCCGTTATTACAAACGAGATTCTACTTCATTAAAAGAACCTCAGGGTAGAGTCCAAAATTTTATTGATATAAATAACCAAACCAGAGTAAAACGAATTGGAAAGAACAAAAAAAAAAAGAAAAGAAATATTCAATATGTTTTTTTCTTGCTTCGAAGATGCAAACTTTAATTTGAAATACTATTATATCTTCACGAAATCTGACAGATACCTTCTCATTAGTTCTTATTTATCAGCATTGATGTCCCGAGGAAATGAGGGCAAGCACATTGGCAAGCGAAAAAGAATTGAAGAATGAAAATTTTGTTTGAAAAATGGGGAAAAAAAAACTAGAGGATACAAGAACAGCAAAGTCATTTATTTATTATAACATGCGGGCAAGTAATTAATAAAATTTTAAATTAAAGACAGTGCACATTTATGAAGAAAAACCGAGGTCTCTTTCTCCTTCTCTTTCTTGATTAAAAATAAAAGGCAGCGGCATTCCTGAACGTTGCGCACATACACCAGGTATGATGAAGCGACGTGAGAATCGAGAAATAAACGAAAAGAAAGTTTTTTTAAAAAAAAAGCACGATGAAAAATATTAAAATTTTTAAAAAGTGTTGCATTAAGACGTTGAGGTCTTGTCCTTGAACCCAGGTGAAACCTTGATCTCTGATTTGACTGCGTCTCGGTTAATTCGCGGAGATTACTAAAGACATAAGGGTACTTTATTCTTCATTTTTCTTTTGTAATTCAAATTAATGACGCAGAGAAAAAAAGCAAACGAATTGTGATATCAACGAGGAATTAATCTTGACCCATCTTTCCGTATTTTTTTATGACTGTGAAGAAATGAATGATTTTACGCGAACCGCCAAAGAGCCATTCATAGATTTTGTCTAGATAAGTTGTAGAATCGTCATGAAAATTCTTTGAATCTAAACTGATTCTTTTTATTCGCAGGAAGCCATAAAAATGGCAAAAATAAATACTTTCATTGATAAAAAAAGGTCTGAAGATTTTTTTTTTTTTTTTCATTCAACAAGTGTTTTCACTACTTGCAGATTTTTCGTTGTTCAGTTGTTCCTTTGCTCGTTCTCTTGTTTTCGTGGTTTATTGAGAGGTCTTGACTCGTATTCATTGCCAGCTTAATTCTTTTTTTCTCTGTATTTTCCTTTTTTCTTCAAAGAAGTATATAAACATGGGTATAATGGTGGTGCTTGGTTCTTTTCATCGATCGATAGAGTAATCTCTCGGCAAAAGTTTGTCCCTCGATAAGAGGAACTCTTGAAACTGTGAATACTACGAGGTATGAATGGATGCCGTTGTCGGTGTTGGGAAATCAGCGACAAAAGACTTACAGAGGTCTTTGTGAATGCAACACCTCATGAACAATTTTGTCTCCGTTTTTTTGGAAACAAAAAAATGACATTTGGATCTGAATAAATTAATGCTCTGGCATGAATTGGTATTTATGTTTGCATATTTCACTGAATCAATATGAAGAAATCTGCATCACTCCAACAACAAAAAAATATTCAATTTCGGTCATGAAAATAGAAAATAATAATGAATCCAAAAATGCAATTAAAAAGAGACTTGAAAATTGAGAGATTTTATGGAAAAATATTTTTAAAGAAAATGTAAAAAAATTTAGAAAAACTTTTTAATGACAAAAACACAGGTAAAAAAAATAAGAAATATGTTCTGCTTACAGTGTAACCTTGATATAACGGAACTGAAGGGAAGTAGGAATTATTCGTTATGTCGAGTTATTCGTAACAGTGAGGTTTGTTATATAGAGGTTAGATTAAACTCGATTCGTTATAACAAGGTAAGAAAATTTCCATTAAAACAACTCATATGAATAACAACTCATTTGAATCAAAACACAGAATTATTTATTTGAAAACATTCAAATAGAATATAAACATAGAATGTAAGAGAGAAAATTAACAACATGATAAAGGTTAATGCTTAATAAAGGTTAAAATTTCTGCAACACTCAAACAACACCTTTTCCGTTTTTCAGCCATTACAACTTCAAAATTACTAACAATCACAACCAGCAATGTTTACAGTGATCAAACAGTAATGTCTATCTTATGAAGATTTAAACGTATCAGCACTCATTGAGGCATTAGTTATTGTGGAATTGAGTGGGGATAATTTGTAGGATACGTTATGTAGAGGTTGTAGGCTGGAAAATTCGTTATATGAAGGTCAATAATAGTTTCTATATATATTCTGCAATGATTGATTTTTCGTTATAGCGAGGTTGTTTGAAAAATATATTCGTAATGTAAAGGTATATTTTACATAGACTCTTATGGACAGTTCTGGGGGATTTTGAAAAATTTGTTAAATCGAGGAATTCGTTATATTAAGGTTACACTGTATAATGAATAGATAATTGTAAATTCATAATGTTTCCAGTATTAATAAACGCGCTCTGAAGAGGTCTGCATATAGCAGACGAAACGTTGGTGCAAAATTTTGAAAATTTGAGTTCTGAAAAAAATTTTTGGAGTGACCAGAATGGCCGTTTTTCCCTTGTTTCCAAATTATTTACAAGTGGTCGGAGAAAAAATCTTAAAAATAAAAAAAATAAAAATAATGAATTAGTTATTCGTTTCTCAATCGGATCGAACTGTTCAACCAATTACATCCCCATGAAATGTATTGCTCTATGAATAATCGCTGACCCTCAAAATACTCTGGTACACCACTCTTTCCTATAAAGTAAGATATATTCACAGTTTATTTCAAGAATTTATCTAAAAAAATTAAGAAATAATGAGAAAAAACTTGTTTTCAAAAGAAAATTATGAAGAAGCCCGAAGAAATCCTAATTTATTTGAAAATTTCAGATCTGAATGAGAGAAAAGGAGAAGAAAAATTTTCTCATGAAGTTCAGGGATGTTCACTCATGCATTTACCTTTTGTATCAAACCAGCAAGGGATTCATCAGTGGACTTTTTTTTTCTGAATTGGTAAGCTTCTCACAATAAACCAGCAGCATCATTGTAGAACATTCTTCTTCATGAAAATGAAGAGATCTCCTGTCTGGTGGAATAAAAAAAATGAAAAATGACTCTTTAACACTCGTAATTGTATAAAGTCAACGTAAATGGCTTTATAAATTCGTTCAACGATACATAAGATTATTAATGATGTACACCAAAATGAAGGCTAATTGAGGTAATACCAAAAGATTTTGATGTTTGAAAATTAACGATGACTATTGAAGGATTTATTAATCCTATTATTCTCGATTAAGAATCTGTAAATTAATCCGTTAAATTGCAGATGATGCTTCATCATTGGAATGTATTAATAATTAATCAAGCTGTAATCAAGAAACAAGGATTTCATGGAAGGTGAATAAATGTGCGTGAAAAAGAGAAATAGAATGAAAGAGAAATGTTTGGAGAACGACAAGGTCGTGTGTATCAGAGACGATCAGTTTGTACATTATGGCACTCTTTTTCAGAGAAGATGTGGGGGCAAAGACAGTACACGCGCTTGTTTTTAACTCTACGTGAGTAGTATCATGAATAAGTATTGGCACCAATACTTATTGAAGCTGTTTACAATTATCATGTTCATTCGTTTTTTCTCATTTTTTTCTTTTTTTTTTAAACTCAGAAATATCAGGTGATACATGAATTTAAAATTATGAATTGGGACATGTCACAGTAACGATTGCTTATATTTCTTTATCGCATACTTTTTCTTCAATATGAACTTTCCTTATTTCAATTCGAATATACTCGTTATTCCGTAGCTTAATTGACATCATTATTAATTTATTAAAAGTTCGTATTGAAAATACAGAAAATACCTCTCAACCAAGATCAACCATTTTTTTTCTCCATAATTTCCCTTATTTGATGGGGCATCCTTGCCCATAATGCCTGTAATAATTTTTAGGAGATGAAGAAGTTGTCATAAAAATTATCGCTATAGTACAGTGTGAATGGCCATGGGTTTTATACGGATTATTTTCCCTCTCTCTCGTTTTCTTTCTCTTTTGTGTACAAATTTTTCATGTCAGTGAGCTTGTTAAAATTCTTCCATCGAATTGTCATCTATTTTTAAAAAAATAAATAATAAATTTTTATAACAGCCATAAAGGAATATTTTTCCATAAAAAAAAAAATACAAATTGTTCACCAATTAAGTTATTATGTGAATTATTTCTTCATTGTATGAAAAAATTCTTGTACTTCGATATTTCCAAATAAAAAAATGAAAAATAGTTAATTTAAATCTTTTGTCGTATACGAATATAACGAGATAAAAAAGATAATGTATGAAATGATACAATGAAGGCCAAGATCAAGTTTTGTTCGCACGACATTCAGCCAACCTGCAAAAGAGAGCGACATTTCATGTCTATATGGTGGAAGAGAAGAGAGGGAGGAAAAGGAACATATGTTACATACGTTGGACACCCCATGTAGAAAACCCACATGGCCTCTCTACTCGATTCACTGACTGTATAGGCATTTTGAGTATGCACAGGCAGAGCTGCTGTGCCTTGTTTCTCTCCCCCTGTATGTATTTTCGTCTTTCTCTGTTATTTTTTTTTCACTTCGTGTCGTAGACATTTGCGCCCCACTGTACCGAGAGAGGTAACCTGTGCCCTCTACGACAGATGTCTCTCGTATGTGACATGTGGAAATCGATATTTCTGAGTTAAACTAGGTGTAACAGGTATTCCTACTGGTGGAATGAATCAACACGTGATTCTCTCTGCATGCAGACACCTGATTGTAATTGAATATTTTATTTCAGCGAGCAGAAAAAATCGATAGACAAGGTATCGATAAGATTGATTCTCCGTATGATTGAGAGTGGTTACACGTATTTCATATAATATCACATACCCGTACGAAAAAACGATGCATGGAGAAAATATATTCAGAAATATATAATAATTGTATTTGTATTTGTATTTTAACTTTTATTCAAGACCCAACAGCCTCAAGGGCCAATAGTAGGGTCATATAATAATTCTTCATTTACATCATCAATTTACATTATAACTACAACATTTTACATTATGAACAAAAAGAACAAAGCAACAATACGACGTTTCCATTAGATTTAAGCTCAGAAAAACACCGCCTATGGTCGAATTTTTTTTACATATGTAATCGCTGCTGACAACAAAACATCAGTAGGGGTTGAGAAAAAATCAATTGCAGTCTCATTACTTATAAACATATCGTTGATGGCATTGCACACCCTATACAAAGGGGATGACAGCGGTAAATTAGATGTAGGAAATGGTAGATAAAAAATTGATTGATTTCTACTGCTGAATCTTGGTATACGAAAAGGCAAGAAACTGAGAACAGTCTATACTGCCCCTAATCAGCCTTACTATAAATAAAATTGGAGTGATACTACGCCTTTCATTCAACGACATCATATCAAACATGTCTAGTAGCACACACTCATCACAACCACGCTGCGGATAATCACCCGTTTGTTTCCAAAATAGTATGTTTTAATGTATTATCATATAATAAATCATACATTGATGAATATATGAATTTATATACAAATATTCGTTCAAGGAGTAATATATTTTCATATTTAAAGAGCAATATATGGCATTTTATTGATAATTAGTGAATCCAAAAATATACGAGTTTCATATAACTTTGAATAGGACCAATAAATATATGTAATTTATATACTGCGATTATAATGGCAGTATATGGATTTAATATTTTTTAAATACAACAAAGTCAAATATATTTCATGAAATATCATATATCATAATATTGCCGTCCATATTTTCAATAATTCTACATCGGGCAATCCCAATATCAACAGCAAAATTTGGTATTGATTCAAAATTCGTGTTACATATTCCCATTCATTATGGTAGAAACATAACTGTTCCTTTTTATTCATTGTTGAAGAAATCGTTATTGTCCGCTTCTCTTGGTAAAAAAAAAAATTATCAAATTCAATTTTTCATTTACTAATGAATCCTGATAAAATTGTGATTTGAACTGAGAAAAGAAATCGATAAAAAATTTTTTTATCATGATCGATCCTCTTTCATCAAGTACCATTGAAAATCACAATTTGCTCCACTTTTCATGCAAACAACAAATTTACTCGTTTAAGGTAACAACCAGAAGAAATAATGAATGAAAAAAAAAGCTCATTAAATTTCTGAATGGAATGAGAGGGCACTTTCACCTACCAGGATAAGAAATATATATATATATATAAAAGGTGCTCCATGTCTTATATCGATGAAAAGACAGTTCGATCGTTTTGCGGTGAACGCGTGGGTATCATCGGTACCCCACAATGTACATGCACTACGTGCGTCAATTATCCAGAGGTTTTTTAAGCCACAGAATTGTTTTACTCTGGGGAGGAAAAGTTTTTTTTTCATATTTAAAATAAATGGCGAGGCACAAATACTGGGAACAAAAAAAAAATATGACTCATTTGAAGGAGTAATTATTGAAAAAACTTTGAATTTTTATTCCAGTTTAAATTGTAGCTGAAATCAAGACTGTGAGTGAAAAAAGTTTTATAATCTCAACTCCGAAAAATTGAAGAAAATTTTCAATGTCAAGCACACTTTTAGCAATCAATTATGAAGATACAAAATATACCCATGTAAATTCGCATCTATTTTTGCTCGTTGCAAAATAAATCTTTTGTCTCAACAATAAAAAAAAATGAACGTGATCAATGAATTATTGTTAACGAGGAAGATATAGAGCAGAGGCTGCTCAATCCCACGGAGGGCTTGTTCGTTGAAATGATCGACGTTCGACTGGTCAAAACCACCCCATTAAGATTCTAATCTCCATGATCACGACTCAGGATTGAGGGCCACATAGAAGAATATATACAGGCGAGGGATTTTGAAAAAGCACGTGGCCCGCAGGCAATATATGCGTATGTGAGTTGCATTTTAGCCGCCCATCTTCATCTTGTGTCCTTTTTTTTTTTATTTCTGTTTTTTTCTTCATTCATTTTGATTTCACTCATCTCTGCGTAGAAAACACATCCTTCCGGCTATGGAGGATGAAATTTGACGGTAAAAGAGGGGGTCAGAAGAAAGAATAAAAAGTATTATTTTGATATGAGAAATGCAATAATTTTCGAAACGAGAGTATTGTAAACGCAATATTGTTGCGGCAGCCGCATCCCTCATCTCGCCACTCGTATTGTAATTAATTTCATGATAATTAACGGCGCAAAGGTAAATCTCGTTTGTGGGTTTCGCTTCATCCGTTTGTCTCACTTCAATTAACCCTCGAGCCATTGTAATTATTAGTATTAATTGTAGGGATTGAAATGAAAAAAAGGCTAATGCACCAATTAATGTCCTATACCGTTAAATGCTGAGTACAACGAAGACCGTAATTTTTTATGGATAATTATATATTGTTAATTTCATTTCATCAATTATTTTCAAAGTAGTTTAAAACCTTCAAACGATTTCCTCTCATCAATTGGCCAATACATTTCTCTTACTTCAGTTATTTCTATAGGGTAAATGAATTTTTAACTACTTTTTGCTTAAATTCTCTCTCTCTCTCTCTCGACAAAGGAAGGATTTTCAGATTTGTAAATCCTCAAATTTCCAAGTATAACTTGACAATTCTCAGAGCAAAATTCTTTTGCAATACCCACTTTATTGTCCAAATAAAGTGAGAGGGAAGAGGGAATTAACGAACGGAGGTAGGCTGTAGCCCATTGGGGTGGTAACTACCAGAGCGATTAGTAGGGGAGAGGTTATGTACGGTTTTTGTTAATCGGCGCGCAACTGGCGCCCCACTGTGTTCAACTCCTCGTAAAACCACACATTTTTCCGTTGTATCTGTTTTAAACTACGATCGCTTGAGAGACACGAAAACCTACCACCTGGGGACTACTACTCAATGAGAGTGAGAGGAAGAGAGTCCCCTGAAACAAGTGGACGGAAAAAAAGGGGGAGAACTTAAATATTCATTATAAATAAGTAGATTGGAATTGCCTGTCGAAAATGAATTTCAGTAAATAGCTCTCTCTTGTTGACTAGAAGAAATTTATCCCATTTTCGTTACGAACCCGCATGGAAGAGAAATATATTGCTATGAATATATTTAATAATATCGGAGTAATACCGGGTGATATAATTCGGCAAAAATATGTGTGGTGTTCAATATATTATGTAAATAAAGTGTAACCTTAATATAACGAACCTCAATATAACGAATTCCTCGATTTAACGAATTTTTCAAAATCCCTCAGAACTGACCATAAGAGTCTATGTAAAATATACCTTTACATTACGAATATATTTTTCAAACAACCTCGCTATAACGAAAAATCAATCATTGCAGAATATATATAGAAACTATTATTGACCTTCATATAACGAATTTTCCAGCCTACAACCTCTACATAACGTATCCTACAAATTATCCCCACTCAATTCCACAATAACTAATGCCTCAATGAGTGCTGATACGTTTAAGTCTTCATAAGATAGACATTACTGTTTGATCACTGTAAACATTGCTGTTTGTGATTGTTAGTAATTTTGAAGTTGTAATGGCTGAAAAACGGAAAAGGTGTTGTTTGAGTGTTGCAGAAATTTTAACCTTTATTAAGCATTAACCTTTACCATGTTGTTAATTTTCTCTCTTACATTCTATGTTCATATTCTATTTGAATGTTTTCAAATAAATAATTCTGTGTTTTGATTCAAATGAGTTGTTATTCACATGAGTTGTTTTAATGGAAATTTTCTTACCTTGTTATAACGAATCGAGTTTAATCTAACATCTATATAACAAACCTCACTGTTACGAATAACTCGATATAACGAATAATTCCTACTTCCCTTCAGTTTCGTTATATCAAGGTTGCACTGTATATACATAATTATACTATTCCAATTTTCCATATCTGAGACATTTGATATTGGAAAATATATTTTTTCATTTTCAATTCATCATATAATAATGACAGCATACTTCATACTGTTTTCCTGTTTTGTATGGGAATCATTATAATTTTTTATTTTATATTTGATCATATATTTTATTGAAAATAAAATATATTATATTCCATTTTATATAGCTGCAGTTTATGATAACTAGATAGTTTGTATCGTTACCCTAATGCCAATTCCGTGTGATGTACATCTTCAATAATTTCAAATGTTCTCATGATCCATTTAGATATTGTGGAGAGTACGTTACTCAGAGAGCCTTCTCTATAGAATAAATAAAATATTTTATTTGTCTTAAAATTTAAAAATCACATACTTTCTTGGAATTTTATGATTCTTACAAACTATTTTTAACTGATATTTTTTATTATATTTTCGGAGTATTAATTTCATTATATGCCAATATTATATATTTTATTATATTCTGATTAAATATTAATATTATAAATAGTATAATATAATGCTGGAACATATTCCAAATTTATAGTTGCTATAATTATATGGTCCAATAGAAGAGAATTATAATGAACCATTATATCTTTCTCATTATTGAATTTACAATATTATATAATTCATCAGTTACTCAAAATTATATTTTCAACAATATATATCTTTTCCATACGGGAAAGCTTATAGCATCGATGAGAAAGAGAGGAAGATTCTATTGACTAATGTTATAATACTATTAATCTTGCAGTAATATTCTCCGAGATGCAAGAAAGGAAAACGCAAAACCAAAGTATTGTTCAAACATCTTGCAGAATATGGGTCTAACCTGTCCACAGTTCTCTATCATTTTTCTGTTGAGTATTTTCTTCGCTTCAAAAAATAGTACCCTTCTTTTCACATTTCGACAAGATTTACAACGTTTCAGTGACATTTCCAAGGTAAAGAAGGTACCTAGTACCTTTTTTTCTCTGTAGACTCCTCGTGGTGCAACAAATTCTCAACCGCAACGAGCAGGTATCATTATGAGTTACGATGAGCATGACACTTTCACTCACGCTCTGCATGAATTCATTCCTCTTTCCAGTACATAATTTTACGCATAGAGTCTCTTATTCTCTTTATCTCTTGCCATTTAAATCGTGTAGTTGTCACTAGTGTGTGAAAGTGGAATTTTGTATATATATATTTCTGCAAAACAGTCATTGAAATAAATGGTGATCGCGTAGGGACGATAAAGCCTCTTTTGCAGACGACAATGTCGTCTCGTGTCTCAACGAACGCCTGTCTGTTTTACCATCGCGACGTATCGCCTGCCGTCACGATCATGACTCCCTTGAGGCACTCCCTGTCTCATCCAAGGTAGAATTAAAGAAAAAAAGAGAACGTTAACAAAAAAAAAAGAGTTTTAGACATATGAAAGAGGAAGACAGAAGGGACAATGCAAAATGTAACAGAGAGAAATAAACAGTAAAATCGAACGAGACAATTCGCTTTTGGTAGGACTACCTGTTTCAACTTTTCTTCGGGATCTCCTTCGTTTCTTTTGTTCTTGAAAAACGAGAGAAGTGCCATCCGATTTATTGCACGTACCGATAGGCGGCATCTCTTTTAGCCCAAAAACATTTGTGTCCCATATATAGCACAGCTGAATTCAATCCACAAAGAAATAAAGAGGATGAGGCAACGAAATAAGTTTAAAAGAAAAAATTGAAAAAATAATATACAAATGAAGGGAAACAAAGTGCTTACGAATTCTATTCGATTGTTATGTTTGCACCCCGTATTTCGTAACTCTTTCTTTTTCATCAGATGAGAATTGAATAAGGTTCAATTTTTTTTTTGTTGCAGGTTTAATTCCCCTTCCTCTCCCTCGAATAGCGTTGCATTTTTAGCGAAAATTCGATATTTCGTAATTGATATTTCCAACTCAACTTATTCAATGGTCATTTCCACAAAGAAAAAAAGGAAATTGAACACGAGAGAGTAACTTTCATGAAAATTAACCATCACTTAAAAAAAAACAAACATCCATTTACTTGAGTGTATTTCGACAGTGGTACGTGTACCAAAAAAAAACCAATTTGATAAGAAAAAAAAGTTGAAGGAAAAAACATGAATCATCTTAATCACATTAAGATTAACATTAATTTTCAAGCTGAATGTAATATTAAACAAACATTAAATGCAGTATAAAATTGGCAAAAAATTGAAGAGTCACCGGTTACTTTCGCCGTGACAGCCTACGCAATGAGAGCACTCTTCTTTTTTTTTTTAACTCCTTTCCATCTTTTTCTCTCTTGATACAGAGAAGGGAACAGGGCATACCTGTTCCTTGGGTCTTTTTCTCATGATGCGTATATGTGTGGTACCCAAAGTCGTTCGGCAGCCGCGTACAAACACACAGATATAAAAAACACAGATATATATATATATATGTATATATGTGTGTACATATAAAAAAGAAGCGAGCGGGATGGTGGAAGGCGCGCGAGCCGAGAGTATATATCGGAGATGCTCGCATGAACGCACGCGGTGCGCCCCGAGGCCGATCAACGATGGTGGGGGATGGTGGATGTGGTACGGCGCGCGCCACGAGCTCAGGGAAGGGAGAACGGCTCGCGTCTCAGCTTCCCCTTCGCATGTGTGTACGCGTTCCATCGCGAGGCATCATTCTTTCCCCTTCCCTGTCTGACGCTATTTCCATCTCTCTTGCTCGCTTCTGCCCAGTCCATCCTCCCTCAGTGCATGATCAAAAAACTTTTCTTTCTTCCTCTGTATGTGCTCCAGGCACCGCTGACGATCCTCCGTCGCCGCTGAGGCTTTTTTCCTCCTCATCTCTTTCTCTTTCTGTCTTTCTCTCTCGGTAACTGTTCAAATTTCGTTTCTCGGCTGCCGGTGGGGATGATGCGGACCCTCCAATGCACAGTGTCTCTCACGCTGAATGAAAATGTGAATTATTTAGCGCTCGATCATACTTTTTTAACAGTTTTCCACTGTGAAATCTTTAAAAAAACGAAATCTCCGCTAAAAATTCAGTTGTCGCATAATTTTAAATTAATATTTAAATTATCTGATAGCAATTATTAATAGTAGCTTTCGAGATAGATAATAATGATAATGACTTCGATATAATTATTACAATTGTGATACTAATAGCCTCAGAGACTATGAGCACAAATTTTCGATACTTGTTCGCAGAAAAAAAGGGTATTTTTGGTAGAGTTGATTTTTTATTATTTCAATAAATTTGGAGAAAAAAAAACGTCGGAGATGAGAATCTCGGTTCCTCTCGTAGGGCCTTTGGGGCTTCCATCGTTTCTGAATGTGTGTATGAGAAAAAAGGAGAGTGAGAAAGAGAGAGAGCAAAAAGAGGGACTGTAGGAGGGGCAGAGAGAAGAAGAATACAGAGTACAAGAGAGAAACGATAGGTGGAAAGAGGGGATGCCACGGGGTTTTTCTTTTTTCTTCCTTTTTTTTTTCCTTCTTTTTTTACCGAGCAGAGTGCCGAGGTATACGTACTTGGTAGAGGAGAGAGGGGATACAAGGGGGTTTAGGGCCCCGGTCGAGTATGGGACCCCATGGTGGGGATGCGGCGCGTGCCCGTCCGGCTTATATAAGGCCCCGTACCCTCCTCAACCAAGCATTTCGGGAGCCACAACCGTACAGTGAGCATCGAGGGTGCGTAAACCACCGGTTATTTGGTTCCTCTGAACTTTTAAAAGCAAACGTGTTTATCGTCTAGTTAATGTTTAAAAATAGTTGAAACGTGCTTATCGTACTAACGAAAATAAGGAAAAAGTAAATTTCAATTAACTTGTGATTAACTTCAAAGTTTTTCGAATCATTGATTAAAACGAGTAATTTCAAAGTTTGATAAGAACGAAAGAAAAAAAAAACGCCGCGTCAAGGTCGCCGTTATTGCTAAGAGCAGATTCAGTGTGATATGACCTTAGTGGGAAGAAACGACGAGAATTCACTACCTATCATGTTGGGCGTACAGCAGCAGCATCATCACACCGGTTTACATACAAACAACGTTATGAACAATACAAATGTTAATATACAAAGAGGCAATGTTATTGTATCAACTGGTGGTATCAATAATAATGAAATGAAAATGCAAAATTGTAAACGAACAAAGATGTATCAAACAACACCATATGGCACTGTACCACATCAGCCAGCATCTGTAGCACGTAGAAATGCACGTGAAAGAAATCGTGTTAAACAAGTTAACAATGGATTTGCAACACTGAGACAGCACATACCGCAGAGTGTTGCTGCTGCATTAGGTGGTAATACAGCTGGTACTCATGGTGGTTCACGTGCTGGTAGTAAAAAATTGTCGAAAGTTGAAACATTGAGAATGGCAGTTGAATACATTAGGAGTCTACAGCGTTTACTTGACGATGAAAATTCCGAAATGTCAAGTGCACCATCAACATCACCATCGCCAGCATCATCAACTTGTGGCTCAACATCACGTATTGATATTCATGCAAGTGAATTACATGCAACACATGTTACGGATATCCATAGACAGCATCTAAGGCAGAATTCAAGCCCGTCGTCCTTCGTACCACCGCCCTGCTCCGAGGCATCCAGTTCACCGACCCCGAGTTTCATCTCCGAAACATCATCAGCTGGTAGTCAGGGTTATGGCAGTACAGCAACTGCATTATACACACAACATCCTGACTGTTATGACAATTATGAGCCAATGAGTCCTGAGGATGAGGAGTTACTTGATGTCATATCATGGTGGCAACAGAGCCAATGAGATAGAAAAATTCATTGTTTTATTTTCCAACTTTACTACATTGAAGCTTCACACAACTCTGAGGTTTGTATTATTCATTTATTCTATAAGAATGAAGAAAAAAAAAAATTTGGGATGGGATTTTTTGAATCTCAAAGAATAGTGTAAATCGGGAGTTACCCTCCCTCTTCCTCGAGAAAAAAAAAGTATTTTCTACTATATAAAAAGCTTGAAAGAAATTCTCTTTGGCACAGAATTTTGTGACCTTGGCGTGTCTCACAATGGATTCAGTGAGGGACCCCTCGTTGAAAAATATATCCCCCCATCGGGGTTTCTCTGTTCCTCAGTGCCATTCAAATCGCAGACTCCATTCACTAAATACATTCATCTCTTTCTCGCGCTATATACCGGAATTTTTTTTCGCTATTGTGTTGGCAATTTCTTCCACCTCACAGTAATGCTCAAGTTGGTTAACTATTCTACTCAGCTCTCCTCCATTATTTCAACGATAATTCCACATACTTTCTCAATTGTCACCTCAATCAATGTTTTTACCCAATTTTTTAACGTAATTCAGGAATGTATCTTTTTTCGTCATTCGCGTAGGAAATTTTTTTTTTTTTTGAAACCGAGGGCAATTTCATCTCACGCGGTGCATTTAACCTGAAAGCGTCGTTCAGGATATACCAGTCGTCCCCTCCCTTCTTTGTCGGTTTTTCAACCGGTATACACAATTCTTCCCTGTTCCCTTCTCTCCCGCAAAAACCCGCCCTTACCTGAAAATCATCCCTCCCTATATATATATATATATTTTTTCTTTCTCCTCGCATTTCTTACCTGTGCTCACCGATACATACACTGAGGCCTCGAACCCCTTTTAAGAATACGTCTCAATGGATTTCATGTGTCAGAGTGAATTAAATCCATCCAAAAAATGAATAATAGGCCATTAAACAAATAAATTTATTAATAAATTAATTTTTATTGATAAATTTTTAAGAGAATCAAATTCCGGAAAAAATATGTAATGCGCAAGCAGGATTTGAACCCACGACCCTCTGATTACATGTCAGGTACTCTACCGCTGAGCTATTGCGAGTTACTATATTCACCATTTGCCAGTTTCAATGATTGAATCGAAAGAATCAAACATCTTCAGCGCATAAAATTTCATCAATAAATTAACCTTCTCTTTATTCTTTGATTACAGATTATATCGTAATGCAGAGTTGGCGAGGAAGTAAAAAAGTAGGATGGACGTTAAATGAATTCATCGGCTGTTCCATCAAAACTGTGATCTAGTCATGTACACTCTCTGTACAACGCAAAACCTCTAAGTGTCCTTGAAAAAGAAATTCAATTAATATCATAATGATAATAATAATCATGAGGATAATGTGAGCAAGAATCCTGCGGAATTAATCCAATTAAACATGACCATTCTTTCTCGTATCTAACGAGGATAAATTTTTTTAATTTTTAACTGAAGAGACTATGTACATAATTTTTATTCTATAAATATTGTATATCATGTTCATGTTAAGATATTCTACAAATTGGACAGTCAAGTGTAAAATAGAGAAAAGAAAGAGAAAGAGAGAGCGAATCGCAAGTAGAAATTAATTCTTTGCCTTAGGCATTGAATAAAAAGAAAAATCAAACTCAAAAAAAATTCTCTCAAAATTCGCTCAGTTATTTATGAATGATAAAACATTTATTTTAGTGAATTCTTTCATTAATCATTTTTTTTTATTTTTCTAAAAAAAAATTATCATGTCGACGTAATCGACTGAATTGCCAGTGCCTTAATTCATTTTTGTAATTTTATCGGCAGATAAATTCGTTAAATATATATGAAATAATTTTATAAAAAAAAAAAAAGCTCGTTAATGATTTCGAAAAAATATCATTTCCTTTTCCCCTCAAAGAGTTTCCTTAGCTACAATTTTCATGGTTTGGCGGGGAAATTTGTGTTGAAAATCCTTGAATTCTTGGGGTGGAGCAACTATAAAATTGCCAGTTTCTCAAAAGATTCAGGTAAAAGTCTAAAGTCAAGTTCAGACGAATGGAAAAAAATTTGGAAATTTTATGCCGAGGAAGAACGTGAAAATTCAGTTAAATGGACCGTGTAAATTGTAGTATTACAGGTGCAATTAAAATTACGAGGGGAGGTTGGACCAAGTGCTTTGGGTTTATTGCGTTTAAGAACAGTTAAATTTTCAGAGAGAAACGGAGGAAAGTAAGTGTTTGAAGTATTCTTGGTTAATTGCAAAGGTGGAGCTGTTGTAATTTCTGTCCCTTCACCTTTTTTTTCTCCGGGCAGAGGTAAGACAATTAAAATGGAAACAATTTATCTTACTCAGAATTAAAAGTCTGCCTTTTGATAAATTGAATGAATTTTTCCGAGTTAAGTATTCGCGATAGAGAATACTATTTTTGAAGTGCACGTAATTGTAATATGAACAGTTGTTATGTTAACTTTTATTCACAAGAGAAATTACTGAGACAAAGTTTTTCGTAAAAGTTTGCCAGAGACAAATTTATTTATGAATATGAATAAACTGAAAATATTCTCAAGGGGAGGAAAAAATAAAGCAGAGAGGTATACTTAAATGGAGAATTGGACAGGTTGAAATTCTCTGTACACCTGACTCGTAGAAAGTCAGGTACACAGTATTTGCAACATTGTATAGAAAATATCCATTCAACTTTGTGTTTATACCTTACCTTTTACAAATCCCCATAGTTCAATTGTCCTTTAACGGTACGTATTTTCACAAACTACGTTTCTTCAGTTCATTCCGTATGGAAAGTGGAGAACTTCAAATAAAGAAGAGGGAAGGTAGGATAGGGGAGGAAGGACAGAATACTAGGGGTGTGCAATTTATGCTGGGTTTCGATAAATTTGATGGAGGTCGTGTATATAAATAGGGAAAAATCTTTTCCCAGCATTGTTCAAGGGGGCTTGTATCATTAACGTTATTCAGGTAGATTTTTGTAAGCGATGGGGTTACTAACCTACCGTAAACGTTTGGGTCAATGTTTGAAGGTAAATTTTACCTTGATCCATGCAACACCCTTCATTTGGGTAACTTGTAAAACCCTTCTTAGGGATCATTGATGAATAACTTGAGAGGTGTTTCTCTCTGTCTCACGGTCGTTCAAGTAAATTTTCCAAATGTGAGACAATGAACGAGTGCATTGGGGGGGGGGGGGGGGGGGAATGACTGTGCAGTATTAGTCGATGAGGAAATGGAAATTATGTGCTTGAATATATGCTGAAGGAGGATTTTCCGGTTTTTTCCAGCGTGTGAATAATAGAATGAAAATTAGATAAAGTTTGAAATAAAGAAAATCAAGATACTCATTATCTCTCAAATAATTGGAAAATCTGGCGAATAACAAGAATGCATCACAATAAATGGTTTTTCAAAGAAAATAAAATTATGCAGAGAAAAAGGTCTTCTGACATTAGCTTAGTGGAAAGGTAGCCATGTAGGTCACTGCAGAAGGTGTAATAAATTAATTGAACATTTTTAATTTGTGTACCAACGTTTCGACTCTCTTGTGGAGTCCTCTTCAGGGTACAATGTTTATTTTAATTGTAATTATCAAAAAAAGATTTTTTTAACAGAAATGTTTTTACAGATTTTGTTATTTATTGTATATTTATAGAAATAGTAATAATTATTTACCTTTTGACATTTTAATAATAATTATTTTAGTAATAATTATTTGTCTTTTGACATTTTTATCAAAGTCTACTTGTTTCAAACTTTTGATTCTTCCATTGAAAATAAGAGATGAAAATAGTAAAATATTTATCTATTAATAATGAAAATAATTGAATAAATAGAATAATTTAAAATCATGAATTTCACCCCACTATGGTTTTTTTTATCTCTTGTTGTTAAAGGAGCTTGTAGTGGTTGAGATATTCGAGGAATGAATAATAATAATAATCTTGGATCAAATATGAACAAAAATGGTGCAGAAGAAATATTTTTTTTTTTTTAATAAAAAGTTTACTCAAATTAAAGGGGGTACATATGTAGTTTTTTTTTAGGGAGAATGACTTAGTTAAAACAACCTTATAATTATTCATTTTTGTGCAGCGGATTGGTGATTTACATCACTTTCTCGTCCCTGTGTCTTCTGTGTGTACTTGGCACTTTGCATATATTCTTTAATTTTTTATGCTGCAAGGCTTTCTAGGCGCTTTTTTTCCTCAATATTACTGCATACAGTGAAACCTCTATTATTTTCCACGCGCGAGGCTCAAATTTGGAAAATAATAGAGGTTCCGACTCGGTTTCTGTGACCCCCACTCCGCCAGCGCGAGAGTGAGAGAAGACGATACGTCGCTCTCTCTTCAACCGCAATATTATTATTGTTGACTCTCTTTAGTCTATATGTGTCTTTGTCATTCCGCACATGTCTCCGCATGCGCAGAAGAACAGAGATAGCTATAGATGGAAGAAAGACAACGAAAAATGGTTGAGAGTGGGGGACGCTCTTTCTCCTCCGTTGAGGGGCGGCGGAATATATTGGAGGTGAAAATAATGGAGGTTTCACTGTAAAAATAATCTCTGATAACCCTTTTTCAGAGGCAAAACAGTACAGTTTTATCATATGCAGAAGAAATAGCTGTGTGCAGAGGCGGGTTTGCGCTGTGAAGTGTATCACGTCTCTTCCAGAACTCAATATTTAATAAGTAAAGAAGGATACCATGTCTATGCTCTTGCAAGTTCTCTGGCTCGGATAGGACTTGTAGAGTCGCCTATATGTAAATGCGGATTATTTGAGGAAAATTTGGATCATGTTTTGTGGCAATGCGAACAGTACACTGTTGAACGTTCAGTAATGACTGAGCAACTAAGGTGTTTGGGGTACAGTTCTCCTTTTCATGCGAGAGAGTCCCTTCTTGCCAAAGATATTAGAGCGTTAAGAATAATAGATAAATTTCTAGTTAACTGTCATTTACATGTATGAATTCAGAAGTTAAATCCACAAGTATTATATGGAAAATTTGTACAAATTTATCTATGTAAGAATGCTTCTTTTCTTTTTTATTGTATATGTATATATGTGTATATATATGTGTACATCATTATCGGCAGATAAACCTTAAAGGTTTCAGTGCCTTAAATAAAAAAAAAAAAAAAAGGATACCATGTGATTTTCTAATATCGCGCGTAACAATAGGAAAGCGCGAAAGGATAATGTAAGAGAGAGAACGTATATTTGTGTCTCAAGTGTGTGGCTCCTTGTCGGTGTGTATGTGTATATACGAAATGGCTACTACGAGCTACGAAAACAAGATGTTTTTTACAATGACTCTGATGTTAGTTCCATTGAGGAATGAAGAGAGGACCGGAAGGGACCGGATTTAGATGTCGTGAATTACGAAGAGAAGAAACGAAAGGCGAAGAAATCAGTTGGGCCCATCATTTTTCGATGTTTTCGTCGCGCTGATCTCGTTTGTTCTGTGCGCTGGCTGGGCGGGTTTGTGGTTCTTGTATCATCCCCTTGAGCTCTCTCTCTCTCCCTCCAGTTCTTTTATTTTCATTTTAAAAAATCGAAAAAAAACTTGCCGAGGCACGCCAGCTTGTGATTACCGTGAATTTCGGTGGGTTATTTACACAAAAACCACAAGGACATTGACAGGGATAATGATATGATGGCGACAGTATCCCTTGTCAGTTTAGAAAAAAAAAAATGCTTGAACCGATCGTTAACGAATTCTGAGTTCACACGGTGGAACTTACAAAGTGGCACGTACCCGAAAACGATTTTCCCGACTAAACTCTGAAAAATTCTACCTTATACTTATTTTCCCTATAATTTGAAACTTGTGTTTCCCCTCTAGAATTTTAAAAATAATGCCAATAGTAGGAGGATCAGGAGGTCAAATGAGGATGTTTTTTTGGAATTAATTTTATATTTAATGGTTTTTTCTTGCAATGTAAGAGACTGGAAGAATAAATCGTTCAAAATTATAATGAAAGCAATTGTATGCAGTTTCGAAGTTGAACAGTCAATGGAAAAGGGGGGTTGATAGTATTTTTATGGCAATGGGCACGTTTTTTTTTCTAGAAATCGTTATTTTTGTTTTTTTTTCGTGAAATATTCAAAAGAAAAATCCTATCTCGACGAGTAGGATCCCAGCCCTTCTGCTGGAAATTAATATTCCTTTTAAACGATTTCCGAAGCTGTTTTATTCTAGAGGTGAAAAAAAATTATCCAGCCAGACACTTTGTACACGGTTAGAAAAAAATTGAAATTTTATAGGAAATTCGATGAAAATTTTCAGAAACGTGATATTAAATGTTTTTTAATGGGAAAATGCTTATGAAATCTATGAGTTTTCGAAGAAATTCAGAGGAATCTATGAGTTTTAAGTTGAATTGAGACGAAAATTCTACAAATCACTTGAATTTTCAACTGAACACGAACATTCAGAATTAAAATGACTCGAATTTTCAATTTTTTCTTGAATTTTTCCTATTTTTTCTAAATTTCCAAGAAACAATTGAACTGAAATTTACAAATTTCATTGATATTCAGGCGTGAAATTATTTGAAAATCGATGATTTGTTCATTTTTCAATGACGTAATTATCTGGAATTTCAGTAGAGACATAACTTGTTTAAAATTTCTGTGACTTTGCACGGAAAATTCCGACAGAAATTTTTAACAGTCCGATTCAACTAGTTAATCGGTTTGGATTAACTTAATTCAACAACTTTTTTAAATATTTGAAAAAAATATTTGCTAAGGACCAATGGCATCAGTATTTAATATTTTTTACCACTATTTTTTTCTCCGTGTAGGTATGTTTGTGTACCCTTTTCACTATTTCACATGGAAATTTGCATTTTGCCTGAGCATTGGTTTCATTCCACTTTACTTTTCATTTCTCTTGAAATCACTCTCATATCTCTGAAAGAAGCATGTCACTTTCACTAATTTTTCTTCATGAATTTTTATTTCTTTTTTAAATAATTTTTGGAAATCGATATGCATCAAAGTGCAAATTTATCCTTCTCAGTGGAAGAAAGCAAGCAATCATTTGTGCCTGTTGAATGGTTATTCTCATGAACCCGATAATTTTTTTTTCCCTAAAAATCTTGAGTGAATTCAGCAATTTTTTTGCACATTCGCCATTGTCTACATCATAACTACTCGTTATTTGAAACTTTTTAATGGATCTATGGAAGGGAAAAAACATCGGACCATGGGAGTTGAAAGAGAGTGCAATAAAAAAAAGTGCGAGGAATAAGAAAGAAAGATTAAAAAAACCAGGGAATAAGGAAGAAGAAAGAGGGGATCAAGGAACGCGCCAGCCACGCGCGACCGTTGAAATCTCAGAGCAAGCTATTGCCAGTGCGCTCCCTACTTCTCGTCCCCTTATGTTTTCTAATTTTTTTTTCTTATTCTCATACCCTTGAAGAACCGCTTCCCATTCACCCGTTCTAACGTCGATTTTTCACTTTCCTAGACGTCACATTATCCCACGAATGAGCCGTCAACATATACACTGTTAGAAGGTCCAGTTGTGTAAACATTACTTCATTCTCTCCACTACACAGAGAAAAATGTTTTCTTAATTCAGGAATGTGCAGTCACTTAATTTAAGAATGTGCAGGTCACTTAAATTAAGAAAGAAAAGTCACTTGATTTAAGTGAGAAAACTCACTTGATTTAAGTGCGTTTTACTTTCTTAAATTAAGAATTAAAAAGTCACTTGATTTAAGTGGGAAAAGTCACTTAATTTAAGTGACTTTTACTTTCTTAAATTAAGAAAGAAATAGTTACTTGATTTAAGTGACAAAAGTCACTTAATTTAAGAATGTGCAGGTCACTTAAATTAAGAAAGAAAAGTCACTTGATTTAAGTGGGAAAAGTCACTTAATTTAAGTGACTTTTACTTTCTTAAATTAAGAAAGAAATAGTTACTTGATTTAAGTGAGAAAAGTCACTTGATTTAAGTGAGAAAAGTCACTTAATTTAAGTGACTTTTACTTTCTTAAATTAAGAAAGAAATAGTTACTTGATTTAAGTGACAAAAGTCACTTAATTTAAGAATGGCAAGTCACTTAAATTCAGTGACTGCACATTCTTAAATTAAGAAAATATTTTTTTCTGTGTAACTCCACGAGATCAAATGTAAACTCAGAAATAATTCAATTAGTAATTCATCAATATTCTTGAAAGTCATTAAGTTCATTAATAAATTTTAATTTTTTTTTATTCTTAAGCATAATAGAATCAATTGATGTTTTCGGAAAAGGGGACAGAATTATTGAAAAAAAATGGACTGGATAAATAATTAATGAACATGATTTCAATCAATGAATGCGAAAAAATGGAAAGAGATTTCCAATAAAAAACAGAAACAATTTGAAATCAATTGGTTCCAAAAAAAAAGTATTTCCTTCATTTTCATTGATTTCATCCTCAAAAAATTTGCAGTACCCTCTCTCGTCATATCCTTGTAACTCATATGCCCATCAACATGTGAATGAATCTAATTTTTCTAATTCTATGTATCATATATTTTAGTTGTCCCCGTATCACATTAAAGAATTTCTAATATCTTTGAATAAAAGGTCCTTGATTATTATTAATGAATTTTTCGAATCATGTGAATTAAACATATGAACATATAAGATAATTGTGAACAACTATGTATCAAATTGTACCTTTTTTTTCTCTTATACTTTTCTTTTTTTTTCTGTTCATATATATATGTACTTTTCTTTAGCAGTATGAACTCTGTAGTTCCAAATGCATCAAATAAATGAAAAAAATATATATATATATCTATATTTTAGTTGAAAACTTTTCCATTTATTCTTCCCACCCTTTGATTCCACCTGAAAACGAGAAATTGAATAATCTGGTAGGGAGGCAGACGGATATAGTAAGAGGAAGAAGAGCAGAATATACAGGAGAAATGCGAAGGAGAAGCGACGTTTTAATGGGTGCCCGGATCCGAAGGAACGAGTCTATAATGTATTCCACTGCATCCACCGCGGCTCTTGGTCCTTTGCTCATTTGTTTCTTTTTTTTTTGTCTTCTCTCTTTCTCTCATGCTATATTTTTCTTTTACTTTTATTTCTTTAATTTTCATTATTCTCCTTCCTTACGTTTGCGGTGTATTGATTGAAGCCAATAAGAATTGGACTTGAACTTCTTCTGTTTCACATCTTCACTATTCCAGCAGCCATTCATCTCATTTCTTCTCTCGTCTCAGTCAATGCTGTTGCGTATCACGTGCTCTCGCGAAAGCGTAATATAACTGGAAACGAAGAAGGAACAGAAAAAAAAAAAGGAATTGAAAACCAAGCGACTACTTTCGACCATTCAGGATAATTAGAAGCGAGTTTCTTCTTTAACTGTCTCCACCCTTGCCGGAATCCCAATGGGAAGATGCACATACTGTCAACCAATACGCCGACAGTGTTCCGTTACTTGTCTCTCTCTTCCTCTCTTTCTCTCTCTTTCCTCTGAATTTTTTTTTTCAAAAAATCACTGTCTCGATACATGAATGGACCGGACGACACCCCGCGTCTCGTCGGCGACTGCCGCTGTAATTAGCTCGCGCAGGTCCCTTAATGAGACGAAGCTGCCTCAAGGTCAAGTGTCTGCAGTGTCATGCAAAATATTATTTCATGCCATTAATTCCTAATACCCGTACGAAAAAACGATGTATGGAGAAAATATATCCAGAAATTCATAATAATTGTATTAACATATATTAAATAATAGATTGATGAATATATGAATTTATATACAAATATTCGTCCAAGGAGTAATATATTTTCATATTTAAAGAGCAATATATGGCATTTTATTGATAATTAGTAAATCCAAAAATATATGAGTTTCATATAACTTTGAATAGGACCAATAAATATATGTAATTTATATACTGCGATTATAATGGCAGTATATGGATTTAATATTTTTTAAATACGACAAATTCAAATATATTTTATGAAACAAGCAAATTAGTTTTTATTTTTACTAAAAATTGGCAGTACATGTGTTTCTGTTTTAAATTCATTTCTTCAAGATTTACGAGTATGACCACATTGTAATTCCACATGATACCATGATCACTTGAGCATCGTAGCACTTCCATCCCGACTGTGGCTGCTTCCCTTTTTTTGCTTCCACGCCAGTCAACAACGTAAGAATTGTCATTATCTTTACGATCGATATTAAAATTCTCATAATCAAAATCTCGTATCCATTCAACAGGAATACCGGGCGTACATTGATTGTTATTCCCTCCACTAATCCATTTAACTAAAGCAAATTTCTTTCTCTCTCTACACATCTCCTTGATCCACAGAATCAGTTAAATAGTTTTGTAATTCAGCTAACACTAACACAATGACGTTTAGATGTTCATTTATTTTTCAGAACTCTGAAGAGAACGTGCTTTCAATTAAATTACGTACTTCAGTTGCTAAGCTGATATGTATAGCAGATATATAATCATTCATATATAACGATAAATATAAAAGAATGTATGATACTCAATGTATGACTCAATATATTATCAAAACATACAATTATATTATATGTTGAAAATATATTTATACTTATACATAATTTCGGCACTATATAGGGCCACATATTTCCATATATGCTCAGATATATTTTTCCAATATATCGTTTTTCCGTACGGGTAGTTTTTGAAAATTTAAATATAGTAAGATAATATTTTAATCGATTCTTTTATTGCTGTCACAAATTATGGATTAATTGGTAATTTTATTCAAGTAATCGCTTAATCAGTGGATTATTTTATTATGCATAATAAAATCGTTTTTTCTTTCTTCAATATTCAGTATCAATTCTTTTCTGGAAAATGCTACGGAATTTCCAAGTATTATGGCCACTAGAATTCTTCAAAGATACGTTTTTTTTTGGTTCACGAGCTTTTGTGGGATGCATTGTTCATCGATAAAAGGCAAAAAACCTCACGCCTGAAAGTCAAACTGAATGGACCGGAAATTTTGGTTGAAAATTCGTTTCCTGGGGATTTTACGAGAATTTTCGCGTTTTATGAAAGAGAAAGAAAAAAAAAAGAAATAGTTAACGACGGGAGGTCATGGTGATTGGTATACTGTGAATGAGACGTTCCAACACCTTCGTACCAGTCAATTTGGTATTCTCTCTCCCTTTTTTTCTTCTTCTTCTTCATTCTTTCTCATCTCCTTCTTCCTTGACTTTGGACACGTCAATGCCGTTTTGCCTGTTATGAAGACAGAGTCTATGGTAGTTGGCCTCGCGTGGTGGCTCGCGGGTGGTCCCGCGTCTTTCACGCGAGGGAGAACTGAAATAAACTGCATCGTGAAAATAAAATGAAACTAATAAAATCATTTAATTTATGGGTAAATATTTTATTAGTATCATTCGACTTGATGGAGTTTTAATTTCAATTCCCTTGGAAAAATTGATGAGCATTGGAAAATTGGGAATACAGCCTGCAAAATTGATAACATTTTTTTTATTCTCGTGGAATATTTCAAATTGAACTTGCCCTAACAGTATCACAGAAAGATGGAAATAAATGAAATAAAGAATTATTCAATGCGGAATTTTCCTTCATGCAGATGCAGAAGGCATTTGTTCCCTTTTTACATTTCGCGATTATTTGTTAAGATATTGGGAATTAAAGGTTACGAACTTTCACCTTTCACTAAATGTATTCAGCTTGAGAGAAAAAATAATTCCTGTCTGAGATATATACTCGTTTCTTCCATAGCTTTCGATTGTCAAATTAGTATCAGCCAGAATTCCATCATATTCTGTTTCGATTATCGATATTAAACTCGCAATGTGTGTTCTCTGACCTTCCTGCCATTCCTCGCCTTCTCATATTACTGGCAATTAAAAGTACGCCACGCGTGCCTGTAGTAATTCATAACAGTTTTTTTAAAGTCATGATCAACATAATTCAATTACATTTCAATGGAGGGCAAAAGGTCATGGAGATTAATTTTCCATACTATCAAATTGATTGGATATAAATGATGATTACTAGATTATAGATAACTCAAAAATTTTAATTTGTTTAGCTTTCAATATTGAAGACAACTGCATCCAAAAGTTGATAGTGAACAAAACTTCCATAAAATCTTTATTTAATGCAAATTAAATACTTACAGAATAGAGAAATCATAAAGTCTCCTATGTTACACAGATAAAAATGTTTTCTTAATTTAAGAATGTGCAGTCACTTAATGTAAGTGACCTGCCATTCTTAAATTAAGTGACTTTTCTCACTTAAATCAAGTGACTTTTGCTTTCTTAATTTAAGAAGGTAAAAGTCACTTAAATTAAGTGACTTTTCTCACTTAAATCAAGTGACTTTTGCTTTCTTAATTTAAGAAGGTAAAAGTCACTTAAATTAAGTGACTTTTCTCACTTAAATCAAGTGCCTTTTGCTTTCTTAATTTAAGAAGGTAAAAGTCACTTAAATTAAGCTACTTTTCTCGCTTAAATCAAGTGATTTTGTCTTTCTTAATTTAAGAAAGTAAAACTCACTTAAATTAAATGACTTTTCTCACTTAAATCAAGTAACTTTTTCTTTCTTAATTTAAGAAAGTAAAAGTCACTTAAATTAAGTGACTTTTCTCACATCAATCAAGTGACTTTGTCTTTCTTAATTTGAGAAAGTAAACCTCACTTAAATTAAATGACTTTTCTCACTTAAATCAAGTGGCTTTTCTCACTTAAATCAAGTAACTTTTTCTTTCTTAATTCAAGAAAGTAAAAGTCACTTAAATTAAGTGACTTTTCTCACTTAAATTAAGTGACTTTTTCTTTCTTAATTTAAGAAGGTAAAACTCACTTAAATCAAGTGAATTTTCTTTCTTAATTTAAGTAACTTTTTCTTTCTTAATTTAAGAAAGTAAAAGTCACTTAAATTAAGTGATTTTTCTCACTTAAATTAAGTGACTTTTTCTTTCTCAATTTAAGAAAGTAAAACTCACCTAAATCAAGTGAGTTGTCTTTCTTAATTTAAGTGACCTGCACATTCTTAAATTAAGTGACTGCACATTCTTAAATTAAGAAAACAATTTTCTCTGTGTAATCAGCGCTTCAACTCATTGAAATCACATTTTTCTGAAGTTATTGAAATCAGACACTGAATTCATGTGAAGTCAACTTCATTTTGACGTCATGATGTCACTCAATCCTCGAGTGAGTAACTCCTCGGCACTTGAATTCAAGCGGACCTTCCGAAGGAAAATCAGTAATAAATATATCAACCTGGGAAAGGCTGATCCCCACAAGTCATAATTCTTTTTCTCCTCATATCCCCCTAGTGTCCTTTGTACACTAAATTTGACGTGAGATATCTGTGGGTGGCCGAAGATGCTCCTCGATTGGACATCAAACCTGGTGATGCGAGACCGCAAAAAAGATGGGAGCGACGATATTATTTGACCACCAGCCAGGGGAATGTCCAGGATCACTGTTGGTAGGCAACTGTCTCTTTTTTCTTTTTTTTCCTCAAAAATCCTTGTGTATATATATGTATATATATATATGTATGCACCGCTATGCCCAGTGTCTTCTCGCCCGGTAACATTTTACGACGTTTTCTTTCTCATGAAAATTATGAGACAGGGAGAATTGGTAATCGTCCTGTGATCGCATGCTAAATGGCTTATTTTGTAGCTAAATTTCCGGGTGGCATTTCAGTTTGATTCTTGCAGTTTCAAGCAGAATAAAAAAAATATTGATTAAACATGTTTATTGTGTCATAAAAGTTGTCGACAGGAATTTAAACAATTTTTTTTGCCATTCTTCTTTGCTGTAAATTATGATAATAGCCTGTTCACTGAATTCTTCTCTCAATTATCTCAATTAAATTGATGATTTGTTGAATTTAATTTATTTGAATAGAATTCCAAAAAAAAAAAAAAATAATAATGAAAGAATTTTTTTTTTCAAAATTCTGGAAAACTTTCGAAATGTTATTCTTTTTGTTTCGACTTCGAGTAAATAATGCATGGGAATTCCCTGATTGCTTGAGAGATAAATCAAGGAATGAGGGGTTCTAGTGATCAGTCATGCCATGAGAAATTCGATAAACAGCCCTCCTCCCTGTTCACGGTATACCACTTCTGTATTTTCCTTCTTTTTTTTCAAATAATTTCGTTTTTCTCTGTTTTTTTAACCCTCGATGGTATAAGAATTATCATCATCTTCTCGCGAGGAAGATTGAAATCTCGTCAGTGTGTGTATGTGTGGGAGTCTGGTATGGGGAAAGAACGCACAAGTATGTGGAGGATGCAGAAGCAGCAGTTTCACGCTAGGGGAGGTCGTCCCTGCGGGATCCAATCCGATTCCCCTCAACTCGATATAGTATACATACGTGTAGTTGGTTAGTTTTTGAATGCCGTAGGGTATCACCATCGAAAACTGGAGTATTAATCTGTTTAAAAATCTCAGACTCGCGCAAACTTACTGCCCTTTACCTCTTCTTTACTTCAAACATCTCAAAGTTTAGTGAGATGGTTCTTTTTTTTTTGGTTCGTTTTTATTTCAAAGAAGATCGAGATAATTTGATATAGAGACCCCCTGAAGCTGCGTGAATGCATTGGTGGTCATCCTCTGATTTTTCAAGTTTTTTTAGGAACTTTTTCTCTCTGAGATAATTTGCCTAAACAGAGAAAAATGTTTTCTTAATTTAAGAATGTGCAGTCACTTAATTTAAGAAAGTAAAACTCACTTAAATTAAGTGACTTTTCTCACTTAGATCAAGTGACTTTTCTCACTTAAATCAAGTAATTTTTTCTTTCTTAATTTAAGAAAGTAAAAGTCACTTAAATTAAGTGACTTTTCTCACTTAAATCAAGTGACTTTTACTTTATTAATTTAAGACAGTAAAACTCACTTAAATCAAATGAGTTTTTCCACTTAAATCAAGTGACTTTATTTTCTTAATTTAAGTGACCTGCACATTCTTAAATTAAGAAAACATTTTTCTCTGTGTAGCCATAAATATCTCAGGCAATTACTTTTATTACTCAGTTGAAAACAATTTATGAGATGAATTTGAAGCTTAGGATGATTCTTGAAAAATTGTGATAATGAAATTGACAAATTTCCTACTGAAATAATATCATTAATGCCGAAAAAATCACTAATTGGTAGAGACAAATGGATTATTAATTGTTTTAAAATAATAAATTATTCATCAATGAGTGAATTTTGATAGACATTTTATTTTTCCAATTTAAAAACAACCGGTTTTTCCTCACCAGCGAGCCGACAACATAATTACGAATGATCTTTATACAGAAGGATATTCACCGGGTGGTCCAGTCAGTGCATTAGCTGAATGTATCGAAGGAAACTGTCCGGTCTCGCGCCAAACATACGTCACACACTTGTGAGATTTTTTTTTTGCAAAACTTTTTTCTACTTAAATTTAAAAGTACTTCTCAGGGAATTGAAAGGATTTTCTTAAATAATGTTGATGTTTATTACTATTATTTACATTCATATATTGACTATATCGAATGCTGAGAAATCTTCGAGGGCTCCGACCCCCTTCGACGATTACTCAGCAAGCGAGCGAAAATATATTGAAACGCTCTATAAAAGTGACCACTTCCACCAACTGGAGCATTATTATTATTATTGTTATTATTATCGTAAATAAAATAAGTTAAAAAAAAAATGAAAAAAATTGATGTTTATAGGAACCGATATAGTTAATTCCATAACATCTATATACAGAGAAAAATGCTTTCTTAATTTAAGAATGTGCAGGTCACTTAAATTAAGAAAGAAAAGTCACTTGATTTAAGTGAGAAAACTCACTTGATTTAAGTGAGAAAATTCACTTAATTTAAGTGACTTTTACTTTCTTAAATTCAGAAAGAAAAAGTTACTTGATTTAAGTGAGAAAAGTCACTTGATTCAAGTGAAAAAAGTCACTTAATTTAAGTGACTTTTACTTTCTTAAATTAAGAAAGAAAAAGTTACTTGATTTAAGTGAAAAAAGTCACTTAATTTAAGCGACTTTTACTTTCTTAAATTAAGAAAGAAATAGTCACTTGATTTAAGTGAGAAAATTCACTGAAATTAAGTGAGAAAATTCACTTAATTTAAATGACTTTCACTTTCTTAAATTAAGAAAGAAAAAGTTACTTGATTTAAGTGAGAAAAGTCACTTAATTTAAGTGACTTTTACTTTCTTAAATTAAGAAAGAAATAGTCACTTGATTTAAGTGAGAAAAATCACTTAATTTAAGTGACTTTTACTTTATTAAATTAAGAAAGAAATAGTCACTTGATTTAAGTGAGAAAAGTCGCTTAATTTAAATGACTTTTACTTTCTTAAATTAAGAAAGAAAAAGTTACTTGATTTGAGTGAGAAAAATCACTTGACTTAAGTGAGAAAAGTCACTTAATTTAAGTGACCTGCCATTCTTAAATTAAGAAAACATTCATCTCTGTGTATTCCAGAATGGAATCAAAGCATTCTGCTTGATAAAAAATCCAACTGACAAATACAATTGTTATTGAATTATCTACAAAATTATTGGTCCCAAATGAATCATTATTCTATGGCATTTTTCAAAAGACACTTCCCGAGCTTCTGATGCGACAGCAACAATTGAGATAATCCATCAATTTCACAATCACTCAAAATGAATGTTTCTCTCAGTATTTGACAACTAAATTCACTCAATCATTTTGGAGACGAAATCCTCGAATTTTATAATGGGTTGTAGGCAACTTGAGCTGAAGGATCAGTCATGAGGCTCATAAGATGCGATCTGCCTTTTTTTTTTGGCATTTCTTCCTGAGATCTCTGCCAGAGATGCACGCGCGCAATCTACACCTTGACTGGTCGTCCCTAAAAAACCACTCATTTAAAATTCTCAGCCCTAACGAACTTATGGACAATGTCTCCATTAAAGTATATATAATCCCCAAAAGGTTTCACCTTGAGAATGATCAGAATCATCGTGTGATCTGTATCAACCGAAAGACTGGAACAAATGAAAAGACAACTAGTCGGTAGTCTGAACTAGTCAAAAGACATGTTATAATCGTAAACTCACTGGTTTATATATTCGTTTTCTTTTTTTTCCTCTTCCTCCGCCAGAACAGGAGATTGGAGCCACGAAATTCGTGTTTCTTGAAAATTTGCCATTCAGTTGGAACGAAGCAGAAACACGATGTCGAACAGAAATTCCATAGGATTTACAGTTTTCATTATCGTCCAACTAATCAAATTCTGTGCACGAATATTCGAAGGATACTAAGGACAAAAAATGAGAGACATTGTTGAGAATTATTTCAGAAGATCATCATTAAACACATGAAATCGAATCAAAATGAAAGAACTAAACTAAAGGAATTTATTTAGAGGAAGAAAGTAGTATATTCAAGTGCTGATGAAAAAAAAGCAGTTCAGGTAGAATAGGGAAAATTTTAATGTTCAATTCATAAATAATGTATAACTCAATGGGGATTTTTTTCACTCTCCAACCAGTGCAAAGTAACTTAATTTGAACGCTCAAGAACACGGACATGGAGGAGAATGGTGCAGAGAGAAAGAGAGACAGATTTGCAGTGGTGAGGGATCATGAGTGGCTCGTTTTTCTCGTCTCATTCGTGGAGGTTGCATACATACATATAATAAGAAAGAGAGTCCTCGTTTGGACCCCACTAGGTGAGATAACGAAGACATCGTGGAAGAAACGAAAGACACTCTTTCACAAACCGTAATACGATTCACTGCGGGCACTATCACACGCGCACTCTCTCTCTCTCTCTCTCTCATCCTCAGTATAATCCTTGAGACCCAACTTGTATATATGTAGTTGTCTGACGTTTTATATACGGACTAACTGGCCGAGGGATATGATAATCGTTTGGAATACGTGAGTCAAGGCGCGAAGAAGCATTTCTGTATACAAGGAGCGCAAGGTGAATTAATAGAAAGAGATGATGTTAATGCAAAGAAGAATATGATGGAGAAAGAGAAGTTATATGAAACACGCCTACTCGTTGAATATACAACGATGCACATAGTCAGGGCACTACCTAACGAACCCAAACGGTCTTTCTTGGGCCCCCAAGTTCCTAAAGCTACTTTCATTCCAATATTTATCACGTTACCCATTCGATATAATACATTTCATTTGCTATACAGGTGTGTTCCTGTAAATGTGTGCCTGTAGGGCCTAACAAAACAAATCTAAGATGTAGACCATAATAAATGATTGTTTTAATTATTTTCAAATCATGTAACGAGTTAATTAAAAAAAAAAAGAAAAAAACATTGAATTACAGTGTAACCTTGATATAACGAAACTGAAGGAAAGTAGGAATTATTCGTTATATCGAGTTATTCGTAACAGTGAGGTTTGTTATATAGAGGTTAGATTAAACTCGATTCGTTATAACAAGGTAAGAAAATTTCCATTAAAACAACTCATGTGAATAACAACTCATTTGAATGAAAACACAGAATTATTTATTTGAAAACATTCAAATAGAATATAAACATAGAATGTAAGAGAGAAAATTAACAACATGATAAAGGTTAATGCTTAATAAAGGTTAAAATTTCTGCAACACTCAAACAACACCTTTTCCGTTTTTCAGCCATTACAACTTCAAAATTACTAACAATCACAAACAGCAATGTTTACAGTGATCAAACAGTAATGTCTATCTTATGAAGATTTAAACTTATCAGCACTCATTGAGACATTAGTTATTGTGGAATTGAGTGGGGATAATTTGTAGGATACGTTATGTAGAGGTTGTAGGCTGGAAAATTCGTTATATGAAGGTCAATAATAGTTTCTATATATATTCTGCAATGATTGATTTTTCGTTATAGCGAGGTTGTTTGAAAAATATATTCGTAATGTAAAGGTATATTTTACATAGACTCTTATGGACAGTTCTGGAGGATTTTGAAAAATTCGTTAAATCGAGGAATTCGTTATATTGAGGTTCGTTATATTAAGGTTACACTGTATTATGACTCTCAATCACTTGAAAAAGTGAGTATCATACGGTAATGAAGTTCATGAAATTTCAAAACTGTGAAGAATTCATCGAGGAAGAAAACATTTTGGCAGGGAAATGTTATAAGATGATTCTCTTTAATTAAATCTATGATAAAATGAAATGTAAATTTCCGTGTCAGTATGCGCTTGAAATAAAAGATCAAATAATTTGGCATGGTATTGAAAAAAATCTCCTCATAGACAGAATCACCAAAATTGCATTTCTCATGTTTTATTCACAGATGGTTCACAACATAAATGGTTTACACTGGAAAACTTCCACAGTTTATATCTGATCTTTAAATTCGTTTCGAAACATATTGTCAATTGAATTGGGAAGCTAAAAAGTTGTGCAAGAAAATAGACTTGTTATACATTGCGACAATATTTTTACAAACACAAAATAATTTTTCCTCCTTTCCAGATACATTTACAGATCCAGTCACATACTTTTTATGCGTAATATAATCGGGAAATTCCTTTTTTTCAGAAATATGTGAAAATATAATTTCGTATGAAAAAATTCAATGATTTACTTTCAAGTCAAATCACATTTGCTGTGCATATATTGTAATTATTACAGATCGAAAATTGAATGGAAATCTTGTAAAATGAATAATCCAAGGACATCTCTCAGATCATGGTCAATTTATAATTAGGGGAGAGTGGGGCAAAATGGACCCAAAAGATGATATGACTCGAGATTTTTTAAAAAAGCAGCGGTTGCTCCAAAAAATCTGAAAAAATTTACAAACAATGGAGATGTGTTGGAGGATTTTCTCAAATTTTTTCAGATTTTTTCGTCGAGTCTTTCATTCTGAAAAAAAAATCCTTAATCATATTACTATGAGGGTCCATTTTGCCCCAATCTCCCCTATACATTCTTGTATTCCACTCGTTTCCCAAACGAGTTTCCCATACGTCGACAATAGGCCCCCTGCTCTTTTTCAATTAACTAATTTTCAATTAATTCCATATTTTGTCCACAATAATTCCATGAAAAATCCAATGATCGCGAATAATAAACCAATTGCTAACAAATGGAAAGAAAACATTAATTTGTAAAGCTTAACAGGGCGATATTCTGTTGACGACCACTCAGCTTCCATAGCCTCACGTTTCTGCTTTGGTAGATAAGTTCTCTCTCTATTCCAAAAGTTGATCAAACCAGACTCAACAAGTCTCATAACCATACCATCGATGCGATCATGTAGAGGCCAGTCGCGACGACACTTGAAATTGCTAAGTCTTTCACCGAAATTCTCTCGAGCATGATCCATAAGGGATGAAATGTATTCTGCCTCGTATAATAGTTTATGCACAATGCATACGCATGAAGTACTGTTCAATACGTACTCCATACATGCTGTTTGCGATACTTCTTTGATATGGCATATTGGACATATTTCTTTAGCAACATTTATATCTTGGACAGGAGTATAGAATGTGTATCCTAATTTTTTCAATTCATCGACCGTTCTAACGGCTCTATCTCTATCTCTTGTGGTTAGAAAAGCAGCAATCTCTCCTCGAAATACGCCATCACTGATAACCATGAAGATCAACATTGTTGCAAAATAAATTCTGAAAGAATGACGTCTATCATCAGTTTGAATTGATGTATAAATGAGTAGACTTGTGATATTCAATAGTGCGAAGCCAAAATCATGATCTTTCAGTAGCAGAACTAGAAATAGAATAGCCAGAGCTATAGCTGATAGTATCAATACAAAATTGCTCCATAATCGGAAGATCTTCTGTAGGGTTGATGTTTCCGGATTCACTTTCACCACAGCAATCATCTCACCAGATGTATGAGGGAATAGGAATGGTAGACTAGGAAGCGATGGCACAGTAAGTGGCATTACCGAAATATCTGCTGTGCCATTGATGATGCGATCCACCATTGAACTAACGCTCATTTCATATTCAAGTCGACCCTTCATTTTTAAAGCTATAATTACAGATCGCAAAGCTCTGTAGTCAATCACTGGTGATTTAGACAATCTACGAAAATAATCTGTTCTCCGTTTCAAGCCAGTGGGTGACTTAGGAAACCATACCATATTAATTTTATATCCATCTAAGATTTTTGTTTTGTCGTAATTCAAATTTTCACAAGGAATCTCTGAAAAATGATGATTCCTCTCAAACTTCACAATTTTACAAATCATTATTATTTCAGAATTACACCTTTTTCAATCAACCCATCAATACCCATGCCGAATCTAGGTTAGATAGCCTCACATTAACTATTAGTATTCTGTTTCGCTTCCATGCTGATATTCATTAAGTTGAAATATCATGGGAAACTGGCAGCTTTCATAATACAATACTGAAGGATTGTCAATTCGCGAGGTTTCGCTTTTATTCTAAGCTTCATCAGGCTCTTGACATTTTCAGTATTTCGTCAAATTAATCGCAAATAGATTCATGCTGAGAACACTAAAATTCTGCAAATTGATTCGATACAATCAATAGATACACACTTAATTATTCGTTTCGTACTATTCTGGTCAAGAGTACTTGCCAACAAGCAGTGGGACTCTGCCTTCTCTTCATATTCCTAAGTGTTTATAAAAAATTATTGGAACAAATTGTCAACAAATTTTCCTTCTTGAAAAACGAACAGCACCATTAAACAAATAAATTTATTAATAAATTAATTTTTATTAATAAATTCTTAAGAGAATCAAATTCCGGAAAAAATATGTAATGCGCAAGCAGGATTTGAACCCACGACCCTCTGATTACATGTCAGGTGCTCTACCGCTGAGCTATTGCGAGTTACTATATTTACCATCGAATTTTTGAATCTCACATCTTTTCTCCACCTCCCATCCACGATTTTAATCTTATGCATTTTTTCGTCAGATTCTATTCAGTAGGTGTGAAATCGTCTTGAACAACTTTAACCTGAGAAGTGATGCTGATGTGACGCTATATGTGCTGTCTCCGTCGAAACGATTGTGTTATCATCATTGTTTCTGTTTCATTTCCCTCACCAGTGGTATACTGTAACGTTCAAATTAACGGATTTGGCAGTATATATTTATTTTTCATAAACAACAATACGGGGTATTGCTCAATGCATCACTGTGTAATTGAACACTCAACTATCGTTTTCAATGAATTGTAATGTATTCTAATAAAGTGAACATGATTTAATTTTTCGAATATGGTGCTCTGAACAACTTAATTGAAAGAATAAAGGAAAGATTGAATATTGAGGATCAATTGTCGCTGGTAAAAAAAAGGATTGAATGTCGTGGATTAATTGTCACTGGAATGAAGAAAAAAGAATCAAATGTGGATCAATTGTCGCTGGACCAAACGCTGTGGATCAAATAATTGTATATGCGAAAAGAAAAAAAAACACGGGTAATTCATTTTTACGGACTAGAGGATGAACCCAATAGGTCATCTGAGGCTATCTAGCCCAGATTCAGCCTGGATATTAATGGGTTAGTCGATATCGAAGTTCACGAAATTGGTGTATGCCTAACATGTACTAACAATAATTCAATCTTCACCACTCTATAGCATATTGTTCATTCGATTTATTGATCAAAGAATATTAGGAAACCACGAACCACTTACTTGGATCAAAAGTTTGATGGAAGTAATTTAAATTTCCTACTTTCGCCACTCGTTTCCAAGGATGTAGTGCATAATTTGCTATCGGATTCAACGTATATAATTCTGTTTTATTATTCACTGACTGAGAACAAATGTATATCGAATTGAGAATCTCCATTTTCCACATGATGAATAACATTATCACCGAATTACGGCATGACTCTGAATTCTTTCCAGCAACGATGAATGAAGCCATTTGATTCCACAAATTGCTTTTCCTCAATAGCTTTAGATTTCGTATCAGTTTTTCTGGTGAATCTTCTCTCAATACAACTTTACTCGCTTTGAAACGTGACGATTTCTTCCTTCCATAGTGTTCACGAACATCCAAAACATTATTAATTCGCATAATTGATGATTTGTCAATAAATTCATTGAAATCTCCGAGAAGAACAATTGGATTGAATGAAGTGTCGTTTTGATAACATGATTCCAGTATCGTTTTCTAATGTGTAAAAACTTCATATAAAATATCTGAATCCAACCGTCAGCATTATTTACATTAATCGAATTGAAATTAACTACAAACCGTCATCTTCTCACTAACAGAAAAATCATTCAATGCCCATGATATTTTCAAAGCTGCTGCTGTAGCAATTGCTTTAAACGCAGAAAAAATTAGCAACCAATTGATTAGCATGACTTAGAACGTTCACTCAGTACAAAGAATCGCAACGAACTGAAATTATTCCGATATTACAGTTATCCGATTGAAATTTTTTAATCAACATTCGTGCGTCTGAAGGAACAAGTCATGAACGTTTTTGATAGTTATTCATTACGATAATGCATAGCATATCCATTTCATGTGATAGTTGATGATAAATGAATAATTTTCAATGTTTTAATTTATTTCTCGTTTAATGAATTCTGTAATAATTTTGATGGTGTCATAATCGAATCCTATTTCCATGACTTTTATATGACTGTTTGAAGTAAGGAAAGAAGTATTGACTCTTCCCTTCTGATAAAAAGTATAGTTTTCGTCTGTTGAAATGTCAAAAAGAAACTCATCACGTGCGTGTCTGTGTACATATTTTCTAGAAAAGTTGGAATACATATGCTATTAACGTAGATCTCTACCTAATGATAAATTTTTTCAATTTGCAAATAGTTCTGCGTTCAGCAATTGGGCTGAGTGACATTGAATTTCATCATTCAACTTCTATCGATCACTAAAAAAAATGTAATCAGTCTGGAGCATGTTCACAATTTTTTCGGACCTGGTCTCTCTTATTATTTTGAATTTGAAAATTCAATAATTTTAATTTTACACAATGTGAATTAATCATAGCCGAACGTTTCCATGATTTCGCTGTTGATAACTCTACGGATAAAAATAATGGCCATTAGTGGCAGGTCAATTGATAATGAAAGAAAAGTAAAAAATGATGTCATCATTTTTAAAAATCAATTTGTAAAATCTAACAGGCTGATATTACGTTGCTAACGGCTTCGCATCCACGAGCTAAAATTCATACTTTAACTTGCAAATCTATTTCTTTTATTGTGTAAAGATTGAGTAAAATAGTGATTTTTGAATTAAAAGATTTTCTTCGAATCAAAGATGAATTTAATCAGAGATGAATTTAATCAGAAGAGTGTTCACTAAATTTTAACATTATGACTACAGAATTTTTACGAATAGCTGTTATTTTTATTGATTTTTATCTCCACAAAGGAAAGAACATAGCAGAACCTTTGACGCTCTAATCACACCCAAATATTTATCCACACCAATTCATTCGTGTTCTATCAAAAATTATCAGTTAATAATGGAATCTATTTTTGGCATTGGCAGAATATGAAATTACGAAAACGAATAGAGTCTCTTAGATGCTTTTCTTCTTTCACGATAATAGCCAGAAAATAATGTCGGTGTAGAGCTCATTTTCCAGGTAAACGTAACTTGACTTCATTCTCCACAATTGTGAAAACTTCAATGATTCATGGTTTCACCACAGTCCCCAGCTGACGTCCTCGTGTTGCGTAATCCTCATGAAAAAAATGAAAAAAAAAAAATAAATAAGAGGAAATAGTCCAGTTTCTTCAATGTTTCATCCTGTTGTTCACCCCCGTTGTGGCCGGAGTACATAACGTTTGGAACAGTAACGACTCCAGCAGAGTCATTGTCTGTCGCTGGAGGCGTACACATATACTACAACAATTTTTCTCAAACAGGAAAAAGAGAAGGATTCATTGTATTCAGGGAGGATGCGGCGCACTCCTGAATGGCTTGGGTATCTCGTTTAACTTCAATTACCAGTCCTTCCCTTTCACCTTCCCTTCATGCATCATAGGATATCCCTCTCTTCGGGGCTACTCCTCTCACTGCACGACGTCTCTCATACACCAATACCGTAATGTTGTACCTAGAGGGCGCTGCATCGTCCTCATTCTTGGTCCTATACCTTCCTTTTATTGTTTGAGAAGGAAGCCAAGAGTAAGAGAGAAAGAGCATGCTCTTTACTCGGTGGCTTACCTGCTCAGCTCGTTAGATTCTCTTTTAGGACACCAGAAACTCTGTACCCCCAACCGTACCAGAAAATTCAAGAGCAGGCGCTTCATTCTTATATTTCTTTTTTTTTTTTATTTCTTATTCTTTACGAGCTACATTCTCTTCTTCAGTTATACAAAGGGGTGCCGAGGGGAGGGGGGAGGGAATTTCTCCCCAATAGCCTAGAAAGCTCAAAGGACAGTAAGTACATTCACCTCTCGATATATATTTATGATTAAAAATGACATGACATTTGGAAACGAGGGAAAAACGGCCATTCTGGCCACTCCAAAATTTTTTTTCTTCAAAACTCATATTTTCAAAATTTTGCACCAACGTTTCGTCTGCTATATGCAGATCTCTTCAGGGCGCGTTTATTAATACTGGAAACATTATGAATTTACAATTATCTATTCATTATAAGCAGAACATATTTCTTATTTTTTTATCTGTGTTTTTGTCATTAAAAATTTTTTCTAAATTTTTTACATTTTCTTTAAAAATATTATTCTATCAAATCTCTCAATTTTCAAGTCTCTTTTTAATTGCATTGTTTATTATATCACAGATGAATTCTAAATTAATTAGTCAGAGAATAAAAATGGAAGATTAACAAATTATTTTTTTTGCAAATGTTATTAGTTCTTAAATTGAAATTGGAATTAATAATTATCCAAATTCACCTGAGTATTTTTTGACATGTGTCATTGTAGAGAGGTTATTTACACACTGAGTGCTGTTATCTTGGGTATATCATTGGAGCGCGTGAAATCAGCAAAACTTATCATAACATCTTTTGTCATAATTCTGGAGTATTTGATGGTTACAACATTATTTTTCAAAGAATGGACATTATATTTGACGGCTCATTTCCCCATTGAATTGACTCCGTATCCCAATAACTTCAAAACAAAAAAAAAAGGTTTTTATAATAATAAAATTACGTAATTCTCTTCGTCGAACGGCCCGGAAGTGTTTGGTTTTCAGAGAATCCCGAGAGGCTGCAGGATGTATGAAATTTTCCCACAGAATATCCGGCGTTTAACGAAGGATGTGCCTACGATTTAGCTCCTAATCGCCTATCAACTTCGATGAGTGAAAGAAAAAATGTTTCACTGACTTGTTGTGAGGAAAAATGAAGAGATGAGAGAATAGTCGGCACTGACGAGAATCTATTTTCCCTTATATATACCAAATAGATCGTAATCAAAATCTACTGATATTGAGTGTGCCAAGAAAATGGTTAGAATGATTAAACGGATATTGAGAGGATTCGGGACCACCTGGTGGAATTGCTTCTGGGATAGGTCAAAAACATTGGAAACACAGCCCCCTGGATCCTTTTTTTTTTTATCCAAAAAGGAAAAAAAGGAGGTAGAATAATATGTATGATGAGAGGTAAAACGAGAAACTTTGTTTAATTAATTTTTTTCATCAAGGAGAGGAATCCTTATGCACATTTTGCTCTTAAAAAAAATTCTTCTTACCAAATATGAAACGTGAGATAATCATAGAGAGATGCTCTTAAGTGGCAGGAAATGACTTCAAATATTTAACTGAGAGCCCAATTCTATGGGCAAAACGATTCACTATTTTTTTTCTTTTTCCTCTATCTCTTCTCAAATTTTCCATTCACCATTTTCGAGTGACGATCAAGTGTCGTCTAGAATCTTTCGTACGTAATTGAAAGAAGGATAATAGAAAGAAGATTTTTTTTTTCTAGTGCTATGCGAAGAAACGAAAGAACTGAGATATTTCGTACAAGATAATGTGTGGCTTCATAGTCAACGTTAATAAGCAAGCAATCTTGCGTTGAAAAGAACCTCTAATGTTCTACCTAAATATACAGAACGTGATCAGGATGAGGGACCATGAGAAAATAGTTAATGCAGGAGAATAAAAATGAAGGAAACGGTTAGAGTTTCGGCTCAATGTTAGAAATCAAGATTGATTAGTTCCACTGTAATTTCAGTACTATTAATGGGAACCTCGCGATAATTTGACTATCAAAAAAATTTAATTTCGATTCTTTCTTGAGCTGCATTTAATCATTTCATTATCTTTAATTTTTTATAGAATTGAAAAATTTTAGATTTTTAGATATCCCATATTCTTTTATCTTTTACTGATTTGCCTGGTATTTTCTATACTAATGTCATCAAAAGTCACTGAAGGTGATGAAGGATTTGCATTTGAAATATGAATCTTCCAGCTTCAATAATAATTTTTTCCCCAATCACATATTTTAGTACTCACCATTCTTCGGTATTTATCATTGCCCGTACGGAAAAACGATATATTGGAAAAATATATCTGAGCATATATGAAAATATGTGGCCATATATAGTGCCGAAATTATGTATAAGTATAAATATATTTTCAACATATAATATAATTGTATGTTTTGATAATATATTGAGTCATACATTGAGTATCATATATTCTTTTACATTTATCGTTATATATGAATGATTATATATCTGCTATACATATCAGCTTAGCAGCTGAAGTACGTAATTTAATTGAAAGCAGGTTCTCTTCAGAGTTCTGAAAAATAAATGAACATCTAAACGTCATTGTGTTAGTGTTAGCTGAATTACAAAACTATTTAACTGATTCTGTGGATTAAGGAAATGTGTAAAGAGAGAAAGAAATTTGCTTTAGTTAAATGGATTAGTGGAGGGAATAACAATCAATGTACGCCCGGTATTCCTGTTGAATGGATACGAGATTTTGATTATGAGAATTTTAATATCGATCGTGAAGATAATGACATTTCTTACGTTGTTGACTGGCGTGGAAGCAAAAAAGGGAAGCAGCCACAGTCGGGATGGAAGTGCTACGATGCTCAAGTGATCATGGTATCATGTGGAATTACAATGTGGTCATACTCGTAAATCTTGAAGAAATGGATTTAAAACAGAAAAACATGTACTGCCAATTTTTAGTAAAAATAAAAACTAATTTGCTTGTTTCATAAAATATATTTGAATTTGTCGTATTTAAAAAATATTCAATCCATATACTGCCATTATAATCGCAGTATATAAATTACATATATTTATTGGTCCTATTCAAAGTTATATATAACTCATATATTTTTGGATTTACTAATTATCAATAAAATGCCATATATTGCTATTTTAATATGAAAATATATTACTCCTTGGACGAATATTTGTATATAAATTCATATATTCATCAATGTATGATTTAATATATGATAATACAATTATTATATATTTCTGAATATATTTTCTCCATATATCGTTTTTTCGTACGGGTGGATCGCCCGAATACTAGTGTAACGTTTCATTTTCAAATCCATTAGCACTATTACCTAAACTTTTTTTCTCGCCAAACTAACTTCTTTCAAAAACTCTAATTGAATTTACAACTCAAAAAAAACACTCAACACACAAATGTTATTTGCTTCCTCTGCAAACTCTGCAGAATTCCTACATACCCAAAAATTGCCAGTACTCCATAAATTCTTCCCCTTCTCAAATTCAAAAGAAACCACACAAGAACAGTAAAAATGATCAATGACTTTTTCTCTTATTCTATTCACAGAGAAATCATTGGCACGGGTCCACTGTGTGATCTTCAGTGAATTATTCTCTATTGTCGTGTGCACTGTATCCCTTGGAGTAAGGGGCGTGAATTTTTCGCAAGTGTACTTATACCGTCTGTGTATATATGTAGGGGAGAGTGGGGCAAAATGGACCCTCATAGTAACACGATTAAGGAATTTTTTTCGGAATGAAGGACTTGACGAAAAAATCTGAAAAAATTTGAGAAAATAATCCAACATATCTATATTGTTTATAAATTTTTTCAGATTTTTTGAAGCAGCCGCTGCTTTTCAAAAAAATCTGGAGTCATCTCATCCTCTAGGTCCATTTTCTCCCACTCTCCCCTGTGTGTGGCTGTGTATGAGAGCCATCGAGATACCAGGGTCGAATAACAGTGACGTACAAAAAAGCATGAAATATACTCTTCTGTTAATGTGAAAGCGTCCATAAGGTAAAATGTCATAGAGATGGAACTAAATTCCATCGTTTTCACTATTGAACATACACTGACCGCAAGAAATATCTTGCAGTGATTTCTACGAAGGTTGTAGCGTCTCGTCTTGCTTCATTTTTCCAAATGGTCCATGGAGTCTTTTAGTAACCCACCCCTCTTTCGTTTCTTCAACTTCTTTTTTCTTCTACACTTCTTTTTCTTCCTTTTATTTTTTATTTTTATTCTTCATTGTGTGACAAAGAGCAGTGTCGAAGAGAATTGGAGCCAGTGAATGGAGTTGACGGTCAATGCCGAGGCGTGAGACCTCGGGGCCGAGGGGTTTGTCCAAGTGAAAATGCGAGACTTGTGTGTGGATGAATGGAATAAAAGAATGGCAACCAAACGAGCCAAGGTAGTAAGAAGACCAGAATCAGTCAGTGGAGGAAAAAGATAGAAAAAAAAAAGAAGTGAGAAAAAATATATTTGAATTTTTTTGCGTCTAGTAGTAAAGGCATACAGTATCCAGTGGTACAACAACAAATCCCAAATTCTCTTCTGGTCATACTGAATTTTTTTTCTTTTTTTGTTCTTTCTTCTGAAAATTCAATTGCGCCAAACTTGTGTGTATTTTTGGCCCCACTGGCTCTTCAAAATGCTTCCGATAATATTTTCCTAGGACCTCAGAACAAACTTCGATATATATTGGGGTATAGCGTACCTTCCCCTTCTCAGTCTCTTTTTCTGTTGGTTAATACCCGGATCACAGTCATACTTTATTCTACACGATAGATTTTTCAACTCTGGATTAACTGACTGAGTCCGTTGGCAAATGGAGAACAAAAAATAGTGTAGGGGACGCTGAATGAAAATTTTCTGGAATAATACCGTTTGATATTGTCTTCTCTCTTTCGCTATGGCTGCTTTTTTTTACGTTCTTTAGGCGGATTATTTATTTTAAAGGAGAAGCCTATTGGAAATGATTCTTGTTGGAAAAGTGTATTGAATAATATGCTGTATTGAGAAAAAAATATATTTTTTCAAGTTTTTTTTTTTTTTTAAATCAATTCCTTCAGGAAAATAAACTGCATCCGAGTTTTTATCGATTACGATAGAATTACAATTTCTTCATTGCTATGAAATTTTTTTTTTTTTTTTATTGCATTAGAAATCTAATATATAAATTTATTAGCATACATATATATACAAAAAAAAAGAATAATAATGTGCATAAAGGATAATTTCATAACTTATTGGTCCTTTCTGGATTTTTCTGACTCACAATTAAATTCAAATTTGTAGTTTACAATTTTTTAGATACTGACTTATTGCTCTGATTACCACTGGGTTGAGTGTACTCAATATACTTTCCATGTTGAGGGGTAATTGACAGTATTTTCTGATTTTACTATGAAATTTACTCGTCGAAAAAAAGTAGTTGAATCCATCGAAAAATTCATAAAAGAGCACGTGCGCGTGTCTAAATCGCCAAGACGCACGCCAGTACCACGAGCCAAGGAGTCCAAAAAAGAAAGTGAGTGCTACCAAAAAGAGAGATGAAAGAATTCTTTCATAATGAAAGAGAGAAAAAAAAATGAAAAAGAAGATGAAAAATAAAAGCATGGTGAATTCACAAGGATCTTTGGCTTAGATCCAAGAAGATGCAGAAGGCTGAGGATGCACAGGAGAAGGTATCCACCTGCAATTATGTGAAGGAGAAGCTGCACTTGATGCGGATCTAACGTTCATCGGTGAATGCCCATTCCACTAAATTCTCTTTTTCTTTTCTTCTTTCATGTTTTTTTTCTCTCTTGGCTCCTGGACGATCACCCCGAATAAACCGGACAGGTTTTTGGCGTTGCCAATTATTAATATGAGCAAGAAAGAACGTGATATAGAAGAAGAAAAGAAGATATACAAGAGTAAATGCTGTGGAGATTCAACGGTGTGGTCCCGTGCCGATTTTTTTATTGGCAGCAGCCAATATCGCGTGCATAACCTTGCTTCGTTTTTTTTTTCCATTTTGTTTCTTTTAATTTTTATTTAATTTCATTTTTTTCCTGTCTTTTTCTTTTCATTATTCAGAAGGATAGATAATCAGCAGGAGCCTCAGCTCCTTATCATCACCGTTTTGCATTAATTCCACGGCGTTATAAACTCAAATGAGTAGTCTACCGGTATCTTTATCGTTAAATAAAATGAAGGAAAAAGGAGGACAAAAAATAATAAAAACAAAAAAAAAAAAAAAGGAAAAATAAAACAGAAAGGAAGTAATTGAAGAAACTTTCTGAGATATCTTATTTTGAGTTTCAATAAAGTCAGCAGTTAATTCTCGTTTGCGAAGTAGGCTTTAATGTGCCTTAATGGCATTAAGAATCTTTGTTAGAATTTATTGATTAATTATCTCGTTTTATTAGAGGCCAAGTTTACCTGGATTTGGTTTCTCTTCTTTTTTTCATTGTTTTATTGTGGATTAAAAAACAAATCGCTTTATTATACATTGGTAATGATGTTTACGTGGACAAATGCTTTTTTGCGTGGTAATTAACGAAACTTTTGATTGAAACAATTTCTCGTAATTAAATCGAAGGAATGGGAATACGAAGAGTAAATCTTCCTTTTTCAAACATTTTCATCATTTCCATTATCTCGTAAATTCATGGGATCAGATCAATTGTATCACAATGATCCCCAGATCAATTTCATTATCAAAAAAAATAATCTCACAGTAAAAATAACGAGGAGTAAAGTTGTTGATTTCCAAATAAAATAGTCGTCTTTCAAATGTAAACACAGAAGTGCGATAAAAAATTCCCACAGCGAAATTACAAAAATCCCAACCGTCAAATTCACCTCATTCAACCCAGTAAAGAAAAACAAAGTCAGTAAAGAAGGAAAAAACGAAAACATTACATATACCGTTGCATACCGTTTGAGTCGTTCATGAGTGTCGCGAATTGGGAATCATGCGTATCTCATTTCAACTGTACATTGCCAGTGTCTGCAAAGGAGGGGGAAAGGGAGGGATACATCTTACCGGTATATACAAAGCCTTTTTCTTTAGCCGACGAAAAAAAACGAGAGTATATACTCGTACGTTCTCTCAAAAAGATGAAGGAAGAAATAAAAAGAGAAAAAAAAGAATAAAAAGCGTGTAAACCAAGTTACCGACCAAATGTGGACCCAGTTTCAAATTAAAAACGTAGTGCGTATAGGTTGTACGTGTTACCACTGGGAAAGAAGGAGGAGAGGAAAGAGAGAGAAGGGAAAGGCCCCCAGTGGCCCCATGGCCCAGGAACCTACAAACCCCATCGTTCTCTTGGTCCCAATCGTGCTCCGAAAAGTCGAGCAACCGTCTCGTCTTTCATTCTCTCTCCAATTCCCTTCATCCATTCGACTTTTTTATTTCCATCATTTCTCTCATTCTATCTCTCTCTTTCTCATTTTATCCCTCAGCTCCTTTCATATTATCGTATACCTCATTTTCTCACTTTTATTCATTTCATCTTCTTCACTGTTATTGAGCTACACACAATTTTATTCATTCTGGCTCTCTTTTTCTCGCTCTCTATCTCTGTTTCACTCTGAATAATAATATATACCAGCAAACAATGAGGCACAAGCGTGTATAACAAGCCCCATTGGTTCACTTACAAGAAAAACAGAAGAGAACTACTCTTTGGCTCCTGGGCATATTATACGCACGCGCTTCGAGACAAAAATGGAATCAGCGAATGAGGTTCTTCTTGCGTTAAAATTTCAGTGGTGTTGTTTCAAATCTTCCTTTGGTTTTATATCCTTCACTTAAATAACATGGAGCTGTATTCCAGCAAATTGGGTGCTTCAATTCAGTTTCTTCTTCATTTTGTGTTCTTCTGTTCTGAGAACTTTAAAATTTCGATGTAGTTCTTATATATTTTTCATTCGAAACTGTATCAAGGTGAAAGATCAAATGGACGTAATTTTCGAAACAATTGAATTCATCAGAGAAACACAAAATTTCTCATAAATTTTTATTTTCTTTCATATTCGCTGCAATAAGAGAAAGAAGAGCTCACACAGAGGAAAATGCATTCTTAATTTAAGAATGTGCAGTCACTTAATTTAAGAATGTCCAGGTCACTTAAATTAAGAAAGAAAAGTCACTTGATTTAAGTGAGAAAACTCACTTGATTTAAGTGAGTTTTACTTTCTTAAATTAAGAAAGAAAAAGTCACTTGATTTAAGTGAGAAAAGTCACTTAATTTAAGTGATTTTTACTTTCTTAAATTAAGAAAGAAATAGCTACTTGATTTAAGTGAGAAAAGTCACTTGATTTAAGTGAGAAAAGTCACTTAATTTAAGAATGGCAGGTCACTTAAATTAAGTAACTGCACATTCTTAAATTAAGAAAACATTTTTGTCTGTGTATTTATATTCACGTCTCTGAGCTCAATGGATTTGATGAATTTCCGAAATTTTTTAAACTCTCCTCGAGAATTATTAGGGGATCAGTACATGTGGTAGCATCTCTTGACAAGTATTCGCCCAACACTCTCCGTCAACAACGGCTACCACAATATTGTTGGACAATGTCCATTTTACAATTATTATTCTTTTCTTCACTGGTCGTTAAAATAGTAAATTTATTACTATTTCAGTATCTCTAGTAAATACTCTGCACTGCTTGTGTGCTTCTCTTTTTTTTTTTCTATTAATGAAAGCGTAGTTTTTTTGATCTTTTCTTACTGTTCGCTGAGTATAGATAATATTAGACATTAAAAAAACAAATTATACACAAATAAAAAGCTATATATATTGTTATTATGAATGATGTAGGAAAACAAATAACTTTTCTTACATCAACACTTCATATTACTAAAATGTAAAAGTTCGAGAGTTTTTTACATCCATGAACTCCAATACTTATAATTTATAACAATAATGATTATAGTTTTTTTTACACTGTTTCATACTGTACATATGTAAATAATTTTTTTAAATGTCGTCAAGTATTATTTTTCCACTAATAACTCGTAATTACTGTCCTGTTTTCTCCTCATTCTGTGCGCCAAAATTCTGAGTTTTTCAATTTCGTATTGATCGATTAACTTGAAAGATATATATAAATTTATATATTTCAAACGAATAAGGAGAACAACATCAAAACGAGATCTCTCTTCTGGTGCATTTTTTATGCTTGAGTGAGTGTGTTGTACGTTACCACTGTTTATACGATTGCAACGTAGTACACTGAATACCGTTTCTGGAGTTACGCACGTTCAACACTTCGAATTTAATACACATTACCAACTCGTTTCAAAACACTGGATCTCCAATACCAATTATGGTGGATTAAAGACGCTTGACTTTGCAAATTCAAGTCGACTTTTTTTTTTAAAGTTGAATACACAGCAGTGAGGGAGCACTGCGGGCGGGATCATTCATTAAACGATTCAGGCGTAAATTTTATTCAATTTACATTGGAAAACGATCGATGGATTGACAATTGTCGGGGACCACAGGGAGCCCGACGTTTAATTTCAATTTTATTTATGAGAAGCAATTAAATGCTAAGAAGCATTGTTACGAATGGCAAAAGCTCAAACTGTTCACTGAATTTCCTAACGAGCTGAGTATAAATTTTAGAAATGTCAATTGATTTAATCCACATTAATGGTTTCTCTTTTCTAATGAAACGAAAAATCAATTGGTGAATTAGAACGATTGAGGACTCGATGGTTTTATCCATGAACTATAATTCAAGTTAATTACCCTGCAATTATAATGAATTAGCCTTATTGGAGATTCCCCACCTTTATTATTTAAAGGAGTAGGGGAAATCACGTGACACTTGGAAAAGGATGAAGAGGCACAGAATGTGAAAATCCCTCTCTTCCTCTTGAGCAATTAGAGAAGTAATATCGTCTCCCAATAATAGAGCGAATTTTGACGAACACAACAAGATAATAACTATAGAGATTTTACTCCAATATATGTTTGTAATTAAAAAGAAAATTCAAAGAGGGGAGCTTATTTTGTACGAAATTTCATAAAAAAAAAATAATAAAAAAAAAGGGGAATCAATAATTTATAGTTTAATTTCTATAATAACGACTGTTTGTATGTGTGAGTATATTGACTGAGTGAGGTACGTACCGATCAATACAAAAGAAAATTATATTGTTATTCATAGCCGTTCATTTTCATATTTTTAACATTATTGAAAATTAAAAAAAAATTAATTTGACTAGTCAATAATTCAAAATTTATGTTTCATTCAATAATAAAAATATTTTGTACTTTTTCAATAATTTTGAATTTTATGGTTTATTTAATTATTTGTATTACGATAATTTTACTTATTGAAATTCAATCGAGAAATTTGTTGAAATACTTGTAACGGTTACACAATAGTTCTCAGACTATCTCAATGTTCTTTGAACAAATTTTACTAACGTAATTGATAATAACATCACAAGAACAATAATATTAAAGCAACTGGTTGCACAATAATTATATCATGTTTGGAGGGATACATTCGAGCCCAATAGTCCATATGTCCACTATGGTTTTATCCCGCAAATGAGATCCCCGGAAAAACATGAATTTTTGGATTAATTTGGGGTCTTAGATTACGAATCTTTTGGTTATCTTTCCCTCCAAGTCGACCTTCAATATTGTTATTAACAATTCAATTGTTCATGTTGAATATTAGCGCCAAATTATTGTAAATCTGTTGTATCGACTTGCGATATTAATTTCCAATACGGTAGATTAATTGAGCACATCCTCAGTTCCTGTTTCTCTCATAAAACAATAACACAGTGTTTTTACTCCAAAATTAAATCTACTTTTGTTCATCAATTATAAATGCATTTGTTAAACATAATTCGGACTTTCTATTAATATATTTTTGCTACTTCCACAATTATTAATCAATAATACAACAAACAACATCAACAGTTTATATTGTTATAAAGCTTCAATTATGATACTTAGAGGAAAATTGTTCGAAGAAAAATTATTTGTCTTCTCAAAATGAAGAAAAAATATCTCTTGAGTTCTTTCCATATCTTTATTCTTGAGGAACTTACGTTAATCGAAACATAACGCGGTAGAACCCTACAGAGCAGTGGTCGCACTCGCCACACATAGTCTTTCTCCATCTTCATTTGATAAGGCGTTATTTGAACATAACTCTGTTAATAATTGAGATATCGAAAAAAATCAAGAGACATTTTTTCTTCATTTTGAAGTGATGAATAACTTTTGTTGAAACAATTTTTCTCTAATGTCATAACTAAAGCTTTACAATGATTTAAACAATTAAATTGTTGATAACAATATGAAGGCCCACTGGTGAGACTCAAATTTAAATCAAGTCTCCGGCCCTATACATCACTTACGGCTATCAATATAAAATTGCATAATGAGTATTTGAGGGGAGCAAGATGTGTGAAAGGGAAAAGCAGTGGAAAAACCCTATAGCATAGAATATCTCAGGAATTTATCCGATACACTTGACACAATTCAAGAAAATCAACCATTTTATTATTTCTCCAAATAATTTTCATTTCCCCATACATTATGAATTTTCATTTTTCTTCCCAACTTTAATCGATTATTAAAACTATATGTACGAGTATTTGCACGGTTAAATCGCGTGCCTAAGGCGCATGCACTGACGCGGGATTGCCACGCGACCGACGTGCGCGCCTCCTCAACTCTCTCTCCCTCTTCGACCTGCTACATATTCTCAAGACACTTTCTCAATCCGTCTTGCTCTCTCAACAGGCCACTTGACATGACTGTCTTTCAATGTGTTTCTCTTGAAATTTTTTCTCCTTTTTATTGCCCCGTTCAGGGCCAGAGCGGCATGTTCTCAATTTTGCCCTCTTCCTTCTTCTGCGCCTCTGCCTGAGCCCTGATCTCTCTGAATGCGCAACAGAAGAAGGAAGAGTGCCCAAAGATACTTCTGCACGCTGCCAACAGGCAACTTCTCTGGTTCCCACTGTATCCCCATCAGGCTCAACTTCTTCTTTCCTCTCTTTTCACTCCGGCAGTACGCGCATTGCCGACGGCTACTGATGCATTCATACATATATATACAAATGTGTGATGATGTATGAAGCTTCGCATTTCAAGTCCACCTTCATTCCAACCACTTGCTTGAACTTCATTCTACTCATTTTATTCTCACATCTTCATGTTTTTCAAATTGTTTTTCTGTCTTTAGCCTGTTTACACAGAGAAAAATGTTTTCTTAATTTAAGAACGGCAGGTCACTTAAATTAAGTGACTTTTCTCACTTAAATCAAGTGACTTTTTCTTTCTTAATTTAAGAAAGTAAAACTCACTTGAATTAAGTGACTTTTCTCACTTAAGTCAAGTAACTTTTCTCACTTAAATCAAGTGACTTTTTCTTTCTTAATTTACGAAAGTGCAACTCACTTAAATTAAGTGACTTTTCTCACTTAAGTCAAGTGACTTTTCTCACTCAAATCAAGTGACTTTTTCTTTCTTAATTTAAGAAAGTAAAACTCACTTAAATTAAGTGACTTTTCTCACGTAAGTCAAGTGACTTTTCTCACTTAAATCAAGTGACTTTGTCTTTCTTAATTTACGAAAGTGAAACTCACTTAAATTAAATGACTTTCCTCACTTAAATCAAGTGACTTTTTCTTTCTTAATTTAAGAAAGTAAAACTCACTTAAATTAAGTGACTTTTCTCACTTAAATCAAGTGACTTTTTCTTTCTTAATTTACGAAAGTAAAACTCACTTAAATCAAGTGACTTTTTCTTTCTTAATTTACGAAAGTAAAACTCACTTCAATTAAGTGACTTTTCTCACTTAAGTCAAGTAACTTTTCTCACTTAAATCAAGTGACTTTTTCTTTCTTAATTTACGAAAGTGCAACTCACTTAAATTAAGTGACTTTTCTCACTTAAGTCAAGTGACTTTTCTCACTTAAATCAAGTGACTTTTCTTTCTTAATTTAAGTAACCTGCACATTCTTAAATTAAGTAACTGCACATTCTTAAATTAAGAAAACATTTTTATCTGCTTAAAGTGTAGAAGAAGATATTTTCATTTTGAAAAGAACTTCACTTCGAGGGGAATTAAAGTAATTTAGGTGTCGAAGATTTTTCGTTTTTTAAAAAAAAATATCTCTTCGCAAAATTAAATGAACAGCTATATTTCACATATTTTCGGTGAGAAACTTTTTTTTTCATATTTTTGGATTATTCTTTATTCCCCCCGGTGCTGTAACATGGATCAGAATTTTGAGGATACGTATAACCTGTTGAGGAAATATAATAAAGGACCAAACAGAGTTGAATGCCAGAGGTGTCACGTTAATCGCGGATTTTGGTACCTCATCCGTGAACGGGTGACTGAAAGCCAAAAAGAAACTTTTATGGAAGAAAAAAAGGTGAATAACAATGGTGAAAGGGAGAAGAAAAGAAAAAAAATGAAAGAAAGGTGGAAAAGTACTTGTAATCTTTGTCAGAAAAACTATCTCGATTCCACATTTGACGCCGTAATCTTCAAGTTTTCTTTTGTTACATTTCCTTTCTGTGCATTATGTATCTTTCAAATTCTCACTTTTTCCATTTCTTTTTCTTTCAAAAATATGCTCGACTTCTAATGGAATTGAATCGAAAATTGCGATTTGTTGGAAAGCCGACAGGTGACAAGATTAAGATCAGTGAAAATTTCAATTTAAAAAATCATTTGATCATAGCATTTACCTATCAAAAGGGTGAAACTTATAGAAACAGGAATTTCCTCTCCCGAGTCGAAAAATTTCGTTGGGTTTTAGTCTGAAACACGTGAAAATCATCGGGTAAAAGTCTAAAAAAATAATGTGAATCAAGTATGATTTATAAAGGTGTAAGCCTATTTCGATTACTATATTCTGATATGTATGCATAAGGAATTTCTCACAAATAAAATAAATGAAAAGCAATATATAAATCCAACTCCCAAACGCACAATTATTTTTATTCTTCCATCCGATTTTTTGAAATTTAATTGAAAAAATTTAGGCCAAAAACCGATAAATCTGATTGGAATGGTGACTAAATACCGACGAAACTTGTCGAAAATAGCATCGGTTTGTGTCCTTAAAGTTGCATTTCCAGGTCTAAAACCGACTTGAAATCCAGACTAAAAACCAATGAACTCACGAAGTTAGTCTAAGACTAAATTTTTCGACTCGGGCTCATTATCAATTGAAGAGGAGAATTGATTCGAAAAATAAGAAGATTATTCACCATCTACATACAAGACTGAGTACAGATTTTGTAGCAGTAAGCTTGAGTGTGGAAAAAAATGAGGGATATTAAGAAGAAAACAAAAACAAAATAAAATAGAAGAAGAACGTGCCTCAACTCACACGCACACTCACGCTCTCATGTTGTTGTGTGATACAGGAGCGCGTGTGCCTTGCCCACCTCACACACATCGTGTTTCCCTCCACTGCCTCCCTCCTTTCTCTTTAACCGTAGGTATCTTCAGACGAGATGAGAATGACCGGGGGCAGCGCACGCGAGTCCATAATGATATACCCAGCATTGGCCAAGGAAAGGAAGAGTCCTGATGAGTCTGTGCCACAAAACGTACGTGGAAAAATTTTAACTGCAATCAAAGAAAATATTTAATCCATTTTTTTTTTATTTCCATTATCTCTGTCTACCTTCATTCATTTCAAATTCCATCAACAAATGAGAAAAAAAAATTCTCTCCCCGTTTTATTACAATTTTTTTCCTTCCCCATCTTTCTTTTCACTCCGAGTCTTTCGTTCTCCTATCGCCACGGACGGATTAATCTCTATTCGTAGAAAAAAAAAAAGGGAATCCATCAGTTTAGAGTCTCAAATCCTCGGATTTTTCAGTACGGCATTTTTCCCCTCGCCGCGCATTTCGGGACAAAGAAACGCGTGACACGCTCCAACGAAACTCTGTCCCATATATCCAGGGGTTAGTACTATAGGCACTAACACACGCGTCAGTTTTATAATATAATACAGGCAAACGTAAAAATGAACAAGATGATTTTTGAAAACGATAAGTCTCTCAGAGTCTTGTATTCTTTCCTCTCCTAAGGGGTAGATTCCATCTACCAGGGTAACGTGATCTTGATAATAACGCCCCGCTGCTAGACAATTTGACAACGGCTTCGTCTTCAGGCGCTATTTAATCTTTAACTACTGTTATGAGGGCTTTAATCATTATTATTATCTTAACATAAAAAATTAGAAATTTCTCCTGATATAATAACTAAATACGAGTAATAAGTAATGCAAAAATTAGACAATTTTTCACTCTACGTTTTTCCACATGATATTTCAAATTAGTGGATTCAAGATATTTGGCAGAATTGTCTATTTGTAGAGAATCTGTTAATGTACCATTTCACCACGAAATTAAATGTTCTATTTAAATTTGAATATCACTTTGAAAAACTCACGTGAGAATAAACTCAATATTTTTTCGCATTATTTCTAGAAGTATTAAATGAAAAGAAATTGGATTTGACGTGAATTTTTTTTTATATTCAGCGAGCTCATAGATGACTTACCGATTGAGCTAAGAATCACGCAGCCTCACCTAACGCCACCGGACGAGAATACGTTCAACTAAAACCAATCCTTACAGAGGCCTTTCCAATTAGTAGTTCATTTCAAATGGGAAACATCCATACGGATCATAATGAGAACAGGCTTGAAAAAAAAGGCGCAAACATTATTTCAATTGTATTATTCAAGCAATCGTGAGAGATTCCATCGTTAAGGATGTAGTCTGGAGCTTCGGACTTAAATTTTTTTTTTTTATAATTTATTTTGAAAGGAAAATATATAGAGAGTATACTGTAAAAATTTCAGAGCGACATTCCAAATATTAAGGAAGTTATAACACATATACGAAAGCGTTTCACAATCCCAAACACGTATTACTAAAAGTCTCGAGATGTAATTCGGAACTCGAGGTTTATAAAATCTATTTTTTTTATAATTTATTTTGAAAGTACAATATGTGAAAAATATCCTGTAAAAATTTCAGATCAGAATTCTGAATATTGAGGAAGTTATAAAACATATTCGAAAGGATTTTATAGTCTAAATATCTGTTACCAAAACTTCAAACGCGGTTTTCTCGAACCAACATTTTTTCGGTCGGCCCGGGGCAGAAAACAAAATCTATCGAACCGATTGGGCTGAAATTTGGATATGTTACTCTACACTGGAATGGCTCTCGCAGGTACCAAAAGTGTTGATTTTCAATGGAAATTTCATATTTTTTAACCGAATTTTCGAAGAAAAATATCGCGAATTTTGATTTTTTTTCTTTAAAAATCCACCATTTTCTTTTTTTCTCGATGAAAATGTCTAAATCTGGTACCTGCGATAACGACAAGCCTACAGAACACTGATTCATTCGAATTTTCTATTTCAAATAACTTGCACCAACGCTAGCACCCGGGCCAGTCACACATCTTTTTTTTTTAAGTGGCTACTTTAGCCGTAACGAAGGCTATTTAAATATTGTGAGATGAACTAAAAAAAAAATATTTTTGTGAATTTAAAGATGTCAATAACAGCATCTGAAAAATTTAGAATGATCGCATTTTATTTAGTTGTAAAAAAAAATTGCTGAAATATGTTCGTGAAAAGTGCAAAAGCTCCAGACTACATCCTTAATAAAGTTATTCAGTATATACAAGCCATCATTCTGCTTTGATAAACGACTAGGTAACCCCCTTTTGAACCAAGTAGTGCGATCGAAATGAAAACGAGGAATCTAAAGGAATGATCACGAGAGTAACTCAATTAGAGAGAATGAAATGACCAGGAAGATAACCATTGAAAACACCGTCGAAACGTCGTAATCAAGCAGTCCGATTAATCACTCGACCATTTCATTTCGAACATGGACCACAAGCACACGAAAGACTTTCGAGGTCATCTCCTTCTCGCACATTATTATTTCATCTTACTTTTTTCCTTTTAATTCACTTCCCCTTGGCGCACTCTTTACGGTTTTAAATTAAACGAGACACACGCTTATAACATGTTCTTCTTAAGGCACTTTCACAAAATCGTATTTTCTGTCATCAAATAACGCTTAAGTACGCAGTTATCAGGTTTATAGTTTCTTTATATTAAATTAATGTAAAAGGTCGGAGTGTGATGATACGTTGTAATGAAAAATTGATGCTCACTTTCTGGGAAAAATAAGTGAAACAATCCAGGAATGCTGATGAAGAGAATGGTTTTTTCATAAGAAATTTGGGAGAACTTCAATAAAAAAAAATGTTTATAGGATTCAATTAATTCTTGGAGCTCTGCGAATTTCAAAGGATCACTCTAAATTGATCATGTGAACATTTCGATAAAGTAGATGACGAATGAGTGATTATTTTAATTGCGAAACTTTTATTATATCAATAATTAATGCAGATTATTCTAATGACATCTCAGAACCTATTTCCTTTATGCGAATTCATTAGATGACCTTTCTCAGAGCCTACCAAATCCTTTACAAACTGATTTGATAGTTGGAAGCCACAAAAAGTACTGACCAGTTCCGTTGGTCCGTCTTGCCCCACCCTCCCCCACATATTTTCTCCAAATCTGATATGTTGGACATAATACATTGGAATATGGAAGAAAGGCAAGGCATAAAAATGACTCTAAAATTATTGAGTTGGAAACTAAGCATTTATTTCATATACTTGTCGATACGAAGTGTCGCCAAAGACTGACTCTTTCAATGAACAAATTTGATTATCATGGTCTTCTTTTCTCCTACGGTTTACATGACGTCATTCGCAGGATAAGCAAATATTGAAGACTATGCATCGGTCTTAAAGGAGACCATACATAAAACCCCAATACTTTGAGTCATGCATTAAAAAATAATTAGAGTAATAATTTTGCTCATTTCAATAGTTCCGCTCTTGAAACGCTAATATTCATGAGAAGTGTCAGACAAATTGAAAAATTAATTCATTTAAAAACTGTCATTCTCAATGAGAGTATCTCAATAATCTTGTATTTTGTAACAATAGTTACTTTCTGGGGATTTTTAATAGATAACCGTTTGAACCTAGTTACTTTCCGTTTTCAAAGTTTCATAATGTTATTTACATAGTAATAATTATATTCAGCATTAAAAAAAGTGATTTTAATTACAACCAAATAATTAATCATGTTTTTCATTTCAATTTTTTATTATTTTCTAATTCCACAAGCTTTTATTATTTATTATTTTTTAAACATGATATTTTTAATTTTTAATTAAAAATAAGACAAGCATTTAAATTTTTCAAACAAAAAATTTCAAGAACATTCACACTTTTACAACTAGACTTCGTTATTGAGGTTAAACATATTGTGATACATAATGACACCAAAAACAAAGAATTTTTTCAAATTTTTAGTTTATGTTTTATCACTTTTTTATCAATGATAAGGTATATAATTATTACTATTTCTATAAATATACAATAAATAACAATGTCTGTAAAAACATTTCTGTTAAAAAAATCTTTTGATGATTACAGTTAACATAAACATAGTACCCTGAAGAGAACTCCGCAAGAGAGTCGAAACGTTGGTACACAAATTAAAAATATTCAATTAATTTATTACACCTTCTGCAGTCACCTACATGGCTACCTTTACACTAATGAAAAATTAATTCAATCATTCCTCTTCTCATTAGAAAAATTTCGGATACATCCTGAAGCTCTCATTGCTCAGAAATTCTCATTCAAATTCCAAAGTATCCGCAATTTGTGGAAATAAGAATTTAAGCCTTCCCAATTTACAAAGTTACGCTGTTAATCTTTACAAAAAGAAGATACCTTAAAAATCTTCTCACAACTTTGCATGTTTCAATTCGAAGAAAGCAAATACTCCCTTCGTTATCAAGAGATTTGGCATCTGAAGCTGGAAATGAATGACAAAAAAGTTGTTGGAATACGGCATGAAATAATGAAAATCGAGGGAAAAACATGCAGAGTAGGGATAAAATGATGATCAAAAGGTATGAAAGGATCAAGAGAGTAGCCGCCAGTAGAGACATAAAATTCAAAGTGATGGGGGCAGTAAAGCCATGAGGTACGAGCCGACTATCTCTTCGAGCCCATGATCAACTGAGGAATAATATTTTTTGAGGAACCGGTCGCCACGCGCTCTCGGGGTGGTTCCCAGCGATTCTCTCCTCTCACACAGTGAAAATTCACATATTCCTCTTTTTTATGTGCACACTTTTTTTGAACCTTCTCATGTTTTTTTTTTCTCTGCCTTCGCTTCACTTCTTGCTCGAACATTTCATGTCTCTTTGGGATTTCTCTCTCAGGTGACTTTTTTTTCTTCTCTCTTCTTTAAATCTCTTTCACTCCTCGGAGGATGTGAAATCGTAAAGAGGAGAAACGACAACGATCCACCGACTGGTAACGACAAACGTTACGACTGAGCGGCTCTGTGTTACCCAAAGCTTTTTATAAAATTATAAAGTCATAAAATCCAAGCTACTTTACGTCTCTGATTTTTTTTCCTCTCAATTTTTGTTCTCATTTCTTTTTTCTACACTTTTTCCTCACCGTCATTAAATGCGAATTAATACGGTTGAATGTTAATGACTTTATATTCAGAATATAAAATTTGTGAAATAATTTTTCAATCGAAACACAAATATTTAAATTCACTAATTTATTTGCTGATGGAAAGAATTTGATAAAAAAAAAATCTACATTCCGTTGTGGGAAATATATGAGAAATTGGGAAGGGAACTTTTGACTCTCATGGGAGAATAAAAAGAAATTCGTGAGATATTTTCAGAGGGTGACTGTGCTCCTGTCTCATTCGTTTCTCGTTCACGGATGCTCTTTCGACTCGAAGTAATTCGTTTCACATTCGTAAAGGATTGTCAACGTCCCGTCTCCACAACGCACGAAAAAAAACACACAAACTTCTGTGGTAGCACACTATACAGTGGGAAGATGACTCGATCCAGGTGGCATTCGACCTCAAAAATCTCTTTCTAATTCGAACACCATAACCTACGGCGTCATGCTGCGAATGGTTGATTCATCCCGGGACAACATTTCCTGGATCATAATAAAGTATGCTCCAGATTTTTATACTCTTCATTCATTGAAATTTTTCCGTAGAAAATATAAAAAAAGCTGGTTCATAATTAAATGAAAGAATGCACGAAATTGCACAGAGAAGAATGTTTTCTTAATTTAAGAATGTGCAGTCACTTAATTTAAGAAAGCACAGGTCACTTAAATTAAGAAAGAAAAGTCACTTGATTTAAGTGAGAAAACTCACTTGATTTAAGTGAGTTTTCCTTTCTTAAATTAAGAAAGAAAAAGTCACTTGATTTAAGTGCGAAAAGTCACTTAATTTAAGTGACTTTTACTTTCTTAAATCAAGTAAGAAAATGTTTTCGATTCAAGTGAGAAAAGTCACTTGATTAAAGTGAAGAAAGTCACTTAATTTGAGTGAGTTTTAGTTCCTTAAATTAAGAAAGAAAAAGTCACTTGATTTAAGTGAGAAAACTCACTTGATTTAAGTGAGTTTTCCTTTCTTAAATTAAGAAAGAAAAAGTCACTTGATTTAAGTGAGTTTTACTTTCATAAATCAAGTAAGAAAAAGTTACTTGATTTAAGTGAGAAAAGTCACTTAATTCAAATGAGTTTTACTTTCTTAAATTAAGAAAGAAAAAATCACTTGATTTAAGTGAGAATAGTCACTTAATTTGAGTGAGTTTTAGTTCCTTAAATTAAGAAAGAAAAAGTCACTTGATTTAAGTGAGTTTTACTTTCTTAAATCAAGTAAGAAAAAGTTACTTGATTTAAGTGAGAAAAGTCACTTAATTCAAGTGAGTTTTACTTTCTTAAATTAAGAAAGAAAAAATCACTTGATTTAAGTGAGAATAGTCACTTAATTCAAGTGAGTTTTACTCTCTTAAATCAAGAAAGAAAAAGTCACTTGATTTAAGTGAGAAAAGTCACTTAATTTAAGTGAGTTTTACTTTCTTAAATTAAGTGACTGCACATTCTTAAATTAAGAAAACATTTTTCTCTGTGTGATTGCAATTATTTGATGTAACGAATGATTGTGCTGAGAAAAAACGGTTTAAATTACTCGTATTCCAAGTTTTTTTGCCAAATTTCGAATGCATTCTGCAAAAAATTTAGAATAATTAACACGAAGTTATTGTCATGATAAATGAATTGGTATTATTCTATTTTGCAGATATCCTGGAATTTACCAGGTGTAGAGAAAAATAAGATCGAGTTCTTTTACAGAAAATTTTATGAGCTTGGAGTCATGGAGGTTTTTGGGAAATGATTGGTATTACTAATGAATGCAATCCATATCTTCATTACAGTTTATTGTAATCGTCTCTTCTTGGATAAAATATGTAAACCTTATTGTGTCCCCTTTTCGTGTCATCGCTATCAAAAATTAATTTCTATAACACGATGGTAAAATTTAAAATAAACTTCGCTTTCTCAATATTGCGTAATGCAAAAATTTCCCTGAACGAATTGAATTGCAAATAATTTCATCAAGGCTTGGAACAAAAACATGAAAATTCAAATGAACATTGCACCGAGTTTTCAACAATTGGCAATTCAGATTGACTGTGACGTTTACGTTTCCGCTCGATATTCAATAATCAAGCCAATTCTCATCTAGAACAAAGAAAAAGAGAGGTATTATAAAAACGAATAAGTGTTTTTTTCCTTCTTCGTTTATCGAAATCTGAGTAATTGAGAAAAACCAAAGTACAAAGATGATGTTAACCAAAATAAATTGGGAGTATATATTACAAATTCCCGAAAAAAAATAATGAGCTAATTAACCTTTGGGTGAATGTTAATTCTGACCTAGAATAGGAGACTAATCATGGTCCATTTTTTTACGCAGTTAAACTATTGAATACCAATACAGTGAAACCTCCATTATTTTCACCTCTAATATATTCCACCGCCCCTCAACGGAGGAGAAAGAGCGTCCCCCACCCTCAACCATTTTTCGTTGTCTTTATGAGCGATATTAATCGATACTTGTTTTATCACATACGATGTTTTTTTTGTCTTGTTGGGAAGCTGTGAGCTAATTTTTAGGAACTGCTATTTGAAATGATCTAAAATGCATTTATCTCAACAATTTGTTTCTCAAAAACTGAATACGGGAGGACTCACAAATTTTCGGGAAAAATTCAATAAAGTGATATTTTCATCTGTATTTTATTCAATTTTTTTTTTTACATATATTTGATGTATCTTGCCGAGCCCCTTCACTGCGGTAAAAATAGTTCTAATATCCCGCCACGCATAAAAACGAGATCTTCAAAATAAAAAAAAACATGCGAAATATGAAACCAATGTAATTCGAAACAAACGAGGAACACAAGAGAAGCCATAAATAATTGAGCATCACATGGAGAATTTTTATCAGTTACAATCGATTCTGTCATACACAGAGAAAAATGCTTTCTTAATTTAAGAATGTGGAGGCACTTAATTTAAGAATGTGCAGGTCACTTAAATTAAGAAAGAAAAGTCACTTGATTTAAGTGAGTTTCACTTTCTTAAATTAAGGAAGAAAAAATCACTTGATTTAAGTGAGAAAAGTCACTTGATTTAAGTGAGGAAAGTCATCAATTTAAGTGACTTTTACTTTCTTAAATTAAGAAAGAGAAAGTTACTTGATTTAAGTAAGGAAAGTCACTTGACTTAAGTGAGAAAAGTCACTTAATTTAAGTAAGAAAAGTCACTTGACTTAAGTGAGAAAAGTCACTTAATTTAAGTGACTTTTACTTTCTTAAATTAAAAAAGGAAAAGTTACTTGATTTAAGTAAGAAAAGTCACTTGACTTAAGTGAGAAAAGTCACTTAATTTAAGTGAGTTTTACATTCTCAAATTAAGAAAGAGAAAGTCACTTGACTTAAGCGAGAAAAGTCACTTAATTTAAGTGAGTTTTACTTTCTTAAATTAAGAAGGAGAAAGTTACTTGATTTAAGTGAGAAAAGTCACTTGACTTAAGCGAGAAAAGTCACTTAATTTAAGTGAGTCTTACTTTCTTGAATGAAGAAAGAGAAAGTCACTTGATTTAAGTGAGAAAAGTCACTTAATTTAAGTGACTGCACATTCTTAAATTAAGAAAACATTTTCTCTGTGTAGAGACCTCAGCTCCACTTTTATCGCCTCGTGTTATTCAACCGTTTTCGTGCTCGGCGCACTCATCAAGCGTGTACAGCAACGTTGAGAGTCTCAAGTTTTTTTTCAAATATATATTTTTTTCAATTCCTCCAAAATCAACACCAAGTATATGTTAACGAGTATGGTACTGCCACGCATTCTGTACAAAATACAGCGCCCAAAAGACATAACGTGCAATTCAACGTTTATATATTTTCTTCTCCTCGTGTTACACCAAAGAATCTCCGGTCTTGCTTCACCTTCTCATTCGTAAAATTCATTTATATTTCTCCAACTTCCCTCTTGGAAAGCATCAACAAAACAGCTCGTGATATTAACTGCGTGCACAATAACCGTATCATTCAACTGAGGAAACTAATTATCCGTGATTTCCATTAACCCACCTTTGGTAATTAAATTAAATTGAAAATACTTTACATTTTTTTTTTTCGACTTTGTTCTCACAATTCACTTGACGTATTCGATGCAGTATTCAATCTGAGGCAAAAAATTGACAAAATGGAAAATAGGATCATACAAGTATAAGAGAACAGATAATATGTTTCCATCGTTCGCACGTCATTCTCCTGTCCTCTTGAATCGTGAAAACGATAGATCTTAACCGCCTTGATTTTAATCGCCTTTGATACGTCTCTTGGAGTGGGGAAAGTAAAGAAGATTAAAATCATGGCGCCATGTAAATACCCATCTTCTAAACTTCTATCTGCATAATTTCGGCCCTTAAATTTTTATGGACATTTTAACCTGTCTCTTATTAAAAAATAGAAAAACATAATAAATTCGAGAAAACTTGTTTTCTAATTTTCTAATTTTCATAGGTTTATATCTGATTTTATCGTATTTATCTCCTCATGTTGTCATTAGTGGAACAAATTGGAGATAAGAGATAAAATGATACTTTTTAATTTCTTTTTCTCAGTGAATACTTGTCTTGTTTCTCTAGTTAATTAAAAGAATGATTCAGCTTGATTGTAATGGATTAATCAGGTAGAATGGATATTCGAGGAAAGGTATATTAATTAAGTTCATCATCAATAATTTTTAATAAATTTAAATGATAAAAAATTCACAGAAAATGTTTTTTTTTTTTTGTCAAGACCAATTTATTTGATGAATTTTTCAAATTTCACCAATTTCGTTGGAAAAAAATGAGGATATTTTGTAAACACATCAATTTACCTATTTCGAGATAAGAAATTTTTCCCAGTAAAAACGTGAAATAATGTAAATTTAACGAATAAAAGAAAAATTAATTATCCAACCATGTTATTATTCTTCACAATAAGATAAGACAAACAATTTTTTAATGCCACGTGCCATCCCCTTTATGTCTCCCTTAATTCTCGTTATCTCATTCTATCCGTTGAAGTATCTCAGGGACGCTGGAAAGTGATGAATAAAGACGATGAAATGGTAATGTACGTGAAATAAAATGAGACAAGTGGATTCGTTGCACCTGTCTTGACCGTAAGATGGGCAAGGTGTCCACATTTTACTCACACGTACAGAATTTTTCATCAATGTATTGAGGAAATAAAATTGAAAAAAAAGAAAAAAAAAAAGGAAAAATTTAATACAAGCGCACGCGCCAAAATGAATACCGATCTGCTCCGATAGTGGGCTAATGAGCTACGTGCATGCCAATGTTATTCTTCATCCTGTGACGATTATAAATACGATCATACTTTGCCATTTTAACCGACATGAAAGGCACGCAGATGCAAAAATTATATTTTAATTTTGGTGTGTTCAGTTATGGAAATTGGGCGAACGCTTATCACTTGTACTCAATGCAAATAATGTTTTTTTTTACATCGCTCTTCATGTTTTTCATCAATTGACATGGTGAAAAAATAATTGAAAAAGCACAAACTCCATGGATTTTTTCATAATAACTCAGCTTTATCCAATAGATTAGAATATTTTTGCTGGATAATGCTGCAAGACAATTTATTTTCGTGTAAAATTTGGATTTTTGTTTTTTCCAATCATCAATAACCAAAATCGAATGCTTTTAAGCTTCCGGCGGTGTCTTTGAATTCCAAGGAAAATATCTTCGAATCAGTGAAAGATAAGAGAAAAAAATATCGGTCATTTTTTTAAACATGTGCAATTAAAATTTTTCAAAAATTCCAAATGCTCAAAATAATTTCCTTCAGAGATTTAATAAATGTTGATTATATTCAAATGAGATATTGAATTCCAAGGATTTCCTCCGAATTGAGAGAAGAATTTGATGAATAGAAATCGTAAAAAAAAGTCATAATTCTGAAAATATTCAATCATTTATCTTTATACCGATTTATTAAATACGAGGGCGTAACGAGGAAACGACGAAAAATTGTTGGTATCGAATCACTGAAAGCCGGTGCGCCATGTCAATAATTCTGCGCCATGTATACAATTTTTTTAGTCTTCCCCCCTCACCTCAATTGATGCAACCCATCAATTAGAATGAAATTCGGAAGTGAATGAATAGTTGATCAAAAGTTCGAGAAGACGATGAAGAAGCACCAGACCTCCTCCCCAGGACAAAATCCACGGAGAAGAGGAGGGGAATGATTTTTTTTTTCTTTGGAGTTTTGTTTCTTCGAACGATCGAGCCAAGATCGCCTCATGAAGAGGTCGTGCACCTGCTGTTAGCACGCCACTCCTAACCCATTCCCTTTTCTCTCTCACTTGATTATTTAACGAGTATCATGCTTCTGCCTCTCTCCACTGTTTCACTGTGGGAGGAAGAAAAATTGGAGCTGCCCCCTTCTTTAATTTTTTTTTTCTTTATTTTTGTTGCCCCGGGGAACATCAACCGGACCGATCGTCGTTGTCACTCTTTCCTTTGCTCCTACGAACCGAAAGAGAATTGGAAAGAGAATCGCGAGAGAATGAGCGCGTGCCGTGTTTATTAACTTTTTTAAATCCTCCCCCCCCTTCCCTACACAGAGAAAAATGTTTTCTTAATTTAAGAATGTGCAGTCACTTAATTTAAGTGACCTGCCATTCTTAAATTAAGTGACTTTCTCACTTAAATCAAGTGAATTTTTTTCCTTAATTTAAGACAGTGAAACTCACTTAAATCAAGTGACTTTTTTTCCTTAATTTAAGACAGTGAAACTCACTTAAATCAAGCGACTTTTCTCACTTAAAACAAGTAACTATTTCTTCCTTAATTTAAGAAAGTGAAACTCACTTAAATCAAGTGACTTTTCTCACTTAAATCAAGTAACTTTTCCTTCCTTAATTTAAGAAAGTGAAACTCACTTAAAATAAGTGACTTTTCTCACTTAAATCAAGTAACTATTTCTTTCTTAATTTAAGAAAGTAGGAGTAACTCAAATTAAGTGACTTTTCTCACTTAAATTAAGTAACTATTTCTTTCTTAATTTAAGAAAGTAGAAGTAACTTAAATTAAGTGACTTTTCTCACTTAAATCAAGTGACTTTTCTTCCTTAATTTAAGAAAGTGAAACTCACTTGAATTAAGTGACTTTTCTCACTCAAATCAAGTAACTTTTTCTTCCTTAATTTAAGAAAGTAGAAGTAACTTAAATTAAGTGACTTTTCTCACTTAAATCAAGTGAGTTTTCTCACTTAAATCAAGTGACTTTTCTCACTTAAGTCAAGTGACTTTTTCTTTCTTAATTCAAGAAAGTAAAACTCACTTAAATCAAGTGAGTTTTCTCACTTGAATCAAGTGACTTTTCTTTCTTAATTTAAGTGACCTGCACATTCTTAAATTAAGTGACTGCACATTCTTAAATTAAGAAAACTTTTTTGTCTGTGTAACTTCTACACTCTCATGTACGTGAGTGAATTTTCACTCAACATACTCAATTAATTTTCATTTATTTCTTCAATTTTGTAAAAATTTTAGATTGAACAATAAAAGAAAGGAACTTTTCTCTTTTTTTTCATCGAAATTTTATCAACGGGCTGCATTAAAAACAGCCAATGTTACGCATTTTATGTGCCATTGGGACACGTGGTTTTTCGATACAGGTGGATGTTTATATGTTACACTTTCGTTGAGTTGCAAAATTTCAAGGTGTCGATGTGACTGAACATACATTGCTGCTGTTTGAACTACTTTTCACGGTATTAATGGCTTTTTAATTATTTTCGTCGAATTCTCTTCTTTTTTTTTCCTCTCGTAATAAAACTTTCGCAACTTGGGGTGCTAGGCGATAAAATCTTTCCAGGCTTTGTTGGGACGTTTATTTATGATTCTTGACGACTTTTCGCTGATTGATCGTGAATCTGTTGATTTTCTGCATGAAAATATACTTTCTTCTATTTTGCACCGTTAGACGATTATTATTTAAAATTTGAAAAAATATATGTTTTTAGTCAATTTCCAGTTATTTCCGAATTTTAGCTTTTTTTCTGTATATATATTTCCAGAGAAGTATTCTGTGGCAAATATAATTTTCAACATTTTCAGCAATTTCAAATCTCAATTGATTTTTATCGGCTGAATCTAACAAACAAAAGTACAAAAATTCTGCTTCATTACTCCCATTTCTTCTCCTTATATGATTAAAAACTCAATTTCTTTTTTCCTCATCTTAAATTCCATCCACGCTAATTTTAATTGGGAGCACGCTTCAAATATTGAAGTTTCATTGCTTGAATATCCACTACATTCACTCCAGGTGATACGACAGGTAACACTTTCGTGGAGTTGAGCAGCTTCAAAAATACCATCGCAATCTGAAATCTACTCTTCTTCGAACTTCGGGATATCATGCAAATTTTAAATTCTTCATTGCGCACTTTCCCAACGAAAAAAAAGTGAATAAAAGAGAGAAAAAAAAAGGCACATCTTTCCAATTAAGTCTGAAAGAGTATTCATCCAAATGCAAAAAATAATTAGTTGAATTTAATTGGAACAAAGTGGAAAAAAAACATATTTCTTCGAAAGACATAAATATCCGTCGATAATTAAACTTTCATTTTTTTAACAGTAGGGCTCAATTTTTCACCGGTCTCTCCTGAACGTATCATTATTTCTCCAACTTCAGAAGTTTGGGAAATTGAAATATGCTACGCTTTCATACGAATTACACAACTTCAACGAACATTTGAAGATGAAATATGCTCTCACGTTATTATCATCACCTTCTTTGTAATGATTCGAGAATTATTGGAAATTATTGCTATCAGCTTCCACTGGACTTTCACGTTAATCGAGAAATTTCGCTTAATGATAGAATAAAATTAACGAAATTCACTAATATCTTCCATCAAATTCATCTTTCTCTGCCGCCAAGTTCCTCTAATTTTCCCTCAATTTTTATCTATTCAAGACCATAAAGATCCCAGTGATCAAAAATGGTGAATTACATTTGTTACAGACACGTGTTTGAAAAAAAATGAAAAAAAAAACATGCAACTCTACGCATAAACCCTGTTTCGAAGCACGCCGCTCGTTTTTTATCCATCCAAAATATAATTGGCGGTGCGATGCACCTGTCTCCCCACTCTACACCAACAGCCGTGCGTCTTTACTCCCCCTCTACTTTCTCAATGTTCTTCTTCGCGTATACACAGTGTTTTTTAATCAGAAACTTCGGACGCGTGCCGTATCGAGCAACTCTACTCTTTTCTTTTGCTGCTCATTTTGTTGTCTTTTTCCACCACTACTTTACGCAATACGATGAAAAGAATTTGTGAAAGAACCTATGAAAGATACCCGGCCATTATGCTGTACTGATCTTGGCGTAGGCTTCGATAGAGCTCTAACCTTTTACCCACACATTGAAAACCTACTAGTAGCAGCAAAGAGAACTCTTGGATTTGTTATTCGTACGTCAAAATCATTCAAAAGCATTAATGTCATAAAACTGTTGTTTGATTCCCTAGTTAAACCGAAATTGTCCTATGGTTCGGTAGTCTGGTCTCCAATTTATTCAAGGTACTCTGAGAAGGTTGATGGTATTCAGAGACGATTTCTAAAGTACTTGTCGTGGAGGAGGGAGGGTGGCTATCCGCCGAGAGGATGTGATTATCAGAATCTTTGTAACGATTTCAGCTGCATCACACTCAAGCAGCAGAGGGCTCTCACAGTCACTTTATTTATGATCAATATAATTCGGAATAATATCGATTGTCCACTGCTGCTGAGTCGGATTGCCTTTAGGATACGACTCGCTGGTTTAAGATCCAATGCTATGATTTACCTTCCTTTCGCGGGTGGTAACCTTCCTCTTTCCTCTCCAATTTATCAAGCGGGTACATGTATCAACATTCTTATGGAACGCTTCCCCGAATGTGACCTTATCAATGACTCTGTAGATAAGATTGCCCTCAAATGCATTGATGTATTGAAATCGATTATGTAAAATCTATAAATCTTTGTTATGTACTTATAAGCTATCAATTGTTCAGTATTCTATATCATTCATCGCAATGTTGTTAATTTTTCGCTAAAAAAAGTCTGTTAATAATCGCCTGTAGCGACTCTGTAATTGGCTTCGGCTGTTAAGTTGCAAATAAATAAATAAATAAATACCCCAAGTTTGCCGAAACCTGGAAAAAACAGTCTCTGGAAAAAATGACTGGAAAAATAGCCCCAAAAAGAGTTTCTAAGTCAGGTGCGTGGGTATATCACCAATATATGTGGAGGTTGCATCGTGTGGTCTATTTTTTCTGCGAGCTATTTTCTCCGGCCTACAAAAAACTCTCGGTTCATCAAATGTGATTTTCTTTATTCATTCAATTTCATCAAATTCTTTATTTATCAATGAAATTTATCTCAACCATGTGTGTCCACAGCTATGTAAACTCATTCCTTGGGAATGATTTTTCTTTTTGGAAAAAAAAAACGGATGTTCCCCGACTGTGTGTCTTTACTACTGAATCCGATACTCAAACACAGTGGGCATTGAAATACGGTAGCCAGAATCCCAATGGGATGTCTCTGGCTCTGTTTACTCGTCCCACTGTGATCCGTTGAATATACATTGGATTTTTTTCTCTTCACTTTTTGAATTTAATTTTTCATAGTTCATAGTTGATAAATCATCGAATTCCCATTATTCATTGTGACAATATTTTTTATTCCATTTGGAAAAAAAAGAAAATACCTCCCAAAGGAATGCAGAAAAAAAAACATTAATTTTTCTAATTAAACAACAATAAAGGATGAATAATTTCAGAAAATTATTCAATTATTGGTATGATTACGCACAGATAATTTCAATGAAATTAACATTACGATGAGTCATTGTATGAAAACACAAAATTATCTATTTTATTAAGCCAATTAAATAAAATAATTCGGGAAAAAAATTGGAATTCGACACGTGCATTATACAAGTAAACATGCACACTTGTACACTGGAACCTGGGTACCCAAGATTTTACGATCTCAGCCTGAATGAAAAGAGGAGATTCCAAAAGGTAGTAGGGTAGTTCCCCCTCTAATAAAATCAGAAGAAAGAAGAAGAAAAGTGAAGTCACGCGAGCATCGTAAAGTGTACTTACGCATTTTCCTATTTCACGTTTCCATTATTCCTGATCGTTGTCTCGTGATCCCCTGTGTCCCCCATGTCTTGAGAAATAACGTTACCCCCACTACTTCATTCCTCTATTCTACTGGTAACCGCAAACCGCTGTTGCGCAAGAAAATACGGTGAAGAAGAAGAAGAAGAAAAAGAGGGAGCCCATAGGAATAAGAGAAAATGTTCGATGAAAAGGGAGATGGATCGCCAAGAAATGGGTATCGGCATGACACGATCGATCCTTTAACAATGCTCATTCTTCTCTCTTTTCTATTGCTACGTTCTGTCTGTGTGTGCGTAGGAATCTACGATCAGTTGAAGGAAAAATAAATCTCCATATCTGACGCGGCGAATAGTTGGCGTTTCCCCTCTGTAAGAAAACTTCAATGGGACTCAAAGGAAACCCGATGATTTCTTTGCGGGGAAGAAAAGATTCTTGGGCGAGGGTAGGTCCATCAATGGAGGGGGGAATTTTTTTTTTTTTTTACAAAAATTGAGAGTCTCGTGGCACGGGGACCGTTTCAAATCGTCCTCTTGTGCGTATATAACTATTGGCTTTCATGTGTATTTAAAATTTTTTTGAAATCCAAATGCGCCACCCATTTCGATTATGTTCAATGTGAATCGGCAGTTTTCAAAGGTTTTCAATGCAATCTTAGTTCGAACACATTTTCAATTAGTCGTGGAACTTTTGGGTAATCAAATTTCATTGACTTGGGAATGAGAAAATGGATCTGCAGTGACAATTGTAGAGAATTTTGTTTTTTAACTTGATTGAGTTTCGAAAAAAAACTAATTTTTAAAAAATTCTCCTGTCATGTGGAAATAAACAATTTAATTCAATCCATCAATTCCATCAATAATCATTAATTCCATCAATTTTCAATTTACGTCAAGGTAGTAGAGTCGAATTGGGGCTCACGTTCAACACTATGATTTTTTTTACTCCATTCAAAGAGTTCTTGAAGAGCCAGCTGACTTTGCTCTGCATGTCTGCAAAATTTTGGATGATTCCCGTACAGTTTGGGCACAATTAATTAATCATGTAGCATCACACTTACACAGAGAAAAATGTTTTCTTAATTTAAGAATGTGCAGTCACTTAATTTAAGATAGTAAAACTCATTTAAATTAAGTGACTTTTTTTTTTCTTAATTTAAGAAAGTAAAACTCACTTAAATTAAGTGACTTTTCTCACTTAAATCGAGTGACTTTTTCTTTCTCAATTTAAGGAACTGAAACTCACTTAAATTAAGTGACTTTCCTTACTTTAATCAAGTGACTTTTCTCACTTAAATCAAGTGACTTTTTCTTTCTTAATTTAAGAAAGTAAAACACTTAAATTAAGTGACTTTTCTCACTTAAATCAAGTGACTTTTTCTTTCTTAATTTAAGAAAGTAAAACACTTAAATTAAGTGACTTTTCTCACTTAAATCAAGTGACTTTTTCTTTCTTAATTTAAGGAACTGAAACTCATTTAAATCAAGTGACTTTCCTTACTTTAATCAAGTGACTTTTCTCACTTAAATCAAGTGAATTTTTCTTTCTTAATTTAAGAAAGGGAAACTCACTTAAATCAAGTGACTTTTTCTTTCTTAATTTAAGGAACTGAAACTCACTTAAATTAAGTGACTTTCCTTACTTTAATCAAGTGACTTTTCTCACTTAAATCAAGTGAATTTTTCGTTCTTAATTTAAGAAAGTAAAACTCACTTAAATTAAGTGACTTTTCTCACTTAAATCAAGTACCTTTTTCTTCCTTAATTTAAGGAACTAAAACTCACTTAAATTAAGTGACTTTCCTTACTTTAATCAAGTGACTTTTCTCACTTAAATCAAGTGACTTTTCTTTCTTAATTTAAGTGACCTGTGCTTTCTTAAATTAAGTGACTGCACATTCTTAAATTAAGAAAACGTTCTTCTCTGTGTAATAATGATTCCCGTTTAAAATCAAGATTGATTAAATAGAGATTTCTCAACTTACATCTGTGCAGGGTCTACCAAGTTCGGAAAATGGCTTGAAGGAATATTGGTCTTCAGGATTGTATCTCGAGCTTATATGACAAAGTGACCAAGCTCGTTTCAAGCCTGAATGTCCAGCTTCAATATAGCAAGCTAGAACCAAGATGGATCCCTTCTTCAGCCTCGATCTTCTTGAACTGGGTAATCTACTATCTGAAATTAATAATCCTAATAATAATAATAATAATAATAAGTTATTCACGTCGTGTGACATGTCAGATGCGTAAGCACGAACGTACCAGACCGCAGCTAGCTATAATCCCAATTTGCATTAGTATAGAAAAGAGTTGAAGAAAAAAAGAATGGAGTGAGAGAGGCTAGTGTAGAACAGTAAAAAAAAAACTAGAAATAACAAAGATGAAAGTAGTCTGTACACGGTAAGTATTCGAGTTGATTCAGAAACCTGACTGGCCCCTGGGTTTTTCGGTATTCAGGTGGCATATGTCGAGTCTGTGGAGCGTATGTCGAGGGGGGGTAAGCACCATGCCACTGTGAAAAAAAGCAAGAGGAAAGAGAGAAACAGAGAGAGAAAGAGAAATCTAAAAGTATTGGACCGTGATCCAGCATAGCTGCAGTGATCTCACATATAGTCATAGGTGTTCCGCTCCCCCCCCCCCTTCTTCCTGCTACTGCCCTGCCAGTGGTTGTCATTTTTAATCACCACAAAATAATTTTTTAATTAACAGGAATTCGACAGAAAATCTCCTATCCATCTCCATTTATCATGAAGCAAAACTCACTGAATGATCGAATTATTTTATTCTACAAAGAGACACCGCCATTGAGCTCTTCATAACATTAATTTATTGATGGTACGAAAAATTTTTTGAACGTATATCACTAAAAAAAAAATTGTAATAACCAACTGATTCATTCCGTTTGTGCACTATTTCATTTTTTACATTTATCCATTCTTTTGATCATTTATTTTCTGTTCATAGTGAAAAGATACAGTCAATGAAACGATGTAAAGAAAAAACAAATTGAATGAGAGAGTTGCGGATGTGTCAGGGGGAAATTTACTTCAATAATACGGACAAAAAGCACTTTACGTAGTGAGAATTCACGTGATTTTTGGAGCGCAATTGAGAGTCACCGGGAATTGTCGACCGTGCGTTTCTTTCCTTTTTTTTTCGAGTTTTTAGAGGGGTTGTGCTTCAACCCTCCGTTACAGCACGCACGAGCCTGTGTGTATTGAAGAAAAGGTGAGAGAGAAAGAGATAGAGAAGAATAAAGAGGGAGATTTTATGTGTTAGAGCGAGTGCTTCAGGGCACACGGGGTCGTAGCCATTCTCGGACACAAAAGAAATATCGTCGCATGCCAACGGCCCCTCCCCCCTTCTCCCTTCCTCCCCGACCGATCGGATTCATCCCTGAATAAAAATTCACCGTTCACCTATGCTTGCCGCTGCAAGGTTGGCCGTATCCGAACAATATTTTTTTATGGCCCTCTCCCAAAATTTTTCATGGGTAATTTTTCATTTTTATTCATCGAATCATTCTTTGAAATTGGACGTGCAAGTGTTTGCAAAATGACACGTTGGAATATCATTAATTTTATTTAAGTTCTTTTTCTTTTTTTGTTGACTTCTGATTAAGGAATTTTTTAATTATGGAACGGTTCTGCTTTTTATCTCTTTTTTATGTGAAATTTTACATTTTACGCGTTTTTAATTCAGTATTTTTGTAAATTATGTTATTAATCATGGAAATGGGGGAAAGTCTCTTTTTTTTTTTTTTGGTAAATTATTGAGCGTCATTTCGTTAGCAATTTAAATTTTGCCGGTTGATGTTGCAATATTGATGAAAATATTGTTTAATGTCTTCGTTTAGTTACGGTTATAAAAGTTCCCGGAAACACCGGTTTATTATGCGAAACTTAACCCTGCTATCTATTACCACAGAACCTGTCATTACAGATAAATATGATTATGAGTTTTTTTTCTTTCTTTTTCTTGTTTAACGGTACGGTGCATTTATCTATTGAGAAAATAATAGAATTCTAGTGAATTCATCGTTTCATTGAGAGGAAACTGATGTTGATATCAAATCCACTCAATGACTCAACTTTGAATGATTAGTTTTATGAATAATAATTATTATTTCGTGAAAGCAGAACTTGCTCGTGAAAATCCTGCAGCAGAACTGTCCTCTAGTTATAATGTTTATTCAATTCTTATGAAATTTATAAAAAAAATTTTTTTTATGAAATCAGGTTCGATTCATTTATATTTAAGAAATAAATTGATTGTAATTGACATTCATAATTAATTAGTCTCGCCGATTATTTGTAATTATTATTCGTTTGTTATTTATTTATCGTTTCAAGGAAGTTAATTCTTCTTAATGTTCAAAAAAGTTTTTGAACATTAAGGAATTTTTTTTTTTTTTTTTCATTGAGGAAGCTCTTAACACGCGAGAAGAAATCATAAACTTATGTTGAATCAAATGATCATTCACTCGAAGTCCATTTCACCTTCTTTTGTAAACTTTGTAAATTATGTAAATTATCATTCCACTTAAGCTAATGTGCCAACTGGCAAAGTCATAGTAATTAACAATGGAGATAAGGTTTAAATGTAAAAAGCTGCAAAAGAAATTACCCAAGTGATGCTGAATTTATATCGGAAAAATTGAAAATTGAAACTTTGGAAATTTATATTAATGTCAAAGAAACAAAAGTCACTGTAAAATTATGTAACCCCCCTTGCTAAAAGGGAACCCCTTATTCATCAATAATGAAGGAATAAATGATAATTCGAACAATTTAATGAATCATCAAATTCATCAATACAAAATTTTCCAGCAAAACCATTTCAATGGAAATTCTAATAAAAATCAATTGACTAAAGAGAAAGTAAAAATATTCCAACATTGATTATTTTTACACATGTTGAACATCAAAAGCAACAGTTGCTGGAGTAAAGATTGTGCGCCTGAAGGTACAACAAGTGGTCGAGGGTGGCAGTGAATATTTCGAATGCAGAGGAATGGTTGGAGTGAGAAGACAATAATTGAGAAATGAAGAGAAATGCACTGGTCCATATGGGAATTATCCAGTGCTAAAATAAAATAAAAACTCGGTAGGGAGAGAGAAAATTTTTGAGGATACGCCAGGGGGCTTTCACGAAGGGAGAAAGACGAGAGGAGTGGGGGCAAAAACTTTTAGGGGCGAAAGAGAGAGGGACGGGGTAGGAGAGGAAGGAGAAAAACAGGAGGTCAAAAACCATCTGCCCGCATACGTTATCCCCCCACACGACACTGGCGTGTGCGCCCGTGCGTTGTGTATATTGCACCCGTAAGAGAAAAACCACTCGGTCAGAAAATAAGAATTAAAAACCAGAAGTAAATCGGAAATGGCTCAACTATGGGAGGAACTACGGCCAACACTTACACACATTTCACTTCTATTGGAAATGGGTGTGATAAATAAGTTTTCAACACAATTTATTCTCTTTAATGTTCAAGACTTTATTTAATTGCACGAGAGACTAACTACTTGTCACCAAGGCCCGAAAAGTATCGGTACCCAAAGACAAAAAACCCTCAGTTCTTTCTCCCTATGGAATCATTGTTTATGTTTATGTTAGTCGCCGACTCGCTGGCTCTTGCTACGTCGATTCGTTTTTGAAACTCATAATCTCGATTTAAATAAATGATTCTCAGTAAAGATATAAAATAATAATCCAATAACTTCAACCCCAAAATAATGATTCTCAAATGAAAAAAATTGTGTTTTACCTGTAATTATCATTTGGAGTGAAGTTATCAGTAATTTTTTCGTAACACTTGTATGGAATTATGCAACATTTTTATTCGTAGTCATTTTTTTTCCAATGGAAGAGAAATCAATTAAAAATATCTTATACATTCAATCATCAGTAAATGAAATGAAACGAAAAAGGTCACTTTCGGAAAAATTCAAAAAGTTTAATGTATCTGGACACATTTGATAGATAGGATCTTTCGAAAAAAGAAGTGCGTACGATGGGAATTTCCCTCCAACTTATTTGACGTTCGAAGGACGTCGACAATTACTGCATTGTCGGTGTTTATACATCACAATGAAGGAGTAAGAGAGAAAAGAAATATAAAGGACTTTTTGAGTTTTAGTCCAAACACCAACTTCTGATGCCCCAATGGAGTGTAGCTCAAAGGGGGCAGCTGTTTCTTGTATACAGTCTCTCCTTCAGCATCAGATGCTCACAGGGGCACACGACTCTCTCTCTGTTCCACACTGACACATTGGCTAACTCATGTGTTTCTTCTCCCCTCTCTCTACACTACGTGTATTCACTTCACCTGTCCTCGTCTTTTACATAGTAAACACAAGTTGAAAAAGGACGAGACAGCCACGCTTCGGCCACGCGACACTCTAACCCCAAAAATATGAAAAATCATCGAAAAAACCTTCAACTTTTTTCTCCCTAAAAATACAAGGGATACAAAAATTCACTACTGCATCTAGTAAAGAAATTTCTGAAAGTCAACAAACCGGAATCGTCGAACAGTGTTTACACTCATTCCATACATTTCTTGAGTCATTTTTTTCTCAACGAATTTCCAGCCCACTGCTACCATGCGGCATTGATATTTTTTCATTCCCTCTTTTGGGTGAATAGTGATAAAAAATTTTTAGGATCACTGCTCATTGCGTGCATGAGTCAATGCAAGCTGTCATCCCGGCGCCGTCCGAATTCTTCTGGTATTCTCTCATCCTATTCCAACGTTTTTTTATGGTGATATTAAGACGCCAAGAGATTCTACATAAATCAAAAGTTTAACTATGTGTATTCAACAATATTGCGTTTTTATTCTGAAAGTCAGCTGTTCTGTTCGATGGATTTTTTTTACTTAATTTGGGCTTTATTGGAAAGCATGTCTACTGAAAAATACTGGAGTTTAAACTACTTTGGTTCAATTTTCTCAAAACAATTGATAGAGTAGTAGAATAATTCAGATCGATTCCATTTTGGAGTTCACTTTCAGAGGATATGAATTTCCTAGATGCATCGATTCTATTTCGTCACCAGTTTCCTTCCAATATCCCAGAATTTGAACCAAATAAAAAAATTTTGTTACAATTTTTTTTTGCATTTCTGAGATTCCTCTTCAAAAAAGGTGATTTTGCGAATGACTCTATCTTGTTCAAATATTGGGACATCTTTAAAAAACACTAACGATAAAATACACTCAATACTAAGCAAACTACACAGAGAAAAATGTTTTCTTAATTTAAGAATGTACAGATCACTTAAATTAAGAAAGGAAAGTCACTTGATTTAAGTGATAAAACTCACTTGATTTGAGTGAGTTTTACTTTCTTAAATTAAGACAGAAAAAGTCACTTAATTTGAGTGAATTTTACTTTCTTAAATTAAGAAAGAAAAAGTTACTTGATTTAAGTGAGAAAAGTCGCTTAATTTAAGTGAGTTCTACTTTCTTAAATTAAGAAAGACAAAGTCACTTGATTTAAGTGAGAAAAGTTACTTAATTTAAGTGAGAAAAGTCACTTAATTTAAGTGAGTTCTACTTTCTTAAATTAAGAAAGACAAAGTCACTTGATTTAAGGGAGAAAAGTTACTTAATTTAAGTGAGAAAAAATACTTAATTTAAGTGAGAAAAGTCACTTGATTTAAGTGAGAAAAGTCACTTAATTTAAGTAAGTTCTACTTTCTTAAATTAAGAAAGAAAAAGTTACTTAATTTAAGTGAGAAAAGTTACTTAATTTAAGTGAGAAAAGTCGCTTAATTTAAGTGAGTTCTACTTTCTTAAATTAAGAAAGACAAAGTCACTTGATTTAAGTGAGAAAAGTTACTTAATTTACGAAAAGTCACTTAATTTAAGTGACCTGCCATTCTTAAATTAAGTGACTGCACATTCTTAAATTAAGTAAACGTTTTTCTCTGTGTAGAAATAGATAATCTGAGCGACAACCAAATCCATTAAATTTGTTTTTTCAACAAAGATTCCTTCAGCTTTCTGATAAATTTCCTGCAATTCCAAAGTGTCATTATTTCCTTAGAGTAAATGCAAACTATGTTCTAGCGATGATTACGTTGATCCAAAAAACATTGCAAACAAAAATCCTCAACGATTTTTGAAAATTCTCAATCAGCCTGAAAGTTAAATAAAAAAGTACCATTCTGCACACGTGTTACATATCTGAAAAATTCTCAGTGGTATCGTTTCTCAATAGCTTTTGCAATGAGGGTCTCCCATACGATCGGGTATAATTTAGCACATTGTGTTACGTGGAGCAAAGGGAAAAGGGGGAAGGGGAGGGAGTGCTCATAACGACACGCAGAAAGAAGTACGGCGTCAATTTGACAGAGGACACAAAGTGAGTGAGGGAGAGATGTGTATCTAGAAGAAAGAAAAGCAGAGAAATAAAAGAGAAAATGAAGGGGAGTAGAATTACCTTTTTTTTTTTGCTTCTATATTGAATGGAGAGCACCTACGATTTAAGTCCTAGGGTTTTAGAGTGAGATATATGCAGGGTGGAGGGATAGAGGGGATATTCGTGTGTATACGTAAGCTCTGTGTGGATGGTGCGTAACAGAAGTGCGTAGGCATTGGTCTTGCACACGTGCACGGGCACGCGCCTCAACAAAGGACCCGCACCGGCATCCACCCCCCTCTCTCGTTCTCTATTTTCACCCCTCAGGTTCCCTACTGTCAATCTCCCTCTTCTCACTCTTTTCATTTCTATTCAATGAAAACGTTTTCCCGTACAAATATTCACTCTATCCTTTCGACTCTATCGGCATGCACATAATATTCTTTCTATAGAAACGATTAAACCTTTTATTTCTACAGTTACTCTTATACTTCATTAATTATTCATTTTTGTTCATTCGAATTTTTCGACTGGGAGAAAAGACACTGAGTACGTTTTTTTTTTCATCAAGTGTTCGACTTCAAATAGAGAAAAGAGATTATATCGATTGTAATAACATAATGTTTTTTGACCGTTCAAAATTAATATTTTGGTGGATAATTGGCCGTGCGGTCATTAATTCAATAAACTCAATTAATAAAAAGTTGAATTTTCATTGTCAACGTTTCGGCTCATTCAACATGAACCCTCAGTTCAGTTTTCATCATAAAAATTCAGTCACAGTGTTCTATCCGTATTTTAGCCATTCTCACAGCAGTATTATGACCATAATAACCCCTAACTGTCACTATTGTGACAAAATTTTGTATGTATAACGTTTGTTTAACTTCTAATGTCTCAAATTGTTACATTTATTGATAATTTCATAATGTTGCCTTTTTACAGATAGAATTGATGAATTTTAATGTCCTGATGAGGGCTCATGTTGAATGAGCCGAAACGTTGACAATAAAAATTCAACTTTTTATTAATTGAGTTTATTGAATTAATGACCGCAAGGCCAGTTATCCACCGAAATATTATATCGATTATTTATTTGGAAAAGATAAATAATCCTTCCGTGGGATGATAAAAGTTATGGATGTAGTCAATTTCCTGATTTTTTTAGGAAGCTAGGGAAAGTCCTGTGGGAAAATACGACACTGTGATTATTTATTTATTTTTGGAATCGATATCCTTGCGACAAGAATAGTTCTGGAAAATCGTTAATTTCTGGGAAAGTTTTAGAATTGAATTGTGTAATTTATAGTAGTTGAAAAAGTTTGCTGAAGATGATTGACAAACACATTTTTTACGATACCTTCTTGTGATGCAAAGAAATATCATCAAATGTTTATTCGACCAAACGATTTTGAGGCTGATGAAACGATTTTGATAGTCTTTAGATAAGGGAGGGCCGCTTCAATCGAATAATAAAAAAAAAAGCGGGAATTCGCAATGCAGAAAAGTTCTGTCCGACAATTTGTAATTAAGTAGAGTTTCTTCAGATAAGAGATTCAGTGCAACTACAATTTCTGCACAGAAAACAGGCGAACTAAATTTTGTGTCAAAAAGAGCTTTGTCTTTAAACTTTCAACGAAATTGTTGAGAGAGAATTTTTGAAAGTGCATTTCTTATCTGATCCCAACTGTGACCGACGAATAAATTTTTGTATGTGGAGTCTTTTTGCAGCCCTAAAAATCACTTGAACCCATCATAGCTGGAAAATAATTGATGAATTAAAAAATGATAGAAATTGAAATATTGATTCTCCAAATGATTATTGAACACTTTTTTGTTTCTCGTAGGATCACAAAGCCAAAAGTTAATGATTTCTATTTATTTTGAATGATACGATCAAACTATGCTAAATTCAAAGTTTCAATTAACATACAAACACAGGAAAAAATGTTTTCTTAATTTAAGAATGTGCAGTCACTTAATTCAAGAATGGCAGGTCACTTAAATTAAGTGACTTTTCTCACTTAAATCAAGTGATTTTTCCTTTCTTAATTTAAGAAAGTAAAACTCTCTTAAATTAAGTGACTTTTTTCACTTAAATCAAGTGATTTTTCTCACTTAAATCAAGTAACTTTTTCTTTCTTAATTTAAGGAAGTACGTCACTTAAATTGAGTGACGTTTCTCACTTAAATCAAGTGACTTTTTTTTTCTTAATTTAAGAAAGTAAAACTCACTTAAATCAAGTGACTTTTCTCACTTAAATCAAGTGACTTTTTTTTTCTTAATTTAAGAAAGTAAAACTCTCTTAAATTAAGTGACTTTTTTCACTTAAATCAAGTAACTTTTTCTTTCTTAATTTAAGGAAGTAAGTCACTTAAATTGAGTGACGTTTCTCACTTAAATCAAGTGACTTTTTTTTTCTTAATTTAAGAAAGTAAAACTCACTTAAATCAAGTGACTTTTCTCACTTAAATCAAGTGACTTTTCTTTCTTAATTCAAGTGACCTGCACATTCTTAAAATAAGTGACTGCACATTCTTAAATTAAGAAAACATTTTTCTCCGTAAACGTAATCGGAAAATTCCAATAATTTAAAACTAAGTCTGTGTTGGATAATGTTTTTCAGTCATGAATACATTTCCAATGTTGTTTTTTCTCCTAAGCATAATTCAACGAAAAATAACCGACAAATTTTTCCTAAATGCTCAAAAGTTTATTTTACTGAGAAATTCTGGAAAAAAAAATTTACCCAAGAATTTACTGTCACCAGAGTATAATAAGTCTCTCGAGAATCTCACCATGACTCTGTTCATTCGAGTCGATAGATAAAGTTGGGCCTGAAGAGGGAAAAAAAGAACAAATCCAAACGGTTTTGCATGTGAGTCTTCATATGGATGAGTGTGCTCCACCGAGTGGCCAGCACGTGGTATTGGTTAGGATGAGATATTAACGGCCTCAGCGTGATTTATGAAATCGTCGTCAGGATCACACGTGTTCCCCACTGCCACTGAACGCCTTTCTTTCAACTTTCATCGTTTCGTTCTTCCTTTTTTTTCTACATCATTCGTGTCGATCCATTACTCATACATCGCTGTACATATTTTTTCCCCTCATTTACCTTTTTACCCAGAAAAAAAATTTACGCGAAGAGAAAAAAAAATTGAGCCATGATATTCTTTATTATTCAATGAATTTTCATGCATAATCCAATTAGGAAAGTGACGAAAATCCGTTAAAATTCATTCTGACAATCGTAACGAAACTGTTAACATATTTCATCAAAAAATTTTCTTTGAAAAGAGTATATTTATTGTTGAAACAAGCAATAAAATGATCAATTTGAAAAATCTTCAATTCTAAATAACTAATAAAAATGAATTAATTCCAATCTACTAATTTCTAAAAATGAATAATTATTGACTCTTCTCAGTTCCAAGAAATTCAATTGTTGGGAGAAAGCATTTTTTCCTCAGTGTAATGATATTTATATTTAATTTAAAGTTCACGTGATATTGGAAATTTCCAATCTTTTTATTTCTCAATAAGATAAATTTTTTCTCTCAGTGTAGTACAATAAAATTCTGTACCTTACGCGTGCTGAGTAGTATATCACGGACCTAGGGCAGAAAAGAAGCCACATCAAGCGTGAGAGAAGCTGGGAAATATCATAGGAAAAATAACAGAAGACTAAAGCCGTGACATCTGTGTGTTGCATATTGGGAAGAAACAAAATCCATCGGTTCTAAACCAATAATCCTAAAAAAAAATCCTCACGACTGTTAGTATTCCATAACGTTTGGAGAAAAGCCCCAAAAAATCAGTGTATCCGGAGTCCGGTTATACCAGAAAGAAGGAAAGACTAACCACGATACATATATGAAGGGCAACTGTGCTTCATTCCTCGTTTTTTGCCCACTCCATATATTTTGTATTATAAATTCGGTCGAGCCCCACTTTATGCTCGTATAACCCCGGCTTTAAGTCCCGAATTCGGCTTAGGTATAAAACTGGGTCTCTCCACCTATATATACCTTGCCCCCTTTTCTCTTTCATTTTTAGCCCCCCCTCTCTCTCCTATCGCGGGCAAAACTTCAGGCTTTTTCGAATGTTAATCGTAGGGGTGAAATTTTGATTTATGCGTACTCTACCCCTCAGTACTATCCCATTGTGCCACTACACTCTGATCTAATTAAAAAAAAGATTTAGAAAAAGAGGAAGACCGCATTAACGCAGTGCTCAGTGAATAAATTGTCGTCAACCAGTTGCACCAGTGAATATTCCTGATTTCATTTTGATCATCCCTAAAAAACTCGTTCAAGTTCTTTTTATATCATTATTATTATTTCTTTGTGAATCGTTGGAATTCGATTTACAAACGAATATCTCATTTATTCCGTTCTTTATGATTATAATTGAAGTATTCCATGAAACTTGCATTTTCAAGTTGACCTATTTTTTTGAAATTTCATCTTGAAAGTTGTTTTATTTTGGATGTCTATGCTTATTCTCAGTGTTTCATTCCCTGATTAATAACATAGTACACAGAGAAAAATGTTTTCTTAGCTTAAGAATGTGCAGTCACTTAATTTAAGAATGTACAGGTCACTTAAATTAAGAAAGTAAAGTCACTTAATTTAAGTGAGTTTTACTTTCTTAAATTAAGGAAGAAAAAGTCACTTAATTTAAGTGACTTTTACTTTCTTAAATTAAGAAAGAAAAAGTCACTTAATTTAAGTGACTTTTACTTTCTTAAATTAAGAAAGAAATAGTTACTTGATTTAAGTGAGAAAAGTCACTTAATTTAAGTGACTTTTATTTTCTTAAATTAAGAAAGAAATAGTTACTTGATTTAAGTGAGGAAAGTCACTTAATTTAAGTGACTTTTACTTTCTTAAATTAAGAATGAAAAATTTACTTGATTTGAGTGAGAAAAGTCACTTAATTTGAGTGACTTCTACTTTGTCAAATTAAGAATGAAAAAGTTACTTGATTTAAGTGAGAAAAGTCACTTAATTTAAGTGAGTCTTACTTTCTTAAATTAAGAAAGAAAAAGTCACTTGATTTAAGTGAGAAGAATCACTTAATTTAAGTGAGTTTTACTTTCTTAAATTGAGGAAGAAAAAGTCACTTGATTTAAGTGAGAAGAATCACTTAATTTAAGTGAGTTTTACTTTCTTAAGTTAAGAAAGATAAAGTCACTTGAGTTAAGTGAGAAAAGTCACTTAATTTAAGTGAGTTTTACTTTCTTAAGTTAAGAAAGATAAAGTCACTTGAGTTAAGTGAGAGAAGTCACTTAATTTAAGTGAGTTTTACTTTCTTAAATTAAGAAAGAAAAAGTCACTTGATTTAAGTGAGAAAAGTCACTTAATTTAAGTGACTTTTACTTTCTTAAATTAAGAAAGAAAAAGTCACTTGATTTAAGTGAGAAAGGTCACTTAATTTAAGTGACTTTTACTTTCTTAAATTAAAAAAAAAAGTCACTCAATTTAAGTGACTTTTACTTTCTTAAATTAAGGAAGAAAAAGTCACTTGATTTAAGTGAGAAAAGTCACTTAATTTAAGAATGGTAGATCACTTAAATTAAGTGACAGCACATTCTTAAATTAAGAAAACATTTTTCTCTATGTAATAATTAGAGTGGTTCAAAATTACGATGCTTATAATAGTACAATACTATTTTGCACGATTTGCAATGAGTTTCAGTGATCTTCGTTGCAATTTATCGAAAATTCGTTCGAAAATCAAAGATCTTCCCCATACTACCGACCGAGCTCCTAAATAATCCCTCACATTTCTTCATCTATTTCGACGGAATACGACAAAAGTTATTCGGAACATTAAAAAATTGAGAGAAACACAAGGAGAAAACATGAGGTTGACACGTCTTCTGTGACACCATAAAATCCATATTTTCCCTAAAAACCTCTTCCTTTCCGCCCTCCGAAAAATCCCATTAACACCGCTCTTGTTTTGCAACTCTGTTAAACACGAATCCTCCTTCTTCCTGAATCGTAGAAAGCCGACAAAAACTGAAATGAACTTTTTTTCCTCAAAAAAAAAGAGAAAAGAAAAAAAACTGCATCAACACACGTACAACACCGGAACTCTTCTCGAACGAGAGCGCTCTCTATCTCCGCCCCGAAACACGAAACTTCCGCGGCGCACCGAATATTCCCACTCCTCTCCCGCCCATTCTGTATTCTACTTTTATAAAAACCTTCGGATAAAATAATGAATGAAATATTTAAGGATGCGTTTTGTAATTCACATGAGATTTCTCTCATATTTTCCATCATATTTCATACATCAATGATATTTTTTCTTCTTTTTTTTTCATTATGAAGAGAAACTTCAATATATCGAACACCTGGGAATCTATTGGGATCATCCCTCTGGATTTATTGAAAAAAATCTTCTATAAACCCGTTCGATGATCCTCCGCATTCAAAATGAATTTATTCATTCATTACATATATATATATATATATATATATATATATATATATATATGTATGTGTGTGTGTTCGTGTAATTAGAGCGTGCAAAAGGCCAATAACAAAAAAAAATCATTTATGTCGACAAATCCATGGGGTTCACAAATAAAAGATTACGGGGACGTCGATGTTATTTTTAAAAAATGCAAATGGCCAAAATGCCCATTTTTAGTTCGTTATCCCTTCTGCAGATCTCTCTCCGTAATCTCTCATCGATGTTTCATAATAAAAGACTCACTAAAACGATTATAACCCCCCCCCCTCTCTCCCTGTAGTATTCTTTTCATATAAATGTCGTATCTGTACAACTATACTTTCTACGTGGGTGTACTGTCGAATTTATTTTATTGACGCAGATGATTACAGTTGTGTTTGGATTAAAACTCGTTTTGCATTCACGTAACAAAATACTAAGGAGACAGTAAATCAAGAATTCGGATGTTTATTCATTTCAATGAGTTATACTAACAAGGTTATAAAAAATTTCGACTCACCTCTGATGAAACTAAAAATTGTTATCGATGATTATTATTTGTATACTGGAAATAAATGTTAAAAAAACACTCGAAACTCTTTTTTTCATCATTGATATACCTAAAGATGTAAAATTACCAGTAATTCTAGTTGCAGTAAAATTACGGTAAAAATACCGTAATATTACCATATTGTGACGTAATTGGAAAAAACTACTTGTTTTGATGTAAAATTACCGTCAAAATTTTTTGATCTAACGATACCGTAATTTACTGTAATTTCCATCTATATAAATGATTCAAGAAAAAATTTCCATATTCAAAGAAATACTTTTCAAGTAGTCAATTATATGAGAGTTAGTATTGGAATTTTTTTTTTATTAAATTTTTTAAAAGGACAATTATTTAATTTTGTTAATCATTCAATGAGAACAGTTACCCCATTTATTCATTTTTACCTCCTCAGGATTTTCATACATCAATATTTAGAATAATATGTTAGGAACATTAATGATAATAACAACAATTTTATAATTTTTCATTGGCTGTCACTGACTATAAAAAACTTAACACAAATGATGATGAAAAAGGCTGCAAATTGATTTAAAAAATTAATTCCGTAATTCATCTATATAGATGTAAATTTACCGTTATGTCTCTAAAAATATTATATTATATATAAAATATGATATTTTCCTCTCTCTTTTTTATGTGATATTGTCATATGATACAACTGTATTTTTTTCAAATTCCAATAATAAATAACTATCTATTTTTCAATGTAGGGGAGGGCGGGGCAAAATGGACCCCCGGGGTAAAATGGACCCCGGGGCAAAATGGACCCCAGGGGCAAAACGGACCCCGGGGCAAAATGGACCCCTTTTTTTTCTTCGTTTTTTTTTATTTGTGTGAGCATTGAGTCAGATAGAACATATTCACATCCTTGTATCAAAAGGAAAGCGGGAAAAACGGGAATTTTTTACTATTTTTAAAAGTAAAAATCAAAATAGTAAAATTTTGAGTTATGCACTGAGAGAATTTGTCGAACTGTGTAACAAAAAATATAGCAGGAAAGACCTTGATTATGAAATATATTAATTAATATGTTAACAGCGACCAAATTTTTATCAAGTACAACTATCAGATAGTAAACATAGGGGAAGGTTGGGTAAAATGGACACTCCAATTGAACGGTTCGAGATAGAAATTTTCTGATGATTCCATTGAAAACCTAAGAAAATTTTAGGCGGAAAATATGTGTCAAAATTTTTTTTCCCATTTTTCGAAAAATTTACTTTTTTTGCCAAGTTTTGAAGAGGTTTTCCTCTTGAACATCGGAAAAATTCACTTTTTCGGTGATATCTCCGGTTCTGTTGATCGTAGCGACCTGGCGTTGATCTCAAATGAAAGGTGAGCTCATTTCCCATGAATTTATTGGGTTTTAAAAACAATATTATCAATTTTTCGAATATTTATGAATCATTTTTTGAAACTCAGTTTTTGCCCTATAAATACTTGAAAAATTGATATTATCCCTTCTTTAACCCCATTAATCCATGGGAAATGAGCTCACCTTTCATTTAAGATCAACCCCAGGTCGCTACAATCAAGAGAACCAGAGCTATTCCCAAAAAACTGAAATTTTCCCAAAAATAGAAGACTTTCACCTTCAAATCTTGCAAAAAAAATGAAATTTTTGAAAAATTCCAAAAAATAACTTCTGACATATGATTTTCATGGGAAATCTCCTCATGTTTACAATGGAATCATCAGAAAAAATCTATCTCCAATATTTCCATCCATTTCCAGTAAATTTCATCGTATAAAATGCCAAAACCAACCCGTGCCCGTTTTAACCCTGGTGTCCATTTTACCCCATTTTCCCCTAAGTATAATTTAGCTTTTTTAGTTATAATTCTAGGTGCGATCATTGATCTAGAATAGTTCGTTTTTACTTTTAAGAAATAGTCATGCCAGTGGGAAAAAATCCTCTTAGTGTTGGCACTTTTTTGCCCCATAACTAAGACCAGATGAGGGTTCATGATGGATATAGTACTTGAACAAATCGCTATATTTTTCCTTGAGAAAGAAAGAGAATTTGATTTAATTAACTATTAATATTCGCCAATCACAAAAAGATATTCTCTTGCTTAGGAACGTTTCATTTTATTCAATTGTGAATCCTGGAAGTATCTTATACCAAAAAATCTTATGGCTCGGGATCATCCATTAAAAATTTTCTAGCCCATTCCATTGATTCTTGCAGTATTGGAATTGTAATGAGCGATTCTTCAAACCCCTAAAGTTTGTAAGGTGGATGCCGACATCACCCTGTATATTTATCATGAACTCTCATCCACGCCTTAGTTATGACGCAAAAAATAATTTGAAAAAAAGTGCCCATAACTTAATTAAAAATAGTAGAAAAATTGAAAGTTTCATTTCGATGTTCATCTTACCCCCCTTCCCCTGAATACAAAAATTCGAATGTATTCGATATGACGCAATGTACACTCAACGAAAAAAAAAATTTATGCAAAAAAAAGAGGGGTCCATTTTGCCCCGGGGTCCATTTTACCCCGGGGGTCCATTTTGCCCCGCTCTCCCCTATATTTTCCTCTTCATTTTGTGATATTTTTTATATGATATTATTTTGTAGTGCGATATTTTAGGCATGATTTTTTTTTGCATTGTGATATTTTTACGGTGATATTAATGTCTGTGATCTAAAGACCGGGAACCCTAAAAATGTGATAATTACGGTAGTTTACTTTGAAAATCAGTGTTTTTACCATTTTTGTTATTTACTGACATTCGGTGAATTACAGTATTGAAGCCGTAAAATTACCGTAAAAATTACTGGTATCGTTACCTTTTCACATCTCTAGATAGGAGAGAGTGAGGCAAAATGGACCCTCACAGCAACATGATTAAGGAATTTTTTTCGTAATGAAGGACTCGATGAAAAAATCTGAAAAAATTTGTGAAAATCCTCCAACATATCTATATTGTTTGTAAATTTTTTCAGATTTTTTGGAGCAACTGCTGCTTTTTAAAAAAATCTCGAATCATCTCATCTTCTAGGTCCATTTTGCCCCACTCTCCCCTATACCTAAGAAAAAGAAAAAAAAATTATCACCAAATTTTATTCTCAAAAAAATTCCATATCCAATAATCTTCCACCAGAGTCCTTCATCCAGCGCATTTACCTCAGATAACAGAAGGAAAGGCATTCTCCAAAAGTTCGCCATATGGCTCGCGCCAAGGTACACTAACACATCTCTACCACTACCCCGATTCTATCGGTTAATGCAAGCGAGAAAGAGAGCCAAGAAATGCACTAGAACATGAGTGCAAGTGAGACAAAAACATCGTCCCCTCAGGCATTACACGATATACAAGGGGGCTGGTATAGTTGGCTGGCGCGTGCTCAGAACCCCCCACTTTTTTTTCTCCCCCCAACAACCATCGGGTAACACAAGCCGTCCTACCCTAAAGTACTCTGCGCACTTCTTTTATAAAATACTAACATAAGTATATATGTGTGTGCGTGTGTTCTGTGCGTATGAGAGAGCCCAACGCGCCATGGCGATACCTAAACCATCACTTCTATCGGATGTGTACGGAGGGAGCTCATTCCGAATGCGGACGCCATGCGGCGCGTAGCACGCGACGTGTGTTCTAAAATTTAAAAGCAAAAAGCAGAAAAGAAACAGCTAAACATCAAATAATTCTCACAAGTGACAGAGAGCGAGAGGAACAGAGAATCATTTGAAAAAACGTTACAATCCAATATAATTGTGAGCAAAGTGAATGTATAGAGTGCTTCCAATTTCGGTTAAAGTGGCTTTTTTTCTATTTAATTGGAGAATTATTTTGTGATTAATATAGTAAAGTCGACGACCGTTGTCAAGCGAGTGACCTCATGCTTTAGCTAACGGCGCCATAACGACAATTGACACCCAACGTTTTTTTTTAGTCCAGTTGAATGAGCTGAAGAGCAAGAAGAAAGTGACTAATTGAGAAAATATTTAATTACTCAATAGAACTGAATAAATTGTGTTGATTAAGTGAGAGAAAAAGTTAAAATTTCGCATGTTGGAGATCGTAAAATTCATTGAGATTATTCGACAAGAGAATCAATGTGACTTCGTTTATTGTCATTATTTCTTGATTTCATTTTTTTTTCATCTCCCTCTTTTCCCCGCTCATCATCCTATTGCTCTGTCCGAACGACAGTTGGAGACCGCCAGAGAAACGTTTTATTTATAAAGCCCGGCATCAATTAGATTCGTCCTCGAGTGGCATTAGAGTCGATGAGACTAACTAAAAAATTTAAAACATTGAAATAACCAGAAAGTATTCTACATTCCTCTTAAAGTGTAATAACTCGACGATTAATTTTTTTTCTATTAGTAACTGAAAAGGAAATTCTTTATTTAAAATGACGACAATGGGTGTAACGGTTTACTGCAACCGAGTGCAGGTTAATAATGGCGATCAGGAGCAACTAATGTTGCTCAGAACGCTTCAGGATAATGAGAGTAATATACTTGGTAATCAGCCACATTTAATTGTTCAAAAGGGCTTAAATAATAATTCAAATATTAATACAAATACTTCAAGTGTATTGCCACCTTATGATCCATCGAGACTTAAGAAACATGGAAAAAACGGGCAACCACCCCCGGTTGCTGTTGCGAGACGCAATGCGAGAGAAAGGAATCGCGTTAAACAAGTTAATAATGGTTTTGCAACGTTGAGACAACATATACCGAATCATATTGCTGCTGGTTATGGCGACAGGGGTAAGAAATTGTCCAAAGTGGAAACTTTGAGGATGGCAGTTGAGTATATAAGAGGACTCCAGAGATTAATTGCTGAGGCTGATGGGCTAGAGTATGATCCAAATTCGAGTATTGCTAATAATATACCGTCACCAAGTAGTAGTATTGTTTCATCGAATCATAATGGTTCTGGTGAGAGACTTGCACTTGATGATGAAGTCAATGCAGAAGAGGAAGACGGGGATAATCAGCAGGACGATGAGGAAGAGGATAATAAAAGAACAACATTGTTGACTAGGTAACTAGAATTTTCGTTAATTTAAGCAGATTTGAATGGAGTAACTGCAAAATAGTAAATTAGGCAACATCGGTAAATGCAGAAGGAGCCTTTTTCCTGTTTTGTCCATTTCAATGCTAGCTCTAATTGCAAAAAGAAATAGATGTTCGTGATCCAATTTTTTTTTCAAAATTGGGTGTTATCCTAATTTTTTATTTAGATCGTCTCAATTTTTTCTATTATGTTCATAATAACCTAGTATCTAACTTGGAAGGAAAAATATCCACTATAAAAAAAATATAATCCAATAGTTTTTGCTTCCCCCATTGGAATATTATTTATCTTTCTCTGCTCACTCAGTCTGATTTATGCTAAATAATTTAACAGACCGATTTGTTTAAAAAAATTCATCCCAACCCCCTTTAACTGCCTGACATGTTCCTTTTTATTTCAATTTCTTTTCACTCGAATTATAACTTGGCCCCAAATTAATTCACCGTTTTGGCCCTTTGGGTTTTCTCTCTCCCTCTCTTTCTCTTTTTGGAGTAACCAAGTCCTCGATTCGCATATGCGAGTATAACAAATGAAATGAAGAAAAAAAAAAATCAAAAGAAGGGTCTCTATCTCTGTTGTTGTGTCCCGCGGGGTGGGATCAGCACCACGAGAATGCAAAAGTCCCCAATGGCAAAACCCTGGTATAATCATATTTTGTCCATGCATTAATTCCTTTCTGCTTCATTCTTTCATTTCACAATTTTTTTCCTTCATTCCCTCGTACTTTCTTCTTTTTTTTTTCATTTGTACTTTTTACTTCTGGTCTTATCCTCTCTATACTTGCCACAGAGGGCAAGATTTATAGGCAGACAATGCTTAAGACCTGTCTTGCCTCCTCTTTTATAGGCAAAAAGAGAGACTCGTTAGAATTAACATGTATGAAGATTAAGGAGACTATAAAAAAAAATATTTCATAGAAATTAACGAATTTTTCGCTCAACATTTTTTTAATTGTTTTATTTTCTTTCAATTTTCCCACAGATTATCACCAAATCCGGTAGTAACAATGTCACCAAACGATTATTACGGACATTCCACTGGCGACGAGGAGAATCTTGAGCCAGGAACACTTCAGCGCTCAACAAATATAAATCAAACATTCTCTCGTCTTTCACCAACATCATTGTCATCACAACAAACAGAATTTTATACACAAAATGAAGAGAATTTAGAACCAAGAATAGTATCACCGTACAGTGGTGCTGGTGATAGCGAAGAGGGTGGTACTATTTATGCAGCTAGTCCTGAGGCATTTTCGGGTGCTTTATACTACAAACAGGAGATAACTGAGACTGGTGAATTCATGGATGTTGTCAGTTGGTGGGAACAGGAACAGGGAAGACTGGTGCATCATATACAACAACATGCCCAACGGCTAGCACACGTCTGATACAACTCAAGAAAGAACCGGTAAGACCTGGTTTTATTCCCATTCTTTTATTCCGCTTCGTTTATTTATTGCTGATACATTGCCGTAGGAAAGAAGAGAGAGAAAAAGAAACAGTTCTTAAACGAGTTTTTTAAAAAAACATTTTTACTTTCATTATGATGGAAAAATTCTATCGTTTTTTTTCTCATCGCACTGCTAGCACGACTCGAAGGGTGCAGTCACTGGTCTATGACGCTCGAAATGGCTAACACGTGACACAAAATTGATTGTAGGAGGTATGGAATGGAGAAGACACCGAGTGGAAACTCGTGTTACCCGAATGTTTTAATGGACACGTGGTGAGGGAATCGTTGGAGTTAAAATAAACTGCCACTGAGACCACTTGCAAAGGAAGACTTCTTTGGCGGTGGTTTTTTGTTTCTTCCCGTTAACTAGAAAAGGGTTAACTAGAGTCGGTCATTGATAATTCAAATATTTTTCTTTCATTTTGGGGAGCTTACAATGAAAATAATGATGTAGAACAAATAAATCAACAAAGAGAACAGTTTTCACGGATGATCACGAAGTCTGCGAGAGATTAATAAATTTATTAATAAAAAATTAATTTATTAATAAATTTATTTCTTTAATGGCGACATTGCCTCGTGGATGGGAGGTGGAGAAAAGATGTGAGAATTAAAAATTCGATGGTAAATATAGTAACTCGCAATAGCTCAGCGGTAGAGCACCTGACATGTAATCAGAGGGTCGTGGGTTCAAATCCTGCTTGCGCATTACATATTTTTCCCGGAATTTGATAGTTCGAATTGTAGTTCGAATTTTTTTCGATGCAAGAAATAGTCACGAGAATTCCTCTATTTTCACTAGATGTCAAGATATTCATGAAATCTGATTCAGAAATGTAGGGAACTCATCTCGTTTAAAAGCTTCAATGCAGAGTTATAAATGATAATTCGCGAATGTTACGTGAATTTGCAAGATTATGGACTCGAAAAAGGTCTGCTCATGGAGTAATTCACATCTAGAGAAAGATTGACTATATATGCTCAACATTTCATACAGAAAGAACTGGAAATATTCCAATAGTCATAGTCTTTGTACCACGTTCTGCCCAATCATAGGTGGTTTATTTATACGAAGAAAAAAAATGGAGATGCGAATTGAGCCTGACCTTGAAAATCCTTTGAACTTAGAATACGAATATTGTAGAGGTAGGGAAAAGAAACGGAAGGAGAAGTATACCACACCGGCAAAACTCCACCATGTGCCCGGAAACGGTGCTGTCGAGATGTCTCTCATAGCTACCTCACTCTCTCCCTCTTTCTCATTTCTTTTTTCCTCCCAGTAATTCCATGACCCCCCGAATCATGTGGTTTTCGCTTCTTCCTCCTTATTTCTATTATTCACGTCTTCCGTTTTGGCCCTAACAACTGCCCCCGTGAGACTACTATTGGAGAATTTTGCGTGTATGTATTTGTGTATGAGAAGAAGAAGGGAAAAATTATTCATTCAATCAATCGAAATATTCCCATATGGGTTTTGTACGAATAGAACCTCATTCAATTACTTCTTGTAAACTGAATTTTAAATTGATCTCATTTTTTTTCGCCTCTCATTGTTTTTACATTTTTTTTCTTCTATTTCTCTTCATACTCACAATTCTTCTTATTTTCTTGGGGGTCTTTCGCGTATAAAGGCGCAGACAAAACGTTCAAGTGTGTCGCCAAGGTACGTCCCCTACAATACGGCTGCAAATAACGACTTGGCGTTATGTACTCCGCAAATAGAATCGTGGTTTTCTTTGGAAATATAAATGCCATGAGGAGAGTTTGTTAGGAGTTTTTAATGTTTTTCCACTGTTTTTGTTAGATGTATAATATCGGTTCTCCGAGGCAACAGGAGAGACTTGAGGAGGAGTGAATGAAAAAGAAAAAAAAAAGGAAAAATGAGCCCCCAAAGATAGAGAATACAGCCAAGAGTGGTTTTGTGCCATATGGACAGCATTGCGATCAAACCAAAAGTCGGACGTCAGTGGTGCTTACCATATGCTCGACGTGGAGAGAAGGACTGTGCGAAGAACAGACGGGAGACCTCCTTCTTCTCATTCTTGTATTTTTTTCTTCTTATTATTATTATTATTGCTATCATTATTGAGTGAGAAAGATTTTCATCAATGAAATGATGAAGTCCATTGTCGAACTTGGAGAAATAATGCTATTGGTTTCTTTGTATTCGGAAATTATTAACAAAAAAAATGTTTCATTACGAGCCTTTTATCCTAAGAACTTAATTCACATAATTTCTGGATACTTTTTCTTGGTTGAATTTTATTTGGAAACGAAGTAATTTCAATGCCTTCAATGAGCCATTTACATATTCTTTGTTACATAGAAGTAAATGTGTTCATTGTTATGCTGGTAATGTTTATTGATAAGATAGTTTAAGCAATGTTCGTTACATGCGGGCATCCACCAGCATAAACGTTTTGACGTTCTGAAACTCTTCTATTTATTTATCCAGCATAACACCTCAACTGTGGCTCGTGTACTGTTCTCAATTTTTTTTTTCTCATCAATTTTCCGTTGGAATGGACGTTTTGATCCTGTTCGAACTCTTTCTCCTTTATTTTACTCTCTTTTTCTCTCATTTGTTAAAAAAAAAAGCGAAATTTCCAATTCCCTATAGGTACAAGCAATATTTCAGAGATAATGGGATAAATGAAGAACAAGATAATTGTTAGAAAAATAAGAGATATATATACGCTTACGTTTGACCAGGGGCTGAGGAAGGAATTTATTAAATTAATTTGCCGCGTCGACGCATCTCGTAAACTTCGTAGATGACCTCACTTTATAATTGTCGTGAATTGACTTGACTGAGACAGTTATTTTCATTCTTTTTTCATCATTCAATATCGTGAGAGTATTTAAACTATCACTAACTTCAAAGAAAAAATACAAAAATTAAAGTTATTAAAAACGAATTTTTTCGATAATGTGATTTATTTTTTTCCTACCTCCAGCAGGGCTGGTGAGAAAAAAATCTACACAGAGAAAAATTTTATCTTAATTTAAGAATGTGCAGTCACTTAATTTAAGTGACATGCCATTCTTAAATTAAGTGACTTTTCTAACTTAAATCAAGTGACTTTTCTCACTTAAATCAAGTAACTATTTTTTTCTTAATTTAAGAAAATAAAAGTCACTTAAATTAAGTGACTTTTCTCACTTAAATCAAGTGACTTTTTCTTTCTTAATTTAAGCAAGTGAAACTCACTTGAATTAAGTGGCTTTTCTTGCTTAAATTAAGTGACTTTTCTCACTTAAATCAAGTGACTTTTTCTTTCTTAATTTAAGAAAGTGAAACTCACTTGAATTAAGTGATCTTTCTTACTTAAATTAAGTGACTTTTTCTCGCTTAAATCAAGTCTATTTTTTTCTTAATTTAAGAAAATAAAAGTCACTTAAATTAAGTGACTTTCTCCACTTAAATCAAGTGGCTTTTTCTTTCTTAATTTAAGAAAGTGAAACTCACTTGAATTAAGTGACTTTTCTTACTTAAATTAAGTGACTTTTCTCACTTAAATCAAGTAACTATTTTCTTCTTAATTTAAGAACATAAAAGTCACTTAAATCAAGTGACTTTTTCTTTCTTAATTTAAGAAAGTGAAACTCACTTGAATTAAGTGATCTTTCTTACTTAAATTAAGTGACTTTTCTCACTTAAATCAAGTAACTATTTTTTTCTTAATTTAAAAAAATAAAAGTCACTTAAATTAAGTGACTTTCTCCACTTAAATCAAGTGGCTTTTTCTTTCTTAATTTAAGTGAACTGCACATTCTTAAATTAAGTGACTGCACATTCTGAAATTAAGAAAACATTTTTCTCTGTGTATGAGAACATTTTTTTATTTCTCGCAGTCATCATTAAAGCTAAGATATCGCCTGATTCGGGTTCTTTTTTTTCCCTATCGCAAAGAATTGGTCGGCACGCGTTTGTAACGAAGAACGTTGATCCAGAAGGACAAAACGATGAGAGAAATTCCCACTGATAAGACTGAAGCCAGATGGGGGAAAAAACCGTCCATGTCAATGAAACACTCGAGCTGTTTTGGCCCCTCTCAAACTCTTCAGATTCAAAAGTACATCCTTAGAAATTCTGGAAATCTCTAATGCTTCTTGTCTTCTCAGCTCCTTCTTTTAATCATTGAAATACCTTCTTTCATCGTTCGCCGACAGACGACACGAAAACTTAATTAATATTTAATTTATTTAGAATTTTCTTCTTCTGAATTTGATATAAACATTATTCTGAGTTTATTTCAGTCGTAATTGTGTCGGGCGGTTCTTTTTATCGGTCAATCTAAAGAAAACACTGGGTCTAAGTGAATGGCAATATTCGAACTCAATGAAGTTGGGGAATAGTGAGATAGGACAAGTCAATTTCACCTTGAGGTCAATTTTTTTCGAGATATCGCTGAATCCCAGGCAGTTTGAACAGTTTCAATGATGGTGTTTTTCCACTGGAAGGAGAATTAGATAAAGCTTCATTGTTAGAAAAAAATTGAAATTTCATAGAAAATTCGCTGAAAATTTTAATAAACGTGAATTGAATTTTCCATTTTTTCTTGAATTTTTTTAATTTTTTCTAAATTTCCAAGAAACAATTGAACTGAAATTTGCAAATTTTATTGATATTCAGGCGTGAAATTATTTGAAAATCGATGATTTGTCCATTTTTCAATGACGTAATTATCTGGAATTTCAGTAGAGATATAACTTGTTCAAAATTTCAGTGATTTTGCGCGGAAAATTCAGACAGAAATTTTTAACAGTGTTAATATATTCTATCGTTGCACGGAACATCAAATATTTGAATTTTCTGGGACAATTATTAATATCATGCTCTACTTTTCAACTCTCTAATTGATAAGGCATTTGGATTGATATGTATTAACGAAAAGCATTACCAATTGGTTGAGTCATAGATGTTGTTTTGTTTAAGAGCAGATACAACAGGAATTAATTTACAAGAGAAGTGAAAAAATCAAAGTTTTTACATTATCCAGTCATTTTCATCTTTATGACTGGAAAAAGTGGGAACATTCAATTATGAATCATGGAAAAAATTCATCAAACATCATTCATTGAAAATTGAGAATAAAATTGAGATCGAATCAATGATTCAATTAAATCGAATGATTAGTTGCAAATAATTGTTGATCCTTTATTTATCATTCATGACATAAAATATCGAGTTTTTAAGTTTTGTTGATCTTCTAGTGTATACAATTACAAATCTTAGTTGTGTTGAATTCTTAAGCCAATTGAGCAACGATACATATCAATTTATTCGTGAAATCAGGGTAACATTGGCGTCTCCCTTCTTTTTTCCAATCGTTGATACTCTTGAATGATGAAAACAACAACATATTATCAAACAATAAATTCTGTTATCGACGATTTTCCACATATAAAGGTAGAAAAATCATTGAAAATTTCCATCCCGAAATCATAAAAATATGAAAGCAGTACGGAAAACTTCTCAAAATGTAATGGAATTGGTGGCATTCTAACTATAAAAGAATAATCCCCTCGTATTTCACAGACATATTCAGAATATAAATAGCCATACCTTAATTTTTTTTCTTCTAATTTCCTTCTCAAAATCGTTCCAAAGCCTGATTAAAAATGAACCAGAAAAGAATCCAAAATACAAACGTTCCAATATTGCTCCCTAATTCGAAAATTCCCACGACCTACTTGACGCATCCCCTCGATTCATCGTAACTAACATCGTTACACTATGCGAAAAATTTCATCTTTCCTTCAACGAAATATCCGTCCTGGATTTAATATTTTTTCATGGTATTCAGGTAAAAATCCTCTATTTTTTCTTTCGCGATAGATTGGCCTCTGTGTATACACATGGTGGGAGAATAATGAAAAATAGTACATACATGAAGGATCTATATTGATGGGCATGTGCAAGGGACAATAGAATGGTGGACAATGAGTGAAAGGAGGAGGTTTACACTAGAATGTATCTTTTCCTCCCTTCCGGAAGGACACGCTCTACGTGTGCATCAAAGGAGGGGAAGAGAGATATCGAAATCGTTGAAGACGCAGAGAGAATGAGAGGAAAAAAACCTCGGGGAGAAATGTTTTGGGGTAAAAACTCATAGGAAGTGAATATTTTCAGAGATTTTTTGATGGAAGATCTAACGGTTTTCTCCTCAAAAGGACCCTGATTTCTTATACACACACCCTTGGGTTTTTTTCCCCTCTGCTCCTCTCGCTCTCACTGCTTACGGATTCCATCCCATATGGTTTCGATTCGCCTCAGGAATTTATTACCTTTACTAGAATCAACAGTTGAAAAAATTAGAGAGAAAGTAAAAGAAGAATGAAAAAAAAATGGGTTTGACGTGACTAACGAGAATCATTTATTATGTGTTTCAGATGACATCCTGATCTCACCATGATTTAGTCAACGACTGGGAGAAAATTAAAAACTCAAACGTATGAACGTAAAAATTGTACTTACGAATGCAAAAATTATATTTACTTAAACATCATTTTATTACGTGCTGTTAAATATTTTCAGCATGTGTGACAATAATTTATGAATTATTGATGAAAATTTCTTACGAGAACATTTTTTTATTATAAATTTTCAATGAGAATACATTCTGTGCCTTACAGTTTAAGTTCAACTCTTTGCAGTTAATTTTTCATATATAAAAAGATGATTCTCTTTCTATGTATACATATGTACATTTAGATGTTCAAAACTATTTGAATCATATTTTTTGAGATAAAAATGAGTTTTTCATTGAGAATGAGCCAAAAGTCGATATTCTTAGAATTAAATTTTAGAATTTTATATAAAAGATAGAATAATGTTTCAAGATATCGTTACTGTGTGATTGAATGTAGCGAATTCTTTAGTGCCTTTGCGTGTCGCCGTGCGTTCGCTATCAATATGTATTTCTTCAAAGTACAATTATGACAACAATATCGTTGTGCAGTAACGATAAGAGCGTCAACGATTAAAGAAAGAGAAAATACTATATATTACACATCTATGTTAAATGGACTCAATCAATTATCAGAAATATTGAATCTGACATTCAATGTCAGATTATTTTAGGATGATTAGCATTCATGAAGAGAAGAATGAATATATATTTATGTATAAATATTTATATATATTCTTAAATGACTTCTCTCTGCTCAAGAAAAAGGAAATTAACGTACATATGTTTTTTTCTTTCCTTCGATTTTCTTAATCCTCAATTGTTCATGCAATTTTAAATATGTCGTTGACGCTCAAAAATTTTGTGAGAAAGAATCAAAACGTATTTTGTATATACCAGTGCCTTAAATTAAGAAAATTGATTACATAAACAATATTTTTTGTACTTGTAATTTTTCCATTTTCATATTACGAATATTTAAAATACATTTATACTATTTATGATGATATTTGTCTTATTATTCATTCATTTCTATCCCGTCTCAGTGGAAATATAGGTATGGGAGAAAACATGCATAGGAGGGGGGGGGGCAAAAATGATTAGACAAACATGAAACAAACAAACAAACGCCATTAATTTTGTTACACGATGAAATTAGTTATGCTTGGATGATAATTCAACCAACCCTGTGGGTCGTTTTTTTTTTCGTTAATTTTTTTTCCTTTATTTTGATACGAGCCTCGATTTCCGGCTAAACCCCACGCAGGGGGTAGTCTCATAGATGTGCCACGTCATTTCCGTTTGCCGAGTGTTTCCGGCAGTTACTGCATTTACTGACCTGCAAACTAACCGCCACCCGCCACCCTTTACTCATTTCAATTTAGCCCCTTTTGATAGGTAATATTTAAGGAAGATTAATTCTTGAAAAGCACATAATTTTCGTCATCAAATTTAAGGAGTTTTCAGGTTCAAACTTGCCCTATGCTCCGCGGGGACGAAGAGAATAGAATAGAATGGTTACACGTCTAAACTGCACAACGTCATTTCAACACAGTTAATTTCAACACACAAATTCAACACAAAACAATTTCAACAAAATTACAATTCACCCATTATCAGAATCATTTCATTCAATTCCACCATATGAATAAATCACCTCTGAAAATTTATTTCGGTTTTCTTCGTTTTCGACAACAGATGATAATAAATATGACAACAGATCATAATTTTTGTTCGGGTGAATTAATTAATGTTAGAGTGTAATAAATTGAAATAAAATAAATTGAAATTGATGAATGTTGAAATAAAGCAATGTTGAATTTGTGTGTTGAAATTAACTGTGTTGAAATGACGTTGTGCAGTTTAGACGTGCTACCAGTAGAATTTTTTTCTTTGATGTTACATTTTCCATGTTTTACATCCTCCCTTCGCCTTCTCTCTTTACATTTTTACATTTTAACTTCAATTTTAGTATTCTATAATCAGTTCAACCTTAATCTTAATTATTAAATCTCTATTAAACGTCAATACTGAATCTCAACTATAACTATTAAATATTTACTACTAGATGTGGTATTACAACGTAATACGTCAGAATACAACGGGGTTTTCCACCCCCGTAAACCCTATAGCTTTTTTCCTTAGTCATGTACGCTAATCCGATCACAGTCTCTTCGATCATTGCTATAGAGGCCTTCTCGCTGTCGACTCCTCACGGTTTTGCACGTCTTGCCTCTTCCGCAGCTCCCCTTCAATTTTGCCCAAACTTCTGCACCAGGATTTCCCTGGTGTCTCTTTCAGTTTCTCAATCAACCTTTTTCTTATATTTGCTAGACTGTCTCAGCCTCTCCACTCCCACCACATAGCCGCTTCTTTTTGGCCAATTTTCCGCATTATCACCTCACATTGCACCACATGCTCCAAAGTCTTTTTCTCGTTGCCACATGCCCGACAGTTCTCATTGCTAAAGCCTTTTTTTCCCTCCTTCACTGCATGACCACATCTCCAGCGAGCCCAGGGGACGAAAAGATATCTTCGACCCTGCAAAATCAACCTTGTTACCTAGCAGCAGTACTCATCGTGTTTCTTCTTGTTCCTTTTCTATAAGGGTGGCCCAATAGATGTAAATTCAGTGCGACTTGGTTGAAAATTTTTGTAGAAAATTTCCTTGGGCTGCAAAAAAAGTTTCTCCATGAATTCTCGTAAATCCAATGGTGTCTGCAAGTATTTACGAAAAAATTGAAGGACGGAGTATTAAAATGAAGAAAGTTACTGGCGATCCTGTTGAGGTGAATATGTTTAGAATCAGAATATTTAGAGAAAAACATCAACAGACCTTCTCTGGAACCATTAAAATTCTATACAAAAAAATACCAATATATTTTTCATTACTTCCTTTCGCTTACTTTCCGTGAAAATTGATACTGTGAAAAAGAAATAATGCCTTTCACGAAGGAAATAACAATGTAGGGAAAAATGGGGCAAAATGGACCTGTTTGTCAAAATGTTTTGAGATATCAAATGGCAGCTTTATGAAAAAATTTGAGAAAAGTACATAAATGTTCACATATTGACGAATGTTCTGGAATTTTTTTAAATTCTTTCATCAAGTCCTTCGCTCCGAAAAAATTACTGAATCATCTTGTCCTTGAGGTCCATTTTGCACCACTCTCCTCTATAAATATAATTTATTCTATCTATCACTTTGTAATATTCATAAAACCTACCGGATACACATTAATCTTAATATTGAGTATTTATACGATTGAAAATCTTCTGTTTCAATTTAAAATTGAATCGAACATTACTGACCTCCTTAAATGAATGAAAGTGAATGCGATTCTTACCATTTTTTAATTGCAATCATTAAATGAATGAGCTACTAATATTCTCGTTCTATCCATTACTTCATACGTATTTCCATATTAAAAATGTGTGAACAATGAATCATCATAATTGGAAAAATGTGACAAACTCATTTTCAATCATTTTCAATGACTTTTTTTGCACGTTTTAAATCAGTTCAATCCATGCGGATATTTTATATTGAATTATATAATATAACGTTGCAGTTTACACTGAAAAAAAAATTCAGTTGCATGAAAAATTTACAATTTACTAGTACTTCCAAAATATTCCATTAGATATGATGTTTTTGCTGATTAAAATGAATATTTTCTCTGATCCAAATGATTATTCTATTTTCCAAATAATCGTAGGAAAAAACCACGGCATCAGAAACTGAGTAAAACATTATTTTCAATCGACCTTTTGCGAATATTCCTCCCACTGGAATATTTATTTTCCTCGTAATTTATAATTTGTTGAATTAAACAACATTGTCCCCAAGTTTCCTCCAATTGAAAAAAAAAATATTGACGCTATTTTAACTAATTTCATTAAATGTCTCATTTTTCATATGAATTGACATTCATCGTATATCATTCAATATTTTCTGCTACATTCAATATGTATTAATAGTTGATTTGTTCTCATATTTTCATGAGTTTGAGGCGAGTTCGGTGCGAGTTGCACAAATTTACCATGCAAAATGAATTCAACGAGGGGCAAGGTCAACGAATGTATAAAATTATACATATGGAATATTTTCACATACTTACCGCAGTTATAAAAGCTACCAAGCTGATTGTGAAAATTGTCATTGTGAGTAGAATCTTCATATCATAAAGAGTTGAAAACAAATTTGAAAAATTCTCTATTGGAGAGAGAGAGAGAGAGAGAGGTGTGAAAAATTGTGATATAAATTATCCGGGATTAATTGTCAACGCTGGATAGCGATACATCTTCATTTTATCAGAAGAAGAGATCAAGGAAAAGAAGGAGACGAGTTTGTCGCTGTTGCTCATTAGTGTGCGCAATAATACGTAGTGTACTTATTTTTATTAAAAAATGGACGGAATCCAAGTTCCCACAGCCAGCTCTTCCCTCTTCTCGTCGAGCCTCTTATACCCTCTCCTCTTCATCGTCGGTGCTCTATGGGCAGTCCATTGGTATGTCCAGAGCATGAGGATTGTTCGTATGGGAAATAAGTTACCTGGTAAGATTTTTTTCTAAACGAAAAATACAAAAAAGTCATTTAGCAACAAAGTGAGAATAAGTAGTTGAATCAACATTTTGAGTACATTTCGTTTATTGAGATCACTGTTAGAAAAAGATTGAAATTTCATAGGAAATTCGATGAAAATTTTAATAAACGTGATACTGAATGTTTTTTAAATGGCAAAATGCTTATGAAATCTTTGAGTTTACGAAGAAATTCAGATGGTTCTATGAGTTTTAAGTAGAATTGAGACGCAAATTCTACAACTCACTTGAATTTTCAACTGAACATGAATATTCAGAATTAAAATGACTTGAATTTTCAATTTTTTCTTGAATTTTTCCTACTTTTTCTGAATTTTTAAGAAACAATTGAACTGAAATTTACAAATTTCATTGATATTCAGGCTTGAAATTATTTGAAAATCGATGATTTATTCATTTTCCAATGAAATAATTATCTGGAATTTCAGTAGAGGTACCGTCAATGACCCAATTAATGCCACCAAGAGACCTATTCGGCCACATATCTTTCATAGAAAAATTATATCTTATCATAAATTCAAAATTGATTTTTCCTCGGAAGAATTTAGGGTCTGGACTATCATTTACATTAATTATTTTCCTGAATTAATGATAAAAATTATTTAATTTATATTTTTGAAAATATTTTGCCCATGGCCCAATTCATGCCACCATGGCCCGATTTCTGCCATAGAGTGTCCCAATAATTGCCATCAATTAATTTCCATCACTGGTCATTATTTTTAAATTATTCCTCAATTTATATGAAAGTCCAATGATTTTGTTAACAATCAATACAATTTTCGATTTATTAAATACTTAAATTTTCTCAATATCACACATTGAACTGATGAGGCACTCTAACTCCACATGAAAAGCTTTAGGGCTTTATCTTGCTGAGCACGCTGGTCGCATTCAACAGATTAATTTTAGAAATATATCTAGTAGAGAAATATCGGATATTTTGATTGTCCAGTGTCCTCAGAATTTTTTTCTAGCCACTGTCATCAATTACTTAGAGTTGAGAATTCGAATAAGTTCAATAATCACAAAAATGTATGAAAAGTGGCATTAATCGGGCCAATGGCATCAATTGGGCCATTGACGGTATAACTTGTTTAAAATTTCAGTGATTTTGCATGGAAAATTCAGACAGAAATTTTTAACAGTGATAGAAAGAAATTTTTTTTTGGATATATTTTTTGAAGGTCTCTTTCCCTTCTAAAAAACGGGTGATATCAAAGGATCATCTATTTCACCTAGTTTTCCAGATATTTGAGAACAATCGAAAAGTGCAATTAATGCATCTGCATTTGTCGATTTTACTGCTTCATTCAAATTGCAGAATATTTTTAAATTTAATATTAATGTTTCATACAGGTCCACCGACAGTTCCCTTCCTTGGAAATGCACACTTAGTGTTAGGAGTAAAACCCGAAAATATTCTTGAAGAATTGAAGAAATATCTAGTTTATGGAAGAGTTGTAAGGGCTTTTCTTGGACCAAAACTTGTTGTCTTTTTGCTAGATCCCCGGGACGTTGAAGTTATTCTTGGTAGCACAGTTCACATTGATAAATCACCAGAATATAGGTAATTTCTTACATTCATACAGACAGAAATGGAGAAAATTTTATGAGGAACATGGAGCTACAAAAAAAGCTTTCATAAGAATTTGTCCATTTCACTCAAACCTGAGATCGAGGGGCTGCTCATTTGAGGATTCGGTGGCACAGTGATTTCCAAAAAGAATCGATTCCTTGTGATTTTCACTGTGATTCCCGTGATTTCCAAATCAATAAGGTAATCTGCGATTTCCCGTGATTCCCACTGATTCCAATGATTCCCAGTGATTCCTAAATTTCAGAAATCAGTGATTTCCAAACTGTCAATTGGAAAACCTCAGTATTTAATCATTGTAGATCAACAATAATTCATTCATGGTTATGGGTATGCCTGATCAATGAAAGCAATTATTAAAGAAATTAGAATAATTTCTTAATACTCTTATGAATCTTCTCATGAATACTTAAACTTTTTTCACTTATAATAGGAGATGACATAGTTGAATTATATTGCTTTATATTAATATAACCATGTACATCTATCCAACGTACATATATATATTGGATGAATACGTTGGACGAATGCTTGCTCGATGGAGAGGGGATGAGTGATTTCCAGTGATTCCCGAAATCACGCGATTTCTTTGTGATTCCCAATGATTTTCTATACATTAGGAGGAATAACGAGGAAATCAGGAATCGTTCAATTTCCAGCGATTTCCAGTGATTTCTAGTGATTCCTAGTCTGATTTCGGATGAAATGGTTCACTGATTCCCCAAGTGAGCAGCTCCTCGCCTGAGATATTAAAAGGAAAAAATGATTGCGCTAATTTTATTTGATTCATTTCTTTTCTGAATTTTATAGATTTTTCAAACCATGGCTCGGCGAGGGCTTGTTGATAAGTACAGGTGAAAAATGGAGGACACACAGAAAAATAATAGCTCCGACATTTCATCTTAATATTCTCAAGAGTTTTGTGCCATTTTTCCATGAGAATAGCATTGATTTAGTTAAAAGACTGCAATCGGAAGTTGGAAAGAAATTTGATATTCATGATTACTTGTCGGCAGTTACTGTTGATATTCTATTGGACACTGCGATGGGTGTACGAGGTGGAAAAAGAGAAAAGACTGGATTTGATTACGCAATGGCTGTTATGAAGTGAGTAATTATTCAATGAAAGAGTGGAAAAGGAGATTGTCAGAAATCGATGTTTATTCCAAATTATATTTTGTAGACTTTGTAATATCGTTCATCAGAGACAATACAATATCATACTTCGTATGGATCCAATTTTCAATTTCTCAAAGTTTGCGACTAAACAAGAGAAGCTATTGAGTATCATCCATGGTCTCACTGGTGGTGTGATTAAGAGAAGAAAGAAGGAGTACGAAGAGAAGGGAGAACTCTCATTACCACAAGAATTGAGAGCATCAAAGAGAATTGATCCCAAAATTGATGAGAAAATTAAATCCGCTAGTATGCGATATGTACGTGATGATCTTGATGAGAATGATGAAAACGATGTTGGTAAGTGTGTTAATGAATAAATTAATAGTTATTTTTATATTCATCACTTCAAATACCCTCAAGTACTTACACAGAGAACAATGTTTTCTTAATTTAAGAATGTGCAGGTCACTTGAATTAAGAAAGAAAAGTCACTTGATTCAAGTGAGAAAACTCACTTGATTTAAGTGAGTTTTACTTTCTTAACCCATTGCTTCATACGGCTCGTCCCCACTCTCTAAACAATTTTGGAAACTTGAGCGATTGAGCTGCATTTCAAACGGCAAAATGTGTAATGAGGTATTTTCTCTACAGCGTAGGAAATTCTTACGTACTTTTAGAAGCTTAGGGGCACTTGCATTTGGTATTCAAAAAGTCACCTTTTCTTGTTTTTATTTCTCTCATCGGAAGAAGTTCCTAAAAAAAACTCCTCCATCTTCATGGAATTATGAGATATCTGTTTTGTAAATATATTTTAAAAGCTATGAAACTCGCATGAGATTACGAAAAACTTGTCTAATAGAAAAATCCTCTGAAACTATCGTAGAAATTATAGTCCCCCCTTTTCATTTCACTACTAAATATAATTTTTCATACTCCAATTCGAAAATACTGAATTTCAGGTGAGAAAAGACGATTGGCTTTCCTAGATCTTCTGTTAGAACATGCACGCAATGGATCAAACTTAACTGACGAAGAAGTTAGGGAGGAAGTCGATACAATTATGTTTGAGGTTAAAAGAAAAGTGTTAAAAATAAAATCAATTATTTTATCACACAATGAAACAATCTTGAATATTTTATCTTAAATTAATTGTTACACTCAGGGTCACGATACAACTGCTGCTGGTTCGAGTTTTACACTCTGTGTCTTGGGAATTCATCAAGACATTCAGGTAATGTAAATGAATTATTTCAATGTTTTAAGATAAGCAATGAGATCTTTACGTTCATTTTCTTTCTTCAAACCAGCAAATATCATTTTTGTACCTGGAACTGCTTTTTTTGGTTGTTCAAGATACTCATTCAGTGATGATTCACTCCAGGCAACTCCTTTCTTCTTCATGCTTTCAGAATACGTGAAGCCCGGAGTTGCTAAAATATAATTAAAAAAAAAAATTGTATCAATAATATATTACACATCTAAGGAGAGAAGAAGGTAACTTCGATAAAATTTTGGCACGCTCGCTTCACTTGGGAGGCAAATTTTTGTCGAGATTAACTTCTTCCCTCTTTAGATGTGTAATATACTATTTTCGTTTTGATTGAATCAGAATTACTAACTTCCGGGAGTTTTTCCAATAATTCCAAATAAATTTGGTCCAACTTTGTGTTTACCACCTGACTCAGTAGTATGACAAGTAGAACAAACTTTGACAAATATTTTTTTTCCATTAGCAGCATCACCCATCTTGCTCCATTAATTAAATGTAACCTCCATAACTTGTCAATTTTCATTAGTCACCTTCTTTTATTTTATTTGATAAAATAAATAGTCGTGTTCGTTGCATTCATCACTTGTGATGAGTGATGGGAACGCATGCGCATTGAGCGTTAGTTGCATGATTCGAAATTGAAAAAAATGATGTGAAACGTTATCGATCTCACAGAAAACGTGAATGGGTTTTTCCAGTTTTTCGATTTGATGTTTTAACGCTCTGTTAAAACATGAATTCAAGAGGAGATTCAACGGGAGGGATAGACGTTTCTTCATGACTTCGCTATCATTTAAGGTTACATGTTTGAATTTGGAAACACGTACACAGAGAAAAATGTTTTCTTAATTTAAGAATGTGCAGTCACTTCATTTAAGTGTCCTGCCATTCTTAAAATCAGTGACTTTTCTCACTTAAATCAAGTGACTTTTCCTTTCTTTATTTAAGAAAGTAAAAGTCACTTAAATTAAGTGACTTTTCTCATTTAAATCAAGTGACTTTTCTCACTTAAATCAAGTGTCTTTTCTCACTTAAATCAAGTAACTATTTCTTTCTTAATTTAAGAAAGTAAAACTCACTTAAATTAAGTGACTTTTCTCACTTAAATCAAGTAACTATTTCTTTCTTAATTTAAGAACGTACAAGTCACTTAAATTAAGTGACTTTTCTCACTTGAATCAAGTGAATTTTTCTTTCTTAATTTAAGAAAGTAAAACTCACTTAAATTAAGTGACTTTTCTCACTCAAATCAAGTGACTTTTTCTTCCTTAATTTAAGACAGTAAAACTCACTTAAATCAAATGAGTTTTCTCACTTAAATCAAGTGACTTTTCTTTCTTAATTTAAGTGACCTGCACATTCTTGAATTAAGTGACTGCACATTCTTAAATTAAGAAAACATTTTTCTCTGTGCAACTAACGCTCGATGCGCATGCGTTCTTTGCACTCATCACAAGTGATGAATGCAAAGAACACTACTAATTCCATTATTTTTCGAATATGAAGAACACTAGTTAGATACTATAGGCAACTGGTAATTGCAGCGGGGAAATTTGAAAAAAAAAATGGATTACAATTAGTAGAATTCCATTTGTAGAAATCAAAGAAACGGAGCATGGATATACTCTGTCTTGATTGATCGTTCTCTATAATATAAATCGTTAGAAAATAGACATCTAATTTTTTTTTTCAATAGGATCGTGTTATGGACGAATTGAACGGTATATTCAAGGGCTCAGATCGTCCGTGCAACTTCCAAGATACGCTTGAGATGAAGTATTTGGAGCGTGTGATCATGGAAGCACTGAGATTGTTTCCACCTGTGCCAGCAATTGCTAGGCAGTTGAACGAGGACGTGAAGCTTGGTAATACTTTTCACCCATTGTTACTTTATCGTTGGCTTTGAGACAATGTCTCGAAATCGGAAGGAAATTAATTTTTTCTCTGCCATAACCTCTTTTGTAGACAAAAAGTTAGCTTCCCTCAGACTTTAATATATTCTCGAAAAAAATTTAATCCATTCTCTTCTTTATATCAGCCTTAATGGTGTTCTAGATGCTTAGGCTTGTTTGAAGATGAAAATAATTAATGAATGCAAGAATATCTATCCTTTCTATGTATCAGGGTTCACAAACATCCCTACAATAACAATAGGACATCTGATCTACAATAACATGAAATTATTTCAGCAAGTGGTGATTACGTTCTACCAAGTGGATGCACTGTAATAGTACCACAGTACCAGATTCATCGTCTTGATGAATACTATCCTGATCCTGAGGTCTTTGATCCAGACAGATTTCTGCCAGAGAATACACAAAACAGGCATTATTATGCGTATGTGCCTTTCAGTGCTGGACCAAGGTAAAGAAAAACGTCACTTTACACATGTAAAAAAATTGAGGCAACCTTCTAACCTTGATGGATTGGGCCATTGCATATCCACAATTGAATAATTTTGTTTGCAGATCTTGCGTAGGTCGAAAATACGCAATGCTCAAGCTGAAAGTACTAATCTCAACGATTCTAAGGAACTACAAAATTCTATCCGATTTAACTGAACAAGATTTCCGACTTCAAGTTGACATTATCCTGAAGCGTTCAGATGGCTTTCCAATTTGGATTGAGCCACGAAATAAAACAACTACTGTTATGTAAACGTTGGTAATTAGAAAAGAATAAATTCTCAAATTATTTAGAAAATAATCTAGTCTACCTAAATTATTCTCTGAGTGTTTTACATTTGATTACAACGTCGATCTAGAGTGGAAAAGGCGTAACAAGATAGAAAACGTGTACCATTTGTGCCTTACTTGAGATGAATATAAGATTGAGACAGAAGTCTAAAGTTGATGAAATGAGATTGCCTCGACATCTCTTGCGATAATAGATAAGTATTGGTCAAGAGTTGAAGAGGGCGTATATGCCCAGTTGTCGATCAAGAAGGGCCACGAGGACCACGCGGAGATCGCAACGAGCGATGCCAATCACTTGTTGTTCCGGCGTCATTGCGAATAGCACGTTTTCTACTCTTTTATCCTATTAAGAATGCCACGCGCATTTATTTGTAAAACTCTATTTAATTATCGTTTCACATTAATCTTCACTCTGATATTAATAAATCTATTACATTGATCATTAAAAGTGCCAATGAACTATCATTTTACTGATCTATTATCAATCATCTATAAAATCACAATTCAATGGTTGCATCTACCCAAATTGACATCGTTGCATTTGTTTGGAGATCCAGATATTAATCGACCAGCTGTAAGTAAAATTGCACTGATTTCCACTCTTGTAGCTCTGCAATTTCATAATTTTCGGGTCACCCAAATCGAACCCAATCTTATTGTTTCTTCTTTGTTTTCCGCTTTGATCGACATACCTTGGACAATCTTCTAATTGTTTACGGTTTATTGATTTTCCATAAAATCAATTGGCGCCCAATATTATTGTTTAATCGTTAATTTTGACCAATAGAGCCCGAGCAGCCATTGACCCAGGCTGCGCTCGGAGTAGGCTTCTACTCTTTTACGCCATTTTGCCAATTAAATTTATTAAAATTCATTGAATAAAATTTGATCAATATTTTCTTTGATCAATTACTTAAAATTTATCCAAATAAAAAGAAACCTGTCTCAAGATTAATTAATAGCTATTTAAGGGGGCAAAAAAAATTACCTTCCCATTTGTAATACAGCATACATACAAACAAACATGGTCAAGAATCGAAAATATATCGAAAGGCGCAAAACAAATTTCTCATTACAAAAAAAAATCATTACCTCTATCGACAAGATTTCGACAAATGCATATCGAAGATTTTCACTTTTTTTCTCTTATATATTCGAGCCATCCCGAGTCAAAGTTTTTGGGCTCGTTCACTTCATATTTCAACTTTCAACCTTCTTTTAATGTACCTTTCTTTAATGTCCAAAAGATACCGCCAGAATCTGACCTCCCTTTCGCCCTGTATCGGAATTTTCAAGGATGTTATAATGAAACTCTCAATAACAAAAAAGATTTTGATCTAAAAATCTATATTATAATGTTCAGAATAATCAATGAGTTACAAGGGTTAACTGAGGCCGTACGCAGAGCTAATTATTTTGCGATCGTTTTCAGTGGACACTCGGAGGTGTTCATCGGTCAAGAGTAAAAAATCCAGAAATGTGTAGCACTCCATTCGTAGCGTGATCAATGAAATAATTCTTATTATTGTTCTAGAGTTCATACAATATTCGGAAATTAGTGATTCTGTTTATTCCTTTCCCGATAGTAAATTCCAAGTTCTATTCCCCATGGAATGATAAATGCAGAGTTTAATGCCATTAAGAGGAACTGACAGAGTGTAAAGCTGTTAGTTAAATCTCTGATAATACCTGCAACGAAATTTAAACAAAATTATTTTACTATCATTTAGTTATTACCATAAAATTTCATCCACATACCGAAAATCGGATTAGCTGTTGTTAGCATTAATCCATGTATGAGGGCAAATATTGCAAAGCAAGCGGCATATTTCTCAACTGGATGATTTTCAACAACTACTAATGGTTGTGGAACAAATAGTAGTACTCTAATTACTCCAATTATTGCAAAAGATACCATGATACCTGTTAATGTATCATCGAAGAAAAAATATCCTGTAAGTGAAATCATATATAATATCATAATAAAACTGTACAAAAGTATTCTTAATGAGTTCAAGTGTGTTAGAAAAGACCTTGACAGCTGTCCATCTCTCGAAGAAATCATATCTTTCGATAAAAGTCTTCACATTTTCGTTAATGACCATAGTTTCAGTTTAGAAATCCAAATACACCGGGTTTTGGGACAGACTACAATTTCTGGAACCATTCTAGAGAATTCTCTCTGAGCAACACTATCTTTTCATTGTCAAGGTCTTCTCCTACTATATCCATTGTGAAGAAATAGTACATTATGCACTTAGGGCGGAAAAAAGTTAATTTCTCGCTTCTCTCGGGAGGAAAATTTTTTCGAAATTACACAGAGAAAAATGTTTTCTTAATTTAAGAATGTGCAGTCACTTGATTTAAGAATGTGCAGGTCACTTAAATTAAGAAAGTAAATTCACTTGATTTAAGTGAGGAAACTCACTTAATTTAAGTGAGTTTTACTTTCGTAAATTAAGAAAGAAAAAGTCACTTGATTTAAGTAAGACAAGCCACTTGATTTAAGTGAGACAAGCCACTTGATTTAAGTGAGGAAAGTCACTTGATTTAAGTGAGCTTTACTTTCTTAAATTAAGAAAGGAAAAGTCACTTGATTCAAGTGAGAAAAGTCACTTAATTTAAGTGAGTTTTACTTTCTTAAATTAAGAAATAAAAAGTCATTTGATTTAAGTGAGAGAAGTCACTTGATCTAAGTGAGAAAAGTCACTTAATTTAAGTGAGTTTGACTGTCTTAAATTAAGAAATAAAAAGTCACTTGATCTAAGTGAGGAAAGTCACTTAATTTAAGTGAGTTTTACTTTCTTAAATTAAGAAAGGAAAAGTCACTTGATTTAAGTGAGAAAAGTCACTTAATTTAAGTGAGTTTTACTTTCTTAAATTAAGAAAGGAAAAGTCACTTGATTTAAGTGAGAAAAGTCACTTAATTTAAGTGATCTGCCATTTTTAAATTAAGTGACTGCACATTCTTAAATTAAGAAAACATTTTTCTCTGTGTAACTTTTATCCACCCATGATGCGTATAGTATTTTTTAGCCCAAGGGTGCTGGAAAAATGCGTTTCAAACCAAGCAAAGTGAGATTAGAAACCCATTTTTCCAGCTCCATGGATAAAAAATAATATTATTTCTTTAATCTAACGAGTTTTGAGTATTTCATTGCTCTTCACCTAATTTGGCAGCATTCATTGCAATCATTGCAAAGAAAATGATGGTTTTTGGCCGAACATGAAAAAATATACCAAATACTGTCAGACCAATCTTAGAAACGAATTCAGCCATATAGGTAACAGTTACTGCCATTGACGCATCCATTGTCGTATAATTCTTATTGAACATAGCCAATGGTAATAATGATGAAAATATTACATCACTTGTTAATGCACAACTGATGCCGAAACACATTATGACGAAGGTACGATCTTTCAACATTGAGAAATCAAACAAATCCAACAGCATTTTCCTGGCAAGAAGAGAATTAATAGATGGAAAATTAATTGCAATCACTTTCGTCATTACTTCTTCTCATTTCATGTGGATGCTTTTTTAAATTACATTGTTTCATTTTCCTCTTCAAATCCAACTTTCTGATTTTTCTTTGTGATGAGAATTTCTACATTTTCATGTGTTTGTTGAGCTTGTGGATTTCTTGTGTTGATGCTGAGTTCAGATAGATTCTGCATACATTGAGGATACATTCCAGGCTGTAAAATTGGACTAGATACCATTTTCTCCTGAAATTAATGAGTAATTGAACATTTTTGATCTAGTATATAAACTATTTATATTCTGCTAAAGTAATTATGTTGATCTTCATCACTTTGAAGAGTGGAAATTCGAATTTAATCGATGGATTTTTTCATCGCCTGATTTTCTTCGTGCACTGTCATTTATGAAGCGAATATTTCCAGAATTATTAGTCATTATGAATTGAAGTAGTAAAACTTCAAGAAGAAAATATCTAAAATTTCCGAGTTTAAAGCTCTCGAATTGATTACGACTAGCCTTATATAAAAAAAAATGAGTTGGATATGATAAATATTCTTGTTATTGAATGTCTGAATTACTTTGAGAATTTTTGTGATCAATGATTTATGTTCTGAATTCTCCTTGAGATCTCCAAGACTGCTGCATCGTGTCAGCTTGTGGTATGGCTTCTTTTCATCAATTGTCATGCTCTGATCTCTCATTTCGTTTTTATCGAATTTATCACCAGGAGAATATTTGTTGCTGGCTATTTTTTTCTGCAACAATCTTCGTCTCTCTTCATGAACTTCCTGTGGATTTCGGAGATGCCACTGAACAGGATGCATCAGCATCATTCCAAAAACGGAGTGGAGATTCAATGCACCAATTATTGCTGCAGTACCTGAATGTGTAAATAAATGAATGGATGAATGGATAAAATGAAAATTATTATTATTCTCACCTCGAAATCCATAAGTCTCCATTAATATTCCTATCAGAACTGGATACAGTATTCCACCTATACTGATCACAATTTGTGCTAGACTGTTTAACTAAATAATGATATTGTAATGAATGAAATTTTTCACAATCTACACAGAGAAAAATGATTTCTTAATTTAAGAATGTGCAGTTACTTAATGTAAGAATGGCAGGTCACTTAAATTAAGTGACCTTTCTCACTTAAATCACGTAACTTTTTTTTTCTTAATTTAAGAAAGTAAAAGTCACTTAAATTAAGTGACTTTTCTCACTTAGATCAAGTGACTTTTTCTTTCTTAATTTAAGAAAGTAAAAGCCACTTAAATTAAGTGACTTTTCTCACTTAAATCAAGTCACTTTTTCCTTCTTAATTTGAGAAAGTAAAAGTCACTTAAATTAAGTGACTTTTCTCACTTAAACTAAGTGACTTTTCTCACTTAAATTAAGTGACTTTTCTCACTTAAATCGAGTGAGTTTTTCTTTCTTAATTTAATAAAGTAAAAGCCACTTAAATTAAGTGACTTTTCTCACTTAAATCAAGTCACTTTTTCCTTCTTAATTTGAGAAAGTAAAAGTCACTTAAATTAAGTGACTTTTCTCACTTAAACTAAGTGACTTTTCTCACTTAAATTAAGTGACTTTTCTCACTTAAATCGAGTGAGTTTTTCTTTCTTAATTTAATAAAGTAAAAGCCACTTAAATTAAGTGACTTTTCTCACTTAAATCAAGTCACTTTTTCCTTCTTAATTTAAGAAAGTAAAAGTCACTTAAATTAAGTGACTTTTCTCACTTAAATCAAGTGACTTTTCCTTTCTTAATGTAAGAAAGTAAAAGCCACTTAAATTAAGTGACTTTTCTCACTTAAATCAAGTCACTTTTTCCTTCTTAATTTAAGAAAGTGAAAGTCACTTAAATTAAGTAACTTTTCTTTCTTAATTTAAGTGACCTGCACATTCTTAAATTAAGTAACTGCACATTCTTAAATTAAGAAAGCATTTTTCTCTATGTATGAATAAATCAATACATAAATAATTTTACATGTCTTTATCCTTACTGTGACTCTCTTCTTTACAAAATAAGTATTAAAATTCGCCTGACATATCGTAGACATGATACCGATGCCAATACCTTGGAAGAAGAACATCACTGTTAATTGGTAAACATGAGTTACTACTGCACTCAGGATATGTGTCATGGAGAATAATAGAGCACCACTGATGCCCAACCGTCTCATAGGATATTTCTTCAACAGAACATTAGTGACAGGTGCTGAAACGAAATTGCAATTTGACTCAGTGATGAAATTGATTGAGAGGTCAGAATTCGAAATAGCAGCGGATGGTTCAATCAGAATGTCTCTCCTTCGCCTCTCCATATTTTTTTCACTGCGTATAAGAAATTCAAGAGAAAAATCAACGCATTCGTTAGAGGTAGTGTTGCCGTGATAGACGAGAAAAACGAGACAAGACGAGAATATAGTGACGAGAGACGATATGTCTCGTCGATCGGTTAAAACAAAAGAACCAAAAAAAAAAATTAAAATGAACCAATTTTTTTGCCCCATGAGGATTTATTTGCAATATTTCATTCATTATCGAATTGCCATTAGATAATCTACTTTTCATGATATTTTCCAATTAAATAGTACGACTATTGCTTTCTTACACAGAGAAAAATGTTTTCTTAATTTAAGAATGTGCAGTCACTTAATTTAAGAATGGCAGGTCACTTAAATTAAGTGACTGCACATTCTTAAATTAAGAAAACATTTTTCTCTGTGTATGCCACTAAGATTTCTACAGTCTTCCGACAGATTTTCATGAGGAAATATTTAATAAAAACCCCAATAAATTACGATTTCCCCTCGAAATATTCGTTGGTAAAAATTTTCAAGAGTTTTAACTTGAATTTGTTGAGGAGGAATAGAAAAAATAAAGAGTAAAAAACTTGGAAAATTTATGTCAAAGTTCACGTTGGACTTGCCCATAGAATTTACGATCAAATACACTGACATTTCCTCTTGAATATTTTCGTACGTGAAATCTCTTGAAGTCATTGAATGCATTTGTCGTTATTGAAGAATCATTGAACATCGTCCCAAAAAATAGGAAGAGCATTCTGAAGGGCCAAAATTCAACCTATTCCGCTTTTTTTTAGAAAGAAATGAATAATTACCTGAAATTGACCAGCTAAGAGTCCATACCGAAGTGAGGATTGTTATTGCCGAAGCAGCTTGACCGCTTGCCTGAAGTAATTCTCCGAATATAATTGGAATACATGGTGCTGTACTGAACATCGTAGTCTAAACCATGAGAATGAGACAGAGGAAATTTTTTTGTTGATCTTATTTATACTTGTTATTCGTGAAATGTTTTGTGTAGAGGAATTAAAACAGAATTTTTTCTCATGACAGTAGCATTAAACACTCGGAACTCGCTGTTTTTCGCTGACGAGTTATAATTTTTTACGATGGATTTTTTTCGAAACAAAAATTTTTTTATACATCCAGCAAAAACATTTAAGGCGCTGTAAATTTTGTCAGCTTTTTTCGTAACTTCGCCAAAAATCATCGGATTGGAATGAAAAAAAATTGTCGGAAAGCTTGAAGTCTCCAGTTTTGAAATCTTGAAATGGAAATTTTTCTGAGCATCCGTTATAACGAGATAGGAGGTTTCAAAGCGAAGAAATTTTTTTCCTTTTTTTTCCATTTTTTTCAGATTGCTCCACGGATTTCAAAAAAAAAATTTCAACTCCGCCCTCATCAGGATCGTATAGCCTCATTCAATAGACGATATCTCAGCAACAAATGGTCGTAGGAAAAAAAAAGAATTGAAGCTAAAAGCCCAGGCTACACGATCCTGCTGAAAGTTGAGTCGAAAATTTTTTTTTGAAGTCTGCGAAGCAATTTGAAACAATGAAGAAAAAAATTTGTCCGCTTTCAATCCTCTTATCTCATTATAACGGATGCTCAAAAAAAAATCCCATTTCAAGACCTCAAAAGTCTTGTTATGCCCTTTCCATTTTAGGTCGACGATATAAATAATGAGCTTACAAGATTGGAATGGAATCTACAGATTTATTCTATTTTCTGGAACTACCTTAAGATATCACGTTCAAATAGTAAATTCTGATTGAATATAATTCGGAGGAGTTTCTATTAATAGACGATTAGAACACAGAGAAAAATGTTTTCTTAATTTAAGAATGTGCAGTCACTTAATTCAAGAATGCGCAGGTCACTTGGATTAAGAAAGGATAAATACTTGATTTAAGTGAGAAAACTCACTTGATTTAAGTTAGAAAACTCACTTGATTTAAGTGAGTTTTATTTTTTTACATTAAGAAAGCAAAACTCACTTAAATCAAGTGAATTTTTTCACTTAAATCAAGTGACTTTTCTCACTTAAATCAAGTGGCTTGTCTCACTTAAATCAAGTGACTTTTCTCACTTAAATCAAGTGACTTTTCTCTCTTAAGTGAAGTGACTTTTCTCACTCAAATCAAGTGGCTTGCCTCACTTAAATCAAGTAACTTTTTCTTCCTTAATATAAGAAAGTAAAACTCACTCAAATTAAGTGACTTTTCTCACTTAAATCGAGTGACTTTTTCTTTCTTAATTTAAGAAAGTAAAACTCACTTAAATTAAGTAACTTTTCTCACTTAAATAAAGTGACTTTTCTCACTTAAATCAAGTGATTTTTTCTTTCTTAATTAGAAAGTAAAGCTCACTTAAATTAAGTAACTTTTCTCACTTAAATCAAGTGACCTTTCTCACTTAACTCAAGTGGCTTGTCTCACTTAAATCAAGTAACTTTTTCTTTCTTAATTTAAGAAAGTAAAACTCACTTAAATCAAGTGATTTTTCTTTCTTAATTTGAGTGACCTGCACGTTCTTAAATTAAGTGACTGCACATTCTTAAATTAAGAAAACATTTTTCTCTGTGAATACTCTCATCGCAACATATATATTCTAAAAACAACAGTCTCCGGTCTACAAAAAATAATAAGATTTTTTGACTGGCAATGATTCGCTGGAAAAATTCAAAATTGCAATGAGTCGGCAATTGAATTCGTGAATAAAATGGTAAAATAGGTTGAATCGAAAAATTTCATGTAGTTTCAATCATAAATATTTATAAATTGAATGAACTCAAGGGGGTAATTTCAAGAGAGCTTTTTCCCAATTTTTTTTTAAACTACAAATAAAAGTCTAGACAAATTTCCAGTTATCGATTGAAATTGAAAGAAGCGATATTCCTAAGTTTTCGCTGTTAACGAAATGTTTCGAAAATGCTTTTCTATTCTATATAACTTCGTTATTGAACTATTCGTAGTCTTTGTTGTCAGGAACATGACGTTGCAGATAATAGAACTTCTCAATAATCATTCACTCACAGTAACAATGATCATTCCCAATAAAATCATCCATCCCCAACCACCATCTGGTGCTAAATCCTCTAGTGTGAGCTGTTTTTCTTCATTGATGCTATCATCTTTCAGTATTTCGCTGTTTTTCGAATTTTTCAAATTACTTTTCACACATTTTTTTCCAGCTGAATGCTCTTGATCTTCAGCCTTGTCACACATATTTTTCCTACAATTGATCGTTATTTTGATCAAGATTCTTCCCAACTAGCCATGAAGATATGAAATGACACGTGAAACTCCACGAAATCAACGATGAAAATACTTTAACCAGAATGACGAGTAAATATTAATTGTAGATTTCTTATCGCAACTGTATTTCAAGAAGCAACAGTACGTCATGTTATTTGAGTTTTTTTTGTTGTCAGATAGAATTACTCCTATCTAATTTGAACAGGGATATAACCATCAACGGAATAGAATAGAATCTTATTTGAACACAAAAAATGGACTAAGGAAGATGTATACCATATATATATATGGTACTCATCAATATGTTATTCAAGAAAACGTGACTATTTTTAATTTTTGTGTAAAATTACTTCATCTATTTTTTTATTATTAATAAACTAATTGCAGTGATTACTTCGTTATAAATAAAACTATAATTTTTTCAGTCAGAATCACGTGATCCTATTGATTGGAGTCTTTTTTGTAGGAGAATCTTGCTGATCCAGGCTCCTATCCTTTTTTCGATAATCCGTCATCAGTTCTATTCCCCATGGAATAATGAGGAAACAATTCGTAGCAATTAGAAGTAGCTGACACGCTGAAAAACTGTTGGTTACATCCTTTATGATACCTGTAAATTTATTTAATTTCAATTTCCTCGTTATATCATAGTGCAGCCACGATGAAACAGGCTGTTTGCTAATTTTGCCGATTCTATATTCAATTACATAAGAATCAACGTGAAAATATCCACGCTCTTGTAAGCTGCTGATAATGAGAAAATGGAATTGAATGTCAAAAAGCACAGATCTCTGAATATTTCTCTCCATGCTTGTTCATTCTGACTATATTCATCAACTAATGTACATAGTTTCTCTATTATTTTATTCGTGTGGAAATTGTGTTTTGTACACGAAAGATTTTAGGACGATTTTTTTTTTTTGAGCGAAATTTAATTTCCCATGGGAATGAATTTCTCACACGAAACAAAAATACACCCGACAAAAATCCTCTGTACAAAAATTACTCAATAAATAATTCCATTAAGAGTGCAGGAGGTTTAAAAAAATGGAGAAAAGCAAGGCAAACTTTGCTCCATGAATTCTCGCGGGATAATGAATAAAATATATGAAAAATACCTTTAAAAAATAGTTATTTATGCGAAAATAAGATGAAGTGTGCTGGATTTGATTAGAACATTACAGGTTTTTTAATAAATTACCAAAAAAGTGAGTCAATTGAACACATAAAAAGATCACATAAATCGAAATATGGTGGCCTGCAGCTGTCAATCGAATCGTCTTTTTGTTAATTTATCAAAGTATCTGTATTATTCTAATTAATCTCAGCGCATTTCATCTCATTTTCACAGAAATGACCATCTTTTAAAGGTATTTTTCATATTTTTTTATCCATTATCCCGCGAGAATTCATAGAGCAAAGTTTTTCTTGATTTTCTCCATTCTTTTTAATCTTCCTGCCCTCTTAATTACAATGTTCTCAATTCATTGATCGTGTATGTCTTTTATATTTATCAAATGTAACAGGGAAGAATACAATGAGTGAGTGTGAAAGTCTGAAGAAAAACAAACATTCACTCTGCTTCGAAAATTATTAATTAATTCCAGTCGTAATACTTTGAAATAAAATGATTTATACTGGAAGTTTTTCGATTTTAATAATATTTTTTTTTCAAGAAGAAATTTTTTTAAAGGGGATTTTTATCGGGGGGATTTTTTAAAGGGGAATTTTTTCCGGAAATTTTTTTCCGGGAGATTTTTTCCGGGGGAATTAATACCGGTTACCCAAAAAAATGGAGTGATGCAATGAAATATCTGGATTTCAACTCAAAAATAATTTTATGAATTCATTATGAATCGATATAAACAAATCATTAAACATATCATTAAACAAATAAATTTATTAATAAATTAATTTTTATTAATAAATTTTTAAGAGAATCAAATTCCGGAAAAAATATGTAATGCGCAAGCAGGATTTGAACCCACGACTCTCTGATTACATGTCAGTTATATCCGAGTAATTCATAAGAATTTCAGTAATTTTTTTTTTTTTTTTTTAATTTAAATTTCAGTAATGATAATGAAAATATTAACTCAGAGATTTAGAAAAGGAGGTAGGACAAGGAGAACAATATTGGTGAGCAAGCGACATGCAAAACGGCGCCACTTATCATAGAATACTGTAAATACTGTTATAAATAAAGATAAGCAAGATAATTATGTACAATATACTTAGAATCGTATTATCCCTACCAAGTAGAGGGCCGCCAACAATTATGATGATTCCACTAATTAGTGAAAAAATTCCATAGCAAGCGGCGTATTGCTGAACTGGATAATTCTCAACGACAACTAAAGGCTGTGGTACGTAAATCCATGATCTAACAGCTCCTATCATCACCATTGATATTAGGATTCCGGTTAATGTTGTTTCTGAATAAAAATATCCTGAAAGAAGCATCATAAATGAGACAGTGTATGAAGATAATAATAATATTTTTTATTGAATTGTCTCATTTACCCAATTTTGCAATGGCCATGAAAATCGTTGCGAAGAAGAATATTACCTTCGGCCGAATATCAACGACCATTGTGAATAATGCTAAAAGAATTCTTGATACAAGCTCAGCAGTTGCTCCAACTGTGATTGTCATGGCTGTCTCTGCAGTACTGTATCCACTCTCCAAAATAGCCAGTGGCAATAATGATGAGAAGGTCCAATCACTCACAAATACGAAGCTTATTCCAACACTCATGAGGATGAAGGTACGATCTTTGAGAATTGATAATTCGAATAATGCTTCCAATTTTTCACTGGAAAGTTATCAAAAGGAAAAAAAAATTTATTATTTGCTGAATGAGGCCAAAAGACTCAGGCTCTAACTTTTCAACTGTCTAAGCACAGGTGACCCTGATCTATTAAAAATTTTGAATAGGTTATTCAAATCAAGTCTGATAAGAATGTTTGTAGATTGTCTGCGTCAAGTTTTATCTACGAAAATGGCAGCGCATATACAATGCTCAAGCAAATCAAATCAAACACTGTGTAAATGGGATTAATTTCATTGTATGTACAGTAAATTCTACTCAATTTCCCCATAATTTATTTTCTTAATTCATTCGGCATCTTTTTCTTGTAAAATTATCGATAAGCTCTTCAGCTGTAATATCACCATATGTCGAAATGATAAATTATTGGAATCGAAATAGTGTATTCAGAAGATTTTCAATGTTAATCGAACGATAAGACAATATTTGAATTACCCTACACTCAAACAGGGGAGAAGTGAGCCCGATTGATACCCGGGTAAAAAAAAGAGTTATTAAGAGATTTTTTTTGATCACCAGTAGATCAGATTTGTTAGTGTGCTTAATGGCATTACCATACTTCATTGAATAGAGATTTGTAAGACAGAACGTCGCTGTCATGCCGTTTAGATCGTCGAATGATCGAAGAAAAGTATCTAACGTTGTTGAAATTTCGTGAAACGGTTTTTAAAACTCATAATATTGGAAATATCTCGATAATCATTATAATATCGTTTTCATGTTTTCTCTTTCTCGATCACATCCTCAAATATTTGTTATCTCCTTGAAGTCATCAGATAATATCAGTAATAATCTAACCCGAAATTATCACTGGCTTAATCAGACTCATTCTTCCTCAACGTATGCTACATTTGGCAATTTATTTCTGTCATAATAAATTAATAAATTTTCTTTGTTTTTGTGTAGCTTTCTGAATTTCAGTGATTTTCACCAATTACATATCATTACCCTCATTGCAGTATAATATAGTACTATGTAGTAGTATACAGTGAAACGATATTATAATGATTTTCGAGATATTTCCAATATTATGAGTTTTAAAAACCGTTTCACGAAATTTCAACGACGTTAGATACTTTTCTTCGATCATTCGACGATTTAAACGATATGACAGCGACGTTCTGTCAATTACAAATCTCTATTCAATGAAGTATGGCAATGCCATTAGGCATACTAATAAATCTGATCTACCGATGATCAAAAAAAAATCTCTTGATAACTATTTTTTTTACCCGGGTAAGTCAATAATTGGAAGGATGCAATATTTTTCACTTACAAAACTGAATATCCCTGTTTACTTCTGGACTCATCTTTCTTTCCCATAATTAAGTCTTTGCTCTCATCGTGAAATCTTTCAGACTTTGTGTTTTGCATCTCACTTATTGTCATCGGTAAATGTTCAATTCGCTGCTGAACTTCTGCCAATGCACCAGCAATATTTCCAATACTAGACGCTGATGGATTTGAAAATCTGTGCTGTAGTTTTTGACGTGTTGAGCCAGATTTTGATCTTGGACGAATATTATTTTCAATATCCATGTTCGATTCAATATCTCTCTGTAAGTAATATGTAAATGCTCTTTACAAATTATCCATGAAATTTTAAATAATATTCTGTTAAAATATATATTGTCTTTCAGTTTTTGTGAAATATTTTGGTATCGAGGTGAGATGTAGAGATTTCCCCTAGAACTTTTTCCTTCTGGAATCAATGAAATTAAGAATAAGTTTATCTCAGAAATGCCATCGATCTTGAGATAATTTACAAAAACTGATTAAATATTCACTTCACTGCTAGATTATTCTCTTGAAGGAAATAACTTTACTTTGAAAGTTTCTATAAAAAGTGGTGAATGATGTCCAGCTGATTCCTTAAGATTTCCCAAACTGATCGATCGATTCGGCTCGAGATCCAACTTTATGTCATGAACTGTATATCTACGGTCCCTAACATGAGTAGAATCGAGCTCTTGGTGAACAGGAGATTTTTTATATGATAACTTTCTCTCCATAAGGTTTCGCCTCTCTTCACGAACCTCATTTGGATTTCTCAAATGCCACTCAACTGGATGCATCAGTAACATTCCGAAGACACTGTTGAGACTTATTGCACCGATGAGAGCTGCTGTACCTGAGAAATTCAACAATCACTGTATAGCGTATTCACGCTCATAAAAGCTCCAATAGTTGCGTTCACAAAAAACTGACAATTTTACATCTCACGCGTAATTATATCAGTAGCCTGGAGTATTTTCATCAATGATTTTAATTCGAATTCGGATGCGAAAAAGCCAAGTTTCGGATTTTTCCTACCGAATAATCTCCCATCTAATCGTGTTCATTTCTTTTCTTTCTCATCAACCTTCGCGGAATAATTCAAATTCTTGGCTCTCCCGAATTATCTCATTTTTTCCAAAGAGAGGAATTCTCGGAAACATGTACTTGGCCACGTTTTTTATCAGAAACATCTGTTTCTGTTTTTTCTCCCAGATTTCATGATTTTTTTTTAATTTTTTAGAATCTATCTTCAATAAATTCCTGAAAGCCGATAAGTACTTACCAACGAATGGTCATTTTCTTTATCGACTTTCAGTTTTTACTCCGATTTTATCGATAGACTGACTGTCAACGTGACCGACAGTAATGCCAACCCTCTAAAAAAAATGTGGCCAAATCATTGAGATAATGAAAAAGCCGAAAAAGTGGATTTACGACCGTTGCTATGGAGTGTTTTTAATTAAATGCTGCTCATAAAAGAAAAATAACCTTTCGAATGCTCGATGTCGAATTAGGTGATGTAACTAAGGCTACTTTTTCCGTAGCTTGCCTCATTTTTGAGTAATTAAATAATGAAGAAAAAAAAGGAGTGGAGGGGGAAGCTCTGTCCGGAATATATACGCTCAGCACTCGGCCCTTCAACATGTACTTCGCCAATACGCTATTGCGTATCTAGATTCCTCTAGCGCTTCTATTTTTTTCAGACTTCCAAATAAGTTCAACTGTCCATCCAGGACCTCTCGTTAAAGTTCCCATTTTGTGCTGAATGTTCAAATATGTCTAAAAGTACGTTGCAAATACCACACTTTTGAACTCAATTCTGATTGGTCCATTGAAGAAACAGAGTGCGGAAGCCAACGACAAATTTTAATGGAAGAATCCTGAGAACTTTAACGAAAGAGGAACTTTAGTGGGTGGAACTTTATTCGAACCCTTCTAGAAGCCGATCACATGGAATATCGATTGTGTAATGGCCGAGTTCATCGAATCGTTAGGATTAACTTTGATCAAGCTTTGAATAATGTTTGATCTACCTCTAAATCCATATAGTTCCAGCATTTCTCCTACCATCATTGGATAAATTATTGAGCCGACTGCAACAAAAGATTGTGCAATACTCATCACCTGGAAAAAAGTTTAGTGTAAAAAGATAGTAAAAAAAAACAATTTTTTGTCATCAATAAGTAAAAGTTTCTACTTCAAATCACAATACTAAATCACATCAATTAAACAATCCTTTCAACTTACAGTGGCTCTTCTTTTTACAAAGTAAGCATTAAAATTGGCATTGCAAATGGTATTAAGTAATCCGGCTCCAATGCCTTGAATGAAAAATAGGAGTGCCAACTCAGAAACGTGAGTTACTAGTGAAGTTGCAATATTAGTACTTGAATATAATAAAGCTCCAACAACTCCCACCCTTCTCATTGAATATTTTTTAAGTAAGACACTGGTCATCAGTCCTAGAGAAACAGGTGAGAGATAAAATTTTGATAGTTAGAATGAAATTGTATATAGCTATCTTCTGAGATCTGTGGGAACTTGATTCCAGACAGATGCAACAAACTACTAAAAATGTACACAGAGAAGAATGTTTTCTTAATTTAAGAATGTGCAGTCACTTAATTTAAGAAAGCACAGGTCACTTAAATTAAGAAAGAAAAGTCACTTGATTTGAGTGAAAAAACTCACTTGATTTAAGTGAGAAAAGTCACTTAATTTAAGTGACTTTTACTTTCTTAAATCAAGTAAGAAAAAGTTACTTGATTTAAGTGAAAAAAGTCACTTGATTAAAGTGAGGAAAGTCACTTAATTTAAGGGAGTTTTAGTTCATTAGATTAAGAAAGAAAAAGTCACTTGATTTAAGTGAGAAAAGTCACTTAATTTAAGTGAGTTTTACTTTCTTAAAGTAAGAAAGAAAAAATCACTTGATTTAAGTGAGAAAAGTCACTTGATTTAAGTGACTTTTACTTTCTTAAATCAAGTAAGAAAAAGTTACTTGATTTAAGTGAGAAAAGTCACTTAATTTAAGTGACTTTTACTTTCTTAAATCAAGTAAGAAAAAGTTACTTGATTTAAGCGAGAAAAGTCACTTGATTAAAGTGAGAAAGTCACTTAATTTAAGTGAGTTTTAGTTCCTTAAATTAAGAAAGAAAAAGTCACTTGATTTGAGTGAGAAAAGTCACTTAATTTAAGTGAGAAAAGTCACTTAATTTAAGTGAGTTTTAGTTCCTTAAATTAAGAAAGAAAAAATCATTTGCTTTAAGTGAGAAAAGTCACTTAATTTAAGTGAGTTTTACTTTCTTAAATCAAGAAAGAAGAAGTCACTTGATTTAAGTGAGAAAAGTTACTTAATTTAAGTGAGTTTTACTTTCTTAAATTAAGAAAGAAAAAGTCACTTGTTTTAAGTGAGAAAAGTCACTTAATTTAAGTGAGTTTTACTTTCTTAAATTAAGTGACTGCACATTCTTAAATTAAGAAAACATTTTTCTCTGTCCAACTCCACAGACTTGTATTCATGCTTTTCAAGTCATCAGTTTAACTGTGTACATTCTTATTATTGAGGACATGCATGACCTTCGATAAATAATGAAGGGAGTGAAAAGGTTCCTCAATGAGAGATCGATACTCTTTCATGCTAAAGAGTAACAAAACGAATGAAGTAGATATTGATGATGCAATTAATCTGAATATCAATTAATATGAATCCATATTACATGAACGTAAGCTGAGTGTTCCAATAAATTTTGTAATAATAATTGTATTGTTATTTCCTCTTCTAATGCGATACATCATATTACTGTCATATCACTTCTGATAATTAATCAGGACGGTATAGTGTTATCATTTGCACATTTGCGATATGGAGCTGCAAATAGGCGCCGTGCGCGAGGGAGATGCTACAGACGCAAATATGACAAAACATATCACACAAGATAAAATAGTAACTAAATTGTGGTTTGTTTATTTATCCCATATTATTTTCATAATTACAATAGACTTTCAATAAAGTTTGTGACGTTCGACGCAATTTCAGTTTAAATAACTTGACTTCAAATTATTGACTCTACTTTAACGATACCTTATATTGGATACCGGTTGATCGGAATTTCGGAAAACGCTGAACGACCAACAATTCGGCTAGCTTCGATCTCAGGGGAGAAGGAGGAAGATGCTCCGTGCAATTTTAGAAATTTAGAAATTTTTTTTTCTCTTTGAAAGTAGTGGTTAGAGTTTTCACACTGAGGAAGTAATTGGAGTGAATGAATTTTAATCAGCACAACTAAATGATAACACAATTGTCATTGGATAAGAAACAATATTTTAGTATCTATTAATTTGTTTAATGTTCAGTGATTCCTGCGAAATTAGCAATGGCTCCAATAAAAATTGTGCCAAGTATATTCGTAATAATAAACCACATTGATTCAGAATCGCTTAAATTATTTTTAATAGTGTAGAGAGACATTAAATGTGACAGGTTTGTGGCGAATAGAATTTGAATGAGTTTATTTGAATTGAGTCTATAATTTAAAAAAATTCAATTGAGTCATCTCCTTCTTCCAGGATGCCGTTAGCAAAAAATCTGAAGATTTGAAGAAAAAAAAAAAGGAAAATGGAAATTAATAGTTTCCAGTATCTCATGACTCTATTAATGTTCAAGAAAAAGGATATATTTCCATGAGCAAGTGCAATTAAAAAATAAAGGAATAATTTTATTTGATTATATATGTCTATTATTTTACTACACCATGGGAATTGAGTGATGGAACCCTCACCTGAACGATCCAAAAAAAAATTGCTGAGCGGTACTAACCACTGCAGAGAGAAACTCCGGTCAATGACCGCAACTGAGAAAATCTCAATTTTCTACTTTTATACGTTGAAATATTCAATATATCCCTCCAACTGATTAAATTTACGAAATTGGATAATAATAAACCAGAATTGAAGCATTTTCCATGCTAGATAAATTACTAGCTCATAATAATTCAGCTCTGTATGTTAAGTGAGCGGTACATGCACCACCACCCCTAATCTTACTATTTTTCCAATTCTTCAATTTTAATTCCTGAGGATTCAAAGGAGCTAAAGAATTGAAGAAAAAAAAATCGATTCGACAAATATCGATTCTTCAGTCATCGATTCAATTCAGGATCGATCAGTGATAGTTCAATTGAATTTGATTCAAAAAATCTATGTTTTCATGTGAATCGAACAACCCAAATTTTAGCATCCGTTGCATTGAATTGCACATAGAAAAATATTCCACGGTGCAATGAACTGCGCAGGGAGAGACTTCTCTACATAAGAGTACACAGAGAAAAATGTTGTCTTAATTTAAGAATGTGCAGTCACTTAATTTAGGAATGAACATTAAACATTAAATTTATTAATAAATTAATTTTTATTAATAAATTTTATTTAGAAAATCAAATTTCGGAAAAAATATGTAATGCGCAAGCAGGATTTGAACCCACGACCCTCTGATTACAGGTCAGGTGCTCTACCGCTGAGCTATTGCGAGTTATAGCATTTACGGCAATTGTCGGTCACTTAAATTAAGAAAGAAAAGTCACTTGATTTAAGTGAGAAAACTCACTTGATTTAAGTGTGTTTTACTTTCTTAAATTAAGAATGAAAAAGTCACTTGATTTAAGTGGGAAAAGTCACTTAATTTAAGTGACTTTTACTTTCTTAAATTAAGAAAGAAATAGTTACTTAATTTAAGTGAGAAAAGTCACTTTAATTAAGTGACTGCACATTCTTAAATTAAGAAAACTTTTTTCTCTGTGTAGGGAGTGGAACTTCAATGAGAGGTCCTGGAATGACGCAGGAACGGATTTGGAAGTCTACTGTAAAATACAAACAAATGTTAGGGTCCGCATAAGTTACGAGCTTCGTGCGACTAACTTTTTCATCCGCGATTGACGAATATGGAGGATGTCATTCACTTTCCTGGCGAGTCTTTCACGCATACAATTTTCCTAGTTTTTTTTATAAATACACAGAGAAAAATGTTTTCTTAATTTAAGAATGTGCAGTCACTTAATTTAAAAATGGCAGGTCACTTAAATTAAGTGACTTTTCTCACTTAAATCAAGTGACTTTCTTTCTTAATTTAAGAAAGTAAAACTCACTTAAATTAAGTGACTTTTCTCACTTAAATCAAGTGACTTTTTCTTTCTTAATTTAAGAAAGTAAAACTCACTCAAATTAAGTGACTTTTCTCACTTAGATCAAGTGACTTTTCTCACTTAAATCAAGTAACTTTTCGTTTCTTAATTTAAGAAAGTAAAAGTCACTTAAATTAAGTGACTTTTCTCACTTAAATCAAGTGAGTTTTCTCACTTGAATCAAGTGACTTTACTTTCTTAATTTAAGTGATCTGCACATTCTTAAATTAAGTGACTGCACATTCTTAAATTAAGAAAACACTTTTCTCTGTGTAATATCAAAATCTTATGGATACAATCAACATTGCACAATAACTTTTCACTTCTTCTATGAACAGTTTATTCAAGGATTCCTTCATTCCATTTTTCTACTATATTAAATTTTTTTTTCCCCAATCAGAATTTACTTTTTCTCTTGCTTCAACATACATGAGTTTGCTCACGGATTCAATGGGATTATGATGAATGCAACAAAGATAAGATTTGAATGTCTCGACTGCACGTCAAGTTTAACATCATACACGAATTCGCATGTTATACCTGAAGTTAATGAATTTAACAATGTATGATTATTTATTTACCTGAGAGTGAAAAACTGATCATGAATATTGAATTCAACATTGTCATTGCTGAACCAGCTTGACCAGTTGCTTCAAAAAATTGACCAAAGACGATGGGAAAGCATGAACTTCCACTGAATGTTGTTACCTGTTTTATAATCAGAGAATTTTCATATAATAAGAGATCTTTCAAAATGTATTATAGCCTTAAAATCGAAGAGACTTCCAAGCTGTCCTTATATATGGCACTTTAACTACTTTAGCAGTAAGGCAACTTTATCATTACGCAGAAAAAGATATCTCGTGAGTAATAATAAACTTTATGAATCTCCTCAAATGTTTAATTTTCGATTGTTACAGCGAGGAAATTTCCATTGGAAATTTCTCCAAAACAATCATTCTTAAATCAGTAGTCATCAAGATATTGTAAGATTATAGAAAAGACTAATTGTTTTTTTTTTCTCAAAATAAGTAAAAAAAATGTTATATCATTGTTTGCTGGAAATTTCCCTGGCATTTTAATCTCAGTGTTTACAATTTTTAAAAGTTCCAATTTCATTATCTCTTCGAAATTTTACTACTATCAGTGCATTTATCAGAGAAAACTGAATGACTTCTCATTGAATGGAAATGTACCAGAAAATATCACTTCTGAAAAACCGTTGAAGTTATCAGTATTGTTTAAATCATGAAGAATCACATGGAAAATGATAAATATCTTACAATATAGATTTTTCCTTTTGGATTATGGAACACATTTATACATTTTTTACTGCTCGATATTAATAATTTAACACAATGGTATCATGAAAAAAATTATCACAACTCACAAAAACAATTATCATTGCCAGTGCCACCATCCATCCCCATCCACCATCAGGTGCCAATTCCTCCAGAGTTAACTCATCATCATCATCATCGTCGCCTATATCTTTCTTATCATTGACTTTTCTCAATCCATTTTTTTTCATTCCACTTTCTTCACTTTTTTTTTCTTTTATTTCGTTAACATTATTCTCTCCATCGCCCGAAATTTCTACCATTTTTTTTTTTTATACTGAATTTCTCACAGTGGCACTGATCAAACGAGAATAAAACACAAATCGCATGAAAATTTGTGATCTATTGAATAATGAAGAATGACGATAAAGTTAAATTTCAGTAATTTGGTTTCCACCTACCCAAGTAAGAAACAAAATGATAACGAAAGATAAGAAAAAAATGATGTGTTACGAGAAATGCATCGTGTACGATGAAAAACAATTAATGAAGTGAATTGTAGTGTTAGACGATTCTCTAAAAAAAAATATCCCTTATCATATTTGCTATTTTAGGCCCGTAATTTTATTTCCATTCAGCGTCATAAATGAATTAACACTCATAAATTATTATGATGATAGAAAAAATAAATAAAAAAAATACAATGTTGAAATGGAAATTCATTCTTCATGACTAATTCACTGAAATAATTGTGCCTGACTTCTTTTTCATTCTGATTATTACCTCTAGCGATAATTGATCACAGAGTATAATCGGTTCAGATTATAATTGCGCAACTCAATTTTCATGATAATTCTTCATTCCCCATTCTGCGAACTGATTATTTTTTTTAAAATTATTTTCTTAATCTTCAGGATGTAATTTTCCGGAATAATAATTAAGTAAGAAGATTTTCAGGGAATTATGATTCATTATGTAAGGCAATTGTATGAAGAATTCGGATTCTCCGAGGCATCCTGAAATGCTGAGGTGTATAAAAAAATATAATAGAGCAAGAAACACGAAATAAATTAAATAAAAAATTTTCCATCAAAATTTTTTTTCCTTTATTTCCAATTTTCCTCAAAAAAAAAAAATTATCTGAAAAAAAACTCATCCAAAATAAAATTCATCTCATTACCACTTTCAATCGGCTATCAACAGGTTAAAGTGGATAAAAATTTAGTGAACTCTATTATTTTCCTCGAGTTCATCAGAACGAAACCAATGATATTATGCATGATGAATTAATTAGGGTGATAATGCTCATATTTATCCCTCCATTATTGAGTTGAATCGTTAACTGCTTTCTCAGTATTTACACGTCTAATTTTTTCCAATTTTTTCTTCGTTCAATGAGCAATGGATTATTAGTCACGTGATGAATAGCCAGTAGATAGCCACTTCTCATGTCTTTGTATATAATATTGTGTGATTGCTGTCCCTCGGTGGCTAGTCCAGTGTCATCTGTTCATGTGATGAGTATTGAAAGTTTCCTCCTATTGTTTCTATTCAGTTTTATGTAAAAATCTTGATAGCTGTTATTTTTGAATTAATATTCATTGCTTAAGTTCATCATAAAAAACATTCTGATTGTAATTGGATGTGCAAAGTGCTCAAAATTAGCGGAATGGAATGACTCTTCACCAGTGATTGATTGAAACGCAAGATGAAGTGATAAAGACAATGTTTCTATTAATTCTATTGACATTTAAAACTGAACTGACAAAATATCGAATGAGAATTTGTCATAATTCAAATTTTTTTTCCTTTCTATTCGCACGAAAGCAACTGAGTGTAAATGGAATTTATAAAATTTGATAACAACATGTATCGTAACAATTTATTAATATCGAATTAATTAAAATATATTATCTATCCATGAAGAAGAATAGATAAAGGAATTTGTGATAGATTTTGATTGGTGCATCGAGTGTTATCCGAAAATTCGCAGGGGGAAGAATTTTACGAGAAAGAGCAGATGAATTACGTCAATAAATTGATCGATCCATAAAAACCGAAAAAAAAATGAATTGAAGATAAGGTATCAGGGCCATCTGTCGAAACACAGAGATAAGCCATCTCAATATCCTTTATTGAATAACGACAACACTGATTGATATCGCCTAAGTGTCGCGAGCACATTAAAAACTTCTATATAATCTATTCTGTTACTTATTCTGAACAATATCGTGAAGTTTTTTCCAGTCAGGTGTGTAGATCGCTATTTGTGTTAGTGATAATTGTATTCAATTGGAATAATGGAGAAAATAGATGAAAAAGATAAAAACAATGAAAATAAACCAAAACCCCCGGATGGTGGTTGGGGATGGTTCGCCTGCCTTGGTAGCAGTCTCATTTCGGTAATAAATATTTTCATTGATTATTTTCATTGAATGCTGAAAGATGTTGAATTGTTTCTCCTTGAATATGTTGTTTGATAACTGGAAATCCGATAGAGATAGAGTTATTCTAGTGAGAGACTTTTCTATACACAGAGAAAAATGTTTTTCTTAATTTAAGAATGTGCAGTCACTTAATTTAAAAATGTGCAGGTCACTTGAATGAAGAAAGAAATGTCACTTGATTTAAGTGAGATAACTCACTTGATTTAAGTGAGTTTTACTTTCTTAAATTAAGAAAGAAAAAGTCACTTGATTTAAGTGAGAAAAGTCACTTAATTTAAGTGATTTTTACTTTCTTAGATTAAGAAAGAAAAAGTTACTTGATTTAAGTGAGAAAAGTCACTTAATTTAAGTGACTTTTACTTTCTTAAATCAAGTAAAAAAAAATCACTTCATTTAAGTGAGAGAAGTTACTTGATTAGAATGAGGAAAGTCACTTAATTTAAGTGAGTTTTAGTTCATTAAATTAAGAAAGAAAAAGTCACTCGATTTAAGTGAGAAAAGTCACTTAATTTAAGTGAGTTTCACTTTCTTAAAGTAAGAAAGAAAAAGTCACTTGATTTAAGTGATTTTTACTTTCTTAAATTAAGAAAGAAAAATTTACTTGATTCAAGTGAGAAAAGTCACTTAATTTAAGTGATTTTTACTTTCTTAAATTAAGGAAGAAAAAGTGACTTGATTTAAGTGAGAAAAGTCACTTGATTTAAGGGACTTTTACTTTCTTAAATTAAGAAAGAAAAAATCACTTGATTTAAGTGACAAAATTCACTTAATTCAAGTGACCTGCCATTCTTAAATTAAGTGACTGCATATTCTCAAATTAAGAAAACATTTTTCTCTGTGTAGCTGAGATTTTCTCTGCAAAATGTCATCGAAGTAGAGTTCATTGATTTTTTTTAAATCTTTCTTTTGTATGTCCTTCAGTCTGAAAAACAAAATGGATATTGTTGGTATAAAAAAACATATTTCTCAAAAAGAGTAAATACTTTGAAACTATTCTTTTAATTTCACTTTTTTTTTCTCACCATAAATCTATTTACATTTTACAAAAAAGGCTTCTATGAAAAAAAAAGTATGTCACTCTTCTCGGTTTTGATATATTCTCTGAAACCTAAATTGCATCGGCGACTGGGTAATTTTCAAACTAATGCAAATCTCCAGTTGTCATAAATAGAAGTAAACAATTATGAAAAGAAAGTGATTTTAATTTGTTTATGTGTTCATAGTTCTCTCTAAGATCTCTGGATCCATCATTTGGCCTGATTTTTCATGACCTTCTGACTGAACTCGAGATCGATTCAACGAAGCAATCCATAATACTAAGCGTTCTTGATGCCTGCAGTAATTTCTCAGGTATTATCATTCACAATATTATGCAATAATATTTACATCATTTTTCTACAGAATGTTGAAAAATTACTTATGAATATAAAAAGCTAATGCTTTAATTCAGTATTGAAGGAGTAGAATAAGACAGAACGACTCATCTTCGCAGCCCTTGTCAATTAATTATCTTGAAAACTGGGCTAGTCATATTTTTTCGTGAGATTTTTTTTTTGTAGCTTGGAGTCTTTTTTCAATGACAGATGGAGAAACCATCCTGTTTTGCTTATTTATGAATGAACTGGGGAAATATGAAATGCTCGATTTTTTCATACTAGACTTTGGGTGCACGCGCAGTGCGCATCTTTTTTGCATGGCGCTCTTGAAGATTTATATATATTTTTACACATATTTGTGAATTGACCGTCATTGAAATGAAGAAAAATGAATGCAAAGCGCGTTTTCACGTACAAAAAGCAGCAATTTGCCCGTTTGAGGAAGGAATATATTTTTTTTTTAATTAATGCATTTTAGAGGCAAAAAGGCGCAAGTCCTTTGCATTCATGCCACTTTATTACTGAAGTCCTTAATAATATGATGAAAAGATAATAATAATGATAATTTGAGGGTTTTTTACCATTTTTTTTGCAATAAAAGGCAAAAAAAAATCGTTGCATTTTAGAGTCAAAAAGGAGCAAGTCTCTGGACTTAAGCCCCTTTATTTCTGAGGTCCTAACATAAACTTTTCAGAGACAAAAATTTATTATATACTATACTATATATAGAGGAAAGTGGGGTAAAATGAACCTGTTTGTTAGAATGATTTAGGATTTTCTAGGGAATAGGCAGCTCTATTGAAAAATTTGAAAAAATTATACCAAAATGAAGACATATTGGAGAATCTTCTCAAATTTTTTCAGATTTTTCCTTTGTGTCCTTAACATTGAAAAAAATCGTGAATTATGTTGTTGCAGAGGTCCATTTTACCCCATTCTCCCCTATAATATAATATATTATATTATATATTATATTATATATATACTATATATATAGTATAGTATATAGATATATACTATATAGTATAGTATATCTATAATATATATTAGGATAAGTGATGACAGAAAATGTCCCATGCTTTTTTATATTATGGAACATAATTTATTAGCGAAGAGGTAAAACAGAATAACTGGTTTTTCGTCGATTTTTTCAAGGATTGTCTGGACAAGTAAGTGACATAGAGCAATTACCCCAATACTCTTTCGTATCTCTTGAAAATGTGGTAGTCTTAAGTAGTTTCACAGATATTCTGTTGAAAATGATCCAAACGATAAGTCGATTTGTTTTGTTTTACCTCTCTACAACTGAATTATTCCCTCTAAAAGAATCGATTCTACCAATAGATCAAAGAGTGGTTTCTTCCATGAGGATTTAAAATGATGATTCTGTAGGAAATATTACTGTAGGATCGGTAAAAGAATGTAAAAGATAATGTTAAAAAAATTATCTTTTTTAAAACAAATAATTTCACGACTGGGTATCAATGAAATTTGTAAATTTCAGTTCAATTGTTTCTTGAAAATTTAGTAAAAATAGGAAAATTCAAAAAAAAAAAAATTCAAGTCATTTTGATTCTGAATATTTATGTTAAATTGGAAATTCAAGTAAATTGTAGAATTTTCATCTCAATTCTACTTAAGACTCATAGATTCCTTTGAATTTCCTCTGAAACTCACAGATTTCATAACAATCTTCCCATTGAAAAAAAAATTCAATATCAAGTTCATGAAAATTCGCGTCAAATTATCTATGAAATTTCCATATTTTAACAGTGTTCATAATGCTTTATTTCAAAATATTCACTGAATGTACAACAATCATTCTTCTCTAAAAAGTTCTTACATGTCGAATAATAATGCTAATATTGTCTCGTCTATTCCTCATCTCTCATTGATTGACCAAAATTGAGCCCTCGATTAAAAAAAACAAAATAGAAATGAATAATCAAACAAATTTCGAGAGTAATTATCATGCTAATAAACCCATCATTGGGTTTTCAATGAAGTAAAAAAAAAAAAAAATTATCAATCATGGTAATAGTTTGTAATTTCATTTAAACAATAATCATGAAAAAAATTGCAAGAATAAATTTGAACAAAAAAATTTTTTTTTGTTTAAGAACAAAAAATTATCAGATCATTTTCCGTGCATTAGAGCGCGTGATCTGTCTCGGTTTGTAGAGACATCTTTAACAGAATTGTGAAATAAAGATGTTTCTTGATGAATATGAGTTAATGTGCATATAATACGATATATCGCATAGAAAAAATCAAGATTTCTCAAGAATTTCAAAATTTGAGATAAAATAGTCATTTTTTTTTTTTTAATTTATATAGTTAGTAAGTAGATTTATATAGTTAGTTAAATTTAGATAGTTCGTACGATGACAATGTTTTTTCTTCACAAGACTAGGTTCATCCATTATTTCCTAATATTTCTGGAATTTTGGATGAGTGTGGAGATTATTCAAGATGGTCGTAAAAAGAAGCAATTAAACAATGTATTCAAGTGCCCGAATTGCCTCAATAAAATATGACGACACATTCATTTATCAGTAGAATGTTAACTCCACGTGGTGTTATTTGAAAAACAACTTAGCTGATATTTTTTTTTCATAAATACGTAAAAAATATATTTTTCTCAAACTATTTTCATTGAGAAAAATCTATCGATTTCTTTACCTTGCAAATAAATAACTTGTAACTTGCATAACTCTTCCGTAAATTACTGAAGCTTTGAAAATATCGATCGTAAGCTCTGAATGGTCAGTCACTCTCCAATTTCCAGGATTATTCAATAAGGACATGTTGATAACTGCAAAACAAATTTATTGCATTTTTCGCTCTCGAGTAATTTCAATATGGAACGAGTTTGGAATAATCTCAGTACATTTGAAATTTGGCAAAAAAGGAATGAAAAATGTTGTGAACATACGGATCCATGTGATTGCACAATTACAACAAAATAATTTTAAGAAACCTAAGGAATAGTTATTTTTCGGTGGTATTTTGGCATTTTTTACTTAATTGCTGGAAAATTATTACGTGATACCAAGCAAACTGTTGCACTTTTGGAAGTAGGGATACGATAGATTGATTAAACAGTCTTTTGAATAATTTGATTTATTGTTGAAGTTGAAGTAGAGATAGATAAAAGGGATAAAAGGCGCCTGTAACATGAATATAATTAATTACAAAAAAAATATGCACGTGAATAGGCAGCATGTGCTTACAATGAAAGAATATAAAATCAATGGACAAGTCCGTATTTTGCAGGTTTACATACCTTTTACTCTTTTAATATTAACAGACACAGACTAAGCGATTCTTTATTTCTCTACTGACCAATGACAGACAGACGATTACTTTCAATTAAAGTCAGACAAAAAGGATTAATTGTGCTCTTTCGTTAAACACGCGACCGACCCAAGAGACGCTTTCTCTCCTTCTGAACCTTCTCTACCCTCGCGGTTTCGGTAAAACTGTATAAATTCGGAATTAATACGGTCAGAGTTCAGTTTGTATTCCCTATTTATACGGTTTATCCGTGCAGTTTTTATACGGTATTTATACTGTTGTAATACGCTCTTTGTACTTGATATATGGAGGATTTTTCCTTATCGACCGTTGAAATGTAGCTACGTAGTATTTATCTAGCATTTATCCAGTGTTTATACGAGATTTATCCAGCGTTTATACGGGATCAATTACTTAGAGTTGAGAATTCGAATAAGTTCAATAATCACGAAAATGTATGAAAAGTGGCATTAATTGGGCCAATGGCATTAATTGAGCCATTGACAGTAAACAGCACATATTCGGAATATAGTCTTTATATATAAGGAATATTTACGATATACATATGCTATTTATTCAGCTTTTATCTGGTATTTAATTAGATTACAGTCGATATATATATACTGTCTATCAATGGAATAAAATGTTACAAAAAACTGCATGGATAAACGGAATTTATCGGGAGTAAATGCGGCATTTATACGGCATTTATGCTTATACCGTCTTTATCGGGTATTTATACGGTCTTCTCGAAACCGCAAGGGACGTTAATAATCTCAGTCGGTAAAGTAATTTACTTCAACACAAACTGACTGAAGATATATCAAAAAAAGTATCTCATCTTTTTTTTCTATTTTTTTTTTCAAATTATGATTCAGGACTCTTTGTTGGACCTTTACTGGATAAATATTCTTTTCGAACGGTGGCGATGTTTGGATCCATGCTCTCTTGTACTGGGCTCATACTCACAGCTTTTGCGAGAAGTTTCCTCCACATTGTAATAACTTACAGTATTCTAACAGGTAAGTAAAGGTGATATCCCATTAGAAATTCGAGTCCACCGAAGTTTGAAAATTACGTGAGTAATTCAGTAGCCAAGAGGTGAAACCGGATGAGTCGATTTTTTCATTCAACATTTTTTTTTTAATATCTTGAAAATATCAAGAGCTAAACGAAAAAATCAGAGTAAAATAGCGCTATCTCGCTTACACAGAGAAAAATGTTTTCTTAATTTAAGAATGTGCAGTTACTTAATTCAAGAATGGCAGGTAACTTAAATTAAGTGACTTTTTTCACTTAAATCAAGTGACTTTTACTTTCTTAATTTAAGAAAGTAAAACTCATTTAAATTAAGTGACTTTTTTCACTTAAATCAAGTAACTTTCTCTTTCTTAATTTAAGAAAGTAAAAGTCACTTAAATTAAGTGACTTTTTTCACTTAAATCAAGTAACTTTTTCTTTCTTAATTTAAGAAAGTAAAACTCACTTAAATTAAGTGACTTTTTTCACTTAAATCAAGTAACTTTCTCTTTCTTAATTTAAGAAAGTAAAAGTCACTTAAATTAAGTGACTTTTTTCACTTAAATCAAGTGACTTTTTCTTTCTTAATTTAAGAAAGTAAAACTCACTTAAATTAAGTGACTTTTTTCACTTAAATCAAGTAACTTTCTCTTTCTTAATTTAAGAAAGTAAAAGTCACTTAAATTAAGTGTTTTTTTTCACTTAAATCAAGTGACTTTTCTCACTTAAATCAAGTAACTTTCTCTTTCTTAATTTTAGAAAGTAAAAGTCACTTAAAATAAGTGACATTATCACTTAAATCAAGTGACTTTCTCTTTCTTAATTTAAGAAAGGTAAAACTCACTTAAATCAAGTGAGTTTTCTCACTTAAGTCAAGTGACTTTTCTTTCTTAATTCAAGTAGCCTGCACATTCTTAAATTAAGTGACTGCACATTCTTAAATTAAGAAAACATTTTTCTCTGTGTAATTACTGAAATATTCTCAACAGAATAAACGTCACAAAGAATAGACTTATCCTGTTTTATTTCTTCATTACTAGATCAGAGTAATAAATGTTTCATCAACAGGAATAGGATCTGGTTTGGCGATAGCAGGATCTTTTGTAGCGATGAATTCTTATTTTCTCAAAAAAAGAGGGCAGGCAGTGGGCTTTGCGTCAGCTGGAACAGCACTAGGTATGATGTTGGTTCCGCAAGTGAGTAATGTTGTTCAAGAATTGTAAAAAAAAAGTTGAAAAAAAATTTGGTTCAATTTGAGTGTGAAAAATGTTCAAAATTTTTGACGCATTTCGTGAACAATGAAGTCAAACAGTTCACTACTGAATTAATTCACAAGTCGAGATAAAACAGGATCACTCTACTTTTCTTACAATTAGTTTCTAGAGAATATCTCGGAAAGTTAGCGAGATCGTGAAATTATCCCTCCGTTGCACGCGTAATGAGCGCAACGACGCCTTTTCCATGTTTTGCTGTTTTTTTTTCAGTTTTATCAATGGAAAAATCCCCAAAAATTCCATGCTCGCATTAAATCTGCTAAAATGCATGGATACTATTGAAAAGTATAGAATTGCTTGCAAATTCTTACTCCTTGTTACTCCAATATTAACGGAGAGGGTAGATACGATGTATAGATCTCGTACTTGAAGGGTTAATGTACTTCATACCAAAATATCTCGAAATTTTCCGCACTCAAAAAAAAACCACAAAAAGCCTTATTTTATATAAATAAATTCAATAGCGAAGCAGTGAAAGACGATGAGATGATTCTCGTTCCAGATTGAAATATTCTCCTATCGATAACAGAATTCCCGTTTATTGTTGTAATTCAGTAGTGAAGATTTTATAAGAGGAAAAATCGACTTATTTTCGCAATTAACTCCCAAGCTATTCTTTGAAAAATATAATTGGCGAAAAAAGAAACTCATCCTTTACTCCGAAGTTCCGCCACCAAAGCTCCACCAGTTCACTCTTCACTATTGAATTTACTCGAAAGAAGAAAAATTATCTTACGAAGTTTCTCTCTTCAGCTCGCACACCTCCTTCTAACTCAGTACAATTTTCGATGGACAATGCTGATATTTGGTGCATGGGCAATGCATTCAGTGGTAGGTGCTTGTCTCCTAAGACCAGTGAAACTTGAAAAATCACGTGATGAAACTATCTCTATAAAGGTATTTTCCATTCAATATTCAAGTTCATTATCGAAAATATCTTTTTTTTTTTCCAATTTTATCATATAAAATTCATCCTTTGATAACGATCGATTGGCGTACATTCTTTTCAATGCCATTGATTAATGAAAACCACTTCATGTAATAGGTATTAAACAACGATCAATTGAAATCTGAAAAAGAAACAGTTGAAGGTGAAGTAGCACTCATCAAAAAATCCAATCACCACAATAATGGTAATGGAAAAACACAGATCGAATCTTCTATCCTTGGGGAAATGGATCGTAATAAACGTCAAACAGTTTTATCAAAAATAAAGAACTATTTTACAAATTTATTTGAAATTGGATTGTTAACAAATTATTCATATCTCAACGTTATATTTGGATTGAGCTTGTACAATATTGCTGAGTCTAATTTTAAACTAATGATGCCATTTTTTCTACGGAAACAAGTGGGTGAGTATTTTTCTTCATTAATTATAACTGCACTAATGAAGTCTGCTAATATTAATGAAAATTAATAAATCAGTACAATAAGGAACTTGCATATTTTTTTTTAAATTTTTTTTCTCAATATTTATTGATAGTGATTAACAGAAAAGGCAAGAAAAATTTTTTTTACTCGTTAATTAATTCATAAATATTAATTAAAAAATCATTTTTTTGAACGTCTCCAAATCGGACATGACGTCAGAATACCAAAATCTTTGTGTGCGCCATCTGTAGTCACTTGTCGTTACTCATTGACAGGCGTATGAAGGTTATGCTGATTGTCAAAAAATGCGTATTTCTTCATTTTCCTCGTCTTTACTTCAAACATTGTTCAGAGAATTTCAATTAAAAACGTGTTTCCTTCGTAAGAAAAATTTACACATAACCTCTTTATGAGTATCGCGCATCGAAAATTCAAATATCCTCCAGCCGCGCCATCACTGGCCACAGCTTGAATTACGCATGTGGTATTATGACGTCAGATCCGTATTAGAGCAGTATGAAATTTGGAGATTTTTAATTGTAAATTTCTCCATAATTAACAATTTAAAAACAAAAAAAGAAAATTTCCCTAATCTCAGACAATACTGTAGAATGCATAGAAATGAAAATAAAAATAAAAAAAAATATGCAAGTTCCCTATTCAGTAGTTGATTGGGCTTCACAATTTAGTATTGAAGAGATGAAATAAAACGAATGATCCATATTTGTGATAATTCTCCATGAAATATAATCGTAAACTAATTCATAGACTATATTAGGAAAGTTATGATAGAAATTTCACTCTTGCGCTGAGTTTATGAGATATTTTCTAAAAGTAAATGACAAAAAAGTTGATTTATCGAGTTTCATTTCTTCACTACTCGTGAATAAAATCAGTATTTGTCTTTCGTTCAATAATGTTTCTATTGAAACAAGAAAAATATCATATCTATCACTTCACGATAATTACCATTTTTAATTCCTTTTTTTTTCATTCCAGGAATGACTGAAGGAGAAGTAGCGTTTTGCCTGTCACTGACGGCCCTGACAGACATCATGGCACGAATAATGTTACCAATAATTTACGACAGACTTGGCTTCAAAAAACGCTATCTATTCTGGATCAATGTACTTTTTGTTGCAATTGGACGATCGAGTGAGTTCTCTCTTACGTGACTCTCACCATGAAACAATTACTTCCATCTATGAATCCATCCTTTTCAAATATTCATTTTAGTATTATTGTTAACGATATTTTCATGCATGATTCCCACTTCTGTTATTTACCTTTTTCATTCATTTTTGTTTCCAGTTTTGGCCGAGATGTCCCAGGGATTATTTTTATACGCTGTATTAGTTATCAACGGATTCATTCGTGGTGCTGCCATTCAAAATCTTCAGTTATCAGTATCGGAAACGTGTTCACTGAAAAGCTTACCTCATGCTTATGGACTCTTCATGGTTTCCAAGGGTACCTTCTCCCTCTGTTTCAGTCCTTTAGTCGGTAAGTTTGAATTTTTCTTGAATTATCGTACGAAGTTTAAGAATTATGAGCATCATTGACTCAGGAGCTCTGTCAGGTGAGACAATCACGGAACCAAATATCAAGATTCATTCCAATTTTTAATGTTCAGACAATATGATTGAATATTAAGCAATGTGCTACCCATTTAACACAGAGAAAAATGTTTTCTTAATTTAAGTGAGAAAACTCACTTGATTTAAGTGAGTTTTACTTTCTTAAATTAAGTGAGAAAAAGTCACTTGATTTAAGTGAGAAAACTCACTTGATTTAAGTGAGTTTTACTTTCTTAAATTAAGTGAGAAAAAATCACTTGATTTAAGTGAGAAAACTCACTTGATTCAAGTGAGTTTTACTTTCTTAAATTAAGAAAGAAAAAGTCACTTGATTCAAGTGAGAAAACTCACTTAAATCAAGTGAGTTTTCTCACTTGAATCAAGTGACGTTTTCTCACTTAATTTAAGAAAGTAAAACTCACTTAAATCAAGTGAGTTTTCTCACTTAAATTAAGAAAGCATTTTTCTCTGTGAAATATAAGGCAGGAATTCACTTCATTCAATCATTTGATGTGAGAATCAAAAATTTGATGGTAAATATAGTAACTCGCAATAGCTCAGCGGTAGAACACCTGACGTGTAATCAGAGGGTCGTGGGTTCAAATCCTGCTTGCGCATTACATATTTTTTCCGGAATTTGATTTTCTAAAAAATTTATTAATAAAAAATTAATTTATTGATAAATTTATTTGTTTAATAGCCACTCACTGATCTACTGGCTACTCTAGTAGATCAGTGAGTAGAGTAGCAGACTGTTAATACAAAGGTTCGAGTCGCAAAAAGGCATCCTGACTTTTTTGAAAAAAAGAAATTCTTCTAGAAATTTGAAAACATAAAAAAAAATGAAGAAAAAACGTATTGACAAAATTATTCAATTCGTTTTACTTCATTGTTCAGTAGAAGAGCTTGAAAATGAAATTTCACAACTTATTTGGAATATCTGAAAATTAAAGAGCAATAGACGAATTTTTGCTATGAGCTGTAGTTCTATTTTCTCCACAAAAATCATCAGGCTCGAAGGTACCATATGGAAATGATTTTTTATATTTGTTATTTTTTCAGGTTACGTGAGAGACTACAGTGGAAATTACAGGACTTGTCTTCACGCAATGAGTATAATAATTTTAATCTGCTTCACCAACTGGGGTATTGAATTTCTTTGGAGAGGAATTCGTCGAAAGAAGTCTCAAAAATATCGTGAAGCGTGTGAACTTCAAGCTGAGTGAAATGAGAAGGATCTGTGGTTATGAAGACACGGGAAAAGATGTTAATTTATAAATTAATATCTGTCACAATGAGTTGACGGAAAAAGTCAACATGTTAATTAGCAATTCTGAAATTAAATGAGAATTTTCTTGAATCCTCATTATTATGGCTGTAAAGAATTGTGAAGAATTTTGTCCTTTAGCTCATCAAAATAGTTTGGAGTTGAACCTCCGTTGTGAATTTGAAATTCTCGACGGCTTTCTGACAGTGGAGTTAATGAAGTTATGTTACACGGTATATTATGTAGTGATAAGCTTGAGGTATTTTGGTAGCCTGAGGTGAGCTTTGCTATTTTTTTTGCGCTGAATATCTCAAGATATCATATTGAAAAAATATCTGGAAATATATAGTGCCACAAGAAGAAAAAGTAGCTCTAAATGAGTCATCAATGATGATTATGAAACTTTTTCTTCTTCTTCTTTATGGCTCTGTCTCAAATTATGAAACTTATTCCTCTGGAGATGAAATTAAGCGATTGCACGAAAACAAAAGAGATAATAAAGCAGTACCTCTCTATTTGCATATCTTCGAGTTATTCATGCTGCGAATCTTGGACTTTAGTGTCGTTCTCTCAGGCTGTTAAACGTGTCATGAATTTGATTTTAATGTTACAATGATTGTGCAACCACGGCCATTGTTTATTGGAGAAAGTGGGCATAAACTGATATTGGTATTCAGAAATTAAAAATCATGCAAAAGAAGATTAGAATTTTTATTTTTTTTCTGTGTACACCATTTAATAATGAACTATAACACAAACGCAAGAGTATACATGCAGGAAACCTGGTGAATATACAGATTTGTGGCCTGCCAAAATAAAGTTAATTTGAAATCGCGTCAGGAAAGGAGGTGGAGAGAATAAGATGATATATTGGAATCAAACATTTGAAGGTAAATAGTAGAACTCGCAGTAGCTCTATTGGTACACGGAGAGAAAAATCCATGAAAATTTATGGTGAAAGTTCCAGCAAAAATTACCGGACTGAACAGTAACCATGGGACATGGTGGCCTTACTATGAAAAAATGCGAAGCCAGTCCGGTAAAATTTGAAACTGATGGGTTCCAGTAAAAATTTCAGTCTCAGTGAATAAGAATTCAGTTCTTTTGAACGAAAATGTATTGAGACGTCACAGTAATAATTCAAATTCCGAGAATAAAAATTCCGTGCTAATTCGTAAAAATCATGTTCCATTCAATAAAAATTCAGGTTCAGTGAATGAAAATTTCATCGTACTAGCAGTGAAAATTCAGTGTCACAAAATGAAAATTCAATGATGAAACGATGAAACTCGCGTATACTACACCATTTTTATTATATTGATCATCCTAATTATTATTAGTTCTTCATTATTCTTATTCATTTTTTATTCTAAAAATAAGTTAATTTTACATCCATTTTTTTAACAATAAAGACTCGAACAGAGATAATTGCCTCATGAGTTACAATGGTCAAATAATGTTCGGAGTTCTCCAAAAAACTTCCCAAGAATAGTTGTTTAAATCATAAATTTCATAATATCCTGTGTGCTGATCTAGTATAAGAGAATTGAATTTTTTGCAATAACAATTATTTCGTTGTTTGATGCATTTAAGAACTTGATTTCATAGATCTGTGGTCCATGGCTATCACGATGACAGATCCAATATGGCGATTCTTCCAAATTTCCCATAAGTCCTTGCGATTCACGATCGAATCCGAAAACACCCGAACTGAATCGATTGACGGAGGAGTGCGCTAGAAATTACTACTCAGTCCGATAAAAAGTATTCCGAGGACGAGAAAATTAACGTCCCAGTTCCGCAATTTATACGTTTGTTATAACAAATTTTGTGGGATACAGGAAGAAATTTCATAAATGTAGGCACAGTTATGGAAAAATTACCGACTAATCCAGTAAAATGCACTCACTCATTTGGTACATATTATGAGAAGTTTCTCACTTTTTCATTCCTGTAGGAGGACGTTTTCACTCACGAACCTCTATGTCCCACGATAACCGGACTGGTCCAGTGATTTTTCATGAATTTTTCTCTCCGTGTAGAGCATTAGACTGGTAATTTGAAGGATGTGAGTTCAAACCTCGGTTACGCATTCCCTATTTCTTCCGAAATTTCATTCCGAGATTATCAAATTTCATTAAATACGCCCCTAATATTCAGAATTATCGGAAACCATGAATTTAGAGGCATGTATGACAATATAGTACCGCATGCATTGTCTTCGCTGACATGGTCGATCATCGGACTCCAACTGGGCCAATATACACTGCCAGCCTGAAGCATGTATTCGAATCCATATGGGCCTTTCATTCTGCCCCAAATTGAGCAAAATAAAAATTGAGCAAAATTTTTTCTCCCAATATCAATGATACATTTACGAAGGTGAGGTAATTATAAAGCTTTGAGCCAGCCCCCAAATAATCATGAACTTCCGAGCCTTCGTTGATCAGCATTAAGATATGTATGGACAATAAGTCGACTTCAAATGTAACGATGGGATTCACAAATTTTGCGACAATCTTTTTTCAATCAACTGTGAAATTGTTTGATTGCAGCTACCAGAATACCTCACCTCATGACAATTCCATAGCTCGATATGTCTTGGAAAATAGGAATCCGCAGTTACGGAACACTCCTATATTATCGATCATGATTAATTTAATTGTATTTATCGTGATTAGTCGATTGGCTTCATCTACGAATCTAATCAATAAATCCTTTACAAATGATAAGATTATTTGTAATATTACGTGAATATTCATTTCAATGCTAAAAGCGAAAAGCACATTGGTTGTTATTGTAATTTATTTTATATGATGAGCTTGGGAAAATAAGGATAACACTTATACGTACACAGAGAAAAATGATTTATTAATTTAAGAGGTTGCATGTCTAAATATTACGCGTCAAAATATTACTGGGCAAAAAAACACGGAACAAAAATATTTCAGCGTCACAATATCACATGAAATAAAATCACAATTGAAAAAAAACACATGAAAAAATATTACAACGTCAAAATATTACAACCCTCATACAACCGAATAAAATAAAATAAACTAAAAAAAAAAATATTTTTTCTTTATTATATATAATACATATATATTTATATGATGAAAATCAGATAAATATCCCACACCGACCTTCCTTTGGCAAATTATTTTATTGGAAAAAAAATATTTTTTCTTTATTATATATAATATATATATATATATTTATATGATGAAATAACAATAAATACTCATACAACCGTTAATTCGTAACTAATCCGAGACACTCACAAAATAGTCGAAATTGCGAAGAAAAATACAATTACAAGTAATCAATATATTGATTTTCAAAGCGGAACAGATGAGCATCAGCAATTGTTTTGATCACAATAATATTTCTAATTAAAATAATTTTCCCATATTACAATTTCACAATATAATATTTTTTATAATAATATTTTTGCATAATAATATTTTTTAGAATAATATTGTTGTACAATAATATTTTTGACAGTAATTTCTTTTTGTAACATTTTGCCAGGTAATATTACTTACTGTAATATTTAGACGTTCCACCATTTGAGAATGTGCAGTCACTTAATTTAAGTGACCTGCCATTCTTAAATTAAGTGACTTTTCTCACTTAAATCAAGTGACTTTTCTCACTTAAATCAAGCAACTATTTCTTTCTTAATTTAAGAAAGTAAAAGTCACTTAAATTAAGTGACTTTTTCTTTCTTAATTCAAGAAAGTAAAACTCACTTAAATCAAGCGAGTTTTCTCACTTAAATCAAGTGACTTTTCTTTCTTAATTTAAGCGACCTGCACATTCTTAAATTAAGTGACTGCACATGTCATTAAATTAAGAAAACATTTTTCTCTGTGCATAAGCATAGCACTTACATCACTTTGTTTCTAAGATGACGATATGTTTCTGAATAGTGTTGAATTTTTTAACAATCGAATTCTAGTTTCAATTGAAATCTCAAATAACATGCTAAAACATCTAGCATGAATATATTTTTTGTTTCCTATGTTTTCAAATGCTGAATTGAGTATTTAAGTGATGAAAGAAAACCGTATCACCAACTTATAGAAAAAAAAAAGAAACAAATATATGTATTCATTCACATTTCATAAGAAAAACCTTGAAATCTTTTCTTCCACACTTGAAATCAGAAAAATATAGTAACGTCACACACCGTTGATTATAACTCTCAGTGTATCAGAGGATATAACATCGATAGAGTAGTGGATTTGCTCGAGAACGAGTGTCCAGTTGGTCATGTACACTCGTACCTAGTCTATCGAGTGCCTAACACTACTATTTAACCAAGTGAAAATGACGCTTTTGAGGAATAAATTTAATGAGCAAAATAAAAAGAAAAAAGGAGTGGAAAAAAATAAAGTGAAAAGCGAATATGTAGCACCAGACGGGGGTTGGGGATGGTTTATTGTTCTCGGTGCTGGATTGTCCAATGTGAGTAATTAATCGAATCGAAATATTTCGATTATTTCTAGTGAAGTAATAAAAGAAACGATTGAACTTTGAAATCAGTTTTCGAAGGACAACTCCAAAGATAATTGAGACAGAGAAATTTTTTTTTTATTAACTTTTTTGGAGATAAAAATCAGAGCTACCAAAAATTTCACAGAAAAAAATTCCTCTGTTTATCTCATTTCTTGAGATGTTCCTGATAAAGACGCGAATTGCGCTACTGAATTAGGTTTTTTACCTTTACAATTTCATTTCTAAATATTTTTTTTTTTCTTATTCAAAAGCTCTGCATTCTCTCATTAATACAAAATTTTGGCCTTTTATTCCGCAATAAGTACAAGGAACTTGGAATAACAGAAGTTGAAATATCTACAATTCTCAATGTTAATCTTGCTGTAACTGCTTGCATAGGTAAGTTTAAATTTAGCATCCTCTTTTCACTTATGCACTGCTGTGCAGTACGATTTCACTTTCACTGTCTCGACACCAGCGGTTTAATAGAGGAGAAAATAGTGATTTACTTCTCTCTGACTCTTTCCTCCACAGATCAATGAAATTTTCCATGAAAGATCACGAATTCACTATTAAATCATGTTTTTTTTATAGAAGATGAAGAAAAAAGTGTACTTTTTTGAGTGAAACTTCGCGAAAAAAATTACAATCATAATAATAACTCATTTGTAAGAATAACTTTCAATTGAATAATTCAAATTTCCAATTATTTCCGAATGTTTGTTTTGCAATTCATAAAAATTCGAAAATTCATAGATTCACAGATCTTCAATAACCGTAAATTACTCTCTGATCTTTCCATACATTCTACAATGTAAATAAGACAACGAAATTGATGCAGTGACTTTTTTTTTGTTCAAAGAAGGCACATGCCGAATTTATTTAACACGAAAGCCCCAAGGCAATTTGCTCATTTATCGTTAGAAAAAACGTTTCGCGCTACCGATTTTTGGCCATTCAAGATGAATTATCCACACGATTCTTCCATCCTGTCATTAGGTCACTCTACTATTTTTTATATTCCAATTTTCTTCTAAACATCTGCAAATAGTGGAGCCCTCATCTGTCTAGTTTCACTACATCATTAAGTCATCTGCGTTCATGTAAATTATTCGTCTTTCAAATCAGGCCAGAACTCGTTCGTTTTCAGGACCTTTGCGGAGAGAATAAAGGGAAAAAAGTAAACAAGATATAATAAAAAAAGGGATTCGGAGCTCTTTCAAATTGAATCATTATCTCTTCCAAATTTACCAATAAAAAATTGTTGTTTTAAAATTTGTGATGTTAGTCACAACGGCAAGTGTTATCCATACACAGAGAAAAATGTTTTCTTAATTTAAGAATGTGCAATCACTCAATTTAAGACTGTACAGGTCACTTAAATTAAGAAAGAAAAAGTCACTTGATTTAAGGGAGAAAAGTCACTCAATTTAAGTGAGTTTTACTTTCTTGAATTAAGAAAGAAAAAGTTACTTGATTTAAGTGAGAAAAGTCACTTAATTTAAGTGACTTTTACTGTCTTAAATTAAGAAAGAAAAAATTACTTGATTTAAGTGAGAAAAGTCACTCAATTTAAGTGACTTTTACTGTCTTAAATTAAGAATGAAAAAGTTACTTGATTTAAGTGAGAAAAGTCACTTAATTTAAGTGACTTTTACTGTCTTAAATTAAGAAAGAAAAAGTTACTTAATTTAAGTGAGAAAAATCACTTGATTTAAGTGCGAAAAGTGACTTAATTTAAGTGCCTTTTACTGTCTTAAATTAAGAAAGAAAAAGTTACTTGATTTAAGTGAGAAAAGTCACTTAATTTAAGTGACCTGCCATTCTAAAATTAAGTGGCTGCACATTCTTAAATTAAGAAAACATTTTTCTCTGTGTAATAATTTTATTTTTTTGTTATTCACAATAATTATTATTATTTTCGTGACATCACTTTTTCATGGCATATCGGTCACTAACGCGTTCGTTCATGATTTTCACCGAACTAATGGAGATATAATAAAGAAAAAATATTTTTTTTTTCTTTATTATATTTTAAATATTTTAATTAATATTAAATTAATTAAATTAATAAATTCGTTAAAATAATATTTTCTTATACTTAATACATTAAATGTATATTTACATAATGAATATAATAAAGAAAAAATATATAATGAAGATAATATTATTTTAAATTATATTTATTATATTTATTATATTTATATTGCTCATTCACAATAATTGGTGAATCGTTATGAGCATTCCTTCTTAATTTAATTTGCATTACATTGCATAATAGGCGACGAGATTATCGCTTCATCCAGAATATTTAATGCTAATGTTGATTACACTGATTGAAACAAAAAATTAGCAATCGTTTTGTATCTATATACAAAGTTAACAAGGTTGAGAATATGATGGAGAAAAAACGATTGTTCAGGAATTATTTTTCCATTATACTGACAAACATATTCTTAATGTTGAGAAACATTTCAGCCTCCACATGCATTTATTAAGAAATTAAATCGGAAAACGTCAATCATCAATTTAGAATTTTATTTAATCATTATTTCTACAATTACGTAAATTTTCATATTATGAGTTTCGTGAAACTTCAAGTTAACTAAAAAAAATTTAATATTTAAATTCTCTTCCAAATAATAATTTTCATACCATTATTAATGAGAACATTTTGATCTCACTGATCGAAATTTCGAAGCTTTCTTTTATGAGAAACCTTAATAATTTTTTATTCCTGAAAGAAATCATATTTCTGAGCAATTTTTTTTCCCTGATTACAATAACCATAATTCCGATTCAAAAATCTATATTTAAATATTTTCAGTAAATTTTACCGAATTTTCTGTAAATTATTATATTTTCTGTCATGAAGGTCTACTTTTGTTTTATTTATCGTTAAGAAAATCATATTTTTCACTCATTGTGAAAATCAAGACCCTGTGATCCTTAATTTTTATTGTGTACGCTCCTCTGCGATAACACTATCGAGAAATTAGATAATAGTCGGCAGAATGTAGAAAACGATTTATCGTACCAGTCTTGAATAATTAGTGCAATACAGCTTCTGTTAAATACGATCGATTTCGCGTTTATCTTCAGTCGTTCACCTGCTCCTAAGTGGGAGTTGCCAAAATAGAGAGAGGCTCGAAGCACTAGGCACGAGACGCCAAATCGGTCTTTAATTACTAATCGAAATCTTTATTTACCGTGAAGGGGGATTTATTAGCTAATTAATGGGTCACTGGAATCTTTAATCGAAAGTAGTCTCTCGTTGTTCAAGTTAAAGTGTGATAGATATCTCTATTTGTGAACGAACTCATTTTTCAATTAGACAAAATCTTAAAATAATAGTTAATAAATACGGTGATTGAAGACAACTTCCCTGGAATTAAAAACCCTTTACGGAAGACGGTCGAGGAAATCACCTTTTAATTAAGGTGTAAACATTAAACTTCAATAATTAAAATAAAGAATCAATTAAGAGTAGGTACCGTCAGCCTAAAAAAAAACATCTTAAAACCAAAATTTCATCATTAAACACAATTTGTGAAACCAAAATTGTCAACTCTTTGTCAGATCGTTCGTTTGCTTGAAATATTACAAAAATTCAATCAGTTAATATTTATCTCTCTTTTATAAGACAAATCCAAATCTCTTGTCCTCAAAATTCCTGAAAGGTATTCTCTCGCCACAACGTTAATAAAAGGTGCAAAACATAGTCGCGTTCTTTTTAAATAAAATTATAATTCAAAGTTTTGTGTTCGGAAATGCATTAAACTGTCCTCAGACGCGAGAGGCCACTTCGGACATAAAAATAATCAGAAAAATGCGTCGATTTGTCCTAATTTATCTCTGCATCACTGAATTTTGTTTGATCTCCACCAAGCATTTTCTCGTGCATCATGGGAAAATTGAAAAAAACCTAAAAAACGTAGGAAAAAAAATGAATTCCCTAAAAATTTTATTCTTGGACTCTTTTTCAACTAATTTATATTGCCGAAATTTTTGCTCCATTTTTCATTATCAGCTATCTTCATATCTTGATATTATCTAGATCTAATGAAAAAAATACCTCAACATTAATACTTTCTTTTTCTCAAACATATAGGCTTAGCAAATGGCCCTCTCTTCAAGATATTTAGTTTCCGTCAAATAGCACTAGCTGGGACAGTGATTTCTTCATTATCAACAATGGTACTATCAACTGCGAGAACGTTCCACGAGATACTAATTTACATGTCAGTTTTTCAAGGTAATTTCCACTCATTAAATCCTTTAAAATCTTTTGTATCACTAATGTTCTATTTACTCCAACGAGTACCTGACATCTATCATTGGTGGATAAAATTATAGTAAATTTTTGATTGGATAATATCCCTATACTACGGAAAATATCAAGGCGAACCCACTGACAAGCCTCCTTGAGTAAATGTAAAAATCCTCATAATCAATCTTGAAAGTGAATTAGCTATTGCTTAATTATATAATTACATCCAATGCTCTGGCATTCATTAATAAATTTAATCAGGATGGTGATAAGTGAATGGCAACAATATAATTATTAATCCATAAATCTGATAATCATTGATGAATATTCAATATAAACGGTAAAGACATATTTGATTGTAGTTTATATAACTTCTTAAGAAAAACATTTGATTCTAAATTGTCAATTACATCGATAACTACTGGAATTAATAATAACAATAATGTATAGAGTTACAAATTAATTAGTTAATCAATTAATTTATTTATTAATTAATTAATATATCTTGATTAAAAAATTTATGGAATTGGATAGTAGAGAATACCGTTTGCAGAGAAAGGAGTTTTTTTATATTCCATAAATAACAATTTAATAGCACCGAGGTAACACACGATAAACGATTTTTTGCCTATTTTTTTTTAATATCTTGCTTAAATCCCCAGGTGTTTAGGAAAAATTATTGATAGAAAGAAGCTAGTTATCTTGCTTCACCTCTCTGCTCCTTAATTTAAATCGTTTATGAAAGGTTTTTCAAATATTCAATCAATCGCAGGCTTGGCTTAATATTAGTTTAAAAAGAGTAATTGAAGTGACCTTTGATTTCATGGTAGTCTTAAAAAGAAAGAGTGGTAAAGGCTATTGTTACGTCCTAGGGGTACGTTAGTACACTATTTTTTCATCCCTAGGAGTTTAATTATTTCATCGTTATTTAGCGTTCAACAGAACACTGGGAATTCGTCGTTATTTGCATTTTATGACTGAATTTAAATTATTTCGCGTTGGTTTGATTGCAAAGGAGTTTACGAAATGGTGCAAGATTACGCGCCGATTTCGGAGGATATTAGGAAGAAAACGGTGCAAGGGTTTCTGCGCCGTTTAGAATAGGGAGAAGTGACCACTGAGAATTACTTTTAACAAATGGCATATTTTATTTAGCTCTCTGGCCTTTTATAAACTAAAATTGCTACACTCAGCGTCTACACGCCTCGTGTCTTGCTCGTTGGTCTCACAGTGTCTGTTATTCTTCGTCTTTGTCTGAAGGGCGGGGTTTTGCTGATCCGCGAATTTCGGAGTGCACGTGTTTTCAGGGTAAATGTCGTCAGCGTCTCGTAGTCAGTCACTGGTCAGCTATTTTCTTATCAAAATCTTGCTATTATGATCTCATTATTCAAAGTTCGTAATTTTATGGTAGCTTCATAATGGAATTAATATATATATATATATTAATTTTCATGATAATATATATATTAATTTTCTGTTTCATGAGTCATTGATAAAATTAATAATAAATTATGTTCCATAGCTACTGGTAGTGGCATTGCAATATCAGCGAATGCATTAGCTCTGAATACGTACTTCAAGAAACGGAAAAGATTGGCCGTTGGCCTCAGCTGGACATGCACTGGTCTTGGACCCATCATTATGCCCCAAGTAATGTCACAGATGTTTTTTTTTTACTCTCAGATGAATTGAATCATGTGAACATTTAATAACCAATTTCATTTTCTTTCTTTCCATTGCACATGCTGTGATTTCTTATTACAGATAATTACTGCATTGATGCCAATATATGATGTCTCTGGTACACTTTTAATTTTGGGAGGTATTGCAGCCCATTCAATTGCTTTTTCACTTTTACTACAGCCAGTCTCTTGGCATGCTAAAAAATTGAGTCTTATGGATGAAATCCGGGCTGAAGCAATAAAAGTATGTCATTAATGTTTCCTGTTTGATTTTTATTCATTATGTTAATTTATTGATAATTACTTGGATTTTTTTTTTCCATTGAAAATTTTTAATTATGATCAATTCTTATTATTCGTCAGGAGAAAGGAGATGTTATTTTTAATAATGGCCTGAAGAAAGAATCAAAGCATATGTCTGTTGAAAATTTCAAAGAAAAATTAACGAATATTGCGGACGATAGACAGGGATTCGGTAGCCAATATCTTTATTATGATGATGAAGAGGAAGGAGCAGCTGGTATTGATGTTATGCCAACTGGTACACCTATGATGTCACGAGCTAATGATGGATGGTAAAATAATTTTCAGTTTGCTTTTATTATCTTTGAGAGACTAGAATTGAGACGCGCACTCCGCCCGCGTGTCGAGCTATATTGGGTGTTTAAATATGAATATGTTTATACTATATCTTTACCAAAAAATGTATTTCCTTACAGTAAGTAGTTATGCCACTTTGTTGTCATTTCAATTTTCAATTACCCAAATAATATTTCAGAGACCATAAAAAATATTTTAAAGTAATGAGTGGACATACGCCCCTTTCAGACCAGAATTCCGTATTTTTGGCACTTACTCTCCTTTCACTCTAAGACGACGATATATAAGAGTATGAATGAGTTTGTTCAATTCATTTATCTTTTTGATATAGCATAGCTAGTATAGCTATACTATAGTATTGCTACTATAGCTATACTATAGTATAGTTAGTATAGCTATACTAATATAGTATGACTATAGTCTAGCTAGGTTTAGGGAAAATAAAATGGTGACAAAAAACGTTTCATGCTTTTTTTTAGAAGGGAATGAAATTTTTCGTACTGAAGAAAGTTGCGGATGACCATCAATTTAGTTAATGGATGTTATTGAGAGAATCAAAAGTTAAGTTTCCCAGATGGAACACAAAGCTTTGAATCATATTATTTTCTAGGTTTTCAAAAAAAAATTCATCGACTATCTCGCTTGCTTCGATGAGAACATTGAAGAATGAAAATTCGCATGTACGCAAGCGAAATCATTCATTCAGTTTGAGCAGACCAGCAAGTATAGTAGCATTGAGCCACGGACAGTCCTTGAAGTGTATCAATCGGTAATTAATTCATTGAATGTTCATAAAATACTTACGATTGTTTCAAAATAATTCTGTTTATCAGCCAAATAAATGAGAATGAAGGTCGTAAACTTAAATCATCGACTCAAATAAACGGAACGACACCTCTAATAATCGTTAAAGAAATCTGCGAAACTCCGTATATTGATGATGAGGAAAATCAGGACGATGTATCTAATAAATTACAATTAGGAGTAACCGAAAAAGAAGAGACAGTGGAGGTGAGTAAAAGACCAATGGATAGCAACAACGAACAGGAAATTCGGTAAGAAAAAAATCTCCAGGTGAGAGATATAAAGATTCAATCAATAAATCATTGTTTTAAAAAAGTTTAAATAATTCATTGCAGGCTAATAATTCAATATTCAATCGAATTATCAATGGAATTGTTATATTCTTTGATCTTGATCTATTGAAGGATAAAATATTTGTTAATTTGATGCTTGGAATCACTTTTGCGAATTTCAGTGAAATAAATTTCGCATTAATCACACCATTTTTGCTTGGTGATTATAAATTAGCAGCTCAACAGGTTGCTACATATTTATCAGTATTGGCTGGAGTTGATGTTGCAACAAGAATTTTAATATCGTTTATTGCAACGAAAATTGGATTCAGTAATCGAACATTTTTTCTCATTGGTATTAGTTCAATGGCAGTTGGAAGAATAGGTAAGTTCACAATTAGCAATGAAAATTATATAATTCGTACAGTGTAAATGAATAATTAATTCTTGTTTTGATTGCTACTTTTTTATTCATTTTCCGAATCGAATATTTTCCTATTAATTATGTGAGTCATTTAGAACTCTTCTGGTTCAATGCTAATGCAGTTTTTCTGCAAATATTACAAGAACTATTAAATATATGAGAATGTGCTTGCTCTGGAAATATTGAGAACATTGTGAAACATTAAAAATGGCAATTTACCCTGTAAGAATGAATGTAATAGTAAATAAGTACAATGGGACAAATGGAATTATTTTTGCGCTCATTCCCTATGGGATATTTCAAGAGCTTAGCGAGATAGGGCGACTTTCGTCTTTTTTTTTTTTTTTTGAAATTTGAGGAACTCCCGAAAAATCTGAACAAAATCTCTCTATCTTGCTTCGTTACCGAGATATTCTCAAAAAAACACAGAGAAAAATGTTTTCTTAATTTAAGAATGGCAGGTCACTTAAATTAAGTGACTTTTCTCACTTAAATCAAGTGACTTCTCCGTTCTTAATTTAAGAAAGTAAAACTCACTTAAATTAAGTGACTTTCCTCGCTTAGATCAAGTGACTTCTCTCACTTAAATCAAGTAACTTTTTCTCCCTTAATTTAAGCAAGTGAAAATCACTGAAATTAAGTGACTTTTCTCACTTAAATCAAGTGAATTTTTATTTCTTAATTTAAGAAAATAGAACTCACTTAAATTAAGTGACTTTCCTCGCTTAGATCAAGTGACTTTTCCTTTCTTAATTTAAGAAAGTAAAACTCACTTAAATTAAGTGAATTTCCTCACTTAGATCAAGTGACTTTTCTCACTTAAATCAAGTAACTTTTTCTTTCTTAATTTAAGCAAGTGAAAATCACTTAAATCGAGTGACTTTTTCTTTCTTAATTTAAGAAAGTAAAACTTACTTAAATTAAGTGACTTTTTTCACTTAGATCAAGTGATTTTTTTTACTTAAATCAAGTAACTTTTTATTTCTTAATTTAAGAAAGTAAAAGTCACTTAAATTAAGTGACTTTTCTCACTTGAATCAAGTGACTTTTTCATTCTTAATTTAAGAAAGTAAAACTCACTTAAATCAAGTGAGTTTCCTCACTTAAATCAAGTGACTTTACTTTCTTAATTCAAGTGACCTCCACATTCTTAAATCAAGTGACTGCACATTCTTAAATTAAGAAAACATTTTTCTCTGTGAATGAATGACAGAAAAAAAGACTTGTTTTGTTTTATTTTTTTGCTACTGAATTTATCAAATTTTATTGACAATTTCTAAAACTAATCATCCTATTTTATTAATTACAGTTCTCGCCCATACCCGGGATTTCCGAATAATTCTTATGATAGCCGTATTAATTGGATTTGGGAAGAGCCTGCGAACAATTTTCATAGCACTCGTGATACCTTCACATGTACCATTATCAAGATTGCCAGCAGCAACTGGTTTACAATTATTAACCAGTGGTACCATCTCACTCTGTATTGGTCCAATTATTGGGTGCATAAAAGGTGCTTTAGGAATTCCTTTGCTTCTTCATATATTGAACATATTTACATACCTAGTTATCATATCTTGGAGTATTGAAGCATGGATTACATCAAGGAGATTAAAAAAAAAAGATAATGGAGGAGTAAATTCTCAAGTCTAAATTATGATAAATAATCTAGTGAAATTCGAAGAATTGAAGAGGAAATAATTGCGTATTCCATGAAAGATTCTATAGAATTATAGAAAACTTATAGAAAACTTAAAAAATTTAGGCCGACAAATTTCTACGAAAGAAATTTCAACAAATTGTGCAAAGTAATTCAAATCTATTGATTTTTCATCAATCGAAAATTTTCTATTGAATATCGCCTCAAGAAAACGCATAGAAGAATTGTAGATTTTTCCCAGTGAATCGATGGAAAAAAATAGAATTTCAATAGATCTCAATAAATACGCTAGAATTTCGCCTTCAATTTTTTTAGACGTAATTTTTCGAAAAAATGATAAAACTCAATGAGAAGAATCATGAGATTATTTTTTAAAAAACAGAAACTATAAACCTTTTGAAATGTATTATTTGTAAATAATAAAGAAAAATTATTTTAATTCATAAAAAACATTTTTTAAATGAAAATACAAGTAACTTTGAATAATGAATGGTTTTATTGATTAGATAAAAAATATGTCTCCTTATCAGTCTACGTGTTCATCAAAGTACACGTTGCCTCTTTCTCTTTATTTGTCTGTCTGTTTCTCTTTCTCTTCGTCATTTTTTTTCCTCTGTCGTTTACGTTACCATACGAGTTCAGTTCAGATCTGTTCCTTCCCATTGTCAGCGGAGTGGAGTCTTGATGATCTTTTATTGGCCGGAAGCAGCTAAAAGTGAGATACGTAAGAAAGACACGAAATACGAACGAGAGAGTCTGACAATTATTTCGTCGCTTTAGTAGCGCACGAGGTGTGGTGTAGTTCGAAACGAAGACGTTCTTAAATTCGAAAAATGTTGTGTATTGCAGTGACATAAATCGTGATTAATAACGTTTATTAGTGGATATTTGAGGAGATTTTAGGGAAAAAAGTTGAAACGAGAATGAAGTCGAAGAGGAAAGCAGCACACGAAGACAATGAGAATATCGTCAAAACCATACCACCTGATGGGGGGTGGGGATGGATGATAGTTCTTGGATATGCATTGAACAATGTAAGTCTATATGTTATAAGGATTTTTGTGGTATTGCCCATCTAAAGAATTTGCCAATAAGCAATGAGAAGTCAAATTATTTCACTTTCCACCGTGTTTTCTCAGATGCTTTGAATTTATCAGATAACGCGTGTTCCAAAGTTCAACATAGGGGAGAGTGGGGCAAAATGGACACTGTTATGAAACGGTTAGAGATGGATTTTTTTTGATGATTCTACTGAGAAGCTGAGAAAATTTTAGCTGGAATACGAGTATTTTTTTCGATTTTTTTGAAAATTCTATTTTTTTTTTGCATTTTGAGGGGTGAAAACCTTTGCTTTTCTGAAAATTTTCAGTTTTTTGCAAATATCTCTGGTTTTATTGGTCGTAGCACTCCGGGGCTAGTCTTAAATGAAAGGTGAGCTCATTCTTCATCAATTTATGGGGTTTTGAATTCAAAAATATCAATTTTCCGGATAGTTATAGGCCAAAAACTGTTTCACAAAACTGTTTCACAAAAATGCCTATAAATACCTCAAAAGTCGATATTTTTGAATTGAAAACCCAATGAATCGATAGCAAATGATCTCACCTTTCACCTCCCGTTGGATTTTTCACGCTACGACAGATAGAAGCGAAGATATTCGGAAAAAACAGAAAATTTTCAAGAAAAGGAAGGGATTTACCCCTCTAAAATTCTCAAAAAAGTCAAAATTGCCAAAAATTCAAAAAAATTAATTCCGGCACTTGATTCCCGCCTAAAATTTTCTCAGCTTTCCAATGAAATCATCAAGAACAATCTACCGCCAATATTTTTATCAATTTCAAGAGTTTTCCATAATATTTGCCTAAAAATTTAGATGTGTCCATTTTGCCCCACCTTCCCCTATACATATTTCAATGCGATATTTTTTGTTTTCTCAAGACATTTCCATAGATTTATCCATTTCAATGGAATGAACCTTTAGACAGGTAGAGAAATTTTTCAATGAGAGATGATGAAATTCATGAATTTTCAAGTGATGCGGTCAGAGACGATAATTCGAAGGTTTTCATGGGAATTCCTACAATTCTAATAATTTTTGGAATATTCGAAAAAAAAGGTCCGCCGTGAAATAACGAAGCAGGGAAACTCGAAGAAACCCACGTGGATACTATCATAGATATCTATAAAACGAGTAGCTTTACAAGAAATTCTCAAGAATTTTAGCAATTTCCCATAAATTGATGTGTCGTAAATGATGAAAATGTGCATAAAATCATTCTTATTATGAATTTATAAATGAAGTCCGTTCCTATCATTTGTGAGGGGAAAATTGAATTATTATCGATGATAAAAAATAGGCTTATCGATAAATACTTCAATAGATCTATTACGGAGAGCAGTTAAGGAAAGATTGCGAAATTCTTATGAATTTGTCCATGAAACTACGTTTTTTTCCTCAGGCCTTACGGTAGGGTTTTAGGAAATGACAGATAAAAAAAAAGGTCAATGAAATTATGAGTTTAAAAATATCATCGATTCCAGTATCAGTTAATGAACCTATCCAGTTATAACAAAAAATCATGCTTTTAAATATTTGATTAAAAAATTTTACACTTCATTTTCTTTTGCAGTTAGTGATGATTCCTCTGATAACAGGAATGGGATTGATATTCAAAGATCTCTTCAAAGAATTGAATTTTCCAGACGGTGATGCATCAATAATAATGAGTGTCAATATGGCTTTTGGAATGTTGATGGGTTTTACACATGGTCCATTATTGAGAATCTTCGGATATCGAAAAATTGCACTCACTGGATCAACAATGTTTGTTACTGGTATCATGATGACAGGACTGTCCGATAAATTCATACATCTCCTTATCTCCCATGGATTCATAACATGTAAACGAATTTCTAAAATATCAAACTGTTTCAATTTAATCGTGAATTAAGGAGATGACATTTCAATTATTTTGAATATCTTCGGAATAATTTGGTTCAGAGGAAAATTCTCGAAATATCTTTTCATAAAGAATATCATGAGCTGGACGCAGAGAAAAAGGTTTTCTTAATTTAAGAATGTGCAGTCACTTAATTTAAGAATGTACAGGTCACTTAAATTGAGAAAGAAAAAGTCACTTAATTTGACTGAGAAAAGTCACTTAATTTGAGTGACTTTTACTTTCTTAAATTAAGAAAGGAAAAGTTGCTTGATTTAAGTGAGAAAAGCCACTTGATTTAAGTGAGAAAAGTTACTTAATTTAAGTGAGAAGAGTCACTTAATTTAAGTGAGTTCTATTTTCTTAAATTAAGAAAGAAAAGTCACTTGATTTAAGTGAGAAAAGTCACTTGATTTAAGTGAGAAAAGTCGCTTAATTTAAGTGAGTTCTACTTTCTTAAATTAAGAAAGAAAAGTCACTTGATTTAAGTGAGTTTTACTTTCTTAAATTAAGAAAGAAAAAATGACTTGATTTAAGTGAGAAAAGCCACTTGATTTAAGTAAGAAAAGTCGCTTAATTCAAGTGAGTTCTACTTTCTTAAATTAAGACAGACAAAGTCACTTGATTTAAGTGAGAAAAGTTACTTAATTTAAGTGAAAAAAGTCACTTAAATTAAGTGAGTTCTACTTTCTTAAATTAAGAAAGAAAAGTCACTTGATTTAAGTGAGAAAAGTCGCTTAATTTGAGTGAGAAAAGTCACTTAATTTGAGTGACTTTTACTTTCTTGAATTAAGAAAGAAAAAGTTACTTGATTTAAGTGAGAAAAGCCACTTGATTTAAGTGAGAAAAGTCTCTTAATTTAAGTGAGTTCTACTTTCTTAAATTAAGACAGACAAAGTCACTTGATTTAAGTGAGAAAAGTCGCTTAATTTAAGTGACTTCTACTTTCTTAAATTAAGAAAGACAAATTTACTTGATTTAAGTGAGAAAAACCACTTGATTTAAGTGAGAAAAGTCGCTTAATTTAAGTGAGAAAAGTCACTTAATTTAAGTGACCTACAATTCTTAAATTAAGTGACTGCACATTCTTAAATTAAGAAAACGTTTTTTTCTGTGGAGGAAAGACTTTTGATGAATACTTCCGAGCCTCTTTCTTCCGAGATATTACTCCACCATTTTACCCCTGAATTTCTTAAATAAAGATACAATTTTTTTTAAGCATACGGAATTAGTTTGACAATGGCTTCTTTTTCATTGGCAATAAATACATATTTCCTTGAGAAGAGAACACATGCAATGGGCCTTGCGATGACGATTACAGGATTTGGACCGATAATAATGCCACAAATAATTACTCTATTAGCTGATACGTATCCAAACAAGGTAAATTCAATTACAGACTAATGAATTGCATCGTCATATTGCTACTCTTTCAACTACTGTTGCCCTACATCGAGAATATTTTTATTTAAAAAATACGGAAAATTCTCCAACATTTTTTTCAAGTCATCTGATGGAAATCGCATTTTCTTCAACTGTCATCATTATCATTGTGTTTATACAGTCACTCAGTTTCAGTGGTTTATCAATTCAGGTCAACAGATACAATTCCGACTATTTTCATACACTCGCATGATTTAGCACAAACAATTGTTTAATAAATTAATGAAAAAAGATAAGTTTGGAGATAACAGGTGATTTTTTTTTGCAGTTATCTCGGTCAATATGAGTTTAATAGAATTTGTCATGACTTTTTTTTGGAGCTTCTGTAATTTTCAAAAAAAATTTTTTCACGATAAATTTCTAAACATAATATTTTCTGAGATATTTTAAGAATAGATAAAATGATGAATTTGTGATATAGGATTCAACAATTGAAGTTTATCAGTTTCTCTAGTATATCTTGGAGTCTAAGAGAGATAGGTTTTCTTTGTCTAAATCTTTTTTCGAAGCTTCTTTGTTTCTCTTTAAAAATTTCTCTATTTTCATTATTTTCCGAGATTTTTCAGAGAAATTGGCTTTTAATGATGCTCATTAGAATCATTTGAAAGAAATGCACATTAGTTTTTGTGTTACAGAAAAAAATTATCTGGCCTTTTTTTTCTTTCAGCATGCAATATTTGTTCTTGGTGCAATAAGTTTACACACAGTTGTAGCATCGCTTTTGTTACAGCCGATAAAATGGCATTCAAAAAAAAATAGGGTCTATGAACTCAAAGATAACACTGGTGATTCATTTTATTCCATTATGTTGATAAAATATTTATTATCTGACCTGCTGTAATTAAATTGAACTTTTATCATTTTTTCCCGTAGAGAAAGTGAATCAAATTGATGTCATTAAAGACCCCAAGCCCAATTCAGTGGTAACTGAAATACTTGAAAGGAAGAGAACAATTTCCGTATCAAGTTTTAATGATGATGTGAGAAATTTGGATCTTCAAGAAATAAAAATTACTGAAGAAACAAAAAAATCACAATTTTTGGTGATAAGAAGTGATTCTGGTGAGTTGAATGTGTGTTATCTAAATTTGATCATTATTTTAATGCTTCTTAATTTATTTAAAAAAAAAATTAATATAATAAAATAAATCAAGCCATGATTACCAGTCGATTCACTACCGAGTAAAAGACCAAGTATTCAATGTTTCCGATCGATTCAAAATGTTCTATTGCCCAATGATGAGAGTAGAACGAGATATTATTCACAAAAATCGCAGAGTCCAGGTAAAATTCTACAATTGAATTACTGACGAAATAAACAAGATAGTTTGATTCTTGAGTCGATTAAGTAGTATTATTTTAGTCTTTTTTAAACTATTCGTTTTTAGACAATACCGTCAATGACCCAATTAATGCCACCAAGAGACCTATTCTGCCACATATCTTTCATAGAAAAATTATATCTTATCATAAATTCAAATTTGATTTTTCCTCGAAAGAATTTAAGGTCTAGACTATCATTTACATTAATTATTTTCTTGAATTAATTATAAAAATTATTTAATTGATATTTTTGAAAATATTTTGCCCATGGCCCGATTCATGCCACCTTGGCCCGATTTCTGCCATAGAGGGTCCCAATAATTGCCATCAATTAATTTCCATCAATGGTTGTTATTTGTAAATTATTCGTCAATTTGTATGAAAGTTCAATGATTTTGCTAACAATCAATACAATTTTCGATTTATTAAATACTTAAATTTTCTCAATATCACACATTGAACTGATGAGGCACTCTAACTCTACATGAAGAGCTTTAGGGCTCTATTTTGCTGAGCACGCTGGTCGCATTCAACGGATTAATTTTAGAAATATATCTAGTAGAGAAATATCGGATATTTTGATTGTCCGGTGTCCTCAGAATTTTTTTCTAGCCACTGTTATCAATTACTTAGAGTTAAGAATTCGAATGAGTTCAATAATCACGAAAATGTATGAAAAGTGGCATTAATTGGGCCGATGGCATTAATTGGGCCATTGACGGTATCTCTAAAGCTAAGTAAGATACAAAAATTTTTGGATTTTTTTACAGCGCCGAATGGGCCTTACAAAAAAAGATCTGCATTTGTTACTGCAGTTAGATCCTTAGATATTGCGACAAAATTAGATCCATAAGAAAATCGCATGCGTCATTTTATTTCTTCATTGATGAAATCTTCGGCAACAACTCAAAATTTGATAGAAATATTTTTTTTTCAAATAGATCATGTAGTGGTTTCCATAAAATATTTTGCATCTCACTTCAATTCTTAGTTATTCACTAAAACTCAATCAAAATCAATTTATCTTGGTGTATCTCGTCGTTACTGCTGATAACATTGATGATATGACAACGTCTAATCTCCATTGAATCCAATCAGGTAAAAATCTCCATGTCACTCATTTTGGCAGCTGTCCCATGCTACTTGATGAGCCGTTTGTTGCTCTACACGTTCCTAATAATATCGAAAGAGATGCACAACTTGAAGAAAAATCAGAAGAGAATAATGAAAAGGAATCTTCGAGAAATGGTCACGTTGATTCAAAGTATCGAGGATCAATCAATACATCTGAAAGCAATGAAAATGGCAGTCAGCGTAGGTACTATGCGAATGCAATATTTTACACCTTGGCTACAACTTCATCTGCAAAATTACATACCTCAGTACATTTCTATTTCTCAACTGCAATTAATGCAAGGATTAGGAGATGAATCCAGCATCAGATATTATCTTTCATATCTGGATTATTCAAATATATTGAACAATGCATTATAATCCTATAGGTCATCAAGTTGATGACATCAACACTAGAACAAATCAACAATTTCAGTATTGAAGTGATGATAGTAGATTGAGCACCTAGGGTGGGAAAAAGTTAACGTTGACAACGTTAAGGATGTAGTCTGGAGCTTCGGGCTTAAAGGTTTTTTTTTTTATAATTTATTTTGAAAGGGAAATATATAGAGAGTATATTGTAAAAATTTCAGAGCGATATTCCAAATATTAAGGAAGTTAGAACACATTTACGAAAACGTTTCACAGTCCCAAACACGTATTACTAAAACTCTCGAGATGTAATTCGGAACTCGAGGTTTATAAAATCTATTTTTTTTATAATTTATTTTGAAAGTACAATATATGGAAAATATCCTGTAAAAATTTCAAACCAAAATTCTAAATATTGAGGAAGTTATAAAACATATTCGAAAGCATTTTATAGTCTAAATATCTGTTACCAAAACTTCAAACGCGTTTTTCTCGAATCAACATTTTTTCGGTCGGTCCGGGGCAGAGAACAAAATCTATCGAACCGATTGGGCTGAAATTTGGATATGTTACTCTACACTGGAGTGGCTCTCGCAGGTACCAGAAGTGTTGATTTTCAATGAAAATTTCATATTTTTTAACCGAATTTTCGAAGAAAAATATCACGAATTTTGATTTTTTATCTTTAAAAGTCCACCATTTTCTTTTTTCTCGATGAAAATGTCTAAATCTGGTACCTGCGATAACGATAAGCCTACAGAACACTGATTCATTCAAATTTTCTATTTCAAATAACTTGCACCAACGCTAGCACCCGGGCCAGTCACATATCTTTTTTTTTTAAGTGGCTACTTTAGCCGTAACGAAGGCTATTTAAATATTTTGAGATGAACTGAAAAAAAAATATTTTTGTGAATTTAAAGATGTCAATAACAGCATCTGAAAAATTTAGAATGATCGCATTTTATTTAGTTATAAAAAAAAATTGCTGAAATATGTTCGTGAAAAGTGCAAAAGCTCCAGACTACATCCTTACCGTCGAATTTTCCTCCCGAGCGAAGCGAGAGTGTGGAAATTTAGTCGGAATTCAATTAATTAAAAAATTAATTCTTCTTAAATATTTCCAGGAATATCAAAATTGGAGAAGAATCCAATCATTCGCAAAGCCGTTGCTGCAGTTGCTTGTACTTTATCATAAAATTTTTCGATTTAGAATTGCTCTGTGATGCTATTTACGTTAACATAATGGTGGGAATGGCAATAGCAGCATTTGCAGAAATAAATTTCGCAGTGCTCATTCCATTTATTCTAAAAGACATAGACTTTGGTACAGGCAGTTCAGCAACGGTGATGACAGTAATAGCGGCTGTTGATCTCATCATGCGTGGTCTTGCACCATTCATCGGTCAACGTCTTCGACAAACCCCAAGGATCATGTACATGATGAGCCTGATCATGTTGATTGGCAGTAGAATGAGTAAGCTGTCATGAAATCATTGAAAAACCTATTCATTTCGTACTCATTGCTGTAATTCCTAACTTCAGAACTTTTAACTTAATTTTTCATTCAGTTCTGGTCTATGCACGAAGTTTCACTGCTGTAATCTTCATGGGCATTGGAACTGGATTCGCTAAAGGCTTCAAATCTGTTTTCATGTATCTAATTGTACCAAATCACGTTCCTATTGAGAGATTAGCTGATGCTACAGGAATTCAAACGGTTTTTACTGGACTGGTTCTGATGACTGTAGGACCTTGCATAGGTAATGTATTTTCATCGAGAAGTATTGGGTATCAGCACATTAGCATCGGATAATTTTGGGAATTTCAAAAGAGGGATGTGCTCTAGTCTGAGTTTTTTCAAATATGAATATGAATATCCTGAAATCTATGAGGAATTGAGAAATATTTTTTCCGGCCTAGGGAATAAAGGACTACTTTTTCGTCATCGCTTAGTTCGGTTCGAAACGTAGTTCTTTCGTACTTTAATGCAAAAAATATATATATATGGGCGATTCCACCAATTCTCGAATAGAATTTCGGCTCCAAATTTTGGGGGGCGACTTTTCGGTCCTCCTCGATTAAAACCATTAAAATGAAGAAAATCCTAAATTCTAAACCATTTTGCCGCACTATCGAAGCAGAAATCAATGAAATTTGACAACTGATGTTTTCCATTTAGAATTATAAAATGTGATCAACATACGTATGTCTTTTGCAACATCCATCTTATCAACTTGCATTTATTGTTAGTTCTTAATAAGTATTAAATTTCAAGTTTTTAATTACAGTCACCGGGGTTTTCAAGAGCAGGGACCAAAAATCATATAGTTCTTCGCAAATTTTCCAAATTTTCAGAAAAAAATAAAAAAATTGAAAAAAAAACTGGGAACGATTCGAAACAAGCATTTGAAGTTTTCAAAGAGCATTTTCACCTCGCAAACAAGGACAAAGACGAAAAAGGATATTTTTTTCAGAAAATTCAAAAAATTGCGATGAAAATCTATATTTTGTATTTTTTTTTTCATTTAGCTACTCACGTCATTCTTAAGAGAAAATTTTGATGCAAAAATCGAAATTCATTGATTTCTGCTGCGATAGTGGGGCAAAATGGTTTAGAATTTAGGATTTTTTTCATTTTAATGGTTTTAATCGATGAGGACTGAAAAGTCGCCCCCCCCCCCCCCCAAAATTTTGAGCCGAAATTCTATTCGAGAATTGGTGGAAACGCCCATATATATATAGAAAAAGTCAATTCCAACAAAAATTGGCGACCGCGCACCTCTCTGGAGGAAATTTTCGTTGAAATTGACTTCATTCCTCCCTAGATGCATAATATACTATTGCGATGCTATTTTGCCTGGATGAAAATCAAAGCTACACGAAATGTTTGCAAAAATTTCTTCATCCTCTCAGATTTCGGTAAAAACTCATTACAATATGAAATTTAAGGATGATTGGGCGATACAATCGGGAAAAACTTAAATTTTTTTATTAAATCGTGAATAACAATTTAAAAAAGACGAAATTCTCAAATCTGATGAAGTGAATCTGTAAAGAATGTAATGAGGAATGAAATAATCGCTAGAAACCAAAAATTAATTGATAAATGAAAAATTTTCATTATTTTTTAAATGTCTTCAAATTTTTCGGGATTCAAATAGTTGTTATTAACGATTTTATACAAGAATTTAACTCTTTTCCGATTGTACCTCGGAAACATCCTCAATAGGCAAGTGATAAAATTTGATAAATAATCGTCGTATATTCCAATATTTAAAAGACGGAGGAAAATTTCTGTAGGATGTTTTTCCTTCATAGAAAATGAAATCTAGAAAAAAAACCTTCACATGAATTGCTCTATCTCTCTCAGATTCTGAGATATTTCCAGAAGCCTGCTAGAACTATTTTCAAAATACAATTTCATTTTTCATTATTTCAAGAAAAATTAACGCTACGTTTGTTTCATTTACAGGTGTAATACGCCAATTAAGAGGAAGTTATGATTTATGTATAATTCTACTAAATGGCATGACAATGTTAACCATTATAATGTGGATAATAGAGATGCTAATAACAAGATTCTTGAATAAACGCAAGAAAAATGAGGATCAACGTTATCAACCAGTTGCAATTACTGAATGACTTAAATACTCATAGCAAAAGTATTAGAAGATAATTTTGTGAATATACAAACGAATTACATAAATGTATTTTTCTGTATAAAAGAGAAAGAGTCGTTTTATTTCTTTATTTTTCCTTCGTGAATAAAGAATTCACAAAGTTTTAAATTTCTCCTATCATTCATACGTCATCTTCTCATTAAGGTCGCGTCCTTGTTTGGTCTACTTGCCCCTGAAATAGATCTCTAATTATCCAAATGTTATCTTGTTATGGAGTCACTCTATTATAATAATCGTGGACTGTTGTATCGTTAGAATAAATACAATAGAAGGGAAATTTTCCACAATACTTCCGGCTTCTCTTCTCAATTAATTTTTCACACGAACTCATGACTCTGTGTCAGAAAAGTTCATACTTCTTTTCTTCAATGCAGGAAAAAAAATCGTCGACCCCGAAAAAAAAAAGAATTTCTACTCCGCTAGTGTTAAATTGATTCAGCAGTGAAAAGGTAAAGGAAGATGAGTTGATTTTTCTCGCTTTACATTCTTTCCCAGCTGTTTCTGTCACAAATAGATTCAGAGAAAATTTTCAAGATATCTTTTTTGTGTAAAATTTCATAGTGGCTAAAAAAACGTTTCTTAATAAATTCTTCCAAACTTCATCATCATCAAGATATTTGAAAAATTGAATACATGCAATCCTTGAAATAGCGATTTTTCTCATTTGATTTTCTCATTTGCATCGAAATTCTTAAAGTTCAAAGATCAATAAATAAAATTGGATCATCAATTGCGAAAAAAATACTTTCTCTTTATTTTCTGCAGGTCAGAGACTCATTGCATTTTCACCTGTTCAATAATTCTGTTTTTTCTTCATCAATTTCAAAAGCCATAAATAGGCTATTCACGTATTTCGTACAATTTCAATTACGTGCAAGAAAATCGAATGCAGAACTTGGAAGTCATCCAAACATTTGTAAAAATCGGCAAAGGATCCCCTCAAATGAAAGCAAAAAAAAATAATATTCCCATCACGTATTACTTCCATCGTATTATTCGTAACACAAAGAAATCGCATGTTCCTCTTGATTCCAAATTTCTGGCAATTTATCATTCACTTTCACCTATTTTTTTTCTCGACGAAAAAAAAAATATATTTCACGCAAATTATTCACTATTTATATAAAATTGTTGTAATTCTTTATTCTAAACGCGATTTAAAAAAAACACACACAACTTACGTACACTGGCCTTTGTTAGATTTACAGGATCAATAATGATAATTTCATGACAATTTAGGAAAAACAACAAAAATTGATGATCCTTCATTGACACTGCCTAACTACTTTGAGCTTGTTATACTAGAGTTAATGTAATTATTCAGTGTTCTAGATGCACATGGCGCATTGAGGGGAGAAAATTGTTTATAAATATTTTTGCAGTCTATTGGACACGCACATGATGATCTTTCACACTTTTCTATACATTATTGTCCTGTATGTGACACCTGAAAATAATGAAAAAGAAAATCATATAAATTATCAAGTGTTTCGACATTTCTTTACCGTCAATGGCCCAATTAATGCCACTTTTCATATATTTTCGTGATTATTGAACTTATTCGAATTCTCAACTCTAAGTAATTGATAACAGTGGCTAGAAAAAAATTCTGAGAACACCGGACAATCAAAATATCCGATATTTCTCTACTAGATATATTTTTAAAATTAATCCGTTGAATGCGACCAGCGTGCTCAGCAAAATAGAGCCCTAAAGCTCTTCATGTGGAGTTAGAGTGCCTCATCAGTTCAATGTGTGATATTGAGAAAATTTAAGTATTTAATAAATCGAAAATTGTATTGATTGTCAGCAAAATCATTGAACTTTCATACAAATTGACGAATAATTTACAAATAACGACCATTGATGGAAATTAATTGATGGCAATTATTGGGACCCTCTATGGCAGAAATCGGGCCATGGTGGCATGAATCGGGCCATGGGCAAAATATTTTCAAAAATATAAATTAAATAATTTTTATCATTAATTCAAGAAAATAATTAATGTAAATGATAGTCCAGACCCTAAATTCTTTTGAGGAAAAATCAAATTTGAATTTATGATAAGATATAATTTTTCTATGAAAGATATGTGGCAGAATAGGTCTCTTGGTGGCATTAATTGGGTCATTGACGGTATCTATCAAGCTAAATGAATGCTTCACTCACTCTCGAATGACCTGTATAAAGGATGGGCGTTTCGGGCGATGTAGTATTCGTCACTAAAGCATACTCCTCGTGCTCCATAATACCCCAGAGTGGCACTGTAGCTGGACCCGTTGATGCAACTGCTAGATTATTAACTGCCTCCGGTAATACCTGATATGCTCTCTCAATTGACTCAAATTTTGATGTTGAATTTACAGGACTTTTCAATTTATCATTCGTTGAATTTACATGGAACTTTGATGGCTTTGATACTGGCTGTGGTGTGACTATGTACACACGTTCCTTACTCAATGGAGATATTGAAACGGGAACTTGCTCCCATGAGAGATCTTCAGAGCTCGATGGCGTTTCTGTTGCTGGTTCTTGCGATGATGATTCAGATTTTTCCTGAGAAAAAAAGAAAAACGTTTATTCTATTGGTTTAGTTTGAAGGGAAACAGAAGATTTTCTTGTTTCAAAATTCTGAGAATTTTCAATTGTTTTGTGAAAATTATTTTGTACTACAATTAAAACGAGAAATCGGATAACTTGAAATAACATCAGTGAGAAAAATTGTGGTGAATTCTCTTTCAAATATCTTCAGAACGAATAGGCTCAAGAAAATTTTTAAAAGACCATTTTTTGTCAAAAATATCATAGGCTACAGAACAAATTCTTGATAAGTTCTTCTAAGCCTCATCGTTTCGGAGTTACGAATAAATCTATGTAGGGGAGAGTGGGGCAAAATGGACACTGTTATGAAACGGTTCGAGATGGATTTTTTTCGATTTTTTTGAAAATTCGATATTTTTCGGCATTTTTGAGGGATAAAACCTTTCCTTTTTTGAAAATTTTCAGTTTCTTGTAAATATCTCTGGTTCTATTGGTCATAGCAATTCGGGATTGGTCTCAAATGAAAGATGAGCTCATTTCCCATTGATTCATGGGGTTTTGAATTCAAAAATATCAATTTCTAAGGTAGTTATAGGCCAAAAACTGTTTCACAAAACTGTTTCGGAAAAATGCCCATAAATACCTTGAAAATTGATATTTTTAAATTGAAAACCCTATGAATCGATGGCAAATAATCTCACCTTTCACCTCCCGTTGGAATTTTTACACTACAACCACTAGAACCAAAGATATTCTCAAAAAACTGAAAATTTTCAAAAAAAGAAAGGATTTTACTCCTCTAAAATGCTCAAAAAACTCGAAATCGCCAAAAAATCAAAAAAAAAAAAATTCCGGCACTTGAACCTCACCTGAAATTCCCTCAGATTTCCAATTAAATCATCAAAAACAGTCTACCGCCAATAGTTCTATTAATTACAAGAGTTTTCAATAATATTCGCCTAAAAATTTAGATGTCTCCATTTCACCCCTGATGTCCATTTTACCCCACCTTCCCCTATATATAATTTTGTAAAACTACTTACACGAGCATGTGGAATTTCAATTCGACTACTTGCTGAAGTGTCGTGATCCAAATCATTGTAATTGAATCCAGCGAGTACATTACCAAATGATTTTTCAGCCTCTTTTATTGTACCAGCTGATGTAACTGGCTCCGTTGTTGTAAAATATTCATCTGGTATTTTTTTAGATTGCAGTAATTGATGATGAAATGAATTTGGTACTGCTGTACTAACTGTTGTTCCCCTTGAATATTCCTGAAGCGAAAAGGTGAAAAGCGGATGAGAAAATTTACTTCGCTTTTGTCGTAGGTCATAGGCACAGGTAAGAGTCACTCTGCTAATATCTGTGCCACATCTAATGCCACGTTTTTTTCTTTTCTTTCTTTATTCTTTTTTCTTCTTTCCCTTTCCCTCTTCCTCCCACGCCTCTCTTCCAACGTCTTTTGTTCATGATTATCATGATACAATGGGCCACGTGTTAGAATAATTTAAAAACACGTGGAATAGAGAAAAATGTTTGTGAATTTTACGTATAAATTGAGTAATTTATTAATTTGTTAATTCTCTCATTGAGATAATGAATTATTCAACATTAAACTTGGCATCAATAAGAATGTAAATATTTTGTTTTAATTAATTTCTCTATTTTTTTCTCTATTCACACATTTTTTAATTAAAAAATAACATCAATTTCAATGTTATTATTAATAAACATGAAATTCACGCGTTAATTATCACATCATTCGTATTGAGTTGAATAAAAGTTGTCGAGTTTCAAAAATTATATTTATTTTCATCAAACTCTCCTTTTCCATTTCCTTTCTTCAATTAAGAATGGAAGATGAAATTTTTCCTTTGATTCAGTACTCGAGTGGTGTACAACAAAATGAGTAGAAATTTCTCAGATATTTTTGCGAATATTTCGAAAATGAGTAGGGTAACATGACCAATAGATGGACGGTTAAGGAAATATTAGACTTTATCAATTGACATGAAATAGGCGAATCACGTTAAAAAGTTGCAGAAAAGAATGATGTACAGAAAAATATGCAGTGAATCGACTAAGAATCAATTAAACTTGAATAATGCAGAAATAATTAAAGAAAATCAAGAAAAGACTGGAAAACAACTTGAGCCCCAATAGATGGACAGTCGCATATCTGCAGTGGTATGATTTTAAATTTCGATCAATCGATATGTAATAAATAGTTTATAAATCTATATGAATGTCATAATTAGGAATTGAAGTGAAAAGCATAAGAATCATTCATTTATTTATGAAAATCCTCGATAATAGAAACCGTTCATCTTTTGGTCAGTGTCTATCTATTGGTCATGTGACCCTAGTTATTTAGAAAAATTTCATGATACATTTTCATAAACCTACGCTTTTCCAAGATCTTTTCCACTGATTAATTTTTCGTTTCTCACCTGAATTGTCCAGTTGTCAATGTTTTTCTGGAGCCGCAGAGGATCGATGGAGGTATTTGTTTTAGCCGTAGAGAACGGCTTACCCGATGTCTTCCGCTTTGGTAAACTTTCAAGAGTCTGAAGAATATGAGACAATTCATCTTCAGTAGCTTCCGTTGTTTCTCTAGAATTATCACCAATTGAAGTAATTGGCACTTTCCGTGGCTGAAGTTTTCCTGGATTAGCTGGCGTGCCTGACGCTGGATGGAAAGGACTGGGTGTATATTGAGAAGTGTACGGAATTATTATTTGAACCTGAAATTGATTGAAAAATTGTTAGAATCTATCTTGGAATGTTTTTTTGTAGGGGTGTGCGAATATTCGAAGTTTTGAATTATTCAGTGTGAATTGAATTTGAATGATTAAATTAAAAAATGAATCAAATTCTCGAATTATTTGAATTCTTCGAATTATTCGAATTTTTGCGAATTATTTGAATTTTTTGAATTATTTGAATTTTTCGAATTATTTGAATTTTTCGAATTATTTGAATTTTTCGAATTATTTAAATTATTCGAATTTTTCAAATCATTCGAATATTTCGAATGATTTGAATTCTACTAGTATTTCAAATTCTCGAATATTTGAATTATTCAAATATTCGAATAATTCGAATGATTTGAATATTAATATACAATATTATTAAGTTAAATATTAAAATTATTCGAATTATTTGAATTTTTCGAATTATTTAAATTTTTCGAATTTTTCAAATTTTTCGAATTATTCGAATTTTTCGAATTATTTGAATTTTTCAAATTATTCGAATATTTCGAATGATTTGAATTCTACTAGTATTTCAAATTCTACGAATATTTCGAATTGATCAAATAATTCATCTTTCGAATATTCAAATCGAATTTCGAATTGAATGATATTATTCAATTCAATTCGATTCATTTACAATTTGCGCACCCCTATTTTTTTGTGCTTTGATTTTCTGCAAATATCTCAGAAATAATGATGATAACGAGCATCTGTAATCAATTTCTTATTTTAAAGCAGGAAATTGTCTACAGATAAGGCATCTTCCTAGTTTTTCCCTAATCATCATGATTCCTGAAATATTTCTGATTAAATTAAATAGCCGAAAAATTCTCCAACTCATCTGTTTCTATTGGTAAATTTTTTATGTCTTAACCTTTTTACTTTTTTTTCCACTTTGGGCTTGTTCATTAGCCTCATCCTTCATTCTTCTACCAGTTGCTGATGAAGCTGAGAATCCAGCACCCGATTGAATGTCTCTCGCATCAAATCGCACTTGCGTATCATCCTCATCTCCAATTTCCTTCAAAAAATTATTGTATGACTTAATAACTGCCTCGAGGAATGGCTCTTCCGTTGTACTAGTTGTCTGATATTTTTCCCTCTTATCAGTAGTATCAACATTTTGGTAAGTTCCATAAGGCCGTTGAGTTGTTATTCTCTGCCCAAATCGTGATACACTCCCAGAATTACTCAATACATCAACAAGAAGAGAAGTGATGTTCCTGTTCGGCTCTTGTTGATTAGTCGAAGGGATTTGTGTTGGTGTTGAGTGATTCAGGTTGCCCTTTATAGCTTGAATGGTCGATGATGGCTTGGGTGCTTCCTGATTACTAGGCGAACTCGTCTCAGATAGCGTTGGCCAGGTTGCGTTAATTCCATACGTTCCATCGGCATTCTGGAGAAATATTGGTGCTTCTGTGGCAACTCCAGAAACACTGGAGTCCTTGGATTCATTGTCATCAACTGACAAATCAATAATTGGTGATTGTTCGATGTGAATGACGTGCTGACCATCAGAGGACAATCTTGTATTATAATGCACCTGATTCACATTGGATGGATTGCCTATAACTTTGTCATCAGGACGCGGATTTTGTTGATACTGAAGTGTATCGGCAATTGGGTTCAATGATGCAGCTGCTACGTGATCCACTGGTTGCTGGAATGATGGAGCACGTGAACTAACAGGATTGTGGTTGACTTCTGTTGGTAATACTGAGGGATATTCTTCAGGTCCAGAGACTGTTTCTGCACCAGGTGGTAGGACATCAACATAATCACCGCTTGATTGTAATGATGATGATGATGATGATGGTGTTCCAGTGTTGTCGGAGTATTGTTCTTGTTGTGGAGATGATTGCGATTCTTTATTATAAAATTGCGCCTCTAATCCAGAGCCAGACGGACTATTTCTGTACTGATCAATGTGACCACTTGCAGCTGGCGCTGAATCCCAGGCTATAGCTTTGAATAATGGTGGCATTGCACCCGGATAGAGGTGAGGATTTGGTATTGGTCCTGTTATTGGTGATGGGTAATCTGCATCATATGGATTACGATGTTCACTAATTTTCGATGGATTTTGGGATGGTTGTTTCCAGCCAAAATCGGGAATTTTCACCTCGTGAGATGGTGATGGTAGGTGAAAATCGTTCAGTGATTCTAAATTCTGGTGCTGTGACTCGCCTAAATTAATTCCAGGTGACTTCTCTGCATAACGATTACCTACGTCGATTCCTTGGATCATGGGAATCCAGGGAAAGCTGTTGCAGGGATTGCAGCTTTTTTCATTTATTGAAGGAAGTTGAAGGTTGGTAGTTTGAGGGGAGGAGACCTTCGGTTGCTGCTGAGAAGGCTGCCTGAATTTGGAAAAGAAAAAGTTTGAAGGAGTTAGTGAATAATCGAAAGGATAATTTTTTTGATGAGCTCATTGAATATCTTGGAAATTAATTGAGATTTAAAATGTTGTATGAGAAGAATCAGTAATACAGTGAAAGTGAGTCATTCTGTCCTGCTTCTTTATTATTGACGATTGTCTGAAGAAGTCCATCTCTAATTAAAAAGTATTTCATTTATCTCTGAGATAATCCTTTGAACATATCGAAATGACAATGATTATTCTCCATTGGATTTCTTCCAAAACCAAGTAGTGGACTTATTTGTCGAAAAACAGTAAGAGAAAAGCCCATCTGAATTATTTCCAATGGAAAAAAGAAGAACATTTACACTTCAGTTTTATGATTATGAGGGAATCACGAACTGTGCTAATTTACGAGCTTTATAAGCGCATAGAACGAAAACATTCAAAAAAATTGAAAATTTGCAAAGAATGTCAATTTTTCTATCACCGCAGATGAGTCCAAAACGATCAGCTTCATGACAATTAATTTCCAATTCTAACTGGCTCACTGCTATTATTGACTTTTTCCTCTCGCGAATTTTAGAAAAGAATTCCGCAATTTGCGAAATTCTACATTCACTTTTTCCTTGAAAGTAAACAAAAATACTATTCAACAATTGGGGTGAGCAAAATTTGTCGTGAGCGCTTTCTTATAGAGAATTTAATGCGCCACTCTAAAAATCTAAAACTCTCCGGCTAAATTGTTCAAAGCTTAATGGTTTCTGGAATATTCACAGGATAATTCACACGTGACTTTGAAAATTCTCTTCTATTGCTATAGAATTATCTACTGATTCAAAAGTGAAATCATTGATTAAAATGAAACTGTTTTCATTCTGATGAAATGATAGAAAGTTCTTGAATGCGAAGATGATTTGATTAATCACAATTCAGACGTGAAATTTCAATAACGATACTTAATCGATTTTCTCATCACGTTGCTCGTTCAATTAGACAATCCTGACATGAAAGTAGCAATATGAAAACTGCAAAGTGAGTAAATATGCGATTCTGCTCATGATAGATATAATTTATAAAAATACTTATAGCAAAAAAGTTGCTTATATGTATTAAAAATATAGATGCTGTATACGAAAATCTGATGAATTTCACATTCTGGATTTAAATTATCGTTATTCTAACAAGAAAGCCGAAACTTATTAGTGAAGCTATTGCTTTCTCATGGACAAAAATTTTCCAGGTCCCTTCCTAAAATTAATCATCAAAATTTCTCTGACTAGGGCAAAATGAAGCACCTAGGTTTCCCTATCGGATTATCCATCTAAGGTTGAACCTTCGTTAGACACGTGAAGATATTACCACCGCTCTTTTTCCCTTCAAAGTTCCACTCACAATTTTCAAGATGAATTGAAAAGAAAAAAAAAAAAAAAAAGAATTGAAAAAGTCAGAATGCCTGTTCTGAACCTTCTTGAAGCCTCAATAAATATCAATTTTCAAAAAAAAAGTTAATCACTGATAAAATAACTTCCAATCAAAGCTCTGCAATGCACTATCATCAAGTCGGGATGTTGCCTTCAACCCACGTAAGCTAGCATGTGAGATAACGCGGCATCTCTGACAACAATGCATCCTGGCTAAACTCAACAGATCAATAGATGCAACTAACGAAGGATTAATGTGATAAAAAAATGGTAAATATGCAGAATAGTGGCCTATCCAAATGAAATTAATTCAAAATTAATTTAAAGTACCTCAGGAAGAGAGGTGACGAAAATGATGTAATATATCTTGGTCAAAAATTCGATGGGAAATATAAGAACTCTCAATAGCTCAGCGGTAGAGCACCTGACATGTAATCAGAGGGTCGTGAGTTCAAATCTCGCTTGCGCATTCCATATTTTTTCCGAAGATTTGACTTTGATAATTATTTAAATTTCATTGAAGGCCCCTCTTCTGCATAATTACCAAAAAAATTGATGAAAAATATTTACGTTTCAAATTTAACTGAGTGCGGTGGTCCATATGTGTCGTGTGGTCGTGGTGGTGATTGAAAACCTGGATGATTCACCTGGGGATTTGGTTGGGGTGGTTGTGACGAGCCACCGAAAGGATTCATCCAACCCATCAATCGCGAAAAAAATCCTGGCGGTTGTGGTGCTGGTGATGGCAATGGACTCAGGATTTTTCCATGACGAACTGGTGAACTCGGAGGAAATTGCGGTGGCCGATTCCTTTGGATTGATGGCGGTGCTGGTGGTGTAAGGAATTCACTGAGACTTGCTGCTCTTCGCCGATGATGGCGTTGTATTGATGGCCGAGGTCCATTGCTCCTAGCCAATGCCGTGCAGAATAGACATACGAGCAGGATCAAGCACGACAGGCCCTGAAAATTATTTTTACTAATTCATTAAATCATTCTAAAATGGGAATGATACACTATTGGTCTTGACAACTTTTTACAGCGAAGTATTCTTTCCAATTGACTTCATCTTATTTTAATCGATCTTGGTAATAATTAACGAAAATATTCCATTTTATTTAGTCTTTTATTTTACTGCTTTTCACTACCATTTCGATGATTTTTTGTTCAATTTTCAGAACGTATCTATTAAGTAAGGTCCACGCTATTTGCACAATGCACGCAAAAGTCACGCAAAGTATAATATACCAAAAATATGATTAAAATTTAATTTGAATTACTGCATGATGGGCAGAGGTGGGGGTATATACTGAGCGAGCGACTTATCAAGGCAATTCGAATGGAAATTTGGTATAGAACTGGATAGCTCAATCGGTAGAGCGCCCGACATGACATCGGAAGATCCTGCACGGAGAGAAATATTGATGAAAAATTACCCCGCTAGAAGGTGATGCGTGGGCTGAATTGTCAGTTAATCAGAAATTACCCGACGGTCGATAAAAAAGTTACAAACGCTGGATAATTTTTAAACCGTTGGCAGGGTAATTTTTATGCAACTCAACAATTTTCCCGCTGGCATTGGTAAAAACCCACAGGGAAGTGTATGAAAAGTTCCGTGCTTGGGTGAATTTTTACCCTGCAACGGGGCAATTTTTAAAGGGCCCTTCGTAGCATCGGCTTTCGTCATAGCCGATGACAACCGACAATACCCGACTTATTGAGGCAAAGTTGGGTAATTTTTTACGGTGCTGCCACTTGAGCCCACATTTGGGCTCTGGCAGGGCACTTTTTCATCCACTCTTTAGGCAGAAATTCAACGAATTTTCTCTCCGTGTGGGTTCGACTCCCGGTGCAGGACTATCCAATTTTTCCTGGAATTGTTTTGAAATGTATTGTGCAAATAGCCAGAACCATTAAGTAAAGCGAGACAGAGCAATTCTTATATAAACGATTTTTGGAGAGCAGTATGACCTACAATAAAGATTCTAATAGAAATCATTCATCGTTATCAGCATTAGTAGAGAAAGTTATATCAGAAAAAAATGAAAGAAAAAAAATTATCAAATTATTAACAATTGGGAAGATGATAGACAAAAAACCATCCCCTTTTGAATTGATCCTACCGAATTTTTGCAACTAGTAGTTTTCTATTTATCTCTTTATGCAGTCAAATTATTCGTAGTTTTTCTTGATCAAAAAAGAATAATCATGAAAGTTTAATGAATCAAGATGATATAATGTCCCTGCTCCATTAGTGGAGAGAAAAATCAATGACTTTCGTCAGAAGCTAGTAAAATCAACAAAACCTAAAGGAAGAACTATTATTAATGAACCAATTCCCATGTACACTATTAACTAGAACCGGTCATTTATCCACAGTATAATTTATCGCACAATTTCAACGTTTAATCGTTCAATCATCATCATCATTATCGTGATATTGATTCCCCACCAGGAAATGTATCAAAATTCCCCTATTCAACCCAGAAAAATCAGATAATAATCAATTTCTCAAGGACAATGCTCGCGCGATTTCTCTTCATTCGTCGAGGCACATATATGTGCTGTCACCCGCGTGTGAAAGCCCTCGTAATATGACCGGAATACCACCGGGAAGCCGAGAGTATTATACTTGTTCTCTAATGGAGTATCTCATTCAGTCTCTGGGATTCCCCTTCGCATAAAAACAAATCCTTTCACACTAATGTAGAAAATTAAGAAGAGGATGAATTTAATCAATTTTATGCAATTACAATTCAAATGCCAACTGTTTTTACAATTATGAGATTTTTTCAATTCATATTTCATATTATTTCAATTACAATTTACTCATTTCATTGCAATTTAAATTCATGAGAGAAATATAATTTAATTTTTTTATTTCAGTTTTTTTATTCTTGTGATATCGATGAACAATTAGTAATTCAATATTTCACGAATATTTAAACAATTGAATTTATAAGAATTCGTCGAAAAAAACTTCGAGGAGCCAACGGAATTCTGGTTAAAAAAAAAAATTCTTCGAATTTATATCTAAATCTACAAGCTTCGATTAGTTGCAATATAATCTGTATAACCATCTCAAATTATTCCTCTTGGTAACCTCTGCGACTCATTTGTGGATTGAAATCTAGAAGTTTCTCGTTGCTTATCAATAATGAGCCCTTTGATGCTGTGGAGAACTGTTGAAAATCATTTTGAGTTTCAAAACGCCAAATCTGAATCCTGAAACTCTCACCTACATTCCACCAATTTCTAGTGATCTAAAATCGACTAAAGTGTGCCATCGAATTCAAATTGACAAAAAACAAGAAAAACAAACACTTCACGATTCGTAAGTGAGTGTTGTCCTAATTCCATCAGATTCATCAAATTCGATAATACATCTTTGTTATGTCCCAATATAATTTTTAAAATAAAGTTTATTCCTCAATTGCTGAGCATGCGTTCCGGTTTCGAAATGGGAGCTGCATTGCTCAGTCTTTATTTCGAATTTATGGAATTGCTGATTCGGTGACACTCACTTTTGAAATTACGAAATTATTAGTTTTCTTAAATAATTACTTTCCACACTAGCTTTAGTCGTTCACCAGCTCCCAAGTAGGAATTGTCGATTTAAAAGGGTTACACACTAGTCGACAAAATGCGAAATTGATCTTTGTTTTTGATTAAATATTTAACAAATCATTGGGTAAACCGTAACCTTTAATCGAGAGTAGTCTTTTGCCGTACACTGAAAGTGTTGTGAGATTTTTGAATTTATGAACGAACTCAACTTTAATACAATCAAGAATAATACTTAAAATTAGAAGAACTCGTATAATTAGTTGGGAACGATTGAAGATAACTTCTAAAAAGAGGATTCTTGGAAGATAATTGAAGAAATCGGGTTTAGTAATATTAAGAATAGATTAGAATATCAATCAAATAAGTTAAAGAAGTGAGTAGCGCGAATTCCAACATTTTCCAATTTTCTAAATCAAACCTTTGTAACGGTTTTAAACAATTATGTATTTTCGTTGATTCAGAATCAAATTAAAGCAACTTCATTTATTCAAACGCCGTTCTCTATTGTAAATTCATTCATCTTAAATCCTAAAAATCCAATAATTATTTAAGAAGGTATAAAACGTAATCGCGTCTTATAAAAAAATAAAAATATAATTCAAGTTCAATGTTCGAGGGATATTTAAATTAATGAACTTTGCAATAGTCAATATTGTGAATTTAGATATTTGAAAGCGTCCTCAGACGCGAGGGATATCTTCGGACATAACATCTTCAATCAGAGAACGTTTTTCTCACAAAATTAATATGAAAAAACCATTTAACAGGGATTGAATTTGTTTAACAATATATAACCACTGTCGCCTCCTTGTAATTTCCAACAATGGTAGAAAAACGACAGGTATACGAAATGTACATTGGATGACACATTGCATGCTATGGATAGCATGATATAAATGTGCAGTGCGTGAATAATAAACGAAGACACACACGAGTAGTGACTATGTTCTCTCACATCTACGAGAGTTGCAGTCAATGGCACGAGGAGGCTAATAAGCACAGGCTGTGGTATATAGCTATGAGGAAGAAGTGGGTCGACTCGTGAGAATCCTTTCGTAGGCTTGTGAGACGCCCTCGTCAACTCCAATGTGTGCGTTAATATGGAAAAAGACATGCGATGCATTGTTTTGAAAATTGTTTTGCTTCATGCAAAATCGAATTTTTTCTTGATTGGTAATTCGATTCAATTTCAATTTGTTAGAACTTTTCTTTGACGCTTAGTCCTCTCTTCCAAAAAGGTTCTTAGATAAATTTCTGTCCTATCCTTTGTTTTTTTTTGCCTGAGGTGTCATCTGCCGGCTCTGGACTTGTCCAAGACCTTTGATAAAGCTCATCATGTTAAATTTTTATTTTATTTTGCAGTTTGGAATTCATGGACTTTTGGAATGTGCCATACTTTTCGTTTTAAGGGTATCCATTGGGGTTTGAATTTCAGTAAAGGTATAAATCTGAAAGTATGGCCCCAATCGGAAATTGAACTTGGCTCGTCGAACATGCTATTACTCCACTATACATTTTTATTTAAACTTCATTTATTTTCAAAGTATTAAATATTACCAGTATGTGCGAGTATCAACTTGTCGAGAAAAAGCCATCAGAGTATTTGAACCACGAAAAAAATTTGATAAGAAAAATAGATGCGGTGCAAGAGCCATTAAACAAATAAAATTATTAATAAATTAATTGTTATTAATAAATTTTTAAGAGAATCAAATTCCGGGAAAAATATGTAATGCGCAAGCAGGATTTGAACCCACGACCCTCTCATTACATGTCAGGTGCTCCACCGCTGAGCTATTGCGAGTTGCTATATTTACCATCGAATTTACTGTTTAGTTTCTCATTTTACTGAGCCCCCTAGATTGTGTGGTATTTCCGGAAGACCTTGCAAGTTCTCCATTAAATTTTGGTTCTTCAATTTTTTTTTCTTTTCAATAAATTCCCGATTCTTCATTATTCGTGTGATGAAAGAAAAAATTACGAAATGATTTGAACATGTAGATATAGTGATACATAATAATTATCATAATATTTGATATTTTCATGTATCTTTCTAATGAATGAGTTCAAACACTAGGCTTGTCCCGTTTGAACTTGTTCAGTGAGAGTTCCAATACTCGGCGGAAAGGTGCCGGAAGACACGAGTATAAAACGTAAGAAAGTGAAGAAAGAAGACGAGTACTAGCATTCACCAAGTATTTCCGTTCGTTACAAACACGAGTAAACACAACGACGATCTCACGATAAATTTTCCGTTTCTTCGTTTCTCTTATTTTCTTCCTTTTTTTTTCTTTCTCTTACTCGCTCACTCTTCAGACTTTGTCCGTGACCTTTTCTCCCGCGCTTTCCTTCATATTACACGGTGATCTGTGGAGAATGTCCCAGAAATCAAAAACAACGAAATACATTTTAATTTTTTAGCTAGAAGCTTTAATTGTGCATTAAATCAGTTGCTGAGTCAATATGTATTATAATTTATTCATTTTTATCTGCATTTGGAACAGATGAATGCTTCTGTAATTTTCTCCACTCGCACTACTATGTTTATGGCTTCATGGTAAATAGAATATGTGGTTTTTTCCATGTATTATTACATTTTTCATTTTATGGTTGTTAGTACTGTGACATGAATAGGACATATGAGAGAAACTATTAATTTAACAGAAAAAAAATACCAAATATCTTTTTTTTGTAGAGAATTCAATAGCGAATGAGTGAAACAAGACAAATCGACCTATCTTTGTATTAATGGTGAATTTGTCTCTCAACACACCTATCCCATATTCAAGATTTTTTCGAGACAAAATTGGATAGTCCTGCACCGGAAGTCAAACCCACGATCTTCCGATGTCATCTCGGGCGCTCTACTTTTTTTTTGATAACAACATTTTTTATTGGCACTATAAAAAGATATTAATGACATATTTACAGTAGAAAACAGCGTAGAAAAAACTCTAATCATTAATATTATAAGTTATAACTAATGAAGTTAATGGATACAAACATCTCTCAAACTTCTACTTATCAACAATATGAAGTGTTGATGTAAGAAAAGAGAAGTAATTCATTTTCCTAACATCATTCATAAAAAACAATATACGTATCTTTTTATGTGGTATATAATTTATTTGTGTCATATCGAATAATATCTATACTCAGCGAATCGAAAAAAATAGAAAAAAACTACGCTTTCATTAATAGAAAAAAGGGAGAATTTTCCACTTAGGATTATAAAATATGATCAATATACTTATGTCTTTTGCAATATTCATCTTTTCAACTTGCATTTATTGGTAGTACTTAATAAGTATTGAATTTCAAATTTTTAATTACAGTTGCCGTGGTTTTCAAGAGCAGGACCCAAAAATCATATAGTTCATAGCAAAAATTCCAAATTTTCAGAAAAAAAAAAAAAAAATTGAAAAAAAAATTGGGGAACAATTCGAAACAAGCATTTGAAGTTTTCAAAGAGCATTTTCACCTCGAAAACAAGGACAAAGACAGAAAAGGATATTTTTTTCAGAAAATTCAGAAAATTTGCGATGAAAATCTATATTTTGTATTTTTTTTTTTCATTTAGCTACTCACGTCATTCTACAGAGAAAATTTCGATGCAAAAATAAAAATTCATTGATTTCTGCTTCGATAGTGGGGCAAAATGGTTTAGAATTTAGGATTTTCTTCATTTTAATGGTTTTAATCGATGAGGACCGAAAAGTCGCCTTCCAAAATTTGGAGCCGAAATTCTATTCGAGAATTGGTGGAATCTTCCAAATAGAATGGATGAATTAAAATTTCAAGTAGAGGAAGAATTATAATTATTCCGAGTCTTTCATTTGCATACTTATCTCGTAGTAATAAAAAGAGGCAATCAAAAAGTGGTATATGCGTGATCCGACGAATATCTCTGAAACGACTGGAGAAAAATATTTTTTCGTAAAGAATTTTATAGGTTACAAAAGAGTTCTTTCGATAACTCCCTATGAGTCTGATAATTTCTGTTATATTTCCAAAATAAGGTGCAGTTGATTCTTAATTTGATCTTCTTCTATTGTTTCGCCGAAGAAATTTCGTGAATAAATGGAAAAAAAAAGTCTCGAGTTGGTCGGAAAACGCATCAGAATTCATCAATGAACATCATTAGTAATTTATTATTTACATTCTCGAATCGACTCAATTTAACAGGAAAAAATACAAATTAACCACTCAAGTACGAGATTCATGCATAATATATCGAGAAATAAGCATATCAAGAGAAAGGTACGGGCATATCGCAAAAGACAATGTTGAAGATTCAGTTTGACACCGATTTCATCAATTTTCATTCACTTGAAGTAATTAAATTTCGCAACAATAAAATTATCTACACATTCAGTAGCAAAAGGCTCTATACACGAGGGCTTAATTATTTCAGGCAATTGACATTGTTCGGGGAAAAAATGTTATTTTTTTCAGGCTAGCACAAAGGTTATTTCGATTTTCCCCAGTTGTCAGCGCACACGATTCAACTAATTACATGGTTTATTCTTGATCATAATTATTTAATGATGATTCTAATGCGGTGAAAAAGAACCAATGTTTCATTCGAGATTATAATTATTATGATTTCTCGGAAAATGGCTCATCTCCGAGTTAACATTCTATCTCAATTTATCTTCGCAGATGTTCGAAAGATGACTTCCGTCAGCGTTTTTAGAAATTTCTATTCATTCAGCAATTTGAAAAATTTCCTCGTTGAAAAATTTTCTAATTAAAAACAGTTTGCACATTTTCTAAGCAATGAGATGAGAGAGAGTAGAGAATTCTGAAGTGGACAAGAAGCAAAAATCATTGTTTTTTATGCCTCGTAATTGAAGAAAAATTGAAGATGATTCCAAAGAAAAAAAAAAGAAAAAAAAAAGAGAAAATAAAAAAAAAAATTCCAAAGAGAAAAACGTCTGAAAAACTACCGATATTCCCCAAAATCTATGGAAAAGGAAAATTTGAGAATAAACAAATGGTTACAATTTCTGCAAGGAGAATGAATAAATGAATTTTCAACGGAGTATAATCATTGAGTTCTCTCGAATAAGAACAAATGAAAGAAGTCCGTGATAATGAATGTTCACAATCGTTACGATTTTGGGTTAACGACATAAGCATTTGCTCATCAGTTGGTACGTTAACTGGCGTCAAATCTATATAGACGAGTTTGAATTGACTGGAACAGTTGTGGCCGAGACGAACGTGCCTTGAAATTGCACGGTAAATACGGACAATGGCACAACGAGAGAGTAAGTTGAAGAAGGAATAAGAAAAATAAATGAGGATGGAGCAGTTTTGAGTAGAGGCAGTAAGGCACGGGGAAGCAAGAGACTCTTCTCAAGTACGAGGCCTCGTGTTAATGTAGGTAAGTGGGCTGTGGGGATTACGAGTGCCAACGTACCGTCTGTGTATACTATCGACCCAGGATCCTGTGGAAGATGCTGCGTCATCTCCCACACATTGTGAATATTAGTACGCGTTTTCTGTATTTTTTAAACTAAATTGAAAAGTTCACTCAATCTTCAATGTTTTTGAATTCATCTGATCTTTAATTATGTCATTTTTTGTGGTATATCTCTTTTAATTTCTTTTTCCTACTCATTTTCGGAGAATACTTCGGAAATTGAGCAAGATACCGTCAATGTCCCAATTAATGCCACTAAGAGACCTATTCTGTCACATATCTTTCATAGAAAAATTATATCTTATCATAAATTCAAATTTAATTTGTCCTCGAAAGTATTTAGGGTCTGGACTATCATTTACATTGATTATTTTCCTGAATTAATGATAAAAATTATTTAATTTATATTTTTGAAAATATTTTGCCCATGGCCCCCTTTTCATTCCACCATGGCCCGATTTCTGCCATAGAGTGTCCCAATAATTGCCATCAATTAATTTCCATCACTGGTCGTTATTTTTAAATTATTCGACAATTTATATGAAAGTCCAATGATTTTGCTAACAATCAATACAATTTTCGATTTATTAAATACTTAAATTTTCTCAATATCACACATTGAACTGATGAGGCACTCTAACCCCACATGAAGAGCTTTAGGGCTTTATCTTGCTGAGCACGCTGGTCGCATTTAACGGATTAATTTTAGAAATATATCTAGTAGAGAAATATCGGATATTTTGATTGTCCGGTGTCCTCAGAATTTTTTTCTAGCCACTGTTATCAATTACTTAGAGTTGAGAATTCGAATAAGTTCAATAATCACGAAAATGTATGAAAAGTGGGATTAATTGGGCCGATGGCATTAATTGGGCCATTGACGGTAACGCAATTTCAATTCAGCTCGTTATTTTTAGAGAACTTCAAGAGCTACAAAAAAGATATCGGTAAAAGTTCTGTTATCTCACTCAATTGACAGAGATATTCCTCAAACATTAAGAGCGAGGTAAATACTTATTCTTCTTATCTCTTCGCTGTTGAATTGAGATCAAGAAATTTTCTTAATGGCCTTTTCTGCGGGGAAAAGTTGGAACAACAATGAAGGCCTCGACAAAAATATTAATGTTTTTGTTAAATTCCGAAATATTTGTTGGAAACTGATGGCAATGACAAATTAAAGTGATTCATTAAATATTCTATTTATTTTCTCTTATCACAAACGCCTTCGATTGGAAAGCAGAATCTTTTTTTTGTTTGTTTTCGAAAACGTTCTTCGATTTTTTTTCAAAATTTGTAAACCAGCTCAACCACTTTCGATGATAGCCGTGGTGAGAATACGAAGTTTCACCAACTAGTAAGTCGAACAGATCTCGTGTCTCTTGAAATTACGAAATGTACAATTATCGATGACAATTGAAACGATTGAAGATAATGTGTAATTCCATGACTTCCGGATTTTCTCTGCGATTAGAAAAACCAGGTGTGACTTGTGTGTGTGTGTTTTGATTTTGATTTCATGTAATTTGAACATAATTACGCTATTATCGATTGATTTATACTTCATGGACATTCACTTCCATTATCTAACAAGTGAAATTTTCATGGGGACCTCTTTAAAAAGCGGAATGTGACCTAGATAATTTCCTGATATATAAAAATTTCGATTTTTATGACATCTAAAGGTATTAATTGAAAGAATATTCTCAGATTTCAGTTTAGAATCAATTTTTTCGAAAATACACTGAGAAAAGAAATGCCAATCAATTTCCTTACATCCTAGGTGCTTAGCATACTATTTTCAAGTGATTGAGATTATTGTATCTGGTAAATGTATTAAAATAAATTTTTTTTCGATTGTTGAAAATAAATATTTGTTCGGAACTTACAAAACAAATGGTCAAACCGGTGAATTCAATTGAAATTAAAAAAAATATTTTGGAAAAAATGATTTGTTACGGAATATTGAAACGATGCAGTGTATCCATGAATCACAGAGATTTTGGGGGATTCAAAGAGAAAATTTGCTTTTATTTCATACGATTCTGGGCAGGAGACGACTGGTGAGATTTTTTGTGCTTTTTCTCGGCCCCATTTTTTTGATAACCTCCCAGTATTCAAAATTTTATTTTTAATAAATAAATAAAATCACAATAATTATGAAAATAATGAGCACTCCGACCCGTTTCAGTTGGATTATTCGAGAAAGACAATGAGAGGAGAGGACTTACGATTTTAGTAGTGAAGAGGTAAAACAGGAAAACTTAATTTTCTTCGCCAATGTCTTTCCGAGACTACTTCGAAAATGAATGATAACGCCCTTTTTGCCTTCATCTAGGGTCAAACGACCAATAGATGGACACTGACCAAAAAATGAACGGTTTCTGTTATCGAGGATTTTCATAAATAAATAAATGATTCTCATACTTTTCACGTCAATTCCTGATCATTACATTCATATAGATTTATAAACTGTTTATTACATACCGATTGATGGAAATTCGAAATCATACCAATGCGAATATGCAGCTGTCCATCTACTGGGGGTTTGAGTTATTTTACAGTTTATCCTTCATTTTCTTCAATTATTTCTGCATTATTCAAGTTCAATTGATTTTTAATCGATTCACTGTATCTTTTTTTGTACATGATTCTTTTCTGGAATTTTTTAACATGATTTGCCTATTTCATATGAATTAATCGAGTCTAATTTTTCCTTAACCGTCCATCTATTGGTCATGTTACCCTATTTTTGTAGAAAATTTTGAGAGCTATGAAAATGAATTGGGAGAGAATAACGCTTATCTCTGAGTTTCCGAGATATTCTTAAAAAATTGTTGAATGAAAAAATCGGATATAAATTAAAAAAAAATCGTCTTGATCTGCATCTGCACTTCTGATCCTCATGACTTGAATTGGCCAATTATCTTCTAATGCAAAAGCATAGTGCATCTTCATCAACCATTCAAAAAGCATCTTTCAAACCGTTTAAACTTGAACCTTGCCTAAAGATTCTTCCCATGAGAAAATATACTCGGAATTAGTTCGCAAGAATCAGTGACTGAGAGTTCGTCTAACGGCCCATTTCAAAAGTCATAATAATATGTCCAATTGGAAGAGAAAAAAAAAAGTGGAAACAATGAGCACTAGACATCTTGAGAAACGAGTGAGGGTGTGAAATTAAAAGAAATCTTTTTTTTTCCTGAATGAAAAGAAAGAGAATTTTAATATCTGTAAAAAAATTCAGGTCGACAATTATGAAAGCAAAAATATCAGAATTTTTTCATGAAATGATGGAGTAAAAAATTTCAGTAACTTCTCATTTGAATGAATGATTGTTAATTATCTTTTAGAGTAAATGACGAAATACAATAAAATATGGGGAAAATAAGAAAATTATCATTACACTGAATGACTTTTGTGATTGAAAGACGTAAAAATGCCAAGAGTTTTCCCTCTGAAACATCGTAGATGCTTTTCATCTCTTTTGTTAATCTCAGAATTCATACAAATGTGCAACAATTTGCCATTTTGCTTGGTAGAAACTCAATAGACGAGAGACTCGTTAAACAACACATATGAAATTTTTTTTCAAGATAAAATTAGTTTTTGTTGCTTTTTGAAAACAAGTTTCGCCCATAAAAAAAATCATGCTGAAATGTTATTTTCACTTACCCATTTACAAGAAGAGAAAAAAAAACGAAGAAACCTCAATACTAAAAATGAATGTCTCTTCAAATTGAATTAAAATTGTTGAATATGGGTTTACCGAAAAAAAAGTAAAAAAAAACACATAAATACAGACATTTTATCCTCATTATTAATGTGACAAACTAGCCCAACCGCAAGACGAGAATCGAGTTTCCTTAATTAATCGATTGAAACCACAAGCTTCTTTCCTTCTGGTGTACTTGACCATGAATCAAGAAACCACACGTCATTTAACTCGTTACCATGATTAAATATTATGTAAAAGGCGCATCTGCCAATTATTTTTCTTTTATATTTATGATAAAATCATAAAGTCTATCAGATTGATGTTAATAGTATAAAATAATTGTTAAAATATATGACTTTTGATAATTGAATCTTCTATCAAGAAAATTCAGGGAGAGTGGGGCAAAATGGACCCCCATAGTAGTATGATTAAGGAATTTTTTTTCGGAATGAAGGACTTGACGGAAAAATCTGAAAAAATTTGAGAAAATCCTCCAACAAATCTATATTGTTTGTGAATTTTTTCAGATTTTTTGAAGCAACCGCTGCTTTTTACGAAAATTACCGTTTTTCCATGAAGAAAAAGGCAATCATAAGAATTCCTTTATCTCGCTAATGTTTTTGAATATTTTCAAGTAAATTGGAGGAATGAATTTCATTTGATTAATTATCTTAATCAGTGCGAGAATTACTTACAAATCGAAGGTACATGTCTCAATTATTTCTTCCAAAGTAGCATTACACCTTTTGGCACAAAGAAAGGATGCTTCAAACACCCAAATCGAACTTAAACACAAATTTCAACTTAAAATTGGTTTAAAAAAAACACTTTTATTTAATAATAATTTATAAATTAATTTTTGATTTTTCGGAAAAAGAATGAACCCATATCTGTCACACAATATTAATATATTTTAAATCACAAAAAACTTTGGATGAATTCCAATCACTTATTATTTCGATTTTAAAATTATGCGGGAGAACCGATGTGCACTTGACCAGGGTCAAAGAGAGAGTCCATTGGCGCTCAGTGTGCCCGGGTGACTTATATTCACAGGAGACCCATACCTGCATCCACCTTCTGGGAGAGTCACGGCACTTTGTAGTGTTGTTGGGGACTGATGCCTTTCCAACTGTGTGTATATACAGCACAGAACAGTCTCTCGTGAGACAGTGAGGCAAGTACACGGTAGATATTCCGTATGTTTGTGTTGGTGAAAATTCCGAGTTTTTTTTGGGACTACCTGAAATGATGGGTCTCTTCTTCATTTTTTTGTTCCCTCTCTCATGGCGAAGAACAATAGGACTACCTGTTGTGAAGATCGATCTTGAGATTAAGGGATAATGGATTTTTTTTGATGCTTAACACGGAAAATAATTTTGCTTGTCATTTTTTTTAGATTTTTCAAAGGGAAAATGAAAGTTAAAGAAATTATTGAATTATTACACCAGGAATAAAATTATTTTTGTCAAAAATATATATATATGGTCGATTCCACCAATTCTCAAATAGAATTTCGGCTCCAAATTTTGGGAGCGACTTTTCGGTCCTCATCGATCAAAACCATTGAAATAAAGTAAAATCCTAAATTCTAAACCATTTTGCCCCACTATCGAAGCAGAAATCAATGAATTTTGATTTTTGCATCAAAATTTTCTTTTAAGAATGACGTGAGTAGCTAAATGAAAAAAAAAATACAAAATTTAGATTTTCATCGCAAATTTTCTGAATTTTCTGAAAAATATATCCTTTTCTGTATTTGTCCTTGTTTTCGAGGTGAAAATGCTCTTTGAAAACTTCAAATGCTTGTTTTGAATCGTTCCCCTATTTTTTTTTCAATTTTTTTGAAACTGGCTACAGCTTGAACTACACATGTGGTATTATGACGTCAGATCCGTATTAGAGCAGTATGGAATTTGGTGATTTTTAATTGAAAATTTCTCCATAATTAACAATTTAAAAATAAATAAAAAAATTCCCTAATCTCAGACAATACTGCAGAATGCATAAAAATTGTTAAGCCAGACTTAGCACACAGTGAAATAATTATGAAAGGGAGATCTGTTCTCTTAGAACGTTTATTCCGTAATGACATTTAGAGAAAATTGACAAGGGAATGTTTATAAAAACCGTAGTTCATTTTGTTGATAAGAGCATATATTTATTGGTTGCTATGCTCAACAAAAATGAAAAAAATTAATTAAAAAAAAATATGTAAGTTCCCTATTAATGTTTCCTGATTTTCAGTTGAATCTTATGCATATCACTTGCGTCATTCTAACTCTGTTTCAAATGCTCAATTTCTCTGAGAAAAATCACATTCCAGACACAAAATGTTTTTTCTACGCAATTGTTTTACACGAGGAAATGTCCCAATTTGATCGTAGAGAGGGTCAAGGCTTAATTTCCTCAGATTATCAAAAACTATCTTCCTATTGTTCTAAAATAGAGAGCATTGCCACATTAAATTATTCAGCTTTTTGAGTTTATTTTCACACTGACTCGCATCGCTAGTCTTATCAACTAATTTTAATAGCTCTTTTCCCGTGTTATGTTCTCCAAAAAATAAAAAAAAAACTCAAGAAAGTTCACAGAAATCATGACACCGGACTTCCTTCTCATTTCTAATAACAATTATTTTTCTTTCTTTTTGAATTCCAGAAAATACTATTTGTCCTTTCGACTGCATGTGCTTGGATTTTTTATATTCAAATCAATGAATGGAATATCTTGAATTGTAGTCTCGAATATTTCGAAAAAATCAACAAAATAAAGAGTTTTTCGGTGGGATCTCTTTATTAGCTCTAATTTTCTCGAAAAAAATAATTTTTTCCTCAAATTTTTCAATCACGCTCACCACTCGAGATATTGTTGCACTTTTGGAAGTAGGGATACGATAGATTGATTAACAGTCTTTCTTGTAATTTGATTTATTGTTGAAATTTAAGTTAAAATAGACAAAAGGAATAAAAGGCGCCTGTAACATGAATATAATTAATTACAAAAATATGCATGTGAATAGGCAACATGTGCTTACAATGAAAGAGTACAACATCAATGGACAAGTCCGTATTTTGCGAGTTTACATACCTTTTACTCTTCAATATTAACAGACACAGTCTAAGCGATTCTTTATTTCTCTACTGACCAATAACAGACATACGATTACTTTCAATTAAAGTCAGACAAAAAGGATTAATTGTACTCTTTCTTAAAACACGTGACCGACTCAAGAGATGCTTTCTCTCCTTCTAAACCTTCTCTACTTCTCGTTAATAATCTCAGTCGGTAAAGTAATTTACTTCAACAGATATTCTTCAAGAATAAATGGCGAAAATATTGAATATTGGTGTTTAATGAGTATCCGAAGGAAGAAGCTCACTCTTCTGTTCACGAAAAAAAAAATTTCTAAGACTTTATGATTTTGACTAAATATTCTCAAAGAATTACGCGAAAACTGGTAATTTCTTTGAATCTACTTGCTCCAAAAATATGTAAAAGAGAATCTATTGAAAATGTTGGGATTTCTAGTCTTTTACTATTCTACCGCTGAGTTTAGGAAGCATTTTTTTTCAAATATAATTTGAAAACACTGAGATAATCCTCGTCAAACTAGACGTGCTGGACGTTGATGGATGACTCTATTCTTGAAAATTCCCTCGAGTGTGACCAGCAGGATCTTTTCTATCTATCCCAGCAGGACACAGTAAATAATATACCTTTCCCCATCGATCTTTCCCCAAAAAAAATATCAGTTTTTCATTTTTCCCAACATTCTCTCAGAGAAATAATAAGAAATATTTCAATACAAGTAGATGAAAGTGTCGAAAGCTGTTTTTTTTCTCTTAAATTAATGTCCAAACAATTTACAAACCAAAATTACAGAGAATAACCATAAATTACCTGTCACCTGATGAATTCCGTACTCGTCGATGGAATAGTAATGAAGTCCAGTACACAGCGATTTCGCAATGAGCTCAAGAAAAGTCTCTCGAATCATAATGCACAACCAATATCAACTGCGAAATAGTCATATACTTAACGTGAGTCACGTGACTGTATCCTTTGATATTTAAGAGAAATACACAGAGAAAAATGTTTTCTCAATTTAAGAATGTGCAGTCACTTAAATTAAGAAAGAAAAGTCACGTGATTAAAGTGAGAAAAGTCACTTAATTTAAGTGATTTTTACTTTCTTAAATTAAGAAAGAAATAGTTACTTGATTTAAGTGAGAAAAGTCACTTGATTTAAGTGAAAAAATTCACTTCATTTAAGTGACTCTTACTTTCTTAAATTAAGAAAGAAAAAGTCACTTAATTTAAGCAATTTTTACTTTCTTAAATTAAGAAAGAAATAGTCACTTGATTTAAGTGAAAAAATTCACTTAATTTGAGTGACTCTTACTTTCTTAAATTAAGTAAGAAAAAGTCACTTGATTTAAGTGAGAAAAGTCACTTAATTTAAGCGATTTTTACTTTCTTAAACTAAGAAAGAAATAGTTACTTGATTTAAGTGAGAAAATTCACTTGATTTAAGCGATTTTTACTTTCTTAAATTAAGAAAGAAATAGTTACTTGATTTAAGTGAGAAAAGTCACTTAATTTAAGTGAATTTTACTTTCTTAAATTGAAAAAGAAAAAGTCACTTGATTTAAGTGGGTAAAGTCACTTAATTTAAGTGGTTTTTACTTTCTTAAATTAAGAAAGAAAAAGTCACTTGATTTAAGTGAGAAAAGTCACTTAATTTAAGTGATTTTTACTTTCTTAAATTAAGAAAGAAATAGTTACTTGATTTAAGTGAGAAAAGTCAAAGTGAAAAAATTCACTTAATTTAAGTGACTCTTACTTTCTTAAATTGAGAAAGAAAAAGTCACTTGATTTAAGTGAGAAAAGTCACTTAATTTAAGTGATTTTTACTTTCTTAAATCGAGAAAGAAAAAGTCACTTGATTTAAGTGAGAAAAGTCACTTAATTTAAGAATGGCAGGTCACTTGAATTAAGTGACTGCACATTCTTAAATTAAGAAAACATTTTTCTCTGTGTAAAAGAATGCGTCCTTCCAGCTCATCCTTATGCGTTCTCTACATAACTTTGCAAAGAGAGAAAAAAAAAAAACATTGTTGGAAGGAAATCGAGGGTGAATATACGGAATACAAAATGGCCTTGCAGAAAGCGACGAGAAAGTCCCATATAACTGGGTTTAACGGCCGTGCGTGATGTCTTTTCTTCTGTTTAATGCTCAATATTCCATGAAATATCTCAAATGCAAATGACACGCTGGAGCCAGAATGGAATGTCTATCCAGTCCAAAACTTACTAATACGGATGTTCATGGAAAAATTTCGTTTATCCATTCGATTCAGCCAGTGTAACACTTCATGAAGAATATGGATATTTTCTATTATAGATTGAAGCATGAGAAGAGATTATCAATAGAATTGCTCCTGCCATTGAATTTAATAATAGGTCTGAGAATTGGTAAAATTTGTGGAATATTTCATATCCATTATTACTGATTGTCATGGCAGCTTGGATAATTTGTTCGAAAGCTGTATAGTTCATAGTTCAGTTACTTACATGACTCTCGTGTCAGAGGGAAATTTATATTCCACTCGTGGAGTAATGAAGTAAGGGAATAATTAATTTAGTGATCAATTTTCAAATGTATTTCATTGAATATCCCAGATAGGGGAGAATGGGGCAAAATGGACCCCTGCAACATCATAATTCAGGATTTTTTTTAGATGTTAAGGACACGAAGGAAAAATCTGAAAAAATTTGAGAAAATGCTCCAATATGTCTTCATTTTTGTATAATTTTTTCAAATTTTTTCATAGAGTTGCCTATTCTCTAAAAAATCCCAAATTATTCTAACAAACAGGACCATTTTACCCCACTTTCCCCTATATCTGTGTATTACATGCCTTTTTTTATCAATTTATATCTGTAATTGAGTTGATCTTAGCTTAAAAACACAATAGCGCATTTTTGTTTAAAAAAAAATTAATTTTCTCAATATATTTTTTAGCCATGTCTTAAAACAACATTTATATTTTTTAATTGATAAACAATTATGAAAATCAATGAAAAATTTGAAGGTAATATTTTCTAAAAATTGAAAAAAATATATATTTTGTAGAGAACATTCGTTTAGGATTTGACCAATTTCTGCGATTAGGCAAAAGACAGTTGTTGATCGGTTATTGGATAGAATCACGAGTGACGTCGCATTCAGCACTACTGCGCATGCGTAATTCAGCCGAGTGTTTCAGCGATTTTTTGAACTTATCAGTATTTAGTTCTGATGAATATTAATATTATTTACTCATTAAAAAATATGATTTTTTTTTTAATGAATAAAAAATATATTCAGAATGTTTCATCTGTGGTGACCACAAAAAAATTATTGTGTTTCTAAGCTGAGCTTTACTCATTCAGAAATGGATAATGAAAAAAAAAATCACATGCATCATGTACTAAAAATTGTCTCCATAACATGAAAAGAATGAAGAAAAATCTAGATCGACAACTAATTCTAGAAGGAATGTAAAAGTAAAATTATTAAAAATTAATTAATAAGTTTATTTCGTAAAGAAAGGTGCAATCATGAAATTTTTGCAAGCAATTCTCAAATTTATCTATCATTTATAATGAAAAAAAAAAAATAGTTGAAAATTGAAAAATCAGTTTGTATAGTCTTTGGATGATGTGGCATGGTTAAGGACACGTCACAGTAACAGTATGCAAAAAATCGGAGTACCCGAACTTTATTTCACTTCTTTACAATTGAATTTTTTCATTGAAGTATTCAACAAAAAAAACAAGATTGTCATAAAAAAAAATTTATACAATTGAATTAGTTAATAATTTATACAATTTTAGAGTAAGTTAATAATTACAGTTCTTCATGACCACCATTGAGCTCCTTCATCATTTTTTCTAAATCTTCTTGCAATTTGTGAAACTCCCCTGGACCACGAGTTGGGCTCACTACTTCCGGTTTTTTAGCTTTTTTTGGAGCTGCCTTCTTCTTTTCCGGTTTTTTCCAGCCGGCTGGCTTATCTTCCGGTCTGCTCATTTTTAGAGTTGATTCAGCATTGACAAGAAGAACAGCGATGGATAAACACACCAATAATATCAAGTGAATATCGAACTTCATTTTCTCTAATGGACACCTTGAATGTTTTGATAATTGACCGATGCACTGTATTCCAGAATATGCCGTATTATTTTTCTTCTATTGCTGTCGTGGAACTGAGTATAAGTTGTCCCGACTGACAAAACTACTAGACGTTTCAGTTTCTACGTGGCTATGACCCATCTAACAGCCGCATGATAGCCTACAGCACGGTTTTGTATCAGTGTGTTTACACAGCTGCCTCAATATACTGAAACTAAAAACTAGATACTTTTTGTGATAAGGCGGCCAAAGACGGAATGAACTTCATTTTTTATTCATTTTTCAGTTTTTTCATATAGATGTGAAAGAAGAATTGGCACAAAGATAATTGAAAATTATGAGGCAATTCGTCAGAAGAAATACTAATTTTACTGTTGCTTCTGAAGATTAAAATTTATCTCAACTTTGTGAGCCACGTGGAGGATATTCTAAATTTTCTATGGAGAATATTTTTTTACGCTATTGAGTGTAAATTTATACTCATTGTTGTCTATGCAGAGAAAAATGTTTTCTTAATTTAAGAATGTGCAGTCACTTAATTTAAGAATGGCAGGTCACTTGAATCAAGTGACTTGTGTCACTTAAATCAAGTGACTTTTTCTTTCTTGATTTAAGAAAGTAAAAGTCACTTAAATTAAGTGACTTTTCTCACTTAAATCAAGTGACTTTTCTCACTTAAATCAAGTAACTTTTTCTTTCTTAATTTAAGAAAGTAAAAAACACTTAATTTAAGTGACTTTCTCACTTAAATCAAGTAACTTTTCTCACTTAAATCAAATAACTTTTTTTTTCTTAATTTAAGAAAGTAAAAATCACTTAAATCAAGTGAGTTTTCTCACTTAAATCAAGTGACTTTTCTCACTTAAATCAAGTGACTTTTCTCACTTAAATCAAGTAACTTTTTCTTTCTTAATTTAAGAAAGTAAAAATCACTTAAATTAAGTGACTTTTCTCACTTAAATCAAGTGACATTTTCTTTCTTAATTTAAGAAAGTAAAACTCAGTTAAATCAAGTGAGTTTTCTCACTTAAATCAAGTGAGTTTTCTCACTTAAATCAAGTGACTTTTCTCACTTAAATCAAGTAACTTTTTCTTTCTTAATTTAAGAAAGTAAAAATCACTTAATTTAAGTGACTTTCTCACTTAAATCAAGTAACTTTTCTCACTTAAATCAAATAACTTTTTTTTTCTTAATTTAAGAAAGTAAAAATCACTTAAATTAAGTGACTTTTCTCACTTAAATCAAGTGACTTTTGTTTCTTAATTTAAGAAAGTAAAACTCACTTAAATCAAGTGAGTTTTCTCACTTAAATCAAGTGACTTTTCTCACTTAAATCAAGTAACTTTTTCTTTCTTAATTTAAGTGACTTTTCTTTCTTAAATTAAGTGACTGCACATTTTTAAATTGAAAAAAAAATTTTCTCTGTGTAAAATGAGATTTACTGGTCGAAAGTCATAGTAGTAATATTTGTATGTTTAATTAGCGAAAATTGGAAAAATGAACTTTTGCGAAATGAATTTATGACATGTAGAAAGCGATTGGACGTTCTTGAGCTTAAAACTTGAGCATAAACCAAAATTCGATGACTTGCGTGACCAGGCTCGGCTGAAATAACGTGTAATTTTATATCCAACAAAAAATTACATCAATGATACATAATAAGTCACACGTATGTGTATATACCGCCTTCTCCAAATTTTTCACTCTCTTTTATCTCTTCTCCCGAATTCAGGTTGTTTAGGAAAAAACCGTCTGCAATGGAAAATTTCTCGAAGTTTGACAGCTCATCATTTAAATAATAATGATGATCTGTCAAAATTTGAAATGATTTTAGAGCTTATTTTCCAAGAAAAAAAAATTTGAAATTTCGAACTTAACACGTAGAGATATGGGAAGTCTTATCGAGTCGTACGAAATTTTTTCTTAGCGCTCGCGCGGTACTATATATTTTATGTTATCCTTACCGGCCTCCCATATCTTTACGTGTAAAATTCGTGATTTTAAAGTTTTTTTCTATATAGGACAAGTAAAAAATTTTACACACTAAAAACAAATTTAAAAATATATACAGAAAGCCATTAATGCCCGAGGCTCAAAAGTTTATACAATGAATATCTTTTATTTTCATTACTGATCTGTATAGAAGATACACATACTCTAGGAAGTAGAGACGTGGCAAGAAGCCACCAAACTTTCATTTATACTCACACATAATGTTAAGGTTTTTGTTCGCTAAGTTTATTACACCTCCATAAAACAAATAATGTGACTCTTCCAATTTAATAAACTTTAAAAAAAAAAAAAGTAGAGCGCCTGACTCGGCATCAGAAGATCCAGGGTTCGAAGCCCGGTGCAGGACTATCCAATATTTTTTCTGGAATTGTTTTGAGATGTTATGGCGTAAATAGCCTTATCCATCATGAACTGTTAAATTTTGGGAAATTTTTCATTGTAGACGGTTTATCTTCTAAAAATGTTATGTTTGTTTCATATTATATTTTTTGGTAAAGAAGCTCTTAAAATAAGAATATTTCAATTTATTATTTATTATTTTTTAATATTTTGTTTAAAAAAAGAGATGTTATCGTAATTATTGAATTGAAGAACGCCATTATTGTGATGATTTTTAGTGACATAAGGTTGTTCAAAAAGTCAAATTTATACCGCCAAATATTTGTGCATAATTATAAGCGCCATAACCTAAAAAATCATTTAGTATTTGACATATTATGATTAAAAGACTAATGAAATTTTGTTGAGATGAATTTAATGATTAGAAGTTCAAAAAACAAATGAGAAATTGTAAGAAGATATTTTTATATCCAGTTATTTTACCGTTAATTTTAAAAGATTGTGAATTGATTGATAATATTGTTAATAATTCTAGAATAAATATATAAAGCACTCTGATGAGGTCCACGCAGAGTGGGCGAAACGTTGGTGCGTTTGATGAGTAAAAGTTAATTAAAATTTGTAAATTCCTTAGGAGTGACCATGATGGCCGATAATTTACCAATTAATAACTTAAAGAATGGTCGGAGAAAAATCTTTAATAATTACCTTCTAAAAAACCTTAAGTGTCAAAAGATCTCTCCTACAACAATAACTTTATGCCGAAACTAAAAGGCAAAATGCTTTTTTTGAATTCGAGATAGTGTGGAAAAGTCCATTTTGGAATTTAGAATTGATAGAGGACTTCTAGGAATGACTTTTTTTGATTGGATGAAGAAAGAACTACAAAAAAGGTCATAATAAAAAATATTTCATCTTCCTTCGATTTCGAGATATTCTCGGAAAACTCATCTCATGATTGTTTGTGGTACTTGCCCCTTACAGGGGATATAACCATTAAGGAATAGAGAGAGAGATCTCATGATTGTTTTACCACTCGTCACTGACTCAAATGTCATAATTATCAATTTGATTTATCTCTGATATTCAAAGATTTTATCGAATTAGTGTTTCAGATCATAAATTACACGGGATTCTGGTGCTTTGGGAATTAATTTGTGCATTCACTTGGAGAATTTCTCACAAGTAACAAGTCAATCAAAACTCGTACAATGCGTAACGTCATTGAAAAATGTTCTATAATTGTGCTTTCACTCTCGTTCATTGATTGGAATATTACAAACGGACAATCAGATTGTTGCACAGTAGGTCGTAATCCAAATCTGACTGATCCAACTTGTCACACATACATCTACTGTGCTTTGAACAGTACAACAGAGCCCTACGGATACATTATCTACAGCTTTGAGTGCCCAAAAGATTATGTCTTCAGACCAATTACTGGAACATGTGTGAGTCCATCTGCATACGCCTGTGAGATTTCAGTAACAACCACTCCGATTCCATAAAACTGAGTAAGAGAGGAGGAGCATAGAGATGAATGTGTGGCCTCTCTCGTTATTTTATTTAGAGTAATCATACACTTTTATCTCGAGGCTTTTTGTAACAAATTACTAATGTCATAAATGCGTCACTCGGCAAATATTAACGACTGAGTCCTAATCTACCAGTATCACGAATTTAGACTCAGTCGAAATTGTAACTCTGAGAGAGTAGAAGGAAGTGAATTATACTCGAGAAAGTAATGGGTAATTTCAAGATTTTCTGGGAATGTTCATTTCTTATAGTTTTGTGTGTTCTCATTGATCGGTATGGAGCAGCTGATCCTCCGGTAACAACACTGCCTTTAGCAACATTGCCTCTGGCAACGACATTACCTCCTGAAACAACATTGCCACCAGCAGCAACGTTGCCTCCAGAAACAACATTGCCTCCAGCAACAACGTTGCCACCAGCAATAACGTTGCCACCAGCAACAACGCTGCCGCCAGCAACAACGTTGCCAGCAGCAGCAACGTTGCCATTAGAAACAACGTTGCCATTAGAAACAACGTTGCCTCCAGAAACAACATTGCCTCCAGAAACAACATTGCCACCAGCAACAACGTTGCCTCCAGAAACGACATTGCCTCCACAAACTACAACACCTTCCACCAGCACATCTACAACCACAAATGCACCCTCGCCCTGCACTTGCGCGGGTCGTCACCCAAATCCCACGGATACAACTTGCCACACTTACATCTACTGCAGCCCAAATGCCGCTGGAACTGGCTACATAATTTACAACTTCACATGCCCGAACAATTACGTATTCCGGGAAATTACCAAAACTTGTGTGAGACCTGCATTATATACATGTCCGATAGTTTCAGTGTAACTGTTCTGAATAATTAATTGTAAATTGGAGAAAAAATGTTTATGTATACTTCTTGTATCTACTCTGTAGTTATTGTCATTTTTTGTGAAATATAGGTTTTTCATTAATCAGCATGGAATTGACAGGTTTCTTGGAATAATGATGCATATACCCAAATGAATGAGTAGGAAGTGATGATTGAGCAATTTCTTTTCTCGTAAATCGATAATGAAATGACAGGACGAACCAAGAAATTGTATACGATTTTAACGATTAACAGATTTTATCAACATAATTAAGAGTTACATAACAACAATAATAATAAACAGTTGTGCCATGAGTACATAAGTGTTATTGAATGTAGTGCCAGCCCGAGAGCTTCTACGTACATAGCATTATATTTTAAGTTCAGTAAGCTTAATGGGTGTTGGAGTAGAATGAGTTGGAAATAGGGAAAAACCCTATTACTTGATGAGTCAGAGGGGGGCGGGGGAATTAGCGGCGATTTGTGGACCACCTGGAGATTAGGTGGGGGTTTATGGATTTGAGGAGTTGATTTGGGTGTAGAGCGAGGTTTGAGTAGAAATTTTGGGATAAATTCTGGATGTGAACCTTTATAGGTTCAATGTTGGAGATTTCATGAAGAGTGGGGATTGGGGTTGCGCGTGGGGCGCGGTTGATAATTCTAAGGAATTTATTCTGTATGATTTGCAGTTTAGCAATGAGGGTGGGGAATTGTATACAATTCATATTCAAGAGACAAATATCTTCGAGATGAGAGAAATTTGGTAGAATTTATTGAGAGACCGTTTTGTAGGAAATCCAATGTAGCTTATCATATCAACACCGAATTTGTCATATTATTTTGAAATTTTTTCTATTTGTCTCTTTTCATCGTTTCTCTAGAAGAATTAAATCATGAACAATGATATAAGCATTTACAGTTGAAAAATTCAAGGTGATTGTCAAGATGCATATCTGTAGTCGCATGATAAAATCATAAATATGTCGTAATCCAGCAGATTCATTCGAATGCGAATTAGGTCATAATCAAAAACTCACTAGCTCACCATGTCACACAGTCAATTACTGCAATTCAAACATAGAAAGAAGAAACCACCCGAATTCTTTAATGAATCGGTAAAGAAAGTTCAGTTGACTTCTTTTGACAATGAGTTTATGACGAAAATAACATTTATATGTGACCCTGGACGTAGCACAGAGCATTTGAGACGAGAAAAAATATTGTCATAATTTGCTGATAATGAAAAACTGGTTGAGTTTTCATTTTTATCGTACGTCACTATCACGCGATCCAATTCGACTTATTATGGTGACTGCGATTTCTGACAGTATACTAGTAACCGACAATTTCGGTCAATTTCTCAGTTCGATTTACATCTACAACATATTGTTCAATATTCGATTGCAGAACTCGTTTAGCGCAACAAATATTTATTGATATAATTAAATTCAATTCAATAAGCCAATAGTTGTTGCCTTTCGTTTATGCTGCCAGAAACTAGTTCTAAGGTGGTAGAAACCGGGGCTATCCACGGTAATCAGCGGAAAATTCTGCGGTTGAATGGATGACAATGAGACATGAAACACTTGCAGGAAAGGAAGAAGACAAGTGCCTGTGTTGATGTCAATAATTACCATCCGACAGAATCAACGCAAATAATTAAAGGGATAAAATTACAACCTTCCAACAGTGGTCCAAACATTGGAAGGTGAAGATATGATTATAGAATTTTGAAATTTCATATAGGGATAACAGAAAGGACCTACTTTATCGATGGTAAATCTTTCATCGGTAAACGTTTATACAAAATGGTAAGGAGTGGGAATACACTTCCTCGTCATTGGACTGCGCAAGCGCGCAACTGGCCTTCAGTCCATCCACTGTACAGGCAATATGAAGGGGACACACTTGATACAGCCAGCATGGGTTAGAGAGGGGAGGAGGGATATACTTACATTCATGTATTGTCGAACGAGCCAAAGAGGTATTGTCGTACTAACGGAAGAATCGACACACGAGGCGGGCCGAAACCAAAATTAATTTGGTGGGGTACGGGAGCCGAAGAAAGATGATGTCGATCCTCTCGCTAGTCCTACTATAACCTCCAAAGTCGATCCGAAGCTGAAATTTATATGTTGTAGCATAGGAGCCGAATATTTCCGAGGTTAATTCATTGGCCAATACAACTTTATTTGTGAAGATACACACTCAGTTCATTATTGTATAGTGAAGTTTCCATCATCGAATGCAAGTACCTGGAGAAAAAACTTGCAGAAGTCAAAATTGAAAGTAATTGCTAATCACTATGAAGATACCAATTAACGAGGGACGAAACGGTATGTTAATATTGTGTTTACATTGATAATTCACATTTATCGTTCAATAACATGTTGTCGTGTTTTGAGAGAATTATCATATCTTAAGGTACAGTCGTCGACTGAAGTTAGTAAACAGTTAGGAACAGTATGTCACATGTGAACTGAGAGCTATATTCAAATTTGAATAAAAGAAGTTCATTGATCAAGGTAGTAACCCATGAAACTCGGGTACAATTGACCCCTTATTTTTCTGGTATCGTATGAAAGATTGAATTTTTTTACATTTTTCTGAATTTTTTCTGAATTGTTGGCCGTGTCATGCATGAGATATAAATTATTAAATTTACGGAAAATAAAAGGTGGGGAGGATAAAACGCTCGAAATCGAACAGAGATAACGGAATTACTGAAAAACCACACAGTTGACCCATTATTTAAAAACTATTGACGAGAACAGCATTTTAACTGAATAATAGAAAAACAAAATATTCAATTCTATCTATAGTTATTGAGATATTCTAATTAGAAGGTAGTCACTATTATGAGTAGTAAAAATAAGCTAGAAGTCGCCAAATTTTAGGAAGGAATCAAAAAAATTCAAGTAAGTTATAATGAACATAGTGGAGATTCAGAAAATGATAAGAAATAAGTTAGAAAAAAAGGGTCAGTATTAAATCGACTTATTTTTGTGGTTATTCTCAATCCAATAACTCAGTAACCTACCGAGATCGTGAAATCGTTGTAGTGACTGTTTACACAGTCCCGGGTTCGAGACCAACCGATACCCAGTATACATGCTGGAAGCTAAAGTATGAGTGGTCTACACAGTAGTAGTACATAAAATATGTCCTAATTGTACATTTTTTTTTTGCTTTGATTTTTTCCTATAAAAATAGTATATTACATGCCTAGGGCAGTAATGTAAGAAATGTCTCAGAGCACATGTTTGTTGACCTCGGCTTCGCCTCGGCCATCAATTACATGTGTTCTGAGACATTTCTTACATTACTGCCCTAGGCATGTAATATACTATTTTGCCAACACAAAAAATCTGCTTATCATTTACCTCTTTAATGTTGGAATACTTTTACTTTAACAGAACCTATCTCATTTTCAGAGAGTGTTCACAGTCAAAGTCCACCAGAGTCAGAGATTGAAGAAGAGGAGAATGATACACGTAAGTAATTTTAACAAAATTAGCGGGAAAATAGGTTTCCCTTTGTCGATGAAAGAGGAATTTTCTCATCGATATTTCTCAATCCTGAGACATAAAGAAACAGTTTGCAAAATATTTTTTTTCCTTCCTCTTCAGAGAAGTGCTATCTTCGAGGGCCACAAGATACGTTTATGAGTGATTGTGGAGATGATTCTGATCGCAGTGCAAGACAGGACCAGTACGCAGGATGTATGAAATCTAAAATCAGACGGGAACGTAGCACAGCTTTGCATAGTGGTCAGTCATATATAACTAGTAATGGAAACATAAGGAGGCAACGTCAATGTAAAGAACTCAACGACTGCCGGATGAAGTGTGCCAAGAAATTGACTCCTGAAACATGTCAAACTATCCATGAAGAATTGCTGAAACTAGGAAGTAGTCATGCAAAACGTTTATATTTAGCACCTTTGATTTCTGTGGCTCCTAAAAAAACGGAAAGAAAATCCGAATTTGCTCCATCGCAACAACGAAATCGGATGGAAACTCGGAGATATCACGTCTGTGTTGAAGGTGAAAATATTCCGGTTTGTAAAGGATGTTTTGTGAGGATTTTTGATTTATCGAATCGAGCAATCGATACCATTGTGAGGAAAAAATCAGGGAATTCATTCGGGATTCTGGAAGAAGATCAACGAGGGAAGCACTCACCACCACAGAAATTAAAAAAAGAAAAAATTGAACTAATTCAGCAGCATATTTTGAGTTGTCTAGCATACGCTTCAGATTATTCACGAGAAAAGACGTCGGATAACTATTCACCTTCTCACTTAACTCTGAAAAAAATGTATGATTTATATATTGAGAAATATCCACATGATAAAATATCTCGATGGTCTTATGAGCGCCAATTTCACTCGATTGTGGGGATTCAAAATTATTTAACTCTCTGAGAAGAGATATGGTATTGCCATTCCTGGATGATTGGCTGGATATTTTGGAAAGAAAAAAGTAGCGATAAGGAAGAGATCGGATTTTGGAAAGAGTTAAAGGTTGCTGACTAGTCGATCGACAAATGTTGAGCCGATAAAAATCGTTAAGTCTTTCAAGTTCATTTATAATTGAACCGAGACGGAGCAAGTCACAATCCTTTTACGCATAATTGGACAATGCAACTTTAGATGAATCGTATGAGGGCATTTGTCATTCAGTTAACAAACCACAAATGCTGTAGAGTGTTTTTGTGAGTGCAGCAAGTGAACAACAATAACCTAGAAATTCGCAAGTGATCGCTTCGAGCGAACCGCAATAATCTACAAATTTGCGAGCGACCAGCAGTGACCTACAAATTCGCGAGCGAGCAACAGGAACCTACTAGTTTCTCGTAAAAAATTTCACCTCAGAACTCTGTACTTAAGCAAAATAGAATTTAGTTCGAATATTATTTATAAAACTAACATTTGAAGAATATTAGAACGAACTGTTTCCATTGGACAAAGAAAGATCCTATTCTTCATTTATTTTATATCACAATCCATATTTTCCTACTGTATAGGTTAAAAGATGTTGAAGTAATAAAATTTTTAATTTCATTACACAATGAATTTATCTTTCGAAGCACCAAAGACTGATACTTGTCATAAATGTAATAAATTATGGATGCAGTTACGTAAGATTGTAGAAGGAGAGGCCACAGAGCTGAATGAAGATATAATTTTCAGAGTAAATTAAATTTCACAAAATTGAGATTTTCCGTTTTTTCAGTCTTCAAAATCATGTAGTACAAAAAGTATAAACGCAATTTTATATTCAAGTTTAAGTGAAGTCGAATTTCATCGTTGTCAACGCACATGTAGTTCGGTGGAGAGTCTGTCACGATGACTTCTTAGGGCCAGTTTCCGGGAGTAAAATTAGTGTTGACTTTAGTTAAGCTTAACATTGGTTCAGCTTAAACCGCGGTTAACGTAACTCTGGATTAACAAGAAAAATGGAGGAACAACAGTGATATCACCACTGATTGCAGCTGTCAATGGTGTTGCTCATAATTTCATCGCGGAAAGCTCACTGTTCACAGTGAGGTTTGAATGTTTTCGTTGTGGTACCATGATTTCGCCATCTTTCTTTTCCAAACGAGAGTTACGCTAAGGCCCTGTTTCACGGCGAGATAATGCCCATTACTATAATGGCCATTAAGGAAAAATTAAGTTAAAGTCGAAAATTAACTTAATGTTCGATTATCTTAATTTAGGGGTGGGGGAGAATATGGCGGCGATGAATGTAGGGGAAGAGGATGTTGTGACAGGACTCATAACCTGCAAAATTCATTTATCCAATGGAGTGCTTAATATTTTAAGAAGTTAAGTCGCCATATTGTGCCTTTACCGCCGCCATTTTCCTTCCCCTCCGTCGAATTAAGATAATGGCCATTAACTAATCCGACTTTAACTTCGCTTGAAAATTAGCTAATGGCCATCATCTCGGCGTGAAACGGGGCCTAACTGTGGTTTACGTTAAACCAGAGCTAAGCTGACCCGCAGTTAGCGCTAATTTTCCTTCCGGAAGCTGAGCCTCACTTACTGGTGCCAAATATTAAAGGATAACCTTTAATCCTCTCACGGTGAGCTTCCTCCTTAAACTTTCTATCTAATATAAATTTAAGTGCAGAATAATTTTTTTGAAAGGACATAAATACGAATTACTGATTGATTATTTGGCAACATCGCTCCAAATTTAACACGGCGGCAGAGCTCTCACCGTGCGACCTACGAAGCTGGGTGACATCACGCAAGCGCTGGAGGGTTAAATTAAATGGAAAACAGTTCTACTTGGGAGCAGAAAAAGGATGATTCATGGTCGTGAAATTCCTGCATTAAAGCGAAGAGTCAAGAGATCTATTCGAATGATTTTTCTATGAAATCCATAAGCTGAAACATCAAAGCAATCTTCACTTTATTTAGAATTAGGTTGCAATCAATTAAAACCTAAATCTTAATAAATTCACTCCGAAATTTTCAATGTAGTAATAGTGATAGGCTCATGCGTTCTCACAGCTTCAAAATAATGTTTATCTTGAGATGAAAGAAATTGTCAACAGCAGGCACTGAATCAATTTATTGAATTATCATTCAGACACCTTATAAATTTAATATAACACTGAATCTTTATTATCCATATTCAGATGTCATTGGATAATCATAAGAATTGATTTCACTGGACTCACTGTTCTCATTTGATACCTCATCGTTCTCGGTCTGAACGTTGAAAAAACCAAAATTCGGGAGACTCGATAGAATGCTGTAAAAAGGACTACTGACGTTCATTCTCAAATATTCATAAAAGTACGTTAAGAATGAAATAACGCAGTTTGTTAGATCGGTGTTCTCATTTAATTTAAAGAAACTCCTTTTCTCACGAAATTCTGTTGTTGGTCCATCTTCATTTCTATTTTCTGAATTCTTCTCTTCAGAATCGTCAGGGGTTACGTGATTTAAGAATTCTGTGATACTTCGCTCATTACGATGATAATACGTGTCTTTTTTGATAAATATTTTATCATAACTCTTCGACGAATCATCTTTCCAATCATCTTCATCGACCTAATTATTAAAAAAAAAAGAAGGGAATTAATGGTTTTAATCATCACTTTAAAGCCTAAAAAAATGAAGATTTCATGATTGATGAAAGCCCCTCGATGAGGAATGGGACTAAAAAAAGTAAGTGAAAATTAAAAATCGATGCAGAAGGATGAAGAAGAATCATGAAAAGGAAGTTTTTAATTAAAATTATGGAATAACTGAATTAATTGCTTCATCAAAAATTCAAAAGTAAATTCGCCAATTTTGTAATTTTGACATTTTTTTTTTACCTCAGCTGTATTTTGTGATTCAAAAGGTACAGCATGGGCAGTCAACCAACAACATACCTGAAATAAAAATGAAAATTAAGTATTGAGATTAAGCGCGATTTTTTTTTTTCATTGCCGCGAATTATGGCTGGTACGTGATTATAAAACGTCTGTAAGCGAGGCACACGCCTCGAGAATCTCATCGATCGGTTACGATCGAAAATTGGATGCCGCACGCGCGGCCAACCTGTGCAATTGCTTGGAGGACATAAATATGAAAAGCATGAGCTACCGATATGAAACAAAAAAAAAAATATGAATTATTGATGGTAATCATCGTGATTCTGATAACGGCTGCAATTCAATTTTAATTTCGGAACGATAAGAATTTTTATGGCAATATTCTCGTGGATAAAGGAGTAAATTATTTGGCATTAAATGAAATGAATTCTCATGTATTATATTTTATTTTATTAATTTTTTTTTCTACGAAAGGAGAAGTGTTTTTGAGTGAAAAGAAAAATTTGCTCGTTACTTCTAATTTTATGATAATTCATATAATCTTACCGGTGATCGCATGCGTATTGAAAAATAAAAAAAAAAACCTGTTCTCATTTCTTTTTCTCGATAATGAACTTTATTGCAGTCTTAATCTCTTGCGACATAAAAAGTTATTATTTAAAAAAAAATGATTTCATTTATTTTTTGAGATATTTCTCACGAACAGATCGCTTATGAGATTACGATTAGTATTAGTAGAATATTTGCATGAAACTCTGTAATCTCTTTTTCATTGTGAGTATAATTACATTTGCGAGGAGTGTCAATCGTTAATTTCACTTGAATTATAAAGCGAATAATGATTTCTGCACAGTGTGATGAAACGAAATAATTTTTTTTTTCTAATCTGTAGATTTTTCTATCAGTATTTTTAAAATCAATCGATTTATAGGAAAATATCAAAAGAGTTTTTTAGTTTTCTTCTGAGAAGTAAAACAGGATAAATCTATTTCACTTACTATCGATTCATTTTCGAATATATCTCGAAAATTACACAGAGAAAAATGTTTTCTTAATTTAAGAATGTGCAGCCACTTAATTTAAGAATGGCAGTTCACTTAAATTAAGTGACTTTTCTCACTTGAATCAAATAATTTTTTCTTTCTTAATTTAAGAAAGTAAAAGTCACTTAAATTAAGTGACTTTTCTCACTTAAATCAAGTAACTTTTTCTTTCTTAATTCAAGACAGTAAAAATCACTTAAATTAAGTGACTTTTCTCACTTAAATCAAGTAACTTTTCCTTTCTTAATTTAAGACAGTAAAAGTAACTTAAATTAAGTGACTTTTCTCACTTAAATCAAGTAATTTTTTCTTTCTTAATTTAAGACAGTAAAAGTCACTTCAATTAAGTGACTTTTCTCACTTAAATCAAGTAACTTTTCTCACTTAAAACAAGTGACTTTTTCTTTCTTAATTTAAGAAAGTAAAACTCACTTAAATCATGTGATTTTTCTCACTTAAATCAAGTAACTTTTTCTTTCCTAATTTAAGACAGTAAAATTCACTTAAATTAAGTGACTTTTCTCATTTAAATCAAGTAACTTTTTCTTTCCTAATTTAAGACAGTAAAAGTCACTTAAATTAAGTGACTTTTCTCACTTAAATCAAGTGATTTTTCTCACTCAAATCAAGTAATTTTTTCTTTCTTAATTTAAGACAGTAAAAATCACTTAAATTAAGTGACTTTTCTCCCTTAAATCAAGTAATTTTTTCTTTCTTAATTTAAGAAAGTAAAAGTCACTTAAATTAAGTGACTTTTCTCACTTAAATCAAGTAACTTTTTCTTTCTTAATTCAAGACAGTAAAAGTCACTTAAATCAAGTGACTTTTCGCACTTAAATCAAGTAACTTTTTCTTTCTTAATTTAAGAAAGTAAAACTCACTTAAATCATGTGATTTTTCTCACTTCAATCAAGTGACTTTTCTTTCTTAATTTAAGTGACCTGTACATTCTTAAATTAAGTGATTGCACATTCTTAAATTAAGAAAACATTTTTCTCTGTGTACGCGAAACATCGGAATTATTATCGAAACCTTGTTTTAGCGTTTAAAATTTTCGATAAAAATTGATTCAGCGAGCATCGCACTAATGAGAAACTAACAAAATTGTGGAATAAAGATGTTTCTTGATGAATATGAGTTAATGTGCATATAATACGATATATCGCATAGAAAAAATTAAGATTTCTCAAGAATTTCAAAATTTAAGATGAAATAGTTATTTTTTTAACTAATGAACTAATGAACTCTCTTAGTTTCTATGATATTTTCAAAAAACGAGTAGCAAAAAATAAAAATGAATCCCATCAGTCAGAAAACATTATGGCCATAAATCAAATACGATTGTGCAAATTATCTTTAACTGTTCCATTACTGAAATATTTCTTTCAATGCAATAAAGAGATACAGAAGTAACTAATACTAGACACAATCAGAAGTTGACTTTAGATAATTTCGTTTATTTTTCATTTTCAATAAAACCATTTTTAGATTTCATCCGTTCATATTAATTCACAAACAGCCTTAATGTGTGAAGATAAGACATGAAATATAGTGCATTTACCATTGGATAAAGTTCTGCAATTTGTTTTCATTTGTATAATGTCTAGAGATAAAATTATTTGTCCTACTATCTAATCTTCAAAAGCCGAGAGAAGATGGAAAAAGCGATATTTTATCGCAACGATAAAATTTAAAAATAATCCATAGACTGTCATTGTAGTAATTATATTAAACTGCTTACCACAATAATTAATGGAATTGACAATTTTTTTCTTGACATATTTTCATCACTTTCTTGTTCAGAAAAGTGGTGAAAAAAAATCTTTTAATTCCACCGCTTCCTTCTCTCTTGTCCTTCTATTTTATTATCCTAAGCCTGTACTCTCGTTTTTTTCTCTTCTCTCTCCCTCTTTCTCAGTATTCAGATCGACGTGAACTACGTGAAAGCGCACCTTGCCCGGGTACAATGCAGAATCACGAGAGGCTGAGCTCTTTGCATGGACCCACACTCAGTCCCCACTAATACTCAAACTGTGTGATAATTTTTTTTTATGTACAATTAAAAATTCATTCCTGTGAATCAGGAAAGAAACATTGTAACTTCTTTCAAAAATTTTCCTTTTACTGTATTATTTTCAATTTCACTTGGCATATTAAAATAGAATTAATGATATATCATAAAGAAAGAATTTTCTTGAAGAAAAGAAAGTTTTCATTTTTTAATATGAATATTGTAACTAATTTATTTTTATAAATTCTGTTTGTCATTGAATGGAGTAAATGGTTGAAAAATCAGATAAGAGGAGTTTAATTATTCATCGGTTTCGGATGAAAAGAGAGACAAATGTTTTCTTAATTTAAGAATGTGCAGTCACTTAATTTAAGAATGGCAGGTCACTTAAATTAAGTGACTTTTCTCACTTAAATCAAGTGACTTTTTCTTTCTTTATTTAAGAAAGTAAAACTCACTGGAATTGAGTGACTTTTCTCACTTAAATCAAGTGATTTTTCTCACTTAAATCAAGTAACTTCTTCTTTCTTAATTCAAGAAAGTAAAAGTCACTCAAATTAAGTGATTTTTCTCACTTAAATGAAGTGACTCTTTCTTTTTTAATTTAAGAAAGTAAAATGCACTTAAATTAAGTGACTTTTCTTACTTAAATCAAGTAACTTTTTCTTTCTTAATTTAAGAAAGTAAAACTCACTTAAATCAAGTGACTTTTTTCACTTAAATCAAGTGATTTTTTTTCACTTAAATCAAGTAACTTCTTCTTTCTTAATTTAAGAAAGTAAAAGTCACTTAAATCAAGTGACTTTTCTCACTTAAATTAAGTGATTTTTCTCACTTAAATCAAGTGACTCTTTCTTTCTTAATTTAAGAAAGTAAAACTCACTTAAATCAAGTGACTTTTCTCACTTAAATGGAGTGATTTTTCTCACTTAAATCAAGTAACTTCTTCTTTCTTAATTTAAGAAAGTAAAAGTCACTTAAATCAAGTGACTTTTCTCACTTAAATTAAGTGATTTTTCTCACTTGAATCAAGTAACTTCTTCTTTCTTAATTTAAGAAAGTAAAAGTCACTTAAATTAAGTGATTTTTCTCACTTAAATCAAGTGACTCTTTCTTTCTTAATTTAAGAAAGTAAAACTCACTTAAATCAAGTGACTTTTCTCACTTAAATGAAGTGATTTTTCTCACTTAAATCAAGTAACTTCTTCTTTCTTAATTTAAGAAAGTAAAAGTCACTTAAATTAAGTGATTTTTCTCACTTAAATCAAGTGACTCTTTCTTTCTTAACTTAAGAAAGTAAAACTCACTTAAATCAAGTGATTTTTCTTTCTTAATTTGAGTGACCTGTACTTTCTTAAATTAAGTGACTGCACATTCTTGAATTAAGAAAACATTTTTCTCTGTGAAGCGCGGGAAAACGCATTGACCAGTGAAAAGTCCGATTCACCCAATTTTAAATTGGCGTAACACTTCTACATATCATCTTCTTTAGACTCCAATATTTTGCCATCCATGGGAGATAGAGCAATTATCGTATTGACCTCTTTTGTTAGAGAAAACGACAGCTATAAAAAATGCTTTAAAAAAAATCATTTCATCTCTCTTAGTTGCTGAGATATTTAAAAAAAGTCATTCCAGTATAAAATTTGAATACGGCAGGATCATCAATTTCTATGAAATATCTCAAACACTAAGAAAGGATAGAGAATTGTTTGTACTAACGTTTCGTGTAGCCCTAGTTTTCTTGAACAAAAAAAGGTCATTACTAAAATTTCTCTGTCTCAATTATTCCATTACATATTTTATAAGAAAAAAAAAGGCAGCGGTTAATAACTTTCATAAAACAATAAAAATAAAAATTGAATTCCTTCTCAGAATATTTATTAATTCATATCATGGAGCTGTTAATTAAAATCTCAGCGACTCATGATAACCGATAAATCTCCATGAATTTCTTCAATTCATTCATCTCGTTTAATGTGCAATTAAACCCACGCAAAACATAAAATTGTGACATCAATTCTTTTGATCAATAAAAAAAAAAAAAATTCTTTTGATCCTTCAATTCACTTCATCTCTATTATTCCAAAGTGTTTCCATTTTCACTGTACAATTAAAGGCCATCAATTGAAGCTCAACACGAACAGCTAGAATTGAGACAGTATTAAAGTGAATTAACATTGACTGCAGTAACTAATAAATTATCATGAATTAATATTCTCCCGTTTATTCTTAGAAGAAAAAAAAACTCAATGTTTGAAGGACACGATTACTTTCACGTGAATGAAAAGAAAAAAAAAGTGCAAAGTTGTTTGACCGAACGATTCTTGATAAAATTGCGTCAAATACATTGATCGGAGTGGACGATGGTATTTTACTTGCAATTGCAGCACAAGATCAAGATTTTTTCCATGTGTTTGTATATGTGTACGTAATATAATCTTAAAATGACGTGCGTTTACCGTGATAGGGTGTACTCTTTGCCAATATCTTGGGTGAAAGGAATTTTTTTTTTTACCTTCTTTCTTGCAGTAAAAAAAAAAAGAGTGTTCTTTAGTGGAACGAAGTTACATCGGTTTCAAGACAGTTTCATGGTGATCATCAGTGGAGAAAGGTCGTGAGAGAAAATTTTTTTTGGGAGTTTGATACACAGAAGTGAGAAGAAATAAGGAGACATTCAACTCTTTCGTGGAGAAAGGGTCTAATTGTTTCATCACTTCATGTTACCAAAATGATGAGAAAATTTTAGTTAAATACGTTTTCGAAAAATCGTACTTATTGAATTTTGATTTGTTATCACTATTGCGCAAACATGTGGATTATCGCGATAATTGTTATTCTCTGTGTGATGAAGGTCTTGATAAACTGGCATAGACCTAAGTCTTTCCCACCAGGTAATTAATAATATCAATTAAGTAATTAAAGTAAATGAAGTTGTAGGGGAAGGTGGGGCAAAATGGACATCAGAGGTAAAATGGACACATCTAAATTTTTAGGCAAATGTTATGGAGAACTCTTGAAATGGATATAAATATTGGCAGTAGATCGTTTTTGATGATTTCATTGGAAAGCTGAGGAAATTTTGGGCGGGAAACAAGTGCCGGAATCAATTTTTTTGATTTTCTAGTGATTTTGCCTTTTTTGAGCATTTTAGAGGGGTGATCTTCCTTTTTTTGTAAATTTTCAGTTTTTGGAGAATATCTCCGGTTCTATTCGTCGTAGCGTAAAAATTCCGATGGGAGGTGAAAGGTGAGATCATTTACCATTGATTCATAGTGTTTTCAATTAAAAATATCGATTTTTAAGGTATTTATGGGCATTTTTGTGGAACAGTTTCGTGAAACAGTTTTTGGCCTATAACTATCCCAAAAATTCATATTTTTGAATTTAAAACCCCATAAATCGATGGGAAATGAGCTCACCTTTCATTTAAGTCCAGCCCCGAATTGCTACGACCAATAGAACCAGATATATTTGCAAAAAACTGAAAATTTTCAAAAGAAGAAAGGCTTCAGCTCCTCAAAAATACCGAAAAATATTGAATTTTCAAAAAAATCGAAAATTATACATCTGACACTCGTTTTCTGTCTAGAATTTCCTCAGCTTTTCAATAGAATCATCCAAAAAAATCCATCTCTAACCGTTTCATTATAGTGTCCATTTTGCCCCACTCTCCCCTATAATAGTGGAATAAAATTTACTGGTTTCAGTTGAGGTCAGTTCGTGAAAAATATCTCAGAATCTGAGAGAGAGATACAATAATTTTTGTTATAACTTTTTTTTGTATATTCAATTTTTTCCTATGAAAAAGCTTCTAAAATTTTTTCTAATCCTTAAATTTTGAGATATTCCATAGAGACTCGGAAGAAATGAGAGATGAATTTTCTCTTTCTATCTTCACCATGAATTGTAGATTGCAAGGAGATAGAGAGAAAAGAACTCTTCAAGTTCTATCTTTACTATAAAATTTCTCATTGTAATCAATTTCTCTGAAATATCTCGATAGTCTTCTTCTATTTCTAATTCAACTCTTCTTATTGGAAAGTAGAACTTGCAATAATTTCTTTATCTACCTGAGTTTCAAAAACCGAGACAAGAAAAACTTGCATACCCAAGTTAACATTTTTTTCTTTGGAGTGAAGGCAGTCATAAAATTTCTTAAAAAATTGCCCAATAATACAGACATATTGAGGTATTCTCACAAATTTTTTGGGATTTTTTCGGGAGTCCTCCACTTCTGAGGAAATCATAATTTATTCACACTGCCAGTCCATTCTATCCTGAACTCCACATCTCAGAATCTGAAACATACACAGAGAAAAATATTTTCCTAATTTAAGAATGTACAGTCACTTAATTTAAGTAAGAAAACTCACTTGATTTAAGTGAGTTTTACTTTCTTAAATTAAGAAAGAAAAAGTCACTTAATTTAAGTGACTTTTACTTTCTTAAATTAAGAAAGAAATAGTTACTTGATTTAAGTGAGAAAACTCACTTGATTTAAGTGACAAAAGTCACTTAATTTAAGTGAGTTTTACTTTCTTAAATTAAGAAAGAAAAAGTCACTTTATTTAAGTAAGGAAAGTCACTTAATTTAAGAATGGCAGGTCACTTAAATTAAGAAAGAAAAGTCACTTGATTTAAGTAAGAAAACTCACTTGATTTAAGTAAGAAAACTCACTGGATTTAAGTGAGTTTTACTTTCTTAAATTAAGAAAGAAAAAGTCACTTGATTTAAATGAGAAAAGTCACTCAATTGAAGTGACTTTTACTTTCTTAAATTAAGAAAGAAATAGTTACTTAATTTAAGTGAGAAAACTCACTTGATTCAAGTGACAAAAGTCACTTAATTTAAGTGAGTTTTACTTTCTTAAATTAAGAAAGAAAAAGTCACTTTATTTAAGTGAGGAAAGTCATTTAATTTAAGAATGTGCAGGTCACTTAAGTTAAGAAAGAAAAGTCACTTGATTTAAGTAAGAAAACTCACTTCATTTAAGTGAGTTTTACTTTCTTAAATTAAGAAAGAAAAAGTCACTTAATTTAAGTGAGAAAAGTCACTCAATTTAAGTGACTTTTACTTTCTTAAATTAAGAAAGAAATAGTTACTTAATTTAAGTGAGAAAACTCACTTGATTTAAGTGAGAAAACTCACTTAATTTAAGTGAGTTTTACTTTCTTAAATTAAGAAAGAAAAAGTCACTTTATTTAAATGAGGAAAGTCACTTAATTTAATTTAAGAATGGCAGGTCACTTAAATTAAGTGACTGCACATTCTTAAATTAAGAAAATATTTTTCTCAGTGTATAGAGTAATTTCCGGAGTAAGATCTCAAAAATTCCACAATTTCATTGAGTGAATTCTATTTCATGTCTTCGCTAGTAAAATGACTTCATATTTCACCTTTAGTACTGCATTTTATTTGCCAGACATAAATTTGCAGGACCACATGGATTGCCATTCGTTGGAAATATTCTTGATTTGAAGAAATTAGTTAAACAGACTGGTTCCCATGGTATAGCGTGGTGTCAGTTGGCTAAGCAATATGGCTCAGTTGTTGGTTTAAAACTCGGACTTGCTGATCCGTTGATCATCGTTTCCGGTCGTGAAGCTGTTCTAGAGATGCTAGGACGACAGGAGTTTGATGGTAGGCCAAATGGCTTTATTTTTTCACACAGAACTATGGGTGAGAAACGTGGTGTCATATTCACTGATGGAAAAGTTTGGAATGATCAAAAAAGGTAAAGAATGGAGTGAAAGTATAAATAAAACGTAATTAATGATGTCAACAGAAAAAAAATAGAATATCTTACGAATATCTCAAGAATTCATGGATTTTGAAATTCTTGTGATGTGATAGCAATTGTTTTTTCTAAACTATCCCACAGTTATTACAAAAACTCATCAGTGGAGTGGTAAAGTTAAAAAAATTAAATAACATTCAATTTTTTTGACTTGACTACTTATATTAGTTATATTGTAACTTTTCTAGAAATATATTCGAACTGAGTACAACGAGAGGCAAATGTTGAGGAATCCTTTCTGTAGAAAATTTTATGAGCTCCAGTAAACTGTACATTTTAATTTATGTCGCAAAAAAGATTTACAGTAGACTTCCAAATAAGTTCACTCGTTTATTCAGGATCTCTCGTTGAAGTTCCTGTTTTGTCTCCATCCCTACTATAGATAAAGCATTTTTCTCTGTGAAATTCATTGTGCCAGAGAGTATTCTCCTATGTGCAGTTTGTTGAAATATGTTCAAAAATACACTTGCAATCCCGCGCTTCTAAACTCAATTCTGAATGGCCCAGTGAAGAATCAGATTATGGGAGTCAACAAGGAACTTTAATGAAAGAAACCTCAGAATTAAAAAAAAAGGAAGTTCAATTAGTGAAAATTTATTGGAAATCGATCATTTTTTTTTTCATTCCAATAGATTAGGGGAGAGTGGGGCAAAATGGACACTGTTATGAAACGCTTAGAGATGGATTTTTTTTGATGATTCTATTGAAAAGCTGAGAAAATTTTATCGTAATATCGTTTATCGTATAATTTTATAAAAAGTTGTCACGTATTTTTCAATCCACGGTAATTAAAATAATCTCGTGAAACTCAGTAAAATCAAAATATTCAAAAATCAAATAAATTCAAAACAACTCAATTGTTGGGCGCCAGGACGACCTTTCGTCCGAAAATCAAAATAACAAAACAAGTCTCAGATGCATTTTTTTCGATTTTTTTGAAAATTCGATATTTTTTAGCATTTTTGAAGGGTCAGCCTTTCCTTTTTCGAAAATCCTCAGTTTTTTGCAAATATCTCTGGTTCTATTGGTCGTAACAATTCGGGGTTGATCTCAAATGAAAGGTGAGCTCATTTCCCATCGATTTATGGGGTTTTGAATTCAAAAATATCCTTTTTTGATTAGTTATAGGCCGAAAATGGTTTCACAAAACTGTTTCACAAAAATGCCCATAAATACCTTGAAAATCGATATTTTTTAATTCAAAATCCTATGAATCGATGGCAAATGATCTCACCTGTCAAGTTCCGTTGAAATTTCCACGCTGCGACAAATAAAACCGAAGATATTTTCAAAAAACTGAAAATTTTCAAAAAAAAAAAGGGTTTCACCCCTCTAAAATGCTCAAAAAAGTCAAAATCGCCAAAAATTCAAAAAAATCAGTTCCGACACTTGTTTCCCGCCCAAAATTTCCTCAGCTTTCCAATGGAATCATTAAAAACAATCTGCAGCCAATATTTCTATTAATTTCAAAAGTTTTTCATAATATTTGCCGGAAAATTTAGATGTGTCCATTTTACCCCGGATGTTCATTTTGCCCCACCTTCCTCTATATTTGTACTTGGAACAATTACCGTTTTTCCCCGGATGAAACCCATGTAATCCCTTAAACGTGAATCCCAATTAAACCCAAGCAGAAAACACCCTTGATTTTTTTTCCTCAAAACTCATAATAATCTGCATGACTTCAATTTTATTTGGCCTATAATTAACACAAAACTAATATTTTGATAAGTTGCAGCACTGTGAAGAATTGGTGAAATTGTTTTTCAGATTTTCATTAAGAAATTTACGTGATTTTGGATGGGGAACACAAACTATGGAAGAATTGATACTAGAAGATGCTGTAAATTTAGTCAAAATGATTGAGGAAGCTTCGAATCATGGAGCTATTAAAAATCTGAGTGAATTCACTTGTCTCGCAGTCCTCAATAGTTTATGGTCATTGATTGGAGGCTTCAGGTAAGTTAGTATTATTAAATTAATTTGTAGAAAAAGGAAAAAATATTACCGTCAATGATCCAAATAATGCCACCAAGAGACCTATTCATTTAATACATTTAATGTATAGGGGAGAGTGGGGCAAAATGAACCTAGAAGATGAGATGACTCGAGATTTTTTTAAAAAGCAGCGGTTGCTTCAAAAAATCTGAAAAAATTTACAAACAATATAGATATATTGGAAGATTCTCTTAAATTTTTTCAGATTTTTTCGTCGAATCCTTCATTCCGAAAAAAATTCCTTAATCATGCTGCTATGAGGGTCCATTATGCCCCACTCTCCCCTACATTAAATACATTAAATGTATTAAAGATATAAAAATTATATCTTATCATAAATTCAAATTTGATTTTTCCTCGAAAGAGTTTAGGGTCTGGACTATCATTTACATTAATTATTTTCTTGAATTAATGATAAAAATTATTTAATTTCTATTTTTGAAAATATTTTGCCAATGGCCCGATTCATGCCACCATGGCCCGATTTCTGCCATAGAGGGTCCCAATAATTGCCATCAATTAATTTCCATCACTGGTCGCTATTTTCAAATTAATCGTCAGTTTATATGAAAGTCCAATGATTTTGCTAACAATCAATACAATTTTCGATTTATTAAATACTTAAATTTTCTCAATATCACACATTGAACTGATGAGGCACTCTAACTCCACATAAAGAGCTTTAGGGCTTTATCTTGCTGAGCACGCTGGTCGCATTCAACGGATTAATTTTAGAAATATATCTAGTAGAGAAATATCGGATATTTTGATTGTCCGGTGTCCTCAGAATTTTTTTCTAGCCACTGTTATCAATTACTTAGAGTTGAGAATTCGAATAAGTTCAATAATCACGGAAATGTATGAAAAGTCGCATTAATGGGGCCATTGACGATAAATGAATTTTAAAAATGTTTTTTTTTTTTTTTAAGATATGACATCTCAAAAGGTGATCCGAAATTAACTGAAACCTTGAAAATACTGACTGAGGCTGTAAAAGAGTCGAATGTATCAGGAGGCTTGCTGAATCATCTCCCATTTCTCAGACACATTGCACCAGAATTCTCAGGTTACAGAGTCATTACAGAAAGAATACACCGGATGTGGTCATTTTTTGCTGTGAGAATTTTTACAGAATATCCTGAAAGACTTTGGGCTAATGTTTGTTGAATATTCAAGGATAAATTTTTTTTTTTTCGAAGGCTGAAGTATCAGCACACAAAAGTACACGTAAATCTGGCATCAATAGAGACCTGATCGATGTGTATTTGGAGGAAATCGAGACACAAAATGATGAAGCCACGTCTACATTCGATGGTAAATTTTCATTTTATTTTTCTCGCCAAGTAGAGTAACATGACCAATAGATGAACAGTTAACGAAATATTAGATTAGGGGAAGGTGGGGCAAAATGGACATAAGGGGTAAAATGGACACATCTGAATTTTCATGGTTTTATCCTGAAAAACGCTCCAAATTGATAAAAATAATGGAGGTAGAATTTTTTCAATGATTTCACTGAAAAGCTGAGGAAATTTTAGGCGAAAAATATGGGTGAAAATTATTTTTTCGCATTTTGGAAAAAAACAATTTTTTTTCTCTTTCGATTTTTTCCAAAAAATGGTTTTTTAATGATATCTCCGGTCCTATTTGTCGTAGCGATTCGCGGGTAGTCTCAAATTGAAGGGGAGCTCATTCCTCACATTTTCGTTAAAGTCTCATTGATTTTTATCCAAAATTACGGAAATTACAGCCCAAAAACTGATTTCTACAAATTGCCCTGTAATTTCGTCAATTTTTGATAAAAATCAATGGGACTTTAACGAAAATATGAGGAATGAGCTACCCTTCAATTTGAGACCACCCGCGAATCGCTATGACGAATAGAACCGGAGATATCATCAAAAAACTATTTTTCGAAAAAACTCAAATGCTCTTCAATTTTGGCGCAAAAAAATGAAAATTTTCAAAAATTCGAAAAAATTGATTCCGACACATGTTATCCTCCTAAAATTCTCTCAGCTTTCCAATGGAATCATTAAAAAAAATGTAACTTGAATGTCCATTTCATTTGAATGTCCATTTTGCTCCACTTTCCCCTATATTAATTCATACGAAATAGGCAAATCACGTTAAAAAATTGCAGAAAAGAATGATGTACAGAAAAACATAGAGTGAATCGACTAAAAATAAATTAAACTTGGATAATGCAAAAATAATTTAAGAAAATCAAGGAAAAACTGGAAAATAACTTGAACCCCCAATAGATGGACAGTTGCATATTTGCAGTGGTATGATTTCAAATTTCGATCAATTGGTATGTGATAAATGGTTTATAAATCTATATGAATGTAATAATCAGGAATTGACGTGAAAAGTATAAGAATCATTCATTTATGAAAATCCTCGATAATAGAAACCGTCCATCTTTTGGTCAGTGTCCATCTACTGGTCGTATGGCCCTAAATCACTGTAGTAAAGCAAGATGAGATGAGAAATTCAGTAAAGATTCCTTTGCAAATATCTTTGGAGCAAGTGGATTCCAATGAAAAATGTCAAAATATCTCCTTCTTGAAGAATGACTGTAGAAAAAATAAAAGAAAGGATAGAAAAGAAGAAAAAAAACGAAAACCAGTTAATTTTCCTAATAGGGAAATCTCTACTAATAGGAAAAGCTCCCCTAATAGGAGGAGTCCTACACTATAAAAAAAAGGGCTTTTGATAAACTGCTAATTCACATTTCTTTCCAAGATATTTTGAAAATAATCGACGATTATTTAACTGTTAACCCACTTGATGCTTCAATTAATTATGAATTTTTTCATCCTTAATTAATTTTTTTGGTAAACATCTCCCTCAAATTTTGAGATAGTCAAGGAAAACCACTCATCTTCTCTTATTCTATTAGAAATGCAACTTGTTGCACTGGTGAAGGACTTGTTTAGCGCGGGAGCTGATACAACGAACAACAGCATTGGATTCACTATTGCTTACTTGACAATTACACCGGAAGTACAAGCCAAAGTTCATGAGGAATTGGACAAAGTTATTGGGAGAGATAATTTACCATCCATTGCATGTCGAACATCGTAAGTTTAAATGTATCAAGAAATCATTTAATCAGAATATTCACTAGTTTAATGGACGGAGAGAAATTCAGGGCTACGAAAATTGATATAAAGTCTAATTCTTTAATCTATTACTTCTTCTATATCGGCTCTCCATTATTTTGTGCTTTAATCTTTTGTTACCTGTGCTTTGAGCGTGAGGCCGCCCTATCAACGAAAAAATATAAATAATTACAGGGGCAATTGTGACTTCACACTTTACCAATTATCTCTCTGAAGTGTTTCCTAGCGCTAAATATACTTCGAATGAATAAGTATTTATTTAATGTAGGGGAAGGTGGGGCAAAATGGACAGAAGGGATAAAATGGACACATCTGAATTTTCATGGTTTTATTCTGAAAAACGCTCCAAATTAATAAAAATAACGGAGATAGAATTTTTTCAATGATTTCATTGAAAAGTTGAGGAAATTTTAGGCGGAAATTATGGGTGAAAACTTTTTTTCGTATTCTTGAAAAAAAAAAAAGATTTTTTTAACTCAATCTTGAAGGGTTGTGATTTGTTGATTTTTTCGAAAAAATGTTTTTTTGAAGATATCTCCGGTGCTATTGGTCGTAGCGATTCGCGGGTGGTCTTAAATTAAAGAAGAGCTAATTCCTCACATTTTCGTTAAAGTCTCATTGATTTTTATCGAAAATTACGGAAGTTACAGCCCAAAAACTGATTTTCACAAATTTTCCTGTAATTTCGTAATTTTTTGATAAAAATCGATGGGACTTTAACGAAAATGTGAGAAATGAGCTCCCCTTGAATTTGAGACCATCCGCGAATCGCTACGACCAATAGAACCGAAGATATCTTCAAAAAACCATTTTTTTTTCTGAAAAAACCCAAAGAGGATTCTCTTCCATTTTGGTGCAAAAAAATGAAAATTTTCAAAAATTCGAAAAAATTGATTCCGATACATGTTTTCCGCCCAAAATTCCCTCAGCCTTTCAATGGAATCATTTAAAAAAATATAACTTCGACCGTTCCATTTAAATGTCCATTTTGCCCCACTTTCCCCTATACGAAAAATATATTTATATGAAGTGAGATCATGAAAAAGCGGTACAGTGCTCATTATGCGAGTTAAATCGTCGAAATAAATTTCAATAAAGAAATAAATTTTAACATTTGTTAATAAAAATATAAGCAAATATGGATAATGACCAGTTATTATCATGATTTGAAATATATTTCTTTATTACCTTGCAATTTAGTAACGTCGCCTTTTATTTAACACGAGCGTCACAGTGTTTGTCGTGAGATAATCGAGGTCAAGCAACTGAGCACGATTAACGAAACGTTAATTCATTCCGTGAATTATCCTTATAAAAAAGTTAATTTTTGTTTTTTAGTTTACCATATTTGAATGCAACTCTCGCAGAAGTTCTGAGACTTGCAAACATTGGACCAACGACAATTCCCCATCGTGCTGTTATTGATACGCAGTTGAAGGGTTTCAGTATTAAAAAAAATTACATGATGCTTGCTAATTTAATGAGTGTACACTTGGACAAAGATCATTGGGGTGATCCCGAAGTTTTTCGGCCAGAAAGATTCCTGGATGACAATAAACAATTTGTCAATGATCCTTGGATTATTCCATTTGGCTTTGGTAAATTTTTACAGTCATTCTGCAAACTTCAGATCTTGATTTCCATGAATGAAAATTAATTCTTTATTTCTAGGTCGTAGAAAATGTTTGGGTGAAGGACTGGCAAGAAACAGCCATTTCCTTTTCGTAGCTTGTTTACTGCAGAAATTCAAATTTTCACTTCCTCCTGGCAATACTGCACCGTTGATGCAAGGAATGGATGGCTTTATCCTTTCTCCACCTATTTTTGACATGATTGTCACTCCAAGATGAATTAATAAATAACAGAATTGAAAGAAGTAAGTGAAACAAGACAATCAACAATCAGATTGAGAAATGTAAAAAAAATTTCAAGTCAATGATTTTATGAAGAACTTTTCTAATAGAGAATTCGATTAATTATGAAAAACTTTTCTTCCCGAATTTCATTGAGTCCATTTGTTTCGACGATGTTCGTAAAATCTTCCACTTTGAATGATTTTCTTCAGCTTATTTAAAGTTATAAAAACTTGCTGGTGGATTCTTGAGTATTCATCTCCAAGACAACTCCAAGGGTTCAAAAAAAGTTGTCAATGGACTTTTTTTGTGAAAAATTTTATAGGCTGCAAAAAAAGTCTGTTGTATTAACGTCGTTTCATGTCTTTATCCAATATAGAATAGAGAAAGAATTGAAATGAATAAAGAATCATTTTTATACTAAACTAGATAATATATTTCATAAAAATTACATCAAAAGTTGATAAGGACTGTAGAAAATGCATTTAAAAGTTTCTCAATAAAAAAACTGTAATAAAAACATTATCCACACCAAAATGCCTCAATTTCCATTTTTATACCTGAATTTTGTCCTGTAACATTTTTTCAAGTTTTCTCATATCAACAGCGAACTTACGTATTCCATCGCTGAGTTTATCAGTTGACATCTGATCTTCATTCAAGAGCCATCTGAATTCAGCCTCCTTGAGGCTTATCTTCTGCAGATTAGTCTTCTTCGCATTATCTGGGCTCAATGCTCTTTTAATTGGCTCTGGACTTTTCTCAAGTTCTTCCAATAATTTTGGACTAATTGTTAATAAATCACAGCCAGCAAGCTCTTTTATTTCTCCAACATTACGGAATGATGCACCCATTACAACTGTTTTGTAGCCGAATTTTTTATAGTAATTGTAAATTTTCGTCACTGAAATAACGCCAGGATCTTCTCTACCTTCGTAAGTTTTTTTATCTGTGTTTGCAACGTACCTGAAATGAAATTTTCGAGAATAACATTCTGACTCGATAGTTCATTTTGGAAAATCGCTTCAAAACGATGAAGTTTAAGGATATTCATTGAGAGATTTACTAAGAAAATTCTATTAATTTTCTTCTATGTTCGTCCTTAGACTCTAATCTTGAATATTTTAAAATCTAAGAGAGCTATCGAAAATTTCGTTGGGCCATATGCGTAGCCAGAATTTTCTGCTACAAAACAAATTCCAAGCAGAAATGTCTTCATCCCAATTATTTCCTAAGATATGCCAAAGAATTCAAATTACAAGACCAGAATCAAATAAATGAATTCAAAGCTAAGGCACAATTTTTTTCTTTCAACATGAATTTTCTTCGAACTCTTCATTAATTTGCTACGAATTTTGATAAAATAATATTACCAGTCGAGGATACGTCCGACGAATGGTGAAATAAGAGTAACACCAGCTTCAGCACAAGCCACTGCTTGAGCGAATGAGAATAAAAGTGTCAAGTTGCAGTGAATTCCATGATTTTCCTCAAGTTCTCTGAAAAAAAATCAAGTCCATAATATAAAAAAGCATGGGACATTTTCTGTCATCACTTATTCTAATATATATTATAGATATACTATACTATATAGTATATATCCATATACTATATTATATATATAGTATATATATATATATAATATAATATATAATATAATATAATATATTATATCATATTATATATATACTATATATATAGTATAGTATATAATATATTTTTGACTCTAAAAACTGCAACGATGTTTTTTTGCCTTTTATTGCAAAAAAAATGGTAAAAAACCCTCAAATTATCATCATTATTATCTTTCCATCATATTATTAAGGACTTCAGTAATAAAGTGGCATGAATGCAAAGGACTTGCGCCTTTTTGCCTCTAAAATGCATTAATTTAAAAAAAAAACGTATTTCTTCCTCAAACGGGCAAATTGCTGCTTTTTGTACGTGAAGACGCGCTTTACATTCATTTTTCTTCATTTCAATGACAGTCAATTCAGAAATATGTGTAAAAATATATATAAATTTTCAAGAGCACCATGCAAAAAACGTGCGCGCTGCGTGCGCACCCAAAGTCTACACAGAAAAAAATGTTTTCTTCATTTAAGAATGGCAGGTCACTTAAATTGAGTGACTTTCCTCACTTAAGTCAAGTGACTTTTCTCACTTAAATCAAGTGACTTTTTCTTTCTTAATTTAAGAAAGTAAAACTCACTTAAATTAAGTCACTTCTCTCACTTAAATTAAGTGACTTTTCTTACTTAAATCAAGTAACTTTTTCTGTCTTAATTTAAGAAAGCAAAAGTCACTTAAATTAAGTGTTTTTTCGCACTTAAATTAAGTGACTTTTCTCATTTAAATCAAGTGACTTTTTCTTTCTTAAATTAAGAAAGTAAAACTCACTTAAATTAAGTCACTTCTCTCACTTAAATTAAGTGACTTTTCTTACTTAAATCAAGTAACTTTTTCTGTCTTAATTTAAGAAAGCAAAAGTCACTTAAATTAAGTGACTTTTCTCACTTAAATCAAGTGACTTTTTCTTTCTTAATTTAAGAAAGTAAAACTCACTTAAATTAAGTCACTTCTCTCACTTAAATCAAGTAAGTTTTACTTTCTTAAATCAAGTGACTTTTCTTTCTCAATTTAAGTGACTGCACATTCCTAAATTGAGAAAACATTTTTCTCTGTGTAGTATGGAATAAACCATAAAAATAGAAGAGAAAGAAAAATTACTTGTGAACGCAAATAGGTAGTATTCATTCAACTTACTTGGCTGCCTGAATACCTTCCCAGGTAGATGCCAACTTGATCAAGATTCTCTCCTTGCTGATTCCAGCTTCTTCGTACAGAGCAATAAGTTTCTTTGCTTTTTCAATGCTTGCCTCTTTGTCGAATGATAATCTTGCATCTACCTCGGTTGAAACTCTTCCCGGGATTATGTTGAGGATTTCTAGGCCGAATAGGACACAGGTCATGTCAACGGCTGCCTCGACTTGCTCGGCAAGAGTACTATCGTGCAATTTATCGTTTATCGTAAAATATTTTTGAAACGAGTGAATTCAGCCAAATTTTTCAAAAGAACTTTTTCGTAGAAGAAAATATTGCATATGCCTGATATTGCAATATTACTGATTACAAAAAAGCTCCTCTAATGAATTGATCTCAATCTGATATTTCCCGAGATATCTTTGAATGAGAAAGTAGTAGAGTGATGCGATGGAATAAGTTAAAGTCAATTTTATGAAATTCAATTTTTATAAAAAAATTACAAAATTTACGGAAGGTAGAAAAATATTCAAAATTACCAATTTTTCTTAACAGAAGACAATTTCTTTTTTTTCCATCACTTCATGACTGATTCACTAATTTGACATGTTCGATAATTAAAAGTTTTATATTAAATTATTACCTGCCAGCTTTCTTTCCATACTGAACAGCTTTATCTATCAAATTAGCATATTTCTTTTGATTAGCCGCAGCAAGAATCAATGAGGGATTTGTAGTTGCGTCCGTTGGCTTGAATTGCTCCATTGCTGTAAACGAAAAAAATATACAATTTATTTCATCATTCTAAAATATTCAATGATTTCTTCATATTTGAAAATAATTCTATTTATAATTAGAACAAGTTTCTGCAAAGGTCGCACTATTCTCAATGACGTCACGGAATTTCTGTGTATATTACTATCATAATTTTATCATACGATATCATTACATTAACGGACAATGAAATGTTCTTACAAAGTCAAAAGTTCAAATCTTTTATTCATTGAAAAACGTTAGCTTCTTCTTTATTTTGAAAAAAAAAATATTCGAATATGGCCAAACAATCCTCTTTCATATATTTCCTTCCAGGCAAAATAATTTTTCTGTACACAGGGACGAAAGTGAGACTTTCGGCCCTCGCTGCGCTCGGGCGTAAGCTCACTTCCGTCCCAGTGTGCAGAAAAATAGTATACACACCTTGGGCAGTAAGTAAGAAAGCCTCAGAGCACATGTTTGTTGACCTCGGCTTCGCCTCGGCCAACAATTACATGTGCTCTGAGATATTTCTTACATTACTGCCCTAGGCATGTAATATACTATTTGTATTTTTTTCTAAATTTTTAATGATTCAAGAAATGTTTAACAGAAAATTGATTGAAAAATTAAATTTTTTCAAATCACTTCAATTTATCTGTTGAATAATATTGATTATTTTTATTATTGCTATTATCTCTTCCGTACTGAGCTCTTTATAATTTTTCTGAACAATGAAAATTTAAAAAAGTCAATTCAATAGCAAATGCTTATAATTTCTAGAATATCTACGAATGTCATTTTATAGGTATTGTAGGAGTAAACAGCAAGTTCATAAAAATTTGTCGAGAACTTTTGTTTAGCATCCCATGAAAATTTCCACAAGTAATGTCAGCTGCAAATTTTTCCTCAAACCAGCTCGTTCTGTGGTTTTCTGAAGAGGAATGAGGAGAAAGTTGATCGAATTTATTTTTTTGATCTTCACTAGTAAATTCCGAAATCAGTTTCTACGCTATAAAGCAATTCTTGAAATGACCTCTAATTTTCTACGCTCAAGAACATCATTACTAGTAGGGAAGAGTGGGGCAAAATGGACCTATATGATCAGAAGACTCGAGATTTTTTTAAAAAGTAGCGGTTACTCCAAAAAATCTGAAAAAATTTACAAACAATATATATATGTTGGAGGTTTGTTTCAAATTTTTTCAAATTTTTTCGTCGAATCTTCATTCAAAAAAAAAATTCCTTCATCATATTACTATGAGAGTCTATTTTGCCCCACTCTCCCCTATTTGTATTTCGATTTTGTAAGGATTAATCTTATACACGATCTTCCCATGTAATTTCTAATTTTTATGCCGTTTCCATGGAGTATCTTGGAAACTGAAAGATATAATGAGATCTTCATAAGGACTTCCTTTATCGACAAAAATCGGAGCTGCAAAAAACGTGTCGAATGAAATTTTTCTATCTTCCATGGATTTGGAGATATTTTGTGAAAGTGTGCGATTCTTACGTATCAATTTTCATGAAAATCCAATTGTGCCTGGTCATGTTTGTCTATTCACCTGATATTAATGTCCATATCTAATCAGATCTGACTAGATCTGATCAGATCCACCCAGATCTGATCAGATCTAATGACCCAATATATATTAGGTCAGTATTGATAATTATTTAATTTTTATTTTAATGGCGACATTGCCTCGTGGATGAGAGGTGGAGAAAAGATGTGAGAATCAAAAATTCGAAGGTAAACATAGTAACTCGCAATAGCTCAGCGGTAGAGCACCTGACATGTAATCAGAGGGTCGTGGGTTCAAATCCTGCTTGCGCATTACATATTTTTTCCGGAATTTGATTCTCTTAAAAATTTATCAATAAAAAATTAATTTATTAAGAAATTTATTTGTTTGATCCATCAGATCTGATCAGATCTAGTTGGATCTGATCAAATCTAGTTAGATCTGAACAGATCTAGTTGGATCTAATCAGATCTAGTTACATCTGAACAGATCTAATCAGACTTAGATCTGATTGTATCTAACCAGATCTATTCAGATCTAATCAGATCTAATTAGATCTGTTCAGATCTATTCATGTTAAAAATTTCCATTTTGTCAGATCTGATTGGATCTAATTAGATCTAATTAGATCTGATCAGATCTAATTTGATCTGATCAGATCTGAACATTTTTTCCTAGATAAGCAAAATAAGAAAGTGCTAGTAAAGACGATTTTTCCAGTTTTAATTACTTTCTACAAAAAAGTCTTCACAAATCTTCTTCATTTTTCTAAAATTTCGATATTCCGTAAAACCTCGACTAAAAGGGAAACAGTGGTTCTTTCTTCCGGCCATATAGGGGAGAGTGGGGCAAAATGGACCCTCATAGTAATATGATTAAGGAATTTTTTTTTTGAATGAAGATTCGACGAAAAAATTTGGAAAAATTCGAGAAAATCCTCCAACATATATATATTGTTTGTAAATTTTTTCAGATTTTTTGGAGCAACCGCTACTTTTTAAAAAAATCTCGAGTCTTCCGATCATATAGGTCCATTTTGCCCCACTCTCCCCTACTCATTTCGACCAATTTTAGGCATTCAAATTTACCGCGCCGGCGTCGAAATTGCCGGCCACATGGCGACAATTGTGGAATTCAATAGAAAAAAGAATTGACAAACATATCCGTTGATTTTCAAAGGAAAAAATAAAATGACAGTAAAAGTGATACGCCAGAAGGTCAATCTCCCCTCTCCCATCACGTCAATGATAATCACCTTCGCCTATGACCTGAATCACTCCATTCTTCCCGCTCCAATCGAAAAATTCATAAAAAATTCTTATTACTGGATAATTTATTTGAAAATTAATTGAATAAATTACCTTCAAAATCGCCTGTATCAGCAACTACAGTTGTTAAGGTTTTCAGATGCTCCAAAGAGTTTGTCATTTTTGTTTTTTTACAAACTGGAGAACTCATTTTCAATATTTCTGTTTACTCACGTTAGCAACTGAGCTCAACACTATCAGTACTACTGAATTCTGTGTGGTAATAATGCTTTACGGAGAGAAAACTGCATCGGTCTTGCCAACGTTGAAACAATTACAAGGTCATTGTACTTATCTATACAGCTTGTTTACCCGGGAGATTCGAAAAATTGTGAACATTGTTAGAGTTAGATGTAAAGTCATAATAACTGGAAGTAAATCACTGTCTAAAAATATTGAAATCCGTAGGATCGAGGGAAATTCATCGGAGGACCTCTTTCGAAAAAAAATGAATTTTCTGCACAAAATTTATCTCCTCGCATTATCCTCTGTGTAAGATATAGGGGAAGGTGGGGCAAAATGGACATCAGGGGTAAAATGGACACATCTAAATTTTCCGGCAAATATTATGAAAAACTTTTGAAATTAATAGAAATATTGGCTGTAGATTGTTTTTAATGATTCCATTGGAAAGCTGAGGAAATTTTGGGCGGGAAACAAGTGCTGGAATTGATTTTTTTGAATTTTTGGCGATTTTGACTTTTTTGAGCATTTTAGAGGGGTGAAACCCTTTTTTTTTTTTGAAAATTTTCAGTTTTTTGAGAATATCTTCGGTTCTATTTGTCGCAGCGTGGAAATTTCAACGGGAGGTGACAGGTGAGATCATTTGCCATCGATTCATAGGATTTTGAATTAAAAAATATCGATTTTCAAGGTATTTATGGGCATTTTTGTGGAACAGTTTTGTAAAGCCATTTTCGGCCTGTAACTAATCAAAAAAGGATATTTTTGAATTAAAAACCCCATAAATCGATGGGAAATGAGCTCAACTTTCATTTGAGACCAACCCCGAATTGCTACGACCAATAGAACCAGAGATATTTGCAAAAAACTGAGGATTTTCGAAAAACGAAAAGGCTGACCCTTCAAAAATGCTAAAAAGTATCGAATTTTCAAAAAAATCGAAAAAAATGCATCTGAGACTTGTTTTCCGGCTAAAATTTTCTCAGCTTTTCAATAGAATCATCAAAAAAAATCCATCTCTAAGCGTTTCATAACAGTGTCCATTTTGCCCCACTCTCCCCTATGCAAAACAGCATTTTCGCTGTCTCGCTAGAAAAATTCACTTATCTCGCTCAGTTCTTGAACAGAGTGTCTAGCGGTCAGGGAAACCTAGAAAACCGGGAAAAGTCAGGGAATTTCATCCTTCTGGAAAAGTCAGGGAATTCTGAAATTTATCTGGAATTTTAATTTTTTCTCAGGGAGAATGAACATGAAAATTCTCTGATTGTACAGAGGAGAATTTATGCTGCAATTCAATCGAAGGAAAGACTTAAAAATTTGGTTGTGACAAAACACATATGAAAATACTTTATAAAGTCTTTATAAAAAAGTTACAGTTCTTTATAAAATGAAAAGTTTCAATTTCTTACAAAAATATTCTTCATAAAACACTCTCGTACGTGAAGCTTTAATCCATGCAGCTCGTGATTTTCACGCGTAGTGCAAAGAAGATCTGGCGAAACAAATAAAAATGAAAGAGAAGAAAAAGAAAAAGCGTGAAAAACCCGAAAGAGATCGGCTGGAATTGTGGAAGAACTAGAAGCAAAAGAACGGAAAGCACTCGATGATGCTGTGAAAGCAACCGCTTACATTGACGAAAAAATCCAAAAATTAAGACAGGCGTGATTTTGATGCCAAAAAAATACTTTAATACAGCTATGAAGCAATATGAGCTTTATATTTTCACTATTTTTCTATATCGATTCTATCAACATTTTCAAAATGAGTTATTATGCTGTGATTAATAATGATTAATAGTATGTTAATAACATCATCAGAAGAATATTGAATTTTCTTCATGAATTCTATTCATTAACATAGGGCATAGGAATGTGATTATTTGCGGCTAGTTTAATAAGTTCATATTTGCATTACGGAAGAAGTCAGTGTGGAAAATTTTCATTCCTATTATCATGTATGAAAAATTTCGAGCTAAATTTTTGCAACAAATAAAATAAATACTGAACACGACCGTGAGCAAGACACTAAAAATTGGTCAGGAAAAAATCATTTTTTCGACCTGGAAAACCGGGAAAAGTCAGTGAATTTTTTTGTCATGGCCTACTGGACACCCTGTTGAAATATCCTCCAAAAATGATCAATGAGAGAAATTAACTCATCCTGTTTCATCTCATCGTTACTGATTTGTCTTGTTCTTGATTGATATTCGAAATTACTGCGAGGAATTAGTACAAGTTAGAAATTTACATCCATATTATTTTGTAAATATGTCAAAAACCTCTGAAATTCAGAGAAAGACGTGAAAACAATTTTTCGATGAAAAATTCCATTTACTATATAGGAGAGGTTTTTCGAAATTTTCCTCTAAACCTGCTCATTCAGAAAATGTTTACAAAACAATTGAGCAATGAAGAGGATGAATCAGTGAACTTGTAATTTTATTTTGGATATTTTTGAAATAAGAAGGTTGGAAAAAATAATATATCTATTTCATGAAGAATTTCCTTCTCAAAAAAAAAAAAATGTCTGGATAAATTCTCCTAAGCCTCATTGTTCCTAAGATATTTCAATGAGAAATTACAAAAGTCTTTGCAACTTTCTTACTTAACTACTTCACCAGAGATTCATACGTGAATGCGTGAATTTGAAATTTTTCAAAATTGGGTATAAGCGCCTATTATTCTTATAAACGCAAGATTATAAGATAGATTTTTCTTTATTTGATGGAAATTCGTCGTCTTGATATTTCATTTAAGTACAATTACTATATTCAATATAATTGATATTATTCTAGTGATGAATTGGAATGAAACATATAAATATTTATGTTTTAAAATCATTAATGCCAACATCTTATCCATTCATTCTAGATTGATTGTATAAAAATACTAACACTTGAAATGATTTTGTCCGTTTGCAAATATTTTCATATCCCTATTCAACCATTTCTCATATCTCAAATCGCATATTATCAAAAAAATAGATTCTGTTTTACAGCCTTCGTCTATCAATCCAATAATATCATTAAATTTCATACTTTCATTATGTTCACTTAGTACAAAAATCATTAAAATCTCCGAAAAAATGATTAAAGAACAATTGTATCACAATTTTCACCTACATATACACATATGAGATAACTGAAATAAACTATTCATTTCCCTTTTTTGGATTCATAATAAAGGGGCAAAATCAGACAAGTTAATTCTATGGGCGATTCCACCAATTCTCGAATAGAATTTCGGCTCCAAATTTTGGGGGGCAACTTTTCAGTCCTCATCGATTAAAACCATTAAAATGAAGAAAATCCTAAATTCTAAACCATTTTGCCCCACTATCGAAGCAGAAATCAATGAATTTTGATTTTTGCATCAGAATTTTCTCTTAAGAATGACGCGAGTAGCTAAATGAAAAAAAAAATACAAAATATAGATTTTCATCGCAAATTTTCTGAATTTTCTGAAGAAAATATCCTTTTCTGTCTTTGTCCTTGTTTTCGAGGTGAAAATGCTCTTTGAAAACTTCAAATGCTTGTTTCGAATCGTTCCCCAATTTTTTTTTCAATTTTTTCATTTTTTTCTGAAAATTTGGAAAATTTGCTAGGAACTATATGATTTTTGGCCCCTGCTCTTGAAAACCACGGCAACTGTAATTAAAAATTTGAAATTTAATACTTATTAAGTACTCACAATAAATGCAAGTTGAAAAGATGAATGTTGCAAAAGACATATGTATATTGATCACATTTTATAATCCTAAATAGAAAACATTTAGACAACTGATGTTTTCCATTTAGAATTATAAAATGTGATCAATATACATATGTCTTTTGCAACATCCATCTTTTCAACTTGCATTTATTGTTATTTCTTAATAAGTATTAAATTTCAAATTTTTAATTACAGTCGCCGGGGTTTTCAAGAGCAGGGGCCGAAAATCATATAGTTCCTAGCAAATTTTCCAAATTTTCAGAAAAAAATAAAAAAATTGAAAAAAAATTTGGGGAACGATTCGAAACAAGCATTTGAAGTTTTCAAAGAGCATTCTCACCTCGAAAACAAGGACAAAGACGAAAAAGAATATTTTTTTCAGAAGATTCAGAAAATTTGCGATGAAAATCTATATTTTGGATTTTTTTTTCATTTAGCTACTCACGTCATTCTTAAGAGAAAATTTTGATGCAAAAATCAAAATTCATTGATTTCTGCTTCGATAGTGGGGCAAAATGGTTTAGAATTTAGGATTTTCTTCATTTTAATGGTTTTAATCGATGACTGAAAAGTCGCCCTCCCCCCAAAATTTGGAGCCGAAATTCTATTCGAGAATTGGTGGAATCGCCTCTATACTCCTAACAAAATTAACCATACTTCTAACTTATCTCGAAATTTGATGAGAATTTTTTTTTAACAAGTTTCTCCTCAAAATTTTCACATCTTTCACAAATTCCGAGATATTTGAATGAAACTAGATAATCCATTTTCATTATCACGTAATTTTTTAAGGAGTATCTCAAAAAATAATTAAGAGAAGGGAATTTTTGTCATCACCTTTTTCATAGATAAAAATTAGGATTATAAAAAAAGTGTTTCCAAAAATTTCTCTATCTCTCTAACTTTACAACAATCTCATATTTCGTTCTTTCCAAATGGAAATTCTGCTCTAATTGTTAATAAAATTATCCAAACAAAAATTCCATTAAATTAAACAATTTTATCTCAAATTTTTTCCAATAGCGTATGTTTATCAGTATTTTTCGGTTTTGGTTGATGACTGTACATAAAAATTGATAAAATAACAAGTAATGCACCAAAACCAAATTGAAATGTTAACTTGAAATCGAATAAATAAATGGATGCAATACATGATATAATAATAGCCAACGATGTTGCAAAACCTTTTAGTATATTATCAGCGTGTTTCACAACCATTGCAACAATTAAACCACCCCCAGCTTGTAACAAAACTAAATAGTTGATGAATGCATCGTAGCCAAAAAAGAAACCATTCTTATTTATATTGTTACTGTCAGTAATATAACAACTAATCAATCCAATTGGCACTGATAATAAACTCAACTGTACATTTCTCATCCATACTGATATATCAGAACCCTTCAGTATTTTTTCGAAATAAATACCAGCAAAACCAGATAAAAAACACGCACTTAGAGCTGCTGAAAAACCAAGTATCCGATTTTGTTCAATTCCAGATGGTACTGTTGATGAACCACTGTCAGCTAATTGCACTAATACTACACCAATAAGTAGCAATATCAATGCACCCCATTGGATTTTGAGCAATGATCTACGTAGAATAACAACAGCAAAAAATGCAGTCGTTAATATCTTTAATTGATAAGTTACCTGAAAGAAGAAAATTTACTTTCTTAGTTATGGTGAATTGCAATTTTTTTTGAAATGTTAAAAATTTTGATTAAGAAAGCAGAATGAATTCTACTTAAAAATACTACAATGCAATATATTTTAATAGTAAAGTAGGGGTAAAGAAATTTAAGTCCATTTTTTAAAACGTGAGTTTCTGTTAGGAATAAAATCTATAGGGGAAGGTGGGGCAAAATGGACATCAGGGGTAAAATGGACACATCTAAATTTTTTGGCAAATATTATGGAAAACTCGTGAAATTACGGGAAATATTGGCGGTAGATTGTTTTTGATGATTTCATTGGAAAGCTGAGGAAATTTTAGATGGGAAACAAGTGCCGAAATTAATTTTCTGGAGTTTTTGGCGATTTTGACTTTTTTGAGCTTTTCAGAGGGGTAAAAGCCTTGTTTTTTTGAAAATTTTCAGTTTTTTGAGAATATCTTTGGTTCTATTTGTCGTAGCGCAAAAATTCCGACGGGAGGTGAAAGGTGAGATCATTTGCCATCGATTTGTACGGTTTTAAATTAAAAATATCGATTTTTAAGGTATTTATGGACATTTCTGTAAAACAATTTTGTGAAACAGTTTTTGGCCTATAGCTATTCCAAAAATTGACATTTTTGAATTCAAAACCCCATAATTCGATGGGAAATGAGCTCACCTTTCATTTGAGACCAACCCCGAATCGCTGAACCACAGATATTTGGAAAAAACAGAACATTTGAAAAAAATTAAAGGCTTCTACCCCTCAAAAATGCCAAAAAATACAGATTTTCAAAAAAATCGAAAAAAATACAAAATGACACTCGTTTTCCGGCTAAAATTTCCTCAGTTTTTCAATAGGATTATCAGAAGAAATCCAGCTCTAACCGTTTCATTACAGTGTCCATTTTGCCCCACTCTCTCCTATGTGAATGATTCATTGATGATAAAAAACGAGTTGATGCCCGATTTTTATAGTTCAAAATTTGCTGCAATAGAAGATGCATGAGAATTCAAATAGATGATGGAGATATGTCCTTAAGGGGTTTCAATTCCCCCGGGAAATGGCGAGGAATGTCCACATAATTTATAATTATCTTTGTGCAAAAAAATTGATTTGATTTTCTCAACATGTTCATGTATTTGAGGTCATTCGCGGCAAATATAAACATTTTTAATATAGAACAGAGTATTCTATATTGAATAAATTACGTTTTCTCATGGAAAATATCAAAATTAGTGGGATGATCCTTGATTTCAAGATATCTCATATAAACTGCTCACAAAGTAGTTGGGAGAGGAAGTATGATAATCAAGAATTAAATTCTGTTAACTCACCTGATAAGTGGCTGCATCTAAATTGGATGCTGACAAGTACAGAAGATTATTTTGTACTAAATAAATTATTGAAGGTACACAAACTTTCAATGTATCTACTGGCTGTCTTATAATCGTCGAGTTCAATGAATTTATGAATTTTGAGAAATTTCCTTCCTCCAGATATACTAAGATCAGGCATGTGACACATTTCACAACTTCTGCCATCACAACAGCTGCAACGAAAAAATAATCAATTGCTTATTCTACGTGTCTACCCTGATCGAAGTTTTTTGTAAAATCTACAAAATTTTTGGCAACAAATTGATCCTGCTTAGGAGATGAAATCTTCATCCAAACCAACAATAGGGGAAAGTGGGGCAAAATGGTCTCCCTCCAAAAAATTGGTTGAGTGTGGGGCAAAATGGTGAATTTAGGAGTTGATAATTCAGAATCACACAGATGTTCTACATTAAAAGAAAGAATTATAGGGGAAGGTGGGGTGAAATGGATACAAGGGGTGAAACGGACAAGGGTTCCTTTTAGTTTTTTATAATATGAAATTTATTCGGAATAGATTGGAGATGGGTTTGTCTGATGATTCCACTGAAAATACGAGGAAATTCCCCATGAAAAGCATATGTCAAAAGTTATTTTTTTTGAAACTTTCAAAAATTTCATTTTTTTCGCAAGATATGAAGAGAAAACTCTTCTTTTTTTTGAAAAATTTCCGGTTTTCGAGAATATCTGGGATTTTAATGATAGTAGCGACTTGGGGTCAATCTTAAATCAGAGGTGAGCTTATTTTCCATCGATTTATGGGGGTCAAAAAAAAAAATCAATTTTTTCGAGTATTCATAGGGCAAAAACTGATTTTCAGAAAATGACCTATAAATATTTGAAAGTTTATTTCAAAATAATTTGAACCACATAAATCGATGAGAAATGAGCTCACCTTTCATCTGAGATCAGCATCAGGTCGCTACAAACAACTGAACCGAAGATATTGACGAAGAAGTGAATTTTTTTCGATTTTCAAAAGGGAAATCCCGTCGAAATTTGGTCACGCAAATAAATTTTTCCAAGAATAAAAAACAATTTCCACACATGTTTTCGGCCTAAAATTTCGTCAGCTTCTCAATGGAATCATCAGGAAATTCATATCTCGAACCGTTCAATTGGCGTATCCATTTTACCCCACCTTCTTCTAAATATATGTGATGGGAGGGGGGGGGGGGGCATTTCGCGGTTTATGACTACATGTAGGAGACAATTCATTTAAAGCTCAATTTCTTTTGTTTTGGGATAAGTTGAGCCTAGAAAAAGAATTATTATTAAAAATTATCTATTTTTTCCTTAACGTGGCCATTTTGCCCCACCCTCCTCTATATTTTGTTTTTCCATCGGAGAGAGAATTGAGAACATAAATCAGTAGTGAAGAGGTAAAACAAGATAAGTCTCTGTTTTTTCTCGTTAAGTTTTTTGAAAATAAATTATTAAATAACCGAGAAAGAGCAATTTTGCCCTGAAACTCTTTTGTAACTCTTGAAATTCTCTACAAGAAAAGATGAGTAATATCACCTTATCTCGCTTAGTTTCCAAAATATTTCCTTCGAAATTACCTAAAAGATAAGTCGATTTATCCTGTTTTACCTCTTCACTACTGAAATTATTCGGCTCAACAAATAAAGAATTTGAGCTGAAAAAATGACTTATTTAAAAAATTTTCATTTCAAACTATTGTAAACTATATTTTTCGCTCACTGCACTGTCATGATGCGTCCTTCTCTGTATTAAATCTATCATTTTATCTTTCTTCTCTAAAGGCTCTGAGAAAATTTGATAATTACCAGTGGATGCCAGAAACATATCACCGGATCTTGTTCTAGCATATCGCATACTGAGTCCCACCAACGCATTTTGGAGCGTTAAAGTTACCAAGCTGACGTACTTCAACGTTTGGGCATTTCCTGAAAAATCATAATTCCATCAGTTTTTATAGAGACTCAAAAATTTCTGTATGATGAAATTTCCGACGAATGTTTCATGCGTAATACGACACAAAAATGGAATACTTTACAAATTTTGCAGAATCTTTTATCGGAAATTCCATACAGAAATTTTTAACAGAAAAAATAAAAAAAATTTTTTCACAATTAATTGGATATGTATTCTTGTTCCTTTGATTGAGTGGCAAAGAGGTAAAGCAAAATAGATCAACTCATCTTCGTCATCATCTCCAATGAAATATATTGGAAATTAATCGAAATAAGGAATTTTCCCCTGATCCCATGCAGAGAATTTCATGATGATAAAATGACCATTCTTCAGACAATTAAAAAAAAAAATTCCAACGAATCAATTACTATAAATAGAATATTTAGAGAAATTGAAGAGAAATCAAATTCTCTACAAGTGTATATTTTTCATTTTCTGATAAATAATTTTTCTTTTAAAAAAATTGAAATAGTAAAAATGGTCACATGTCTGCTATTCTCAATCATAAAGAATCCCAAGAACTATGAAAAAGGCTCAGGGCAAAATCGCCTTACCTTGCTCATTTTCTCAAATATTTAAAACAAACTAGATGATAAAAAAAATAGACTTGTCCTATTCTACTCCTTCGCTACTGAATTTTCAATCTATTTACGTACCGTGCGAAGCTCTGGTCATTTTTATGAACGATTCTTTCAGTCTTGAAGTTTGAAATGTTCTTTTTTTTTTCAACTACTATTTCCAGTTCATGATCCCAAGGAAAATTGACTCATCACTTCTTTCGTTGGAAGCTCTACATAAAGAAAAAAAAGAATTATTTCAAAATCATGAAAAAAAAATAAAGAAATCTATTTTTAAAAAATGTTGTTTTATTGATCGTAAAAATGACGGCAAATTGTCGGGATTTTTATGTATTAATTTTTTGGAGGCAATTTTTTTTTTTATAAAAAAAAACATTTCTCTTTCTATTTACAATTTAAAGAGACATCTTCCATATGGGCGATTCCACCAATTCTCGAATAGAATTTCAGCTCCAAATTTTTTTTTTTGGGGGGGGGGGCGACTTTTCAATCCTTATTAATTAAAACCATTAAAATGGAGAAAATCCTAAATTCTAAACCATTTTGCCCCACTATCGAAGCAGAAATCAATGAATTTTGATTTTTGCATCAAAATTTTCTCTTAAGAATGACGTGAGTTGCTAAATGAAAAAAAAAATACAAAATATAGATTTTCATCGCAAATTTTCTGAATTTTCTGAAAAAAATATCCTTTTTCGTCTTTGTCCTTGTTTTCGAGGTGAAAATGCTCTTTGAAAACTTCAAATGCTTGTTTCGAATCGTTCCCCAAATTTTTTTTCAATTTTTTTATTTTTTTCTGAAAATTTGGAAAATTTGCTAGGAACTATATGATTTTTGGCCACTGCTCTTGAAAACCCCGGCGACTGTAATTAAAAATTTGAAATTTAATACTTATTAAGAACTAACAATAAATGCAAGTTGAAAAGATGAATGTTGCAAAAGACATATGTATATTGATCACATTTTATAATTCTAAATGGAAAACATCAGTTGTCTAAATGTTTTCCATTTAGGATCATAAAATGTGATCAATATACATATGTCTTTTGCAACATTCATCTTTTCAACTTGCATTTATTGTTAGTACTTAATAAGTATTAAATTTCAAATTTTTAATTACAGTTGCCGTGATTTTCAAGAGCAGGGGCCAAAAATCATATAGTTCCTAGCAAATTTTCCAAATTTTCAGAAAAAAATGAAAAAATTGAAAAAAAAATTGGGGAACGATTCGAAACAAGCATTTGAAGTTTTCAAAGAGCATTTTCACCTCGAAAACAAGGACAAAGACAGAAAAGGATATTTTTTTCAGAAAATTCAGAAAATTTGCGATGAAAATCTATATTTTGTATTTTTTTTTTCATTTAGCTACTCACGTCATTCTTAAGAGAAAATTCCGATGCAAAAATCAAAATTCATTGATTTCTGCTTCCATAGTGGGGCAAAATGGTTTAGAATTTAGGATTTTCTTCATTTTAATGGTTTTAATCGATGAGGACCGAAAAGTTGCTCCCCAAAATTTGGAGCCGAAATTCTATTCGAGAATTGGTGGAATCGCCCATATGGTAATAACAAGTAGATTCAATCAAAAAATCAATGATGGATAATAAACGGGCGACCAGAGAGTATCTGTATTATTATCATGAATTCACAGAGTATGTAGTTCATTTTTTGTGGCAAATCATAGTTTGAATAATTTTCATGGAATTCCGACTGATGTCATTGACCAAGAATTCAGATGACGTTCTTCATAGGTTATGGTCCATTCTCGTATTTCATAATTCAAAAAATCACGTATTTTTTCATTGGTTTACTCACTTTGAAAACAAAAAGTGCCCTATAAACAATCCCCACCGACAAGCACTTAAAGCTCCAGTTTTTTTTTTTTTTCAAGATTAACCAATCAACTTCCACTCCAATATGTCATGTATAATGTCACGTGTACAATGAGATTTTTTTTTTTTTAATACAAGGAAGGATGTCGAAATATCGTTCGTGTATGAGTGAGAGAGATAAACAATGTTTTAGGCTTCTGCTGGTAGATGGCGGAATAATGATGAAAAAGGAAATCTCAGCAAATTTGCAAAATGAAATTCTCATTATCATTTGTATTCGCTAAATATATCCAGATCTAAATGTTTAATGTATATGACTGTTTTAGAATTTTTTTGTCAATAAAAATGGCTTCATCAGTCGAGCATGAATTTTCCCAAAGGGAAATTTATTTAATATAAAAGAAGAATTTTGCCCAACGTTTCTGTCTCAAATCCGAGACCCTCTTCAAGGGCTACAAAGAGTGTTGTTTGTTTGATGACAGAGATCTAAGGAAGTTCTTCCATGGGTAGGGGAGAACGGGGTAAAATGGACATCTGCTAAAATACCATTCAGGATTTTTTTTCGATGTTAAGGACTCGAAGAAAAAATCGGAAAAAATTTGACAAGATGCTCCAATAGGTCTTCTTTTTTGTATAATTTTTTCAAATTTTTTCATAAAGCTGCCTATTCCCTGAAAAATCCCAAATCATTTTTACAAATAGGTCTATTTTGCCCCACTTTCCCCTATGTTTTTTGTATTGAAAAATTGAAGCCCCAAAAAAGTTCTAAAACAAGATTCTCTTATTTTTTTTCAGATTTCGAGAAAAACGAAGGACAGGTAGATGATTGTGTAGACGTTTTTGTAGGGGAGAGTGGGGCAAAATGGACCTAGAAGATGAGATGACTCGAGATTTTTTTAAAAAGCAGCGGCTGCTTCAAAAAATCTGAAAAAATTTACAAACAATATAGACATGTCGGAGGATTTTCACAAATTTTTTCAGATTTTTTCGTCGAGTCCTTCATTCCGAAAAAAATTCCTTAATCATGCTGCTGTGCATTTCACCAACCATTTTGCCCCACTCTCCCCTACATCAATCTTCTTTCGATTCCAACATATTGAAAAAAATAATCGCATTCTGTTAATGAAAAAAGATGAGTTCATGATTTCTTCCTTAAATTTGAGGAAATTCGCAATGGACTTTCTTCGTAGAAAATTTAATAGAGCAGAAAGTACTGTTGATGAATTTTTTTAATCTTATCGTTCTCGAATTACGTTCAGAAGCAGCCCCGTACAATTTTCTGACCCATATTTCTTCACCACTTCATTTATTTTCACATCGAAACCCTTATTTCGTAATATCTCGGGAGTTACAGTAATTTTCGTCATGATCTTGTTCATAAATCTGAATTTTTTCTACAGAACTTCTTTAAAAAAATATCAAACCCCCCTCCCCCCCCACATTTCAAGAGATTCTGTTGAAATCATGGTAGAAATGAGAATAACTCATATCCCTTGGCTACTTGCTCTTTTTGCCAATTAAAAAAAAAATCCACGCATCTGCAAGGAAAAAAGGGAATACCGTCAATGACCGAATTAATGCCACCAAGAGACCTATTCTGCCACATATCTTTCATAGAAAAATTATATCTTATCATAAATTCAAATTCGATTTTTCCTCGAAAGAATTTAGGCTCTGGACTATCATTTACATTAATTATTTTCTTGAATTAATGATGAAAATTTTTAAGAAGTAATTGGATTTACATCATCAAATTACCAGTATGATGAAAGAATAATAATTTTATATCAATTCTTTATTTTTCCATACAAATTATAAACATGTTTTTCAAATACTGTACATATACTGAATTCTATTATACTTTTAAACCTCTAATTTAATGATATATCATTTTGCTTCTTCATTTTCTTTTCTCATCTGTTAATCTTTATTTTTTTTTTTTTTTATTATTTCTCATTTATTCGTAAAATCAACTACTTTGATCCTCGTTTCATTTCATTTTATGATAATAATAATATACAGGTAGATTTCTTGTTTTCACTTATAATTTTTTTCATACAAATATTTTTCACTTTTTTTTTGCACATAAATTTTTATTCATTCTTTGAATTCTTGTCAATTTATTTATTTCATCAATTGTGTTTTCTTTATGATCAAGCTCAATTCTTTGATATGGCAGTTCCAGGATATGGAGGAGAGAATAGAAAAAAATCAATTCAATTGTTTATAATTCAATAATTGGGAAAATTTAAAATAAAATGAGAATTGCCATTTTTTGCAAAAAAAAAAATTTCTAATTATTTTCAAAATAATTAATTCTTCACTTCTATAAAAATTGCAATTACACTCTCACAGAATATATGATAGAAAATACACTCAGGTAATTCTAATAAAAAAAATGACATTAACGCAAATAACTTTACTATCATTCGATTCTTAAAAAAAAAAACACAACTCTATTATTATTTTTTTCTCTTTTTAATTAAAAAAAAAAAAAAAACCAAAGAGTTCAATGCTTATGATAAAAAAGAAAAAGTGAATTATATATCGAATGGCCGCTGGAACTTGAATACAATGTGTTTGATGGTCAATTATTGTAAATATTTACAGTTTTTTTTTTTTTCACATATATATATTTTTTTTTCTCAACAAATCTGACTGCCCTAACGTCAATTGTATTGTATACAAACTCGAGCTGTTGATTTTTTTTTTCACAATAAATTTTCTCTTACGATCTTAAATTAAATTTTTATCATTTTCTTTTTTTTTGTTATCTTTGTCCAGGTTTTTCTTTTTAATTTTTCGTTTTTTCCTTAGTTTCTCCAAATTTCGATATCATCAATATAGAGTGAGAGAGTACTATTTTCTATCTTCACAGAAGACATAGATAAATATATATTTTCATAATCTTTTTTTTTTCCTTTTTTTTTTCTTACAAATGTAATTTCACTTATTTTAAGAATCATTAATCATTACTGTTAATAATATTCGTGTCGGTGCTCATTCACATTGTTTTTTTTTTTTTTCATGTACTTCTTTTATAATTTTTTTCTGTTTTTCGTGTAAAATAAAAGATTTTTATTAAATAAATTTTTTCTCTTTATACGAGTTTTTTTTACAATCGTCTGAATACCATTGAAAAATGATGATTTTTCTTAATATTTGATATAGTTAATTTTTTTTAATTCCATTGACATATCAACGATTGTTTTGTTTTTTTTTTCAGTGTAAAATAATAATTCTTTCACTTACAATAGCTGCACTTAATTGAAAAGAGAAAATTAATAACAATAACTAAGAAGTACAAAAGCTGCCAATTTATCAATTTTTCAAAAATATTTTCTTTTATCGTAATTTAATTAATTATCGATCAAATAAAAAATTTCCTTCCTTATTCAGAGATAAAAATGATTCAAAAAAAAAAATTATAAGAAAGAGGATGAAAAAATTGTATTTTTTTTTCAGAATTCATCTCAGCCTGAATAAAAAAGGATATATTTTCTGACTAAAGAGAGATCAAAATACATTGCCACTTGTTTCATAAGAGTTAGTTTACAGTAACAATACAGTAATTAATATTAATTGTATTTCCTAGAAGTATATGTATTTCTTTTCCTTCGTTTTTTTTTCTTTCCATAAATTTTTTCAATTTCTCTTCAGTTTATGTCAGTGTTTACTGCTCAGTAGGCAAGTTTTGCTTGGAGAAGAAAAAAATTTCACGAAAAAGAGAGTTTACAAAAACAAAAAAAAAACAAAAATCCTAAGAATCGGATAAGCATACACTGAGAACGAAAATCATTTTATGGGCTAATAAAGTCAATGAATTTTCGAGAATTCGTCAGAAATTGGGAAGGCCCGGAAATTTTACTGCTAGAAAATAGTTTAATAAAATAGCTTTTGAACTAATGATTCTCAAAATATTCATAAAATAATTAAATCGAACTATATTGAGAATCAGTGAATCAAAATCAATTGTATTATAAGATTTTTGCGGTAAAATTATCTGATTTTTTCCATCAATTTTGTGATAATTAAAACATTGAAAAGTCAAGTGGTAAAAAGGAATAAGTACCGTTTCATGTAGTTGTCCCATTTTTCTCAAATATCTCGGAAAATGAAGAATCTAGAGAAAATTCGAATATGTAAAATTCTCTCCCGCATATTTTCCAAGTTATTTCAGAAACGCTGGTAACAGAATTAAATCTACGAATCTCATTTTATCATTTCGTTACTGAAATTTCCTTAGTATATTGAAAAAAGCGATGCAATTAAATGATTCATTGTTCAATGTTTAATGTACTTTTTCAGACAAATTTTTTTTCTTCTACTACACTGAATCATTTTTGTAGGGGAAGGTGGGGCAAAATGGACACATCAAAATTTTTAGGCAAATATCATGGAAAACTCTTGAAATTGATAGAAATATTGGTGTTATATTTTTTTTGATGATTTCATTGGAAAGCTGAGGAAATTTTAGGCGGGAAACAAGTGCTGGAATTAATTTTTTTGAATTTTTGGCGATTTTGACTTTTTTGAGCATTTTAGAGGAGTAAAACTCTTCCTTTTTATGAAAATTTTCAGTTTTTTGAGGATATCTTCGGTTCTATTTGTCGTAGCGTAAAAATTCCGATGGGAGGTGAAAGGTGAGATCATTTGCCATCGATTCATGGGGTTTTCAATTTAAAAATATAGATTTTTAAGGTATTTATGGGCATTTTTGTGAAACTGTTTTGTGAAACTGTTTTTGGCCCATAACTATCCCAAAAATTGATATTTTTGAATTCAAAACCCCATAAATCGATGGGAAATGAGCTCACCTTTCATTTGAGACCAACCCCGAATTTCTACGACCAATAGAACCAGAGATATTTGCAAAAAAATGAAAATTTTCAAAAAAGTAAAGGCTTTACCCCTCAAAAATGCCAAAAAATATAGAATTTTCCGAAAAATCGAAAAAAATACATCTGACACTCGTTTTCCAGGTGAAATTTCCTCAGCTTTTCAATAGAATCATCAAAAAAAATCCATCTCTAATCGCTTCATTAGAGTGACCATTTTGCCCCACTCTCCCCTATCTATTTCCATGGTCCCTCCGAATTTTTTCATTAATTTACTTTTAAGTACGGGACTCAACAAAATGTAAGCGATAATTGAATCTTTTTGTAATGTCGAGAGGAACTTTCAAGGTGACTCAATATTTTATCTAAGTCAAATAATCAAATGTTTCTTCAAGAATTTTATTCTGAATTCTATTTTATACGGAAAATTCCGGAATTTGAGTGAAATACGAAAAATTTCACTGTTATTTTTTTTTTATATAACAGAAAAAGTTGTAAAAAAAAGGTCTGCATGAAAAATTCGGTACTTCACTTATATCCCAAGATAATTCCGAAAGAATTTGCGATATTTGAACAATTTTTTCTACGTAATTTATGGATTTATTGTTGAAACGAAGGGAGCGAATTGAGAAAAGCTCATTGAGAATTATCTCCGATTTGTGGAAAAAAAAGATTTCGATGATTTAAATGAAAGAAAAAAATTATTTCTCTGCAAGACATGAAAAACTTTATGAAAATTATATTCAATAAAATGTAGTAAGAAAATAACAACTGAAAAGAAAAACGATGCGCTAAATAAGAAAAGAAAAAGGGGCGCAAATAAATCTATGGAAAATAAAAATTAATGAAGTTCTATGGTAGACGCAGGGGAGAAAGCATAAGTTTACTAAAGTAAAAAATAAGAATGAATCGTAAAAAATACAAAGAAATCTCTACGTAGCCTAACGTTGTTTGCTGTCTAAAATTGGGTGGGATCGCACAAAAACAAAAGAAATTGGGGTAATCGAGAATTCTGTTGATAGAAATACAGGAAATAACAAGCTTCAATAAAACGCAAATTTGAACTGCTGCTGGAATTAATGGGGACAAAAATATGAAGCTCTCAATTGATTAAAAAAACGAAGAAGTGAAACGAGATACAATGATGTTCATTTCCATTCGATTCTCTGGAAGTAGCAATAAACTAGTGAAAATAAGAAATTTTGGGAGCAGTCAATTAGTTCTCCAGCAGAAATTTCTCGGATGAAATTTGTTGGAAAAAATTTCTCAAAAAAAAAAATTCTCTGTCAAAAATTTCTTAGAAAATATTTTTCCCGACGAAAAATTCTCTCTCAATAATTTCTCTGAAATTATTTCTTCTGAGAAAAAATTCTCAAAATTTTGATAAAATGTATTCTCTTCAAAAACTCTAAATAAAATTTCCTATTTATTCATTTATTTTATATTCAATATATATAAATTCATTACAAAAGCACTAATATTTCTCAAAAACTCAGTTTAAATCGACCAAATCCTTATTAGAGAGTATTTATAGTTCATTAAAGATTAATTAAAAATTCATTGAAAATTAATTAAAAATTCATTTCTCACAGACTTGTAATATTTGCAATACTCTTCAGGTATTTTTTCAAATTATTTTTTATGCAGGGCTGTTTTGTCCGATTGCTGATTCCGTTTTTTTCTTAATTGATTCTTGTGGAGTAATTTTTTTTGAGAAATTTTTTGGTGGAGAAATTTTTCTGGAAAAAATTTTTTTTTTTAGAAATTTTTGTTCGAGAAATTTTCTTTAGAGAAATTTTGTCCGAGAAATTTATTGTGAAGAGATATTTTCCTAGATCCAGAAATTTTTCATGAGGGACTCTTTCAAAGAGGTCTCTCAAAGATTTCTGTAAAGATAAACTCATTTGTTTCCTCGGTATCACTACTGAATGATCATTCGATTTTCGTTTCTTTTTATGTAAAAACAAGTACGTGCAGCTAATTTTTTTCCTCTCCGATCTCCTTTGTTTTTTCTGTAAATTTTTCCATTACTCATTAAAATAATAATTGATTAAGAAACATCAGGAGGACTTGAATTCGTAATGGCATCCTTACGTTCTTTTTTTTTTTCCTTTAAATCTCCATTAATTTTTTAACTTTCATCTTTCAGTTAAAACTTAAAATCACTTAGATAGCTTTATACACGATTATTTATAACAATGTTAATCGTAATCATTGCGTTAATATTTAACATATATACTCTTATTCGTAATATATGTATAATCTGTAATGCGAGTTTCTTTAAATTTCAATCTTTTTCCTTTCATTTGCTCTGTCTGTGTCTTATTTTTTCATGTGTTTAATGTTTTCATACGTTTTCTTCTGGATTTTAACGTTTTAATGTCGAATAGGTTCGAGCCAACTCATGATAAATAGTAATCATTGATACTGTACCAATTTAGAAAAAAATAAAAATTATTTTTCTACAATGAATTCAAATGTAAGGTGAATTTATTGTCAATTTTATTAAAATCCGATGAGCAATTGGATAAAACAAAACATAACAAAAAAATTTATTGTCAATTTTCGTTCATCACAAAATTCTTATCATTATTCTCTTTTCAAGTAATAAAATGAAAAAAAAATCAAAAATGTTTTTTTTTTTTTTTTTTAATAAATTGGTCAGTATCAAATATTTAGTTGACGGATTCTCTTTCTCGGTAACAAACAAATTGATTGAAAAAAAAAATTGACGATACGATTGTAGATCATCTGAGATCACAGCTTATAAATGAATTCATAAGTATAGATCTAGCTTTCGTTGATCATCAAGATTTAAAAACATAAAGAAATCATGAAAATTAAAATGAAATTGATTGTTAAATGTACTTAATACATTCAAATTTATCCAACGGATGTGATGAACTCGCGTAACTGTCGTGTGTGTATGAATTATATTTTCATTAAAAAAAAAGAAAAGAAAATTCCTTAATTTCATTTTTGGAATTTATCTTACGTGTTTATTAAGTGTGCGAATACACGCAGCATGCGTGTCATTCAATAATGGATGATGTATTCATTATCTTTTTTTTTTCTCTCTTGTAATTCATGTTGGTGGTAGGCACTGATGGGGGTGGATGGCTGCATTGCGAGCAGATATAATTAATTTAAAAAAAATTAATAATGATTGAGACTTAGTCTTTGACGAGTCTGTATATGTGATGCTGAGCACCATGCTCGGACGTTGATACTTCAAAAACGTACGCTGTACAGAGTAACGTTTCTTGTGTATCTCTGTTTGTAACAACCTGAAAAGAAAATAATTGTTAAAAATTAGTAAATTAGAAAAATTATTTATTTTGGAAACATTTCAGGAATTAGGCAAGACAGCGAAATATCCATGAGGACCTTTTTTGCAGAGAGCTAGTATAATAAAAAAGAGTCCCCAGAGAAATTTCACGATCTGAGTTTCTAAGATATGCATTATTATCAGTATTCTATTGAGGATCAAGTGGAAAAACGAGATGGATTGATTGTATTCAGCCAGCGGTTGATTAAAAATATCTCGGAAAGATTTTCCTTGTATAGGGGAGAGTGGGGCAAAATGAACCTAGAAGATGAGATGACTCGAGATTTTTTTAAAAAGCAGCGGTTGCTTCAAAAAATCGGAAAAAATTTACAAACAATATAGGGGAAGGTGGGGCAAAATGGACATCAGGGGTAAAATGGACACATCTAAATTTTTTGGCAAATATTATGGAAAACTCTTGAAATTAAGGGAAAAATTGGCGGTAGATTGTTTTTGATGATTTCATTGGAAAGCTGAGGAAATTTTAGATGGGAAACAAGTGCCGGAATTAATTTTTTGGAGTTTTTGGCGATTTTGACTTTATTGAGCTTTTTAGAGGGGTAAAAGCCTTGTTTTTTTGAAAATTTTCAGTTTTTTGAGAATATCTTTGGTTCTATTTGTTGGAGCGCAAAAATTCCGACGGGAGGTGAAAGGTGAGATCATTTGCCATCGATTCATAGGATTTTAAATTCAAAAATATCGATTTTTAAGGTATTTATGGACATTTCTGTGAAACAATTTTGTGAAACAGTTTTTGGCCTATAACTATTCTAAAAATTGACATTTTTGAATTCAAAACTCCATAATTCGATGGGAAATGAGCTCACCTTTCATTTGAGATCAACCCCGAATCGCTACGACCAATAGAACCACAGATATTTGGAAAAAACTGAACATTTGAAAAAAATGAAAGGCTTCTACCCCTCAAAAATGCCAAAAAATATAGATTTTCAAAAAAATCGAAAAAAATACAAATGACACTGGTTTTCGGGCTAAAATTACCTCAGCTTTTCAATAGAATAATCAAAAAAAATCAATCTCTAACCATTTCATTATAGTGTCCATTTTGCCCCACTCTCCCCTAGATATGTTGGAAGATTCTCTTAAATTTTTTCAAATTTTTTCGTCGAATCCTTCATTCCGAAAAAAATTCCTTAATCATGCTGCTATGAGGGTCCATTATGCCCCACTCTCCCCTATATTAATAATTAGAGCTACGAGAATTCCTCCACCTCTCCTCGTATTCAAGATTTCCACGACAAACCAGATGATATAGGAAAAAAGGATCCGTCTCGTTTTTCCACTCTGCCACAAGATCAATAAGAATAACGTAAATTTCTAGAATTAACCACTTTGAAATAATTTTCATCAATTTACCTGAAGAATCGTGAAGTTCTCAAGTACACTGTTCATCATGTATTTCTCGGGTAAATGTTTCAACTTGTGAATAAAGTTAATCATGTACTCGCACATTGGTGAACGATTGATACGATAAACAAACCTTCCATTTTCAAACCTCGCGTATTCAGTCTCCACCTTTTCCACCACTTGTTTACCAAACGAGCATACTTTCGTCGAACACGTTATCGTCATGTTCTCGTTGCTCTCATATCTGTAAAGAGATAAATGAAACATTTAAAATTGAAAGAATGAAAATTTATGCAATCAATTTGTTTGCAAAAATTATCATTAAAAAATTCCATTCAGATATTCAATTATTTTAATAATTTGTTGCTCCAATTCTAAAATTCTCCGTTCAACTTGATTTTGTCATTTTAAATTGATTTAATTGTAAAATTAGTTCATTGAGAATATCTCGGAATCGAAGCAAGAGAGAAATTTTTCCGCGATGACCTTTCTTGTAGATGAAATCGAGACCTACAGAGAAGGTTTCCAATGAAATTTCGTTATATCTCTCAGTTTCCGAGATATTCCATGAAAACTGCTCGCTATTAATAATAAATTATTCCTCATTTAAAAAAAAATATAATGAATCAAGAAATAAAAAATAGCGACTTACTGGCTTGTAACACCATAAAAAGCTCCAGCCTCATCCTGTATATTGGTATTGAGATCTGCCCAAAATTTAACAAGAAAGAATGCAGCCTGTGGTCCCTTATCATAAAGCTCCTTCAAGCCACCTTTTTTCTCTGGAAATTTGTCGTAAATCTGCCTAACATCAACAGCCTCTAACAGTGGATCAGCATAAGTTGCTGAACCACCTATGTGGACAAATAGATGCTTGTGATACTGAAAATCATGTGAAAATAATTTCTAATATTAATTTAAATTGTGTTAATAAATTGTTTAAATAGAAATTAAAATACATACGATATCTTGATCACGATGCTGTTCCATGTAGGCCGAAAATTCAACGAGTCTTAATTTGTGAGTCGCTATTGCTCGACCCTCCCATGGTGGTGGTGGCTGGGCCTGTACCATATCACCACTTGATACTGCTGTTGCTGGTTTACCAGTATATGTTGATTGTGGAAATGGTTTGACATCTTGTGATGTGCCTGGTTGTAATCCTGGCTGCCAAAAATTCTGTATTCAAGCAGAAAATTCATAGTTAATTATCTCATAATTATTGTGAATTTTGCATTCGTTTGCTTTGCCATAGGGGAAGGTGGGGCAAAATGGACATCAGGGGTAAAATGGACACATCTAAATTTTCAGGCAAATATTATGAAAAACAATTTCATTTTTTTTGAATTTTTGGAGATTTTGTCCTTTTTGAGCATTTTAGAGGGATGAAACCCTTCTTTTTTTAGAAAATTTTCAGTTTTTTGAGAATATCTTTGGTTCTATTTGTCGCAGCGTAAAAATTCTGATGGGAGGTGAAAGGTGAGATCATTTGCCATCGATTCATGGGGTTTTCAATTTAAAAATATAGATTTTTAAGGTATTTATGGGCATTTTTGTGAAACAGTTTTGTGAAACGATTTTTGGCCTATAACTATCCCAAAAACTGATATTTTTGAATTTAAAACCCCATAAATCGATGGGAAATGAGCTCACCTTTCATTTGAGACCAACTAGGAATTGCTACGACCAATAGAACCAGAGATATTTACAAAAAACAGGGGATTTTCGAGAAAGGAAAGGCTGACCCTTCAAAAATGCTGAAAAACATCGAAATTTCAAAAAAATCGAAAAAAATGCATCTGAGAGTTGTTTTCCGGCTAAAATTTTCTCATTTTTTCAATAGAATCATCAAAAAAAAATCCATCTCTAAGCGTTTCATAACAGTGTCCATTTTGCCCCACTCTCCCCTATTAATAAAATGTTACTTTTGAAAACATTAAGTATTAATTCAGCAGTGAAACAATAAATCTCTATTTTAAGCCATTTTTTGGGCGAAAAATATCCACGGATAAGAGCGAAATGGTAAAATTTTCATAAAGTTCTTTCAGAAAAAAAATCGTATTTCTAAGAGATTTTGACATAGATACAAAGAATTCGTTCCATTTTTTCCAACTTCGCCACTGAATTTATTTATTAAGTACATCATTAAGACAGTGAAATTGTTAGAAATTTTATTTCATTCGTTTTATAAGAAATGTCAAGAAAGAGCACAAGTTATTGATGTCACGTTTTGGATTTTTGAGCTTCAATTTAAGGAATAGCGTAAATGAGCTATTGGAATTAATAGATTTCAAAAAGTGGAGGATTTCTGATGTCAATCTTCCGAATTATACTTTTCTTAAAAATAAAGAGACACTAATTTGTAAGCACTTGTCTAATAATTGAAGAATGAGATAATCTTCAAGTGGACTTTTCATTTTTCATGCTACGACAATTATTTGAAAAAAAAAAATCATTAAAAATCTTTTCAAAAAATTCTCAAACTCAATTATGATTCATTTTTTATTAGGAAATTCGATTTTTTAATTGAATCATTGCATGAAAATTTTTCTCCTGATTCCCTTTAAAAATATTAAAAAATGTCAGTCTCAAAAGGTTTCGTTGCACATCCCACTGTGCTCACGTCTAAAACGAATTTGGAATTGAAAAATAAAATCTCACAATTAAGAATGAAAAAATATGAATGAACTGTTAATGTTTACAATTGCACAGATTGACTTTCATTATTATCCTCAGTATCACGTGGGCAATTATGTTTCTTCTTTTTCACTTAACTCCCTGCAGGAAAATAGCCATTTATTTGACAATGAAAAGAAACATGAGAAAAACAAGTGATAAATGTTTTCTCATTGTAAGCCACATCGACGATTTAACGGTAAACTCATAAAAGACATTACGTGGATAATTGTGTGTGCGTAATTTATCATTTAATATGATACACTCAACAATACACAACAAGGGGCCCCCCAGCAGGCGAACAGCGGGAGAAATAATTTTGTTTTCCAACTTTTATATTTTCATGTTAGTTCAACTCATAAAGCTCCTTCAGTTATTCATTTTGTTTTTCTCAATTCGAGAACAAATTTTTTATTTTTGTACTTATGAAGCCACTCTTCAATTAAATTGAATTATTAAACACATACGTTTTTAGCCAGAATAATTAATTGATTTTTAGGGATAAGGCTATTTACGCCATAACATCTCAAAACAATTCCAGAAAAAATATTGGATAGTCCTGCAACGGGATTCGAACCCTGGATCTTCTGATGCCGCGTCAGACGCTCTACCGATTAAGCTACACGGAGAAAAATGTTTTCTTAATTTAAGAATGTGCAGTCACTTAATTTAAGTGACCTGCCATTCTTAAATTAAGTGACTTTTCTCACTTAAATCAAGTGACTTTTTCTTTCTTAATTTAAGAAAGTAAAACTCATTTAAATTAAGTGAATTTTCTCACTTAAATCAAGTGACTTTTCTCTCTTAAATCAAGTAACTATTTCTTTCTTAATTTAAGAAAGTAAAACTCACTTAAATTAAGTGACTTTTCTCACTTAAATCAAGTGACTTTTCTCACTTAAATCAAGTAACTATTTCTTTCTTAATTTAAGAAAGTAAAAGTCACTTAAATTAAGTGAATTTTCTCTCTTAAATCAAGTGACTTTTTGTTTCTTAATTTAAGAAAGTAAAACTCACTTAAATTAAGTGACTTTTCTCACTTAAATCAAGTGACTTTTCTCACTTAAATTAAGTGACTTTTCTCACTTAAATCAAGTGACTTTTCTCACTTAAATCAAGTGACTTTTCTCACTTAAATCAAGTAACTATTTCTTTCTTAATTTAAGAAAGTAAAAGTCACTTAAATTAAGTGAATTTTCTCTCTTAAATCAAGTGACTTTTTGTTTCTTAATTTAAGAAAGTAAAACTCACTTAAATTAAGTGACTTTTTGTTTCTTAATTTAAGAAAGTAAAACTCACTTAAATCAAGTGACTTTTCTCACTTAAATCAAGTGAGTTTTCTCGCTTAAATCAAGTGACTTTTCTTTCTTAATTTAAGTGACCTGCACATTCTTAAATTAAGAAAACATTTTTCTCTGTGTATCCAGTGCTATGCCAATCTCCATTCGAATTGCCTTGATAAGTCGCTCACTCAATAAATATATGGGGTATATATATCTCTTCTGCCCATCATGCAGTAATTTAAATTAAATTTTTAATCATATTTTTCGGCATATTATATTTGAGCGGCTTTACCCGTGACTTTAATGTGGCGCAAATAGCATCACCGGATTTTTAGTCAAATCAATGCTTCGGTTAGATTGCTTTTTCAATGCCTCAAATTCATTTTGAGGATAATTCATTTTCATATTCTTGTTTTTATCGGAGACTTACCGCTCCAGGATAGGAGACGGGGGCGGAAGCATGAAGGGCAAGGGTCCCAACTAGAGTAGGGGGCATCTTGTTGTGTATACCACTGCTAGCTGATATTATCTGTGCGCTCGACATACTTGACATTGTCTGTAGTGCCTTCTCCTTTGCAGTGTGATCCTAACAAATTTATAATTTTTTTCATTGGCACTTTTTATTACAATACAATTACATTTTGTCAGCGCAACTGAGGGCTCATTCCAGAGCTCTTCAACGCCTGCACACATTAATTCCCATTGAAGAAAAATCAGGTTATCTCCTAAATTAGAATCGAATCGATCTCCTCAAAAACCACATTGCAAACCTCACAAATAACTTTGCAGAGAAATTAAAAACTCACCCAAACCCCCTACTAAACCATCAAAATCCCAACATACTTTCCAGGTGGTCCATCAACCGCCGTTAATTACTCCCAACACGCACTCATCACGAAATAGGGTTTTTTGTATACTTTTCCCTATCCCACATCTCTCAACATCTCACTCACCATGTTCACAACTAAAATCGTCATGATAACATATGTAAAAGCCTGCGGGCTGGGACTATGTCCTAAAACGATTATGTAACGCATTGCTCAATTATCTATTGTTATTATCCTTTGTTGTAATGTATTAATGATTTATGCTAATAAAAATTGTTATCTATCTATCTATTAGAATCGAAGAACTGGGTATCCAGCATTTGGAACTGAGGCTAAATTATCTCATCAACAATATCTCGGTTATAATATCTCAGGCATTAATATCTCATGACTTAATTATCTCAGATCATAACATATTCTTTCTTTGGGAAATCCTGTGTTATCTGCTTTAATTATTTTTGTTATATAATAATTATTAGATAATAATTATAATAATAATTTAATAATTATTATATTATTATATAATATCGATTATTCTTGCCGAAGGGAGGTCAATGTGGAATATTTATATGATTTTCATCATATAAATATATATATATATTATATATAATAATGGAAAAAAATTTTTTTTAAGTTTTTAATAATTCGATGTTTCACACTGTAAAAATGTTTTCTAATATATCACTTAATATATCTACTAATTACTTTTTGTAACAGATTATTTAATTTGAAATAAACTGAGATTTCTTAGCATGAGATATGTTTGATGAGATCATTTAGCCGAGATAAAATTGACATGAACCGAAGAACTGATAAATGGATGTGACATGTCGATTATTATTTGCTGATTTTCTGGTGATTATTTCCGAAACTTGGAGTTTAAGAAGCAATTGTCCAAAGATTTTGGTTCTTGAGCTATTACAAAAATCGTGGAAAAGTCGATTTTTCTCTAGAATTTTAGTTGAAGAATATCTCAGAAACTAAGGGAGATTTTGCTCTAATACTTTTTTGTAGTTATTTGGACATTCTCAGAAAATAATCAGCCCGAAAGATGGACTTTACCTAATCGCTGCTGGATTTTTAACTTCGGAGCATGCAAGGTTTCAGAAAAGCACCAAAAAATTTTTTTTTCTTTGCAGTATTCTACAAAATGCGAAGAAGGTCTCTTGATAAATTCTGGTCAATTCAATAGTTGCCGAGATATCAAAAGGAAAATGAATTTCATCGATAAGATGATACAAAGGAAGAACTAACAAATTCCAGATGAATTGTATTGCAGATATCTTCAAAATGCGTAGGTTCAGATAAAATTCACAAGGGATTTTTTTCGTAGGAATTTTATTGCCTCTAAAAAAAAGTCCTCTGATAAATTCCCCTGCATCTCATTGTTTCCGAGATACTTCCGAAAGTAAGAAACGTCGAGTATAAATCACATGAAGAAGTTTTCATTGAAACACCCGGGAAGGAACGGTCAATCAATCAGGAAATTAATAAATATTGACAATAAACCAATAACTCATTGCTCGTCTACACAGAGAAAAATGCTTTCTTAATTTAAGTGAGAAAACTCACTTGATTTAAGTGAGTTTTACTTTCTTAAATTAAGTGAGAAAAAGTCACTTGATTCAAGTGAGAAAACTCACTTGATTTGAGTGAGTTTTTTCACTTGAATCAAGTGACTTTTTCTTTCTTAAATTAAGAAAGTAAAACTCACTTAAATCAAGTGAGTTTTCTCACTTAAATCAAGTGATTTTTTCTCACTTAATTTAAGAAAGTAAAACTCACTTAAATGAAGTAAGTTTTCTTACTTAAATCAAGTGACTTTTTCTCACTTAATTTAAGAAAGTAAAACTCACTTAAATCAAGTAAGTTTTCTCACTTAAATCAAGTGACTTTTTCTCACTTAATTTAAGAAAGTAAAACTCACTTAAATCAAGTGACTTTTTCTCACTTAAATCAAGTGACTTTTTCTCACTTAAATCAAGTGACTTTTTCTCACTTAAATCAAGTAAGTTTTCTCACTTAAATCAAGTGACTTTTTCTCACTTAAATCAAGTGACTTTTTCTCACTTAATTTAAGAAAGTAAAACTCACTTAAATCAAGTGACTTTTTCTCACTTAATTTAAGAAAGTAAAACTCACTTAAATCAAGTGACTTTTCTCACTTAAATTAAGAAAACATTTTTCTCTGTATACATTGAAAAATCGATGAATTAATCAAATTTGAGTAGAAATTTACCATTTTCGGCACGCCGTGCGAAAAGTAGTCACTCAGTGGCAGTTTCCACACGTTGTGCACATGGAAACAGTACCTTAGGCGTGCGATATAGTACATTACCTTACAAGTGCGGTAAAGTACTTTTCTGACGAGTGTGAGGTTGCAAAACGAGTCGAAGGCGAGTTTGGTAATCACACGAGTCTTAAAATCTTTACCGCACGCGTAAGGTACAATTTTTCTACGTACAACGTGTGGAAAGTGCCACTGACCGCAAGCGTAGCGTGCGGAAAGTGGCTATTTTCCGCACGGCGTGCGGAAAAATATTTTCAGACTCGTGTGATTAAAAAATTCACCTCCAGCTCATTTTGCAACCTCACACTCGTCCGAATAAGTACTTTACCGCACTTGTTAGGTAATATACTATTTGAGTTCAGCAAATTTTCCTAAATTTAATAATTTTCCAATTTTCAATTTGTTTAATTTTTCTTCATTATTAACTGGACCAGAAATACCACTGAATTTAGAGTCTTTTTTTTTTCATTGCTCGGAGGTATTCACCAAATACAGAAGTGTATAGTCAATGAAAATGATGTTTTTTCGATGAATAAAAAGGCCGGAAAAAAAAGCAGAGAAAGAAAAAATTATTTGTGCAGCAGTGCAATGGTTTTTTGCCTGAGGGCTTTAATCTCTCGCTGGCACGATCAGCCACCACCGGTGGTCCAGCAAGTATAAATAATAAATAAACACGGATGACCGGACATGGGGAGAGGTGAAACATTATGATTGGAGTGGCGAAGAGAGCGAGGGGCGAGTTTGGAGGGGCAACAATACTTTGGTTGCACGTGGAGAGGATATAATTCGGGGTATTAATTAATTTCGTTTCTATATTTCATCAACATGATGATGAAAAATATTTACAAAACAATTTCTGGTTACAGCAATTGCAAAAAAAAAAAAAATTATAATCTAGAAAATCTATTAATTAAAATTTAAAACTATTCAAAAAATTAAATATTAAACAATTCATCAAATTTCTTTTTCTTCAAATGAGTTTTTCAATAAAAACAAGAGAAAAACTGGAAGAATGAAAATATTTTGACTGGAAACAATTACACGTAAATTTCAAACGTGGGTGTATCTCCGAGGAGTAGAATAAGAATGAAAAAAAAAAAAAAAAAACAAATCTAGGAGTGGGAGTCGATAATCCGAAACCGTGACTTATCGTTCCCTCTTTTTCTCTCTTTTGTGTCCTCAACTTTATCGTTTTTCATTTCCCATCTTATACACTTTCGTACAACTTCTCTATACATCTCCCTCCGCCACTCTGTCTTCGAGCATCGTAGTTCCGCAGGACAAAACTCGGACGTATGGAGCATACAAAGAGAAAGAGCGAGATAGCGTTAGATTCGCGTGGGACTCGATCATTCGTCACTGTGAGTAATCGAGTGCTTTATCCTCGCGCCTTCTATTCTCTCTCGCCCTTCGCCGTTTTGTTTTCTCCATTGGACGATTCTCTATATCACCTTTACGCTTCCTTACATCACCGTAAATTTTTCCATCAAATGAATTTTTTTTTCCCTCGATTTAGTGACGGGAAAATATTTCCAAAAAAAAGCTTTTCAAATTCTCGATTTTTTCAGTAAAAAAAAAATAAATAAAATGAAAAAAAAAAAACAAAGAAAAATGAACAAGAGAATTGAAAAAACAATTTAAATGGAAACGAAAATATTTTCACTGGATGAGCCTCTATATTTATTGAATACGTACATTGTCCACGGGGGAAACGAGTTAAAAGGAAAAAATAAAATAAAAATAGAGTGCACACAGTGTGTGGTATTGGATCTATACAAAGTGAAGCGCGTGTGGATGCCCATACCACCGAATCGATTCATTTAATTGAGAGGAGCTTTTTTTTTCATTAGCTTTTTTTTTTTTTATTTTTTTGTGAACCAAAAAACGCGCGAGCCAACGGTATGTTGAATTTTGCAGAGAGTTTGGGGAGGGAAGAGGGTTTTTTTTTTACTACCCAATCCGCTCGGGGGAAGTGACCACGCACTGTGTTTATCGACATTCTCCAACATCTCTCATCCCATGGTTGACCTCTGCATCCATTGCATCACGTTTTTCCCACTCTCTTTTTTTTTTTCATTTCCCCATTTTTTTTTCAACATTCAAACGCTGCGAATTGCCGTAGAATATCCGTTGCATTGCGAATAAACAAAATAATTATTCTGGAAAATTTCCGGTCTTTAAAAATTCATTCAAATATCATGATAATAAAACAATGAAGTTCTCATATTTTTTGATTGAGTGAATTGTTTGGGAATATGGGAATAGGGTGAATTTTTCATGTTTTTTTTTGGCTTTAAAAGAGAGAATATTGAATTTTTTGAAGGAAAAAAACAATGATTGTTACCGATATTCATAGACAGAATAAACAATTCCGCTTTTTTATATTATATTACACTGAATATTATTGTTTAAAATGAAGGAAAATGTATGTGAGAGGCAATAGGTCAATCGAAATCATAAAAATTTATGAATATTCATTATTAAATAATTTTCTCATTCAATTAAAAACTTTGTAAATTTCATTGACATTACAATTATTATACAGAATGAACAGTTAAACAGAATGAATTTGAATGTGGGAATTAAATGGTTATCTGTCAAAATAAATTTTGATTATTATTTGATAATATCTTTTGAAAAAGTATTCACGTTCAATTATGTCGAATTAATGAATTTCAAAAATTCAAAATCTCCAAACGAGTTTTAAAATTGTTACGAGATAAAATGAAGCGAAAAAATGAAATCAGTCAATTATTTAGATATAGATTGCAACGTAATGAAGACAGAAAAATGGAGTTCACGGGAATTGATTCGAAGACATTTTCTATAGTTCTTAAAATTCTCTATGAAAAAAACCTCTTAATCAATTCCTCAGATACCGTCAATGGCCCAATTAATGCCATCGGCCCAATTAATGCCACTTTTCATACGTTTTCGTGATTATTGAACTTATTTGAATTCTCAACTCTAAGTAATTGATAACAGTGGCTAGAAAAAAATTCTGAGAACACCGGACAATCAAAATATCTGATATTTCTCTACTAGATATATTTCTAAAATTAATTTGTTAAATGCGACCAGCATACTCAGCAAGATAAAGCCCTAAAGCTCTTCATGTTGGGTTAGAGTGCCTCATCAGTTCAATGTGTGATATTGAGAAAATTCAAGTATTTAATAAATCGAAAATTGTATTGATTGTTAACAAAACCATTGGACTTTCATATAAATTAACGAATAATTTGAAAATAACGACCAGTGATGGAAATTAATTGATGGCAATTATTGGGACCCTCTATGGCAGAAATCGGGCCATGGTGGCATGAATCGGGCCATGGGCAAAATATTTTCAAAAATATAAATTAAATAATTTTTATCATTAATTCAGGAAAATAATTGATGTAAATGATAGTCCAGACCCTAAATTCTTTCGAGGAAAAATCAAATTTGAATTCATGATACACAGATAAAAATGTTTTCTTAATTTAAGAATGTGCAGTCACTTAATTTAAGAATATGCAGATCACTTAAATTAAGAAAGAAAAATTCACTTGATTTAAGTGAGAAAAGTCACTTAATTTAAGTGACTTTTACTTTCTTAAATTAAGAGAGAAAAAATCACTTGATTTAAGTGAGAAAAGTCACTTAATTTAAGTGACTTTTACTTTCTTAAATTAAGAGAGAAAAAATCACTTGATTTAAGTGAGAAAAGTCACTTAATTTAAGTGACTTTTACTTTCTTAAATTAAGAAAGAAAAAATCACTTGATTTAAGTGAGAAAAGTCACTTGACTTAAGTGAGAAAAGTCACTTGACTTAAGTGAGAAAAGTCACTTAATTTAAGTGACCCGCCGTTCTTAAATTAAGTCACTGCACATTTTTAAATTAAGAAAACATTTTTCTCTGTGTAAGATATCATTTTTCTATGAAAGATATGTGACAGAATAGGTCTCTTGGTGGCATTAATTGGGTCATTGACGCACTGAGAAAAAAATAATAGTAAAAACAATCAAATATTGATGTCATTGGTCCTTAGAAAATATTTTGTTGAATTAATTGAAAACAGTCGTTGAATTAACTAAATTCAATAAATTCAACTAGTTCATTTATTTGAATCAACTAAATTCCGTAAATTCAAAAATTTCTTGAATTATTTCAAAAAACTATTTGCTAAGGACCATTTGCCCCAATATTTGATTGTTTTTACCCCTATTTCTTTCTCAGTGCGGTATTTGCAAAAAAATGTGTATCAAATTTCCCCACTTATCTTCTTTAATCATTTCCCTACTCATTCAACCTCAATTATAACAATAATGAAAAATTACTCTGAATTTCTCGAATGGGAATGAACAAATGTCGAAAATACCTCAAACGAAACAATAATAATTACGGCAGTTAAACATTTGAATTTGTCAAAATTAATGAACATAAATGGAAGTTCAAATATTTGATAGTTATACCAGTCTCTCTCACGGTGTCATAAAGGGAGTACGTTTGAAACATAGTTGGATACACACAGCATATATAACTTGAACGGAAACGGAAACCAGCAAATTACATTGGACATATACACCCACCCACACACATACAAACTGAAAGAGAGAGAGAGAGAGAGAGAGGGAGTTGAGAGGGTGGCTTTTGGTGAATAACGTTCGTGGCATGCACCACTGCGGTAACAGAGGCGCTCGAACGTCCAAACGCCCACGACAACAAAAGCTCCTGTCCCCCCCCCCTCCTCCTCCCACTACTCGCGCTGTTCTATCCCTCTTTGTATGCGAGACTCTCTCACCTATATATCGACAAACGCACAACGTTGTTCTGTGTGAAATTTCATGTAACCCATGCGGCCTCCCCCCCCCCCCCCCTCCCAGTTACAAGCCACCCACACTGAGCAGCGTTTTCCCCGGACGTGAATGACCAACGAGAGTTTAGATGCTATTACATCCATACAGCTTTAACCCACCACACTGTCCCTCTCTCACGCTCTTTGGGTAACACGCGCCTACAAAATTCACCCTCTCCCCCCCCCCCCCCAATTCGAATTGCTAACGCATTGCACGGGTGCACTGATTTATTAACCAACGTTCAATTGTTCATGGTATCGCTTTAATAATTGAACACTGGGATGCACCAGTGTGTTGATTAAACGTTATAGACAGGTTCATTTTTATTTTTGATTTATCCAGCTCAATGGTCGATTATTGGTTTTTTGCTTCTATTATTTAGGGAGGAGGGGGATCATTTTTTTTTTTTTTTTTGGTAAATCACAAATATTTGACGTCAATGTTTTATCTTGGAGTCAATAATTGGGGTTGAGGGTTTTCTTTGGTCATTTGTAGTTTTTTTATTTCGGCTTGTGTAACTGATGATTTGATGAGTGAATACCATGGTGGACCATGGGTAATTGCCGGACGGGTCCCAGTTTCCGGATGCTGCAGTAAAATATACTAATAATTAATATTCAAGTGAAAAAATCTAGTTTTTCAATAATTGCAAAATGTTACAATAACAATCAAGTAAATTATTTGATTCATTTAATTGAAATTTTTTATCATTTTAATAATTTAATTCTAGCTTGTCCGGAAACCGGGACCATCGTCTTAACTGTCCGGTAACTGGTGCCCTCACGGTAATGTGCTGGAGCATCAGGAATTCATGGAGCAATAGAAGAGCAGAGACTGGGGCCAAGTGGATTGAATTTTTTCATGGGTGTCTTTATGATTTCTTTTTATTTTGGCCTTTTTAGATTTTCTTGTAAAGATCTTCACTCTAAGGGAAAATCTGGTCGACTTCGCACCGACTCAATGAGTCTGCTTCAATTCGAGTTCTGAAGATGATGGAGCAATTTTTTCGAGAACACATTTCTGTGATTCAGATTGCCATCAACAATAGAAGTTACGCAGAGAAAAATGTTTCCTTAATTTAAGAATGTGCAGTCACTTGATTTAAGTGAGAAAAGTCACTTGATTTAAGTGAGAAAAGTCACTTGATTTAAGTGAGAAAAGTCACTCAATTTAAGTGACTTTTACTTTCTTAAATTAAGAAAGAAAAGTCACTTAATTTAAGTGACTTTTACTTTCTTAAATTAAGAAAGAAATAGTAACTTGATTTAAGTGAGAAAAGTCACTTAATTTAAGTGACTTTTACTTTCTTAAATTAAGAAAGAAATAGTTACTTGATTTAAGTGAGAAAAGTCACTTAATTTAAGTGACTTTCACTTTCTTAAATTAAGAAAGAAATACTTACTTGATTTAAGTGAGAAAAGTCACTCAATTTAAGTGAGAAAAGTCACTTAATTTAAGTGACTTTTACTTTCTTAAATTAAGAAAGAAATAGTTACTTGATTTAAGTGAGAAAAATCACTTAATTTAAGTGACTTTCACTTTCTCAAATTAAGAAAGAAATAGTTACTTGATTTAAGTGAGAAAAGTCACTCAATTTAAGTGAGAAAAGTCACTTAATTTAAGTGACTTTTACTTTCTTAAATTAAGAAAGAAATAGTTACTTTATTTAAGTGAGAAAAGTCACTTAATTTAAGAATGGCAAATCACTTAAATTAAGTGACTGCACATTCTTAAATTAAGAAAACATTTTTCTCTGTGTATTGTAAAAAAAATAATTCCAACATGAAAGTGACCTATCTTTCGTACAAGTACCCTGCTCAAATCTACCAAACAACACCAATTTTGTGATTTTTCAGAATGACAATTGCAATGCAGAAATCTATTTATTCATTCATTGGCCAATTAATCGTTGTTCATTAAATACGTCCTTTTAACTAATAACTTCATCAGTGAATCAAAATAAAATAACTTTGATTTTCATAAAAACTATGAATGAATGAGAAATAATTACTCACCACTTTGAGTTTTGCTTGTATTTCCCTTAATTTTCTTCTCGCAAGGACTTGTATGTGCGAAGAGACCTGCTTTCGCGTCCTCGTCTTTCCAGTACGTAGTTTAATGTACCGTGCAATCAGCTCGTTTCGACCTGAAAAAATACAAATAAATAATCCAATCAAATATAGATTTTTCGATTGAATTAATGACAGCCACGTAACCATATATCCGTAGCGAACGATTCGATACAGTTATTTGCTAATCATTCTGGATTATGTCGTAACAAGAATGAATAAATGAAAGAAATGAGTTTCTTTGAGAAAAAAAAAATCATCCTCATTTCTACCTTTAATGGTAAATTTTAATTCATTCAATTTTTTTCGTCAATTATTATATACCCTTTTTTTCTGATAAACAAGTCGTTTTTCGTATACTAAAGTCGCGTGGCTTCTATCGGCACTGGAGATTCTGATTAATGGTCTTTCGGGGAGGGAAAACCGGTCTCTCATTGCGGATACAATCAACTGGTTTATAGGTTCTTTATATAAATCACGTAAACAAGAAAAATCAGTAATCAAAAAGAATTATTTATTAAAAACAAGTTCCATTTTTTTTCTTTCCATTTGTTTCTTTTTTTCTTTTGCGGTAAATGATAGATCAAGAAGAAAAAAAAATGGAAAAATTTCAACAGCCCCTACAATTGACTCATTTACATCGAATATTTTTACTTTCTTGAATTAAGAAAGAAAAAGTCTCTTGATTTAAGTGAAATAAGTCTCTTGATTTAAGTGAAATAAGTCACTTAATTTAAGTGACTTTTACTTTCTTAAATTAAAAAACAAAAACTTACTTGATTTAAGTGAGAAAAGTCACTTAATTTAAGTGAGTTTTACTTTCTTAAATTAAGAAAGAAAACGTCACTTGATTCAAGTGAGAAAAGTCACTTAATTTAAGTGACTTTTACTTTCTTAAATTAAAAAACAAAAACTTACTCGATTTAAGTGAGAAAAGTCACTTAATTTAAGTGAGTTTTACTTTCTTAAATTGAGAAAGAAAACGTCACTTGATTCAAGTGAGAAAAGTCATTTAATTTAAGTGAGTTTTACTTTCTTAAATTGAGAAAGAAAACGTCACTTGATTCAAGTGAGAAAAGTCATTTAATTTAAGTGAGTTTTACTTTCTTGAATTAAGAAAGAAAAAGTCTCTTGATTTAAGTGAAATAAGTCACTTAATTTAAGTGACCTTTACTTTCTTAAATTAAGAAACAAAAAGTTACTTGATTTAAGTGAGAAAAGTCACTTAATTTAAGTGACCTGTCATTCTTAAATTAAGTGACTGCACATTCTTAAATTAAGAAAACATTTTTCTCCATGCAGCTGTTCATTAGGGAGAGTTTTTACGCGATTTATTCCTATTTTCCGCGAACGCTCCATTAAGAGAGAAGATTTTGTTCCTTCACCTACATATTATTTTTCAAAAATCCTTTGATATATTTTCTCTCTAGATGCGGAAACCTATCATTCTCGTTAATCACAAAGCTGTTTTCGTTATGTCACCATCAAAGTGTTGAAGAAATAAAAACCCTGACCAATGACAAGGAGTGTAGAGCAGTATTCCCAGCAATAACAATAATTCATCGTTCATCTATACTATAAAAATAGAATTAGATTTAGATTAAAAACTAGTTGTAAGTTATTAAACTGTATCCGTGCGTGACGGTATTAATAAGTCACGGTTCGAATGATTAAAATTTACGGGGATTCTTCTTTTCGATTTTTTTTTTCTTTTCTCTCACTATTTATTTATGAGATAGACACTACTAATAATAGCCAACGGGGCAGAGAAGGTTGTAGGTGCTTGAGAATTGATTTTAATTGACACGCGCTGAGTGTAATTATATTGGCGTGAGGCCATTTGCCTGGACGTTCACTCGAGCAAGAAGATGACCGTAACACTCCATGAATAGATGTAAGGAAGTTGGCTAGTATTCACGAATCCATTTCTCAGCTGAAGAAGATGATAATAAAAATAAGAAGATTTATTTAAAAAAAAAAGTCGAACGTGATGTTACTTACGTGCGGCCATAGCGTGCATGTACATCACGTTGAAACCTTTTGGTTTTGCACCTTTCGGCCACAATATTTTATTTATTTGTGATGGTCTTCTATCGCCTAGACATTGACTAACTATAAATTAACGGTTTTAACGCCTCAAACTCTGTTTGCCCTACAGACTTTTTCCTTTCTCAGACGTTAACCGTCATACAAAATGAATTGCCGAAGCTGAGAGAGAGATGAATTGCTTACAAGGTTTACAATGTTGAAAATTTCTGTCTGAATTTTCCGTGCAAAATCACAGAAATTTTAAACTAGTTATATCTCTACTGAAATTTCAGATAATTACGTTGAAAAATGAACAAATCATCGATTTTCAAATAATTTCACGCCTGAATTATCAATGAAATTTGTAAATTTCAGTTCAATTGTTTCTTGGAAATTTAGAAAAAATAGGAAAAATTCAAGAAAAAATTGAAAATTCAAGTCATTTTAATTCTGAATATTCATATTCAGTTGAAAATTCAAGTGAGTTGTAGAATTTTCGTCTCAATTCTACTTAAAAATCATAGATTCCCTCTGAATTTCTTCGAAAACTCACAGATTTCATAAGCATTTTTCCATTAAAAATCATTCAGTATCACGTTTATTAAAATTTTCATCGAATTTCCTATGAAATTTCAATTTTTTTCTAACAGTGTATTTATAGTCCTGGGGGAGGGATACTTTCCAAGTACGAGAGGAAAAAATGAAATTTTTCAATTGGCATAGAATTTCCAAAGAAATTACAATTTATATCGATGGAGTTAAAAGAAAAATACAGATTATATTGGGAATCTCTCGGGAATTATTGGATTCATAAGAATTCATGAGTGAACTTTTTTTCATGAGCTATGAAATTCTTTACAAGAAAGATCGCATGACATTTTTCACTGAATCTGAAAACTTCGGAGATATTCTCGATATACTGCACGAAAAAGAAAAACTTCTCTCAAATAAATTTATTTCCCACAAAATTTGAATGAGATTGAATGGGAGAATTGTGGAGGAAGAATGTCGATATTTTATGATTGCCCGTGAATTTATTCGAATTATCTTCCTCCATCATTCATCTAAACAGGGAAAAATGTTTTCTTAATTTAAGAATGTGCAGTCACTTAATTTAAGAATGTGCAGGTCACTTAAATTAAGAAAGAAAAGTCACTTGATTTAAGAAAGTAAAATTTACTTGATTTAAGTGAGTTTTACTTTCTCAAATTAAGAAAGAAAAAGTCACTTAATTTAAGTGACCTTTGCTTTCTTAAATTAAGAAAGAAAAAGTTACTTGATTTAAGTGAGAAAAGTCACTCAATTTAAGTGAGAGAAGTCACTTAATTTAAGTGAGTTTTACTTTCTTAAATTAAGAAAGAAAAAGTTACTTAATTTAAGTGAGGAAAGTCACTTAAGTTAAGAATGTGCAGGTCACTTAAATTAAGAAAGAAAAGTCACTTAATTTAAGAATGTAAAACTTACTTGATTTAAGTGAGTTTTACTTTCTTAAATTAAGAAAGAAAAAGTCACTTAATTTATGTGAGAAAAGTCACTCAATTTAAGTGAGAGAAGTCACTTAATTTAAGTGAGTTTCACTTTCTTAAATTAAGGAAGGAAAAGTCACTTAATTTAAGTGACTTTTGCGTTCTTAAATTAAGAAAGAAAAAGTTACTTGATTTAAGTGAGAAAAGTCACTCAATTTAATTGAGAGAAGTCACTTAATTTAAGTGAGTTTTACTTTCTTAAATTAAGAAAGAAAAAGTCACTTGATTTAAGTGAGAAAAGTCACTTGACTTAAGTAAGGAAAGTCACTCAATTTAAATGACCTGCCATTCTTAAATTAAGAAAACATTTTTTTCTGTGTACTCTTCAGGCTGGCATGTAAAAAATTATAGCTTCTTCAATAAAATAATGTTTAGAGTGTATGTTTTTTCTGCAATTTTTCTATTCAACAATAAAGAAATATTTTCCTTGAATTTTTCAAAATTATTTAGACACTTGCAGACAAAATAATCAAAAATGTGATGGAGAACAGACGAAAAGATGGAAAAATTAACAGAAGAAAATCAATGCTTCAAAAAGTTATTGGAATTCAACAGAGTTGCGTGCAAACTGACGTTGAGCAGATGCCATGGATCAAGGTGCATTAGCCCCAAGTTAATACTTCAATGGTATAACACGTGTGGCACTTTTACTACGTCAGTGCGTCACTTCTATCACTTCACATTGAACTCTTTGAGTTTCTGCAATGAGTCATGAACACCCCGTTTTTCCCTTCTCTTCTCTCGTCGCAATAGATTATTTCAACATAATGTATCTCTTTATCCCGTTTTGTTGTTAACTAGTAAAAGTGAATGACAGTTTGATAGAGTCAGTTGATTATTTATTAAACCGGAAATTTTGAAGAAAAAAAAAAAAAAAATTCCACTGAAGTCGATCGATAGTTTATGTCTACAGTAATGTTATGATGACGTTCTTTTATTATTGACTATAAAAAATGTGAATATTTCATTGTTGATTTTTTTTCTGAGTATTTTAGAAACGATGGGAGAGAATAACTTTAGTAATGTGCTCTTCTGCAGATCAAATTTATTCCAATAAAAATTCATCATGAACAATTTTGCCTATGCGTCATGCGATGTCTCGTCGTCTACGAAAGAAAGAAGAATCTTCATCAGATCATTTTTTTTTTCGTAAATGTACTGATAGAGGTCATCGCGAATAAATAAGAATCACTGAAAAATACAATTGATACCCCAAATTATCCATTTATTGTGATTGTGCTCAGTGTGAAAGGAATTTATACAAAAGAGTATTCAAAGAATTTGTTTAGAGTATTTAGATAGACGTGACCCCTTCAAACGATGAGACTGAATTGTATATCAATTTTACATTGAAGAATGTCGTAATCAGTCTTTTGAGGGGTAACAGAAGCCCCAGTACGCGTTGTATTTCTACACCAATTGTTTCGCGGTATTCATTTTGCAACAAAAATAGCTTTGAATTTTGAATAACGTGCTCCACGTTGTTGACACTCTCATGTTATAATTATGTGAATAAATATTGCAAGAAATCCGACGACAAACTGAAATAATTACACAGTGAAAAATGTTTTCTTAATTTAAGAATGTGCAGTCACTTAATTTAAGAATGTGCAGGTCAATTAAATTAAGAAAGAAAAGTCCCTTGATTTAAGTGCGAAAATTCAATTGATTTAAGTGAGTTTTACTTTCTTAAATTAAGAAAGAAAAAGTCACTTGATTTAAGTGAGGAAAGTCACTAAATTTAAGTGACTTTTACTTTCTTAAAATAAGAAAGAAATAGTTACTTGATTTAAGTGAGAAAAGTCACTTAATTTAAGTGAGAGAAGTCACTTGATTTAAGTGAGTTTTACTTTCTTAAATTAAGAAAGGAAAAGTCCCTCGATTTAAGTGCGAAAATTCATTTGATTTAAGTAAGTTTTACTTTCTTAAATTAAGAAAGAAAAAGTCATTTGATTTAAGTGAGAAAAGGCACTTAATTTAAGTGACTTTTACTTTCTTAAAATAAGAAAGAAATAGTTACTTGATTTAAGTAAGAAAAGTCACTTGATTTAAGTGAGAAAAGTCACTTAATTCAAGTGAGTTTTACTTTCTTAAATTAAGAAAGAAAAAAACACTTGATTCAAGTGCGAAAAGTCACTTAATTCAAGTGAGTTTTACTTTCTTAAATTAAGGAAGAAAAAAACACTTGATTCAAGTGCGAAAAGTCACTTAATTCAAGTGAGTTTTACTTTCTTAAATTAAGAATGAAAAAAACACTTGATTTAAGTGAGAAAAGTCACTTAATTTAAGTGACTTTTACTTTCTTAAAATAAGAAAGAAATAGTTACTTGATTTAAGTAAGAAAAGTCACTTGATTTAAGTGAGTTTACTTTCTTAAATTAAGAAAGAAAAAATCACTTGATTTAAGTGAGAAAAGTCACTTAATTTAAGTGATTTTTACTTTCTTAAATTAAGAAAGAAAAAGTCACTTGATTTAGGTGAGAAAAGTCACTTAAATTAAGTGACTGCACATTCTTAAATTAAGAAAAAATTTTTCTCTGTGTAAAATTCAAATCAAATTTATCTGTAATTAAATCAAAAGAGAGAACTTCTTGAACAAACTACAGTTTTCCCAAAAATTTTCATATCATAAAATATGTAACCGGTCATTTAATTTAAAAAAATTAAAGGAAAAATGTAGAAATTTGTTTTCCGGTTAACCAATGCGGTCGAGGAAGAATTATTTCGTTAAGTTTCTTTTGGTACCTCTGCAATTAAACGAAACGGTTTACAACCCCCTCAGCCCCATTCTTGTCTCTTCTTCACGTCAGTTGAAATTTAATATTCCCCATGAAGAGGGCGTCCGCCTCTACTTTTCCTTTGAAGACTCCAAGCGAGACGTTTGCACTCAGCCCTCCCCCTTCTCTTTGCCTCTACCTCACTCTCATCTCTCTCTCTTTCTTTTAGTACTCGTCAACCGTTAGGGTACACCCGTTTGGTTTGATGCCTCTCACTACGCTGCCTTATTTCGTATCTTCCAACATTTTCTCATACTGCTTTCGTTGCCTCCTCTCGTTCATCCCTTAATGAATTTTGAGGCTCTCATTCCCCTTTCCAGTTGAAAATTCATTAAAATCTAATCGATATACCCTTCATTCTACTTCATCCATATCCGATATCTCTCGCTGTCAATATTGATTGCACACGATTTAATTTCAATCGACCTCCCAGTACTCTTTCTTCTTCTCTTTCTCAGAGTCCATTTTCTCTTATTCTCCTTCTTCAACTTCTTATCAAACGTCCAAGGATATTAAACGTTCAGTGAGAGAGACAGAGAGCACGGAAGGAAAATCAAGGAGGTAAAATGAGAGAGTTAAGTTGTAAGAGAGAGCGAGAAAGAGGGGGGGGGGGGGAAGGGGGCCTCGATGAATAAATTATTTTCCACAAAGTACGTATACCCAAAGTTTCCTTCGGCAAAAGTTTCTACCGAGATTATACCGTCTCACCATCCTTATAACCTCTCGGAGAAGGAAGACGTTTTACTTCTATGTAATATAATGCTACGAGTTATATCGGTATAAATTTTCGTTCATAACGGAAATTTAAGTTTAATCGTTTTAATTTATTGCTAACGTTTTAAATATGGTTTTTATACATATTTTTGTTTTTATTCAGTAAGAAAAAGGTGAAACAGGATAAATCGATTCTTTAGTTGCCGATTTTTTTTTTAGAATATTTTGAAAAATAATCATCTCCATTGTTTTTATTTGAAAATAATCATTTTCGGAAGGTAATTGAATGGATAATTTTCCGGTGGTTTTCAGTCCTGATTGAATTCATATAATTGTAGAGGATTGACGTTGAGTTTTAATACAAAGTGTCGAGGATAATCACATGGAAGGGTCGGAGCAATATATATATACGCACACATGAATTGAAGTACCCTAAAGGTTAATTAGCGGATACTTGAGGCATTTTCAGAGAACAAGTATGTACTTGACCCCCACAACATCGGGCTCTTTAATTATCTCGAAGTTTGAATCAATTATCCGCAGTGTTTCGAATAATTCAAGTGAAAAATTTCACGAATAGTTTCATGGAAATGTGATTGTTTTCCTTTCCGGTTCAGGTATTGAGACATAAATGAGTAGTGAAATGATGGAAAGAGATAATTAAATGTTTTTTTATGCGGATTACATTGTGAATTTCTTTCGAAAGGTTCTGGGCAGAAATTCAAGTGGGTTTTTCGAGTTAAAATGTGATATAGAGACTTGACTGAATCTAGTTCAATAGCGAAAAGATGAAATGGCAAAATTCAATTTTTTTTTTTCGAATGATTGCTCGAGAATATTTCAAAACCAAGAGTAATATTTGAGTTTTCTGTGGAGAATCCCAAAAGCCGGAAAAATCAATTATACATGGAGAAAAATGTTTTCTTAATTTAAGAATGTGCAGTCACTTAATTTAAGTGACCTGCCATTCTTAAATTAAGTGACTTTTTTCACTTGAATCAAGTGACTTTTTCTTTCTTAGTTTAAGAAAGTAAGAGTCACTTAAATCAAGTGAATTTTCTCACTTAAATCAAGTGATTTTTTCTTTCCCAATTTACACAGAGAAAAATGTTTTTCTTAATTTAAGAATGGGCAGTCACTTAATTTAAGAATGGCAGGTCACTTAAATTAAGTGACTTTTCTCACTTAAATCAAGTGACTTTTTCTTTCTTAATTTAAGAAAGTAAAAATCACTTAAATTAAGTGACTATTCTCACTTAAATCAAGTGCCTTTTCTTTCTTAATTTAAGTGACCTGCACATTCTTGAATTAAGTGACTGCACATTCTTAAATTAAGAAAACATTTTTCTCTGTGTAAGAAAGTAAAACTCACTTGAATCAAGTGAATTTTCTCACTCAAATCAAGGGACTTTTCTTTCTTAATTTAAGTGACCTGCAAATTCTTAAATTAAGAAAACATTTTTCTCTGTGTAATCTGCGTTCAGTTATTAAACTCGACTTTCATCCGTTTGCCAGAGATTACAAATACACAGAGAAAAATGTTTTCTTAATTTAAGAATATGCAGTCACTTAATTCAAGAACGTGCAGGTCACTTAAATTAAGAAAGAAAAATCACTTGATTTAAGTGAGAAAACTCACTTGATTTGAATGAGTTTTATTTTCTTAAATTAAGAAAGAAAAACTCACTTAAATCAAGTGATTTTTCTTTCTTAATTCAAGTGACCTGCACGTTCTTGAATTAAGTGACTGCACATTCTTAAATTAAGAAAACATTTTTCTCTGTGTATGAATCACACGGGAATGGCTTCTTCAGTCTCCTATCAAAATGAATCACACCTCAATCCAAAAAATAACTATCAATTGTTCTTCGATATGAAAGGAGAGATATTGCATAAAAAATCACTTGAATACATTGGCATGTAGCTCAGGATTTTCACGTTCCATGTCGATCGAGATGCAGCACATCGAGAGCCGCAGGATCCTCAACGGTTCTCGGGTTCGAGGATTTTCCATTGAATCAGAGAGGGAGAGCGGGGGGTAAAACATGTAGGAGTAAAAGAGGGATGAGAGCTGGGTAGCTGATGCCTCGGAACTGGCGTAGAAGCATCGGGAGGAAAATATCCGAGATTCCGGGCGAACCGCGTGATGACTCAATTTCGCAAAGACCGTTAAATGGCCCTGGCATGAACCTCGGCCTTCCCCAACCCCCTCATTCGCCCTCTACAACCGCTCTCTTCCGCAGTTCTCTGCTCTGTTTTTGAAGGCCAAACATTCTTCGTGAATAGGGTTGGTTAGTATCTCTCCCTCTCTCTGTCCCACCTTCACGCATCATTGCATTGATGCTTTTATTTCATTTCTATTCATTGTGAGAGACTGAATTATTGAAATTTATGAAACGTTCTTATGCCGATAACAGTGATATGAATTCATTATTGAACATCTGGAATGATTGGTTTAACTCTCTTTCATCTTATTTTGGAGATGGAATATTCCATTCAGTACATCAGTACGATAAATTGCATCTAACGCTGTAATCACTCTCTATGGAATATTTTGCAATCGTGCTGACTAGGATTCAGAGATTGATACAACTAAGAATAGGCGAATAAACAAACAATGGCAGATATGAACATGAATACAAATGTCGTTCACATTTGCATTTTTTTAGTGGAATTCTTCTGATTACACAGGGAAAAATGTTTTCTTAATTTAAGAATGTGCAGTCACTTAATTTAAGAATGGCAGGTCACTTAAATTAAGTGACTTTTCTCACTTGAATCAAGTGACTTTTTCTTTCTTAATTTAAGAAAGTAAAACTCACTTAAATTAAGTGACTTTACTCACTTAAATCAAGTGACTTTTGCTTTCTTAATTTAAAAAAGTAAAACTCACTTAAATTAAGTGACTTTTCTTACTTAAATCAAGTGACTTTTCTCACTTAAATCAAATGACTTTTTCTTTCTTAATTTAAGAAAATAAAACTCACTCAAATCAAGTGAGTTTTCTCACTTAAATCAAGCGACTTTTCTTTCTTAATTTAAGTGACCTGCACATTCTTAAATTAAGTGACTGCACATTCTTGAATTAAGAAAACATTTTTCTTTGTGTAATAAATCCGTGCGAAGCAGAAATTGTGCTCACGATGCGTAGAGATTGAAGTGAAAACTTGGAAAAAATCCAGAAAAGATATGGGGGAACTCCAGAAAATACTCGATGGAGAGAGAGAGACCAAATATTCTCATTTCAATCTCATTCGATTGTGGCCGTTTATTTTTTTTTTGTATATCTTTCCTCCATTTTCATTTGATTCTTGAAGTTTACCTTCAGCTTATTTATTGGACAACCATTGTATAAATTGATATTTCAATCAGTATTGTGGGTGGATATTTCGGACACAATTCCAGTCAATTTCCAATCACTTGACCATACATTGTGTGCAAAACATTCTCCAATATTGTCTCCAGGTAATCAAATCGAGCTCGATTTTATACGACTACAATATATTGCTGGATTTTTTGAAGACAAGATATGATAAAATAAATTGATAGTTAGATAACCGTGATACAGGGGATATGATTGTACATTGATATATATAAAGAGATGAATTGTGCGTTGGAGCCTCGTGGTAACTATTTCATACTTTGTTTGCATTTTTCAGAATTCTTCATTTTCCAGAGATCTCAAAACTTTAGGTGGTATTTTTGTGAAAAATCATAATCAATGCAATTATTCTACTGATCAATGCTGCTTGTTATTTCAGCCATTTTGTACGAAGTATGTCAGTTTCACTACCGTTGCACTCTGATTGGACCATACAAGAGATTCTCGGCCAGGCCAAATACAGTAGAGTCCCTCTAAATCTGCCAAGACAGACTAAAACCGTTCTCTGAACCTGACAAATCTTTTTGTCCCCATTGCATCATCCTTGTATGATTTGCGTATGTCTGCACAGCCAAATGGGCAGTGAAAATAGGTATACTCTGAGGATTTGAATACCATCTGAATGATTTTTTTTTATTGGTCGTCCTGACAGCCATAATAAATCGTAATGGAAGACAGAATCGTCCAGCATAGAGCGAGAATTTCGTCAGATACAGAGGGATTCCACTGCATCATGAACGTTTTCCACCTAGTTTTCATATAAAAGAAAGTGAAAACGTTTGTGGAACATCGTCCTTTCACCCATCACATTTTAAATCGATGGGAAAATAATTTTATTATAATTCAGCATCGAGATTAAATGATCAATTCCATTGAAATTGCTCATTCTCATGTTTTCGACTTCACAAACCAATTAAACTCATCCAAAGCTTCAAGAGATCCCCCAGAATATCAAATATATGACTAAATGCACACATTAATCGTGAGAATCGAGAAGTAAGTGTATAAATTTGATGCGTAGGAGTTTAAAAACGGATAGAGGGCTGCGTGCACGGGGAAATCATCGAGTACACGCACGTGCAAAAGATAGCCTATATATAACATTGACGAAGAGAAGGGGAGAAAGGAAAGCCAGTGGGGTGAAGAAGAATAGGAAAGTGTAGGAGAGAGGGAGTGAGTTGATAGTCGACGCGACGGGCAATCAACCTAAATCACTTGCTGGATGCTTAATTTAACAAGGAGAACCATTATGATCGCCGTCCTGGGTAACGAGCACAGGGGAGCGGTATCCTGATACAACGGGCCATACGTTCTTCATCTAATACACCCACAATTATTCCATATTTCATATTATTTTCAAATTGTTTGGTCAATTATTATTAGCGATTTTTCAAAGTAGAAAATAAACATAAATTCGTAACAACGTGAATAATTCACAACTTTGCGCTGAGTCAAATTGAAGTATTTGTATCCTGAAAAAATTATTTGCTAACGGTATTGTACAGAACAATCAACGAGATTCACAAAGGCAAAATTTCATCGTCGAACATTATGTAAAACTTCTCACTTCTCTTGACAACATTTGTTACACAGAGAAAAATGTTTTCTTAATTTAAGAATGTGCAGTCACTTACTTTAAGTGACCTGCCATTCTTAAATTAAGTGACTTTCCTCACTTAAATCAAGTGACTTTTTCTTTCTTATTTTAAGAAAGTAAAACTCACTTAAATTAAGTGACTGTCCTCACTTAAATCAAGTGACTTTTTTCACTTAAATCAAGTAACTATTTCTTTCTTAATTTAAGAAAGTAAAAGTCACTTAAATTAAGTGACTTTTCTCACTTAAATCAAGTGACTCTTTCTTTCTTAATTTAAGAAAGTAAAACTCACTTAAATCAAGTGAGTTTTCTCACTTAAATCAAGTGACCTGCACATTCTTAAATTAAGTGACTTTTCTCACTTAAATCAAGTGACTTTTTCTTTCTTAATTTAAGAATGTAAAACTCACTTAAATCAAGTGAGTTTTCTCACTTAAATCAAGTGACTTTTCTTTCTTAATTTAAGTGACCTGCACATTCTTAAATTAAGTGACTGCACATTCTTAAATTAAGAAAACATTTTCCTCTGTGTATCATCGACGATAATTGACTCATTATTTTTATTGGACGATTCTTTATTCCATCCAGTCAAAAAAAAAAAACTCGTAAATGTAACCTCAATTCAGACAGCAAGTATCCGTTAGCCTTCGATCATAAAGTAGGAAAAAAACAATTAAAGTATTAAATTGTAGCACTGGAGATATGTTATCGAGGTCTCAAAATGCAGAGGGGGTAAAATGATCGTCTCGTATATTTATTCACATTTGCAAACTCATGCATTTGGTCCGTGGGAATAAGTTTTTCTTTCGTTGCCACCGACGCGTGAAAAGCGATACGTTCACCAGCATGAAATATTTATTTCTTTATATATATATATATACTTTTTCAGCCCTTTCCTTTTCTTCGTGAATAAAGAAGAAGGGATATTGAGGATCACCATGGAGAAGCAATAACTCTATGTATTACACAGCATCGGCAGATTTTTTTTTCTCTCTTTTAATATTGGTAATATAACGGTAGTATGAGACAGCCGCAATTCAGTGGTTTTTCTAACCTCAATGTTGTGTTCCCTTATTTACTACTTTAGAAGCATATAGAACCTGATATTCCCGCTCATTGACGTCTATTAGATTATGATAGTCATCAGTGATATGTGCTGAGTTGAATGGAGCATGTACTTCACGTCGAATGAGGACATTAAAGGTAATTCATATTCTCATCCTACTCTGCCGGAGATTGTGATGGGTTTCTCCGTGTTACTTGTGTATATATACAGTGGCTAAGGGTCTTGGAGACCTTCTGGGCATATCGAACTTCATGTGGAACTTGAGTATCCGTGATAATTGATGATGATATACAAACAGAGGGATCGTTACACATAGACACAGAGTACCTTGGCTACCCGCGTACGCCTCGTAACCTCACTCTAACACTGAGTGCATTTGAGCTCGTTTGCTCGATTAAGGCTGCTTCTCTAGGGCTTTTCAGAAATGAAGGAGGTGGTGTAGGGCCAAGGAAGAGGGGATGAATTGCAGATACAACTAGCGGAGTTGCTGTAACGATCTTCGGCAATATTGCTCTTTGGTAATACATCCCTCTATGAGGCTCCATCAATTTCACTGCTAACCATTACGATGAAGTTTCAATTTTCAATTTTATGTTATTCACTGAAATTTTATAGAGTGACCGGAATTAATCATCTTTGTTTCATGACTGAAACGTTTCTCGAGATTTTAATGACATCAAAAATAATGATGATGAGAGAGAAATTTACCTTAAATCCAGTAGCAATATCGGAATATCTTGGAAAGGACGAGATTTCATATATCGAGGATACCTTCAATCTTTTGTGAAGATTTCATTTTTCTACAAAAAGATCTCCGGACAAATTCTCCAGCGTCCAATACTTTTGTAGATACGTTGGGCACACTCTGAATATGATTCATCCTCGTTCTTCCACTTCACTGAATTACTTTTCCGTTCCATGCTATTTATCCATTTCAGAAAGTCATTTTATCAAATATATTGAATCATACACATTTATTGGAAGTTTCCAGATGAATATTTTTTTCTCCGCCATGGAGAATAAAAGAATTTCATTCTTTTATCATCCTAATAAAAAAAAAGCATGAAGAAAATATAGAATTGAGGGGAAAGATATTATTAACACCGAATAACTTGACACGGTGACCCAAGTGAGATTCTAACCCTCATGACCAGTTTTGTTTCCCCCTCATGGCATCATCATCCTGTAGCATCGTATCCATCCATCTTCTTTTCTTTCGCATTTTCTTTCTCCTAGCCCAGTAGTACAGAGTACCGTTAGAAGACTCCTTCGTTTTCTCTCTCTGTTCCGATCCTGATGCTCGTCGTCGCCTCTATTCCCTCCACTTCATACCCCTCTCTCGCTCGCTCTGAAACCCATCCTCTCCGCTATTCCCCACCCTCCACCCGTCCCTTTCCATCCAACGTTCTGTTCACTAATTGCACATTCTTCGCATAGTTTCGCCACCCTCCACTGGGAGGACGGGCTTCGTAAGAGGAGTAGGAGGAGAAGAAGAGCAGCAGAGGGAAGGGGTTTTGCAGGCGACCCGAGTTTCCCGACTAGGGTGAAAAGTGGAATGGGGCACGAAACGAGTAGGCTACCCACGTTTCAGCTCTATCTACGCCAGTTCAACCTACAGCAAACCCCATTCCTCCTCTCTCTCTCTCTCTTCTCTCAGCTCTCTATTCCCATACTTTTATTTTTTTTTTCCTTCGCACCCTTCCTCCTCTTCACTTCACTACTCTTCCCTTTCTCTCCCCTCGCTTCCTGCCCTCTGTGTATTTTCCACGTCGTACTTCTGGCGACTCAACACCCTCTCATATTCAGCAAGTTTCTCGTTTCAACCCGTGTGTTATTTTTTTGTTCAGTTTTTCGCGTTTTTTGCAGGTAGAAAGAAAATATTCTTTGTGAATTAAAAAAATTTAATAAAAAAAGTGATATCAAAGAATTATGCTTCTTTCAGAGTAAATTAAATTTCACAAAATTGAGATTTTCCGTTTTTTTGGTCTTCCAAATGATGTAGTACAAAAAGTATAAAGGCAATTTTATATTCAAGTTTAATTGAATTTAAGCTTAACATTGGTTCAGCTTGAACCGCGGTTAACGTAACTCTGGATTAACGAGAAAAATGGAGGGACAACAGTGATACCATCACTGATTGCAGCTGTCAATGGTGTTGCTCATAATCTCATCGCTGAAAGCTCACTGTTCACAGTGAGGTTTGAATGTTTTCGTTGTGGTACCACTCATTCCGCCATCTTTCTTTTCCAAACGAGAGTTACGCTAACTGCGGTTTACGTTAAACCAGAGCTAAGCTCGCCCGCAGTTAGCGCTAATTTTCCTCCCGGAAACTGGGCCTTATAGGGAACTTGCATTTTTTTTAAATTTTTTTTTTGGCTTGAATCTGTCAATTAGAATGGGTTAGATGATAAAAAAATATGAAACAAAGAAAAATCATTAATAGATGATAATTATGGCATTAAAAATGGACAATTTTTGAACGGATTTTAAGCGGCAGTGACGTCACTTCATTACATTTGTTTTCTATCGATGACGGTAGCTGGCGCTGCAATAGCAGTAGAGATGTTCTGATTGGTTGAGGTTATAATAAAGCTAAAATTGTATTGTATGAAAGGGTGAGTTGCGGCCACCAGGCGTCTCTGACGCTGAATATAGTGTTTTGACGTCATTTCCGATTTAGAAGCATTAGAAAATGCTCATTTTTAACAGGCTATTTTTAACAAATTAATGAGCAAATAATTTCTTTTTCGTTCATTTTCGTTTCATGGTATGATAATCTTTAAAAAAAAAAAAATGTGCAAGTTCCCTATTGGTTACTTTCAATCTTGTCGTGAACACTTGAAAGTAATGGAAAAATTATTTTCGAGGCTAGTTTACAGAAGGAATCTTTCTGTTCAGAATTTTGTGTGCTCCAAAAACCGTTTCTTCATAAATTCTCCAAAGGCTCTTTGTCCACATATGTTCGAGATAATGTATATTCCATTTTTGATCTCCTTCACAGAGAAAAATATTTTCTTAATTTAAGAATGTGCAGTCACTTAATTTAAGAAAGAAAAACTCACTTATATTAAGTGACTTTTCTCACTTAAGTCAAGTGACTTTTCTCACTTGAATTAAGTAACTTTTTCTTTCTTAATTTAAGAAAGTAAAAGTCACTTAAATTAAGTGACTTTTCTCACTTAAATCAAGTGATCTTTTCTTTCTTAATTTAAGAAAGGAAAACTCACTTAAATCAAGTGAGTTTTCTCACTTAAATCAAGTGACTTTTCCTTCCTAATTTAAGTGACCTGCACATTCTTAAATTAAGTGACTGCACATTCTTAGATTAAGAAAACATTTTTCTCTGTGTTCTTTACACCTTCATCACTGAATTCAACTCGAAGCGAAATCAAATTCCCATGATTTGCCACTTCAATACCGAATTCCTGAGACTGTACAAAGTCAAATTTCAGCAATTATAAACTATTTTGTGGAGTAAATTTCGGTGATAGTTTTGTGATGAGATTATTATTACGCACCTGCACTTGAGATAGCAATAAGAAAGTAGGGATTTGGAATCTCTGTCAGACTGCTATGCAACTGACTAAAGTCTTTAATCCTGAATCGATCGCCCCCTTCCTTCCAACCTCAGCCTCACAGTAAGTGTACCTACAGCTAGATATTTCAGTTTGAGAGACGCGTTGAACCGTAAAACGCCTCGTAAAACCGAAAAGAGATTAAAGCTCAACCGTGCAATGTATGTGTGCATGTGTATGGAAGAGACGTAGTAGCCCACCAAAACTATATTCGTTGGGATTTACGAGGACGATAAACGGGATTATGCGTACCATAAAACTTGGGAAACGATTCATCCAGTGCGTAGTGGCACGGTTTTGCCCAAGGGATAGCTTGCTGGAGCTCTTAACTATTTTCTCATTCTTCATTCTTATTTTTTTTTATTCTCCACAAAGTCAAAGTAAAAAGTGAAACAAATGTTTTCATTTCGCAACTCGGAAAGCTGTGGAAACAAATGATTTATGAATTTTCAAACAGTTTCCTAATGTTTCCAGGATCTATTTTTTTAAATGAATCGGTTTTTTTTTTGAAGATAAAGGCCTCTTTGAAGAAAATTGCAAAAATTACCCAACAATGTTGACATATTACACAGAGAAAAATGTTTTCTTAATTTAAGAATGTGCAGTCACTTAATTTAAGTGAGCTGCCATTCTTAAATTAAGTGACTTTTCTCACTTAAATCAAGTGACTTTTTCTTTCTTAATTTAAGAAAGTAAAACTCACTTAAATTAAGTGACTTTTCTCACTTAAATCAAGTAACTATTTCTTTCTTAATTTAAGAAAATAAAAATCACTTAAATTAAGTGACTTTTCTCACTTAAGTCAAGTGACTTTTCTCACTTAAATCAAGTAACTATTTCTTTCTTAATTTAAGAAAGTAAAAATCACTTAAATTAAGTGACTTTTCTCACTTAAATTAAGTGACTTTTCTCACTTAAATCAAGTGACTTTTCTTTCTTAATTTAAGTGACCTGGACATTCTTAAATTAAGTGACTGCACATTCTTAAATTGAGAAAACATTTTTTTCTGTGTAGAACAGCTTTTCGAATTTTTTTTCGATTTTTTTATAGAGTCCTTTACTCTGAATGAAATTTCCAGATCATTTTGCCTCGATGGTCCATGTTGCTCCAATTTTCCCACCTCTAAGAATTGCTGGAAAAATGAAAAACCCTATTCTTCATTAATTCAATCGGAATAATGAGAAATATACGGAGTGAGAAATGAAGGTGAAAGCTTCTCGGTGTCTTTTGCTTACAAGCTATTATATAGCTGTGAATTTAATTAAATTCAGCATAGATGTCAAAGGACTAGTCCTCTTGTTGGCCTGGTCATAAATAGGAGTGAGAGAAGATAGAGAGAGATCAAGTGTGAGAGAGACCTGACAAGACGGACAATGCGGTCGCAGATTATTACATAGCCGTCTCGGCACCCGTTGTTGTCTATCCTCCCCTATGTCTTTTCACCCGTTTAACCATGAATATAATCCAACTGACTTCGTAGTACTTTGGCCTTATAGCGTATCTCATCCCGTGTCCTTCTGTCACAGCAGGATATCCGGGTTTTTGCTGCCAATGCTTGTGGATGAAAATTCTCTCACATACATGCATTTAATAGAGGATGTAGTGAAATATCATTAACTCGAGATTCTTGATAAAGTACGAATGATGAATAGATATTTTCTCCCTTCTTTTTTCACTTCATATGAATGAGAGATTTCATATCAATTTTTATCATTTTTTTCTCTATCAAGGTTGAAAGAATTTAATCCATGTGAGGAGGTAACCAGAGGCGCTCGAGTGTCCTTCCGTCGGTCAATAACTGGACACGCTTTACTCCACCCACCCAGCCTTCCTTCACTGCGTCACAAAAGCCCGGGGGTAGCTGGACAACGAGCTAGCTTTCCCCGGATACTATCCTGTCGACCGGAAGATTCCACTTCTCATACTTACTCAGATATATAAACCAAACTATCAGGGAGGAGGGAGGCTATATATGATCCTTTCAGTATATAGAAAAATTTTCTGCCTCAGTGAATTGAACAAATATTCTTTCATCAAATATCGAGAATTGATATGATTCTAATTTTTCTTTTCTTTTTAGTAAAAATAATTTCTCATTTTTTTTTTTCTTACGCAATTGAACGAGAATATATTACTAGTGACGAAATATTACGTTACACAGAGAAAAAGGTTTTCTTAATTTAAGAATGTGCAGTCACTTACTTTAAGAATGTGTAGTTCACTTAAATTAAGAAAGAAAAGTCACTTGATTTAAGTGAAAAAACTCACTTGATTTAAGTGAGTTTTACTTTCTCAAATTAAGAAAGAAAAAGTCACTTGATTTAAGTGAGAAAGGTCACTTAATTTAAGTGAGAAAAGTCACTTAATTTATGTGGGAAAAGTCACTTAATTCAGGTGAGTTTCACTTTCTCAAATTAAAAAGAAAAAGTCACTTGATTTAAGTGAGAAAAGTCACTTGATTTAAGTGAGAAAAGTCACTTAATTTAAGTGAGAAAAGTCACTTAATTTAAGTGAGAAAAGTCACTTAATTCAGGTGAGTTTCACTTTCTCAAATTAAGAAAGAAAAAGTCACTTGATTTAAGTGAGAAAAGTCACTTAATTTAAGTGACTTTTACTTTCTTAAATTAAGAAAAAAATAGTTACTTGATTTGAGTGAGAAAAGTCACTTGATTTAAGTTACAAAAGTCACTTAATTTAACAATGGCATGTCACTTAAATTAAGTGACTGCACATTCTTAAATTAAAATAAAATTTTTCTCTGTGTAAATATCACTATTTACCACCGATTGTAATTTTATTGAGCCTCAAACTCCATTTATTGATGTCAAAAGAGCTCCATATTGTTACAACAAGATTATTACTTCTGTTGTTCTCTCTCTCTCTCTTCATATATTTTTTTCTCCCTCCAATAAAGCGTGCATTATGAATGATGTTTTTGCCCTGTGGCAATTCACGCTGTTACTTGTTCGTGTTGGAAAGTCTTTGAACCTCAACAGGTGCCTTAAACAGAGATGAAGATGATGAATACAGCACTGGTACTGTTTCGTTCATTTGAAAGTTAAGATTGTTGAGCAATTTTAAATATCAAATTCATTCCATGAAGGAGAAAAATACAAAAGTGAAGAATGGAAAATTATTTTTTCTTGGGCTTTTGCTGTGCTCTTTGTTGCCTCACGCTCATGTTAGAAGCCAGCCAACGTTCCGGAACATTTGGTTAACACGAATCATGTAGAGTTCAGGATGAAGTAGAGATCACAATCATTCAAGCTGCTGGTCTTGAAAGTTTCACAGCTTCCAATAAAATTTTCCGGTTATCCACAACGATTCATAATTTATTTTTATTTTATTGTTCGTCACGCATTGTATCTTGAATTCTTCAGCTCGAACTAACGCCAGTGGTTTATTGGATACTTATGTAAAAATGAGTTGTGGGTAAGAGTTCTTTGTTTCATTTCATTCTTTCGATTTTATCTAATGTCGCCCTAACTTGTGATTAAACAGAGAAAAATGTTTTGTTAATTTAAGAATGGCAGGTCACTTAAATTAAGTGACTTTTTCTTTCTTAATTTAAGAAAGTAAAACTCACTTAAATTAAGCGACTTTTCGCACTTAGATGAAGTGACTGTTCTCACTTAAATCAAGTACCTTTTTCTTTCTTAATTTAAGAAAGTACAAGTCACTTAAATTAAGTGACTTTTCTCACTTAAATCAAGTGAATTTTTCTTTCTTAATTTAAGAAAGTAAAACTCACTTAAATTAAGCGACTTTTCTCACTTAAATCAAGTACCTTTTTCTTTCTCAATTTAAGAAAGTACAAGTCACTTAAATTAAGCGACTTTTCTCACTTAGATCAAGTGACTTTTCTCACTTAAATCAAGTACCTTTTTCTTTCTTAATTTAAGAAAGTACAAGTCACTTAAATCAAGTGACTTTTTCTTTCTTAATTTAAGTGACCTACACATTCTTAAATTAAGAAAACATTTTTCTCTGTGTAGGGATATGCTAATCAGCGAATCAGGGGTTCATGATGGCTTTGTGGCCAAAGTAGATCGAACAATTTCACAGTGGTGCTAAATTTTATTCATGTTGGAAATTCGAGACAATGAATTCATTTTTTTTTTTTCGAAAAATACTGATCAAATAGAGTTAATTTTTTAAAGATATCTCGAGATCTAATGGAGATAGTAAATTTCTTTCAAGTATCCTCTCTGAAGAAGGATTTCTCACGTTCTACCAATAGAGTCACTACGATATTGTCCTTATCTCCCTCTGTTCCGTCAATGTTGAGCAACATTAAACTTCGAAATAAATTCAATTTAATTGCATAAATCACTTTCTCTGAAAAAAATTCAAGCTTCACAAGAAATTACCCATCTCTTCTACTATTCCAGAAAACTCCTTAAAACAAAAAATATCATGAAATTGATTAAAGTCATTACAAAATTCCTCACTCAGTTGCGAAATTGTGATTAAAAATCTGTCTTCAACCGATAATCTCAAGCATTATTATCATTTCATCCTGTACTCTGCTTTCCTCTCATACTTCTCTGATATTTCTTTACTCTATGTAAATATACGTATATCTGATATAATGAAATAAATCAATAGATTTATCGACACAGCGGATCACGAGTTAATCGAATAAACGCCAAACTAGACTACGAGATGGTCCAGAGAGTAAAAAAAAAAAAAGTTGAAGAAAAAAAAGTTTTATCGGATAGGTCGAGAGGTGGAGAAAGGAGCACAGGATATGAGAGAGCGTAGAAGGAAGAAGTGAGGATGCAAAAGAAGAAGACGAGTGAGGGGGGGGGAACTTGTGAGAGCGAGGCGTTATTGCTTCAGCTCCAGCGAAGAGAGTCCAGGACGGTTATAGGGTGGTGATGGTGGAAGAACGGTCTTTCCCTCTGTCTCTCTTTCTACCAAGTACGAGGCAATATCGAGTCGGTCACGTAGACTGACCTCAGCAGAGTGCAATAACGATTCCACTGGTGGTATTCTACCGCACACCAATACCGTTCGCACGTTAGGGTTATATTGTCGCTTTTACGATTTGTACACGATTTCACTGAGCGGTACTATATTTTTATTCATAAAAACATTGAATTTCAATGAAATTAAGAGAGCTTATTGCAATATCATTGATTTAATGTACGACAGTATTGGATAATCTTTATTTTAATTATTCTACTTACCATACATCTTTCCCTCGTCGGAGAGGATGATTTTGCGCCGGCCGCATGGCGGATAAATGGTGAGAGCTTCCTGAAAGCTCTGCTCAATATCCGGCGACCAGACACCTTCCGCGTCCGCCGCCGAGAGGTCCTTCTCGTCCTGCAATAATTAAAAAGCTCCTGCATAAAACAAAACCAGCAAAGAACAAAATGCGAATTCTATGTGAAATTTCCAGGTTTGTAATGGAGTTTTTTTTTTTGGGACTTTCAACATCATTTGTGAGTCCAGATCTTTGAATGCTTTTAAGCTTTTCTGCCAGACACTGGAAAACCGTAATTCCGTAGGCTTGTAGGAAAATGAAAGAAAATTGTTTGATTTAGTGAATAGATTTCATGGGATGTTTCCTCAAATAATTAAGTATTGGAGAGATAAAACTCATGAGATGAGACTCATTTTTATAGTCTACTTTTACACAAAGAAAAATGTTTTCTTAATTTAAGAATGTGCAGTCACTTAATTTAAGTAACTTGTCATTCTTAAATTAAGTGACTTTTCTCACTTGAATCAAGCAACTATTTCTTTCTTAATTTAAGAAAGTAAAAGTCACTTAAGTTAAGTGACTTTTCTCACTTAAATCAAGTAACTATTTCTTTCTTAATTTAAGAAAGTAAAAGTCACTTAAATTAAGTGACTTTTCTCACTTAAATCAAGTGACTTTTCTCACTTAAATCAAGTAACTATTTCTTTCTTAATTTAAGAAAGTAAAAGTCACTTAAATTAAGTGACTTTTCTCGCTTAAATCAAGTGAATTTTTCTTTCTTAATTTAAGAAAGTAAAACTCACTTAAATCAAGTGACTTTTCTTTCTTAATTTAAGTGACCTGCACATTCTTAAATTAAGAAAACATTTTTCTCTGTGTAACCAGTAGTTCGGAACCTAAATAAGATTACGAAAAATTTTGTTACTTCTCTCAGCGAAAAAGTGATACAGAAAAAAATTACTTATCCTGTTCTAACTTTTATACTATTGAATCGAGGTAACGAAGTTTCCGTAATAATCTCCGTTTATTAAAAAAAAAACCGAGCTATAGTTGCCGTAAAAATCTTAGAATTGAGGAGGAGGTGAAACAGGAAAAGATGCTTTTTTTGTCACATTTTCGCAAATAATATTGCGGAAAATAAGAGAAATAGCTCAATTCTGTTAGGAGGAGTATTTGTAGCAGAAAATTATAGGTCAAAAATTGTCCTTAGGGAAATCACGCTATTTCGCTCAGTAAGACATAATTCCCAAAAATCCATGAATATCAAGTCAATAGTCCGTGAAATTTCTGAGACTCAGTACTATTCAATTCACTGGAGTAATTGTTGCTCAAGAGCTCATGTTAGATCTCGTAGCCAGATTACACAGAGAAGAATGTTGTCTTAATTTAAGAATGTGCAGTCACTTAATTTAAGAATGGCAGGTCACTCAAATTAAGTGATTTTTCTCACTTAAATCAAGTGACTTGTTCTTTCTTAATTTAAGAAAGTAAAAGTCACTTAAATTAAGAGATTTTTCTCACTTAAATCAAGTGACTTTTCTCACTTAAATCAAGTAACTTTTTCTTTCTTAATTTAAGAAAGTAAAAGTCACTTAAATTAAGTGACTTTTCTCACTTAAATCAAGTGACTTTTTCTTTCTTAATTTAAGGAAGTAAAACTCACTTAAATCAAGTGAGTTTTCTCACTTAAATCAAGTGACTTTTCTTTCTTAATTTAAGTGACCTGCACATTCTTAAATTAAGTGACTGCACATTCTTGAATTAAGAAAACATTGTTCTCTGTGTATCCCTCATAAAGTACTCTCCAATGCTACCCAAATTTAAATTCACTCCGTCATCACTAAAATTTCGATTCACATCAGACAAATTTTACCTCCATTAAACCAATGAAAAATCAACATAATCTACGATTTGATTGATTAGCCTCTTCAATCAGACGATCTACACGCCAACTGCTCATCCATTGTTGTCACTTGGTAATAAAGTTATATAAAGTGATTTCCTCGTAATTTCACCAAAATTCTCACGATCTTTCCTCCTATCTCTTTAAAACTTTTGTATTATTCGCGAAGCTTTAGGGTCCTTTATAAAATACCATGAGGATTCTACGGTAGACCTACAAAACTCTCAGGTGAAGCAGTTGGAAGATGGAATGGGAGAATGTGAATGAGCAAGAGAGAGACAGAATTTTGTCTTTGGGATTTAAAAAACACTGGAACGCGCAAGGTGTGTTCGATGGAAGAGGGGAACATACTCGTAGTGAGTCGGGTGCTTTTGGCGATGAACAAAGGAACAGAGAACATTCTTGGCACGCCATTCAGCCATAGAAGGATGAGAGGGGAAGGTAAAACGTTAGAGACGAAAGAGCACTCAGGCATCGGTGGCTTGGGAAGAAAAGAAAAAAAAGAAGGAAAGAGTAGAGGTCGAGTTTTTCGCAACATGTGCCAATCTCTGAGAATCTCGAAGGTTAGATGAGGATTCCTTCTTCTTCCCTTTCCTTTTCCATTGATTTCTTTCTTCCCACTTTTACTTCTTGTCGATATTAACATTTTGTTCTTTTCCATGTGTGCGGTTGTGTCTGATGAAACTGGGGTGCGAGAAATATTGACTGAAAAAACCCTGGATTGTATCCGCGTTGAAGGATACCGTCAATGGCCCAATTAATGCCACTTTTCATACATTTTCATGATTATTGAACTTATTTGAATTCTCAACTCTCAGTACACTGTTAAAAATTTCTGTCTGAATATTCCGTGCAAAATCACGGAAATTTTAAAAAAGTTATATCTCTACTGAAATTCCAGATAATTACGTCATTGAAAAATGAACAAATCATCGATTTTCAAATAATTTCATGCCTGAATATCAATGAAATTTGTAAATTTCAGTTCAATTGTTTCTTGGAAATTTAGAAAAAATAGGAAAAATTCAGAAAAAATTGGAAATTCAAGTCATTTTAATTCTGAATATTCATGTTCAGTTGAAAATTCAAATGATTTGTAGAATTTTCGTCTCGATTCTGCTTAAAACTCATAGATTCCTCTGAATTTCTTCGGAAACTCACAGATTTCATAAGCATTTTCCCATTAAGAAACATTTAGTATCACGTTTATTGAAATTTTCATCGAATTTCCTATGAAATTACAATTTTTTTCTAACAGTGTAATTGATAACAGTGGCTAGAAAAAAATTCTAACGACACCAAACAATCAAAATATCCGATATTTCTCTACTAGATATATTTCTAAAATTAATCCGTTAAATGCGACCAGCGTGCTCAGCAAAATAAAGCCCTAAAGCTCTTCATGTAGGGTTAGAGTGCCTCATCAGTTCAATGTGTGATATTGAGAAAATTTAAGTATTTAATAAATCGAAAATCGTATTGATTGTTAGCAAAATCATTGGACTTCCATATAAATTGACGAATAATTTAAAAATAACGACCAGTGATAGAAATTAATTGATGGCAATTATTGGGACCCTCTATGGCAGAAATCGGGCCATGGTAGCATGAATCGGGCCATGGGCAAAATATTTTCAAAAATATAAATTAAATAATTTTTATCATTAATTCAGGAAAATAATCAATGTAAATGATAGTCCAGAGCCTAAATTCTTTCGAGGAAAAATCAAATTTGAATTTATGATAAGATATAATCTTTCTATGAAAGATATGCGGCAGAATAGGTCTCTTGGTGGCATTAATTGGGCCATTGACGGTAAATCCTGGAATTTTGCAGAGGCAATCATCTTCGTCTCACTAATTAATTCTTTATATTTTCCAAATGGTTTTGTCTTCTTGACTAAATTTTCTTGCCCTATTAATTCAGCAAGTTTATCTGATGGGCTATTTTACGTGAGGATAAACTGATAAGTTAAATGTTACTGCTGTATTGTAGAGAATTACGAGGAATTTCTGATACATTCAGTTAGTTGAATGTATCATTGTGTCACAGATGGGAAATGTATCTGGGACACCTTGGCAAGGACAGACGAGGGACCATGGATTTACGGGGAAGTTCTTGTCTCAATGAATTTAATTGGCCAGTAGTTGTCATCTGTCTCAGGGCAGACGTGTTTTTTTTTCAATCGAGGAGAAATGGAAATTTTCACTCAGACGCATCTTTATCCAACACGCTTTTCATTATTCAATTTTGAAGGAGATAGAATTGATAATCGAGCTGCTCCGATGAATTAAAATAAATTGCTAAATAAATGAATTTATTTTCCAATTCTTGTGTATTTCAGTGGAAAGAGAAGTATTTCATAAGACAGTAAAAATAATAACGTTTGAGTAGAAAATGTCCCTGACTACTCAGACCAGTTTAATCCAGTGATAAAATCGTAGGAGTTGAATTCAGAAATTATACTTGGAGTCTTTTGTGAATATTTTAGGAACTACACAGAGAAAAATGCTTTCTTAATTTAAGAATGTGCAGTCACTTAATTTAAGAATGTGCAGGTCACTTAAATTAAGAAAGAAAAATCACTTGATTTAAGTGAGAAAACTCACTTGATTTAAGTGAGTTTTACTTTCTTAAATTAAGAAACAAAAAGTCACTTAATTTAAGTGAGTTTTACTTTCTTAAATTAAGAAAGAAAAAGTCACTTAACTTAAGTGAGAAAAGTAACTTAATTTAAGTGACTTTTGCTTTCTTAAATTAAGAAAGAAAAAGTTACTTGATTTAAGTGAGAAAAGTCACTTAATTTAAGTGAGTTTTACTTTCATAAATTAAGAAAGAAAAAGTCACTTGATTCAAGTGAGAAAAGTCACTTGACTTATGTGAGAAAAGTCACTTAATTTAAGTGAGTTTTACTTTCTTGAATTAAGAACGAAAAAGTTACTTGATTCAAGTGAGAAAAGTCACTTGACTTAAGTGAGAAAAGTCACTTAATTTAAGTGAGTTTTATTTTCTTAAATTAAGAAAAAAAAAGTCACTTAATTTAAGTGACCTGCCATTCTTAAATTAAGTGACTGCACATTCTTAAATTAAGAAAAAAATTTTCTCTGTGCATGAAATGAAGAAGAGTTACAAAAAAAATTGTAGGCAATAAAATTCTGCATAAGAGAAAATGCAAAGTACTCCCTAATAAATCTACTAGTTTCTGGAATATCTTCAATTCACTCCTTCTTGATATCTTGTTTCATAACTTGATAACTCGATTATCAATAATTAAATTATTTTACTTACATCGCTGATTTCGCCAACGTCGAGATTCTTTGTATCCGAGCCGGAGCCGTTGGCGTCGGGCGGCGGCCCGGAACTCGCGGGTGTCCACGGCGAGGAAATGGTGTCGGCTGCAGCCACCGCACTGCCTACAAACAAAACAAAAAAAAAACATCATTTAAAAAGCCCTCCACTCTCAGAAGCAGCCTGAATAATTCTCCAAGTAATCTAGGCTTATTATCATGTAAAAAATTCGACAAAAAAATGTCAATATTTCTCAAGAGTACATTAAAGTCCTGATGAAGCAGTACTCCTGATCAAGATAAGTGAAAAAATGCAGGTAAAAGTTTTCAACCAATAATGATTCGTGCGCTCAAAAAAAAAAAATAAGCAGAGAACCCTCCCTCTCTTTTTCTCATGCAGCTCAACAAGTGGTTGGTGATATCGCGTATCAGTGCGGCATGAACGCAAAGTGGGGTGAGTGGGGGGCTACAGCACTTTCTCTTACTCTCTCGCTCTTTAGTCATGCTCCGCCCCCTTAAGGGTGGAGTGAAGACCGAAGCCCCCAGAGTTGCGCACTATCCCCCTTTCCCCCTCCACCCTTTTATTCAACTGCCACTGATGCCAGCTCGACACTACAAACCCCTCGAGAAACAGCTCGTTGGATTAACACCATCCACTCGGGTGATTCAGCCCCCCACCCCCATCACTCACTCCTACCCATGTCTAAACTGAGGGTGGTAACCTCATCCCCCTTTTCTACCTCTGTTCAATACATACAACGAAGCAACTGTGTACATACACAAACCCACTCTCTCTCTTTCTCTGTATCTATCTTTTGTCTCTCTAATTCTCTCATACTCCATGTTTCTCCTCAACAATCCTCTCAGTCTTCCGAATCTACCGTGGTTTTCGGTCTGTTCTCATAGTAGCCACAGATGCCACTGTAATTTGCCTGTAATCCAGTTCCAGCTGTAATCTACCATCTACGATTGAATTCTCTTGTTATAAATTACGATACGCTTTGGTTATCTTTAGTACCGAGATAAAATCAATGATTCGAGTGACGTAATGGATTTTTTTGCCCCCTCAAATAAATTGATTGCGGACGATTATTGTTTTATCGTTTGCCGTTTTTATTTATTCATTGGATGATAAGAGATTTTCAATGGTTCGTTCGTAATGGCAAATGGTAAATTTCTGGAAGGCATTTTCATTTTTAAATTCAAGTATTTCAGTAATATTTGTTGAACTATTGCTTTTAAAGACTATTATTAAGTGGGACGTATTTTTTTGGACAATTGAATTTTGCGTTGAAACAAATTGCTTATTCCGAAAATATCGATACACTTATGGATCTATACACATTTGAATCACTATTCGATAATGAAGTGTTAGAGAAAGTCGAAAAATTTTCAATTAATTCTGTCGTCTATTTCTACAAAAACTTTTCTTTTTTTAAGAAAAATTTATTTCTCAGTTGCTATGTTTTGAATCGTTTGTGGTTACACAGAGAAAAATGTTTTCTTAATTTAAGAATGTGCAGGTCACTTAAATTAAGAAAGAAAAGTCACTTGATTTAAGTGAGAAAACTCACTTGATTTAAGTGAGTTTTACTTTCTTAAATTAAGAATGAAAAAGTCACTTGATTTAAGTGGGAAAAGTCACTTAATTTAAGTGAATTTTACTTTCTTAAATTAAGAAAGAAATAGTTGCTTGATTTAAGTGAGAAAAGTCACTTAATTTAAGAATGGCAAGTCACTTACACAGAGAAAAATGCTTTCTTAATTTAAGAATGTGCAGATCACTTAAATTAAGAAAGAAAAGTCACTTGATTTAAGTGAGTTTTACTTTCTTAAATTAAGAATGAAAAAGTCACTTAATTTAAGTGAATTTTACTTTCTTAAATTAAGAAAGAAATAGTTGCTTGATTCAAGTGAGAAAAGTCACTGAATTTAAGAATGGCAAGTCACTTACACAGAGAAAAATGCTTTCTTAATTTAAGAATGTGCAGTCACTTAATTTAAGAAGGTGCAGGTCACTTAAATTAAGAAAAAAAAGTCACTTGATTTAAGTGAGAAAAGTCACTTGATTTAAGTGAGTTTTACTTTCTTAAATTAAGAATGAAAAAGTCACTTGATTTAAGTAAGAAAAGTCACTTAATTTAAGTGAGTTTTACATTCTTAAATTAAGAAAGAAAAAGTCACTTGATTTAAGTGAGAAAAGTCACTTAATTTAAGTGACCTGCCATTCTTAAATTAAGTGACTGCCCATTCTCAAATTAAGAAAACATTTTTCTCTGTGTACAACTTCACCCCTGAATAGTGATTAATTCATTTTATTTATATGGTTAAATCAATTGGAAAGTACAGGAAGTGAACGTGTTCTTAACGAGGTCGATGAATGTTTCATCTTTCAATGTAACGAAAATAGATAAAACAGATTGAAGATATATTTCATGAGTTTAATTGAATTCAATGTATCAGGAAGGATGGAATTTATCACGTCCTTGTTTATTCATTAAAATCAAATGTATCCAGAAGGACACAGGGTCTGTTTTTTTTTTTGTAAATCTGAATCATGGAAAAGGCTCACTCAACCGGAATGCGGATTTAAATTCAAGGAGTAGATACTCAATGTTTTTTCATCCAGTGAGCAATGAAAATAATCCTGAAGCCGAGGTCAGAGGTGGATTTTTTGCAATTAAAATCTTCCCCGCACTTCATTTCTCGTTGAAAATAAAAGCGAAAAAAATCATCAACATGAAAGATAAAACTTTGAAGTTGAAGTACCATTTTTTTTTTTGCAGAAGTTTCAACTAAAAAAATGAAGTGATTAAAAAATCTACTTTGATCATTCAACTATTACTTTTCCCATATCGTGATAAAAAAAAGCAGCACAAAAAATAAACTAGGTCAAAAGTTAAATTGAATGCTGAGGACGGAGATTTCATCGCTTTTCATATCTCTTCTTTCATTACGAAAAATCGAAAATGACGAAGAGAAGTCCTCGTTAAACAGCTGAAGCATATCGTGGAAATTCAACTTTCATCGAAATGGAAAAAATGAAGTTGAACATTCAACTCAGCATAGAACTTGGTCTTCACAGGTTCTCGGATTTGATTAAAAGAAGGATGAAGAATCTTGAAATCATTTCTAGATGAAGTACATGAAACTATTCACGTTTGTCCCTTTGTCGTTCTTCTAGCCTTTTTCTCCCGATGCATTTACGCTTCTATAGATTTGGTAGAAAAAAAAAGGAGACCGTGTGAAAGTAATTCAATTTGATGTTCAGTTTTCGAAATTCAGCTTCGAATTAATTTGCAGGAAAAACATGGGTTAAAATTAATGTTTGGGAATTTCTAAGGAGTTCTTATTAACAAGAGATATGAGATATGAAGAAACCAGTGATATCTGTCTATTGCATTACAGGTTTTTCAAGAATCAATAAAAATAATCAAAATCCATAGAAAATGAGCAAAATTTTTAAATTAAATTCTTTCTTGGAATTTTATGATTCTTACAAACTATTTTTAAAGGATATTTTTCATTATATCTTTGGAGTATTAATTCCATTATACGTCAATATTATATATTTCATTATATTCTGATTAAATATTAATATTATAAATAGTATTAATATATGCTGGAACATATTCCAAATTAATAGTTGCTATAATTATATGAATGCTAAAATTATATTGAATCTACAATATTATATAATTCATCAGTTACTAAAAATTATATTTTCAACAATATATGTCTTTTCCATGCGGGGAACCAGAAATAAAAAAAAAACAAATTTTCACTGCTCAAATGTCCATAAATTATCGAGAAATAAAGGAAAAAAAAGCGAATATTTCCTTCAATTTTCCAAGACTCAAAAACAAAGGAGAATCATGTTGAACGAGGTCAAAGGTTATTTCCGTGAAAATCATCAGTGCATAAAATGAGAGTGTTAGTTAATTGAGACAGGGGAGATGAGGCAAAATGTGTTCAACTCAGTGTGTGCACAGTTGAATTTCCAGGGAGCATTTAGATGGAAATACAGGATGAAGTTGGCTATCAAGTCATGTGTGTTGGTGTGTGTGTGAGGACGTGCGCGAAAGAGCGAGAGAGAGAGAGAGAGAAAGAAGAGGTCGAGAGTAGAATGGGGCCACAGGATGCATAGATCATGGCATTGGGACGCGCATGGTTGCATCTGCAGTAGTAGTGTATGCTCTCGTCCACTGTCCAGGAGTCTAATAGGGAAGAACAGAGAATTGGAGAGATGAGAGGAGGTGGAGAAAGGGGACAAGGCGAAGTAACACGAGGTGGAGAAAGCGCAAACCCAGTGTGTGTATGTTTTGTTGGGAAATGTGCAGATGATGGATTGGGAATAGCCTCGGCGTCGAGTCGGCGATATAACAGTTCCAAGGTGAAGCGTTGAGGGGGTTGAGACGAAGTTGAAAGGAAAGGGGAGATGAGAGGTGAATGGGGAGGGAGATCGTTTTGGAATGCCTGGCAAGACCGCAGACGTCTAACTACCGGAATAGAGCCGAGTAAACACATGGGGATGGGGGTTGGAAATTGTACGTGGTGTCCCTTTGGACATAGTAAAATTCATGGATATCTAACCTCTGCTGTTATTCCTCTCATTGTTTTGTTCGCTTTTATCAACATACACAGATAAAAATGCTTTCTTAATTTAAGTGAGAAAACTCACTTGATTTAAGTGAGTTTTACTTTCTTAAATTAAGTGAGAAAAGTCACTTGATTTAAGTGAGTTTTACTTCCTTAAATTAAGTGAGAAAAAGTCACTTGATTCAAGTGAGAAAACTCACTTGATTTAAGTGAGTTTTCTCACTTGAATCAAGTGACTTTTTCTTTCTTAATTTAAGAAAGTAAAACTCACTTGAATCAAGTGAGTTTTCTCGCTTAAATCAAGTGATTTTTTCTCACTTAATTTAAGAAAGTAAAACTCACTTAAATCAAGTGATTTTTTCTCACTTAATTTAAGAAAGTAAAATTCACTTGAATCAAGTGAGTTTTCTCGCTTAAATCAAGTGATTTTTTCTCACTTAATTTAAGAAAGTAAAACTCACTTAAATCAAGTGATTTTTTCTCACTTAATTTAAGAAAGTAAAATTCACTTGAATCAAGTGAGTTTTCTCACTTAAGTCAAGTGATTTTTTCTCACTTAATTTAAGAAAGTAAAACTCACTTAAATCAAGTGAGTTTTCTCACTTAAATTAAGAAAACATTTTTCTCTGTGTATGGTGTCTAATTGCATCATCATGGTTATCGTATTTTTGAAAATTCAATACGAAAATTTAATAGTTGAATGAGTACATTCAAATTGGAGGGAAAGGTTTGAGGAAAAACGCATGAGTCATTTTCAAATAATTGAATTTCGATATTAAATGCACAAAGTTTTAATAGTTTTTTTTCCTATCCATGAAATAAGCATATGAGACATGCGTGTGTATGTGTGTCAGTGACAGTATTATTTTCCCTTCATCAAATTCATTTTTCATCCTTGCTAATTCTATTTCCAGATGGAACATTTTTTTGTGAAGTTGAATGGAAAGTTTGACACGTTAAATTGTATTTTTTTTTTTTTTTTTTTTTGACAATATGATTTTGTTACAGAGTGACATCCCAGGAGAATTAAAAAGCCAGGACTAGCAAGTTTCACAGTGAAACGAGAGAGCGAATGCCACTGACATGTGTCACAAATTGAAATAAAAATGAGAGGAATGGGAGGAAATGAAGGAAACAAAAAAAAAAGGGACGGGGAAACATTGTACAAACATGAAATACAAACTGATCCTCGTTTCTTGGGGCGGAGGCTCTCATCACTTTTTCTCTGGTTATCGACTGCGAATGACAATACTGAATCGAATGTGACACACACGATACGCTAGTACGTGTTTCCCATGAGCAATAAAAGTGTGTAGTGAACTTTATCGGACTGTTGAAAAAAATTGAAGGATAAATTTGAATTTTCATTTGAATGTCAAAACCCTGAGTTATCCAGTTATTTCTATCAATGTATTGCTCTTTTGTATGAGAAAGAATGTGTATTCAAAAGAAAAAATTCAATTAAAAAAATATCATTTTCCAAAAATTAAAATCTTTTTCTTCAATATTTTTCAATTTGAGACAATTCTCATCAATTTTCGATTGGCAATGCATTCATTCAGTAATATCAAAACCTTACGAAAGAAATTGGGAAAGAGTGCGATGGAAGTATTACACTTTTACACGTGAAAGGATTAGAGCCAGACAGACCTGCGAAGTAAAACCAGAATGTTTTCGGAGTAAAAAACCTAGAAAAAAAATATGGAGAAAATTGTGCAGATGCTTCACGTATTTACATCATTGGGTAATTTTTTTTCCAGAGATTCTTTGTTTCTCAAAAAAAAAAATCGTGTTCATTTTGCCCCAGAATAGCGTTTTATCCGGTCTCCTTTATCCCCTTATTGTTATTCTGTCCCACTATGCCTGTTACTCTGCTCCAGTAAGATTTCGAAGGATTTTTATCGATTCGATCAGAAATTCTACTTTGCCATCAGTTCCTCCGATATATGTACATAGAAATTTTTAGAATAAACTTTTTTTTTCTATCATTTTTCATCATTGAGGAGATAGGATTAAAGTTTTATAGGAATCGCCTCCAATGCAAAAAAATAGGCACAAAATTCAAGTGTTGAGAGAGATGTGTGGCCCTTTGAATAGTGACATTGAACCGAATAAGTATCCTTACATATTTTGTATACACAGAGAAAAATATTTTCTTAATTTAAGAATGTGCAGTCACTTAATTTAAGAATGTGCAGGTCACTTAAATTAAGAACGAAAAGTCACTTGATTCAAGTGAGAAAAGTCGCTTAATTTAAGTGAGTTTTACTTTTTTGAATTAAGAAAAAAAAAGTCACTTGATTTAAGTGAGAAAACTCACTTGATTTAAGTGAATTTTACTTTCTTGAATTAAGAAAGAAAGAGTCATTTGGTTTAAGTGAGAAAAGTCACTTAATTTAAGTGACTTCTACTCTCTTAAATTAAAAAAGAAAAAAATATTTGATTTAAGTGAGAAGAGTCACTTGATTCAAGTAAGAAAAGTCGCTTAATTTAAGTGAGTTTTACTTTCTTAAATTAAGAAAAATAAAGTTACTTGATTTGAGTGAGGAAAGTCACTTAATTTAAGTGACTCCTACTCTCTTAAATTAAGAAAGAAAAAAATATTTGATTTAAGTGAGAAAAGTCACTTGATTTAAGTGAGAAAAGTCGCTTAATTTAAGTGAGTTTTACTTTCTTAAATTAAGAAAGAAAAAGTCACTTGATTTAAGTGAGAAAAGTCACTTAATTTAAGTGACTTCTACTCTCTCAAATTAAGAAAGAAAAAAATATTTGATTTAAGTGAGAAAAGTCACTTGATTCAAGTGAGAAAAGTCGCTTATTTTAAGTGAGTTTTACTTTCTTAAATTAAGAAAAAAAAAGTCACTTGATTTAAGTGAGAAAACTCACTTGATTTAAGTGAGTTTTACTTTCTTGAATTAAGAAAGAAAGAGTCATTTGGTTTAAGTGAGAAAAGTCACTTGATTTAAGTGAGAAAAGTCGCTTAATTTAAGTGAGTTTTACTTTCTTAAATTAAGAAAGAAAAAGTCACTTGATTTAAGTGAGAAAAGTCACTTAAATTAAGTGACTGCACATTCTTAAATTGAGAAAACATTTTTCTCTGTTTATATTTGAAGACGAAGAAGAAAAAATGATGAGGATGAGCAATGTAAATTTGTATAATAACGCCTCTAAGGAGTAGTTTGAAATGGATCTGAGTATTGGGTGATGAAGTTTTCGGTTAAGGGCCAAACACCATAACCCGAAAAAGGGGAGGTGTAGAATGAGGCAGACATTGAGGAGACGAAGGGGTTGGAGGAGATGGTAGGACGCCAGAGGCATTCATAGCAGGGGCCAGAGGGTGGCTACGGCGGAATGCGTCCCGTTTAATATCGCGGAACATTATATATCGCCTCTCTTGTCCCTGCATTGCCCATTCCACCATCACCCACCTCTTCACTCCCTCCTATACACACATATACACACAAAACCCACCAAGCTACACTTCGTCTGCTCAACAAACCCTCATCCTCCCACCCTTTCCACCCTCCAACTGTATGCTCATGTTGGCCGGGACATTTACGTACCTTCAAATTCTCTCCATTCGTCAAAAAGACTCATATTCAAATGTTGAGAGGAAAAAAAATAAATAAATGAATGAACATAAAAAAAAACATGCATAAAATGGGCGAATAATTTACTCAACATTTTTTCCGCACAAATGGGGAAAAAAATAATAATGAATTGAAACAATTTATGTGGTTAAGAGGAGCTTGATTCTACTTTGAAATGTAATGAGAGTTTTATTGAATTGAGAATGCACAAAAACTAAAATTATTTTTCACTCTAATAAAATGAAATAAATTAAATCTACAAAAACAAGTGTCCTGTACCATTATAATATAAATTTTCCCTTTTTTTTCCCCCATTGCACTGAGGATAAAAAAGGGGTGAAATGAACGTAATTATCAAATGAAAAGAAATATATTATAACCATGGAATGAAAACGTTTCATAAGAGTTCACTTTTCTTCATTTTCTTTTTATTATTATTATTTCACTCTCTTTATTCACTCAAACGAAATTAAAATGAAGATAATTATCAAGCGGAAAAAGTCAGTGAAAATTACACCGGTTCGTTGACGAAGTATAAAAGACAAAATTAACGAGATACGGTGACAAAAAAGAAACGGGGAGAAATATAAAAAATGGAAAAAGAAGAGTATGAAGAAGTGAATTGGAAGGAAAGAGCGAGAGAGAGAAAAAGGGAGGAAGTAGATAGATGAATGAATAAAGTGAGGAGGAAGAAATGAGGATGAGGAGGAGAGGCGTTTATATATACCTGCAAATGAATCAAAAGAGGGAATGAGAGAGGATTGAGGGGTTACGTGAAATCACGACAGACTCAACGCAATTAATCTCATGGTTGAAGTGGCTTTTCTCTCTCTCTCTCTCTCGTTTCCCAATGTGGAAAAGTATTGCTTACGCGTCTAAATTTATATTGGTCGAATAATAAGTGTGCATCATTGAATGGAGAATGAAGGGGAGAGCTTAATTGTGAATAAAAATGGAAGAATTCACGATTGATAAAAACATTGGGTGAATGGAGAATGATGAATAACTTGAAGTTTTTGGTTGAATAAACATTTTCACAGACGAGAAGACATCAATTGAATTTGATGATCATTGAATACATTTAAATACTGAAAATGTGATGATAAAATGTGGAAGAAAAAAAAAGGGAATGAGCGTGAAAAGGTTTTGAACTTGTTTATTGCCATTTCATGGTGTATGCTTGCTTGACTTTTTCAGTTGAATTACTTCGTGAATTTGAATTACGTGGAGTTTTGTGTGTAGGCGAATGCACTTGGTACAATTAAACATTGACGTCAAGTCAAGAGAACTCGTTTAATTGCAGTTGAAGATAACCTCTCTGTTTACTTTCCGAGAGTTTTCATTTCATTTAATTAATGAATGAATTGATGAATCTATTGAATAACATAATCAATGTCTATTTTTGTGAATCATTAAGGGGGGATAACCATGCAGAACCTTAAAAAAATCAATTTTTTTTTTGCTTTGAAAAATACTTTAATATGTCTAGAATCCGAAAAACTTGTTTTTCTCGAAACTTTTTTTTTCACTTTTTTTTTCGGTGCCAACGATTATTCAGAGACTATTCAACCGATCGGGCCAAAATTTTGCACACATTTTCAGAACATATAAGACGAGTCCGTAAACCTTCGAAAATTGAAAATTTCAAAAAATTAACTATTTTTTTAAATCAACGAAGAAGAAATTTTTTTTGAAATTTTTGACTGTTTTAATTTTACGTCTGCCATTTCTACAATTATTAACTTATTATCAAAAAAAGAGGTTTAGGGACTGACTACAGGGACTGACCGCATCTTTTTGGATTTCTGTTTCAGATCATTTTTCACGACGCCACTCTTGGCACCTTAAAAAAAAACGGTGTGACCATGTGGATTCATCGGACCATATCTCCATCAATTTTAAATATTTTTTCATTGCTAAAAATCGAAAATACTCTTCAGAATAGATATAATAAACTGTGAAAATTTCAGAAAGATCCATTCATTTCTTCCCCTTGGAAAAAATTCCCAAAAAAAGGCTCAATTTCGAGGCTCTACATGGTTGTCCCCCCTTAAATGGGAATCTCCTCATGAAGATCTTCATTTTTGTTTTACAAAAATAGTAATGAGAAACAATGAAAACAATTACTTATTATTAATTTGGATTACACAAAAATAAATAATTAATACACAGAGAAAATTTTTTTCTTAATTTAAGAATGTGCAGTCACTTAATTTAAGAATGGCAGGTCACTTAAATTAAGTGACTTTTCTCACTTAAATCAAGTGACTTTTTCTTTCTTAATTTGAGAAAGTAAAACTCACTTAAATTTAAGAATGGCAGGCCACTTAAATTAAGCGACTTTTCTCACTTAAATCAAGTAACTTTTTCTTTCTTAATTTAAGAAAGTAAAACTCACTTAAATTAAGTGACTTTTGTCACTTAAATCAAATGACTTTTTCTTTCTTAATTTAAGAACGTAAAACTCACTTAAATTAAGTGACTTCCCTCACTTAAATCAAGTGACTTTTCTCACTTAAATCAAGTGACTTTTTTTCTCGATTTAAGAAAGTAAAACTCGCTTAAATCAAGTGCGTTTTCTCACTTAAATCAAGTGACTTTTCTTTCTTAATTTAAGTGAACTGCACATTCTTAAATTAAGTGACTGCACATTCTTAAATTAAAAAAGCATTTTTCTCTGTGTAAAAGTAACAAGAATTTTATAAACTCTCGCACTCGTCCAATTTCACAGCGGAAAAAAAATATAAATAATAATAATAATGAGACGATTAATTGAATGTGAAGTGGAGGAGTGTAGGAGAGATTCAGTTGACGGTGGGGGGTTGGATTATATTCAGTGAGTGAATACGAGGATCATTCTCTTTGCAGCATCATGAAGTTTTGTCGCTCGCAATTAGAAGGATTAATTTACATACCATCGGATTAACCGTTGGTACCCCCCATGCATTATTCAGATGGGAATGCTAATGCAACGCGGCTGAATTAAAGTCAATAATTGAATGCTCCTCGCGGCGAAGGAAAGCTGGGCTTGATACTCTCCCTCTTTCCTTCTCTCTCTCTCGTCAACACATAATGAAAACGTTCTGTGTCCCGATGGGAATGGTTTGATTGAAAAAAACAAAAAAAAAAAAATCAAAGCAGGAAGATGAGTCCAGACGTACTTTACAGTGAAATGGATACTGAGAAAGAGTCCAACGACTCGAGAGAGATCTCCTTGCCTTGACGTTATTCCCCTTTTGCATCTACATTTTGTATACGTAACGAGACTTGCGGTCGACAATTGTTCGTCTCTGTTGCTTCGCTTCTCTCAGGTAAAATTATCTCTATTCACTTCTAGAGACACAAATAAATTATTTAAATTTGCATATTTATTCATTTGAATTTTAGACAGAGTGAAATCTCCTGTTTCCAAGGATTATAAAAAATGAAATGTTTATTTTTTTTCTGTTCGAATTATAAATTTTAACAATTGATTTTTCACTCATTGTACCATTTAAATTCTGATATAATTGTTTCATTTTAGTTTTTATGATTTTTATAATTACATTCCTTTTTTCATCGATCATTTAGACTCGACGAGTGTTGAGCGATGAGTCAAAGACTCCCGATCGCGCTCCATGGTGCATCTCGATTGCCGATGTTTGTGTGAGAAAGAAAAACATCTCAGCCAGAGACACGGTGGGAGTGCATTGCCGTCTTTGCAAGAAAAAAAAAATGCCCGGTTGGCAAAGGAGAGGTGGCATCTCGGGGGCCCTCGCAACGAGGGCCTCACCTCACTGGGCCCCTGAAGACACAACCGGTTTTCCACGTTGATGCCCAGGTGTTGGCAGATAAAGTCGGTTTAAAAAAGAGAGAAAAGAAAAAACAACCAGAGAAGTCGCTGATTCCAATCTCTAAAGGGCTGAAGAGAGGATCCGTATGTATCCCATTGAGGGGAAATATGTGTCGTGCCAAATAAGCATGAAATATAAGACAATTTTCTTTTCAATCTCTGCATTAGTAATTTTTCATAAATTGATAAAAAAAAAGTCACTGAGAGAAAAAACAAAAATTGTAATAAATCTAATTTATTTAATGTTTGCATTCAACAGTTTGTTGAAAATTGAAATTACACAGAGAAAAATGTTTTCTTAATTTAAGAATGTACAGTCACTTAATTTAAAAATGTGCAGATCACTTAAATTAAGAAAGTAAAGTCACTTGATTTAAGTGAGAAAAATCACTTGATTTAAGTGAGAAAAGTCACTTAATTTAAGTGAGTTTTACTTTCTTAAATTAAGAAAGAAAAAGTCACTTGATTCAAGTGAGAAAAGTCACTTAATTTAAGTGAGAAAAGTCACTTAATTTAAGTGACTATTACTTTCTTAAATTAAGAAAAAAAAAGTCATTTGATTTAAGTGAGAAAAGTCACTTAATTTAAGTGAATTTTACTTTCTTAAATTAAGAAAGAAAAAGTCACTTGATTTAAGTGAAAAAAGTCACTTAATTTGAGTGACTTTTACTTTCTTAAATTAAGAAAGAAAAAGTCACTTGATTTAAATGAGAAAAGTCACTTAATTTAAGTGACCTGCCATTCTTAAATTAAGTGACTGCACATTCTTAAATTAAGAAAATATTTTTCTCTGTGTAACACAAATGGAATCTCAAAGATTTCTTTTCATCCAAGTTGAAATGTATTTTCAATTAAATTGAAAGGAAATGGTGGGAAGATGAACAACATCACTTCGCACTTTGCCTCCGTTTCCATTCGTCTCTCCATTCCCCTCCTTCATCTCTCAGCACCAATCCTTATCCTCCAGAGGGATCATTTAACCAAGATAATTGCCAAACATTGTTTACCTTGTTAGTCAGTAGCTGACTGGTAAACTTCTCTTGGAGTTAATAAGCAGCCCCGAGTGCGAAGCAGTGTGTAAATTAGCGACTTCAATTTGTAAACGCTCGCGTGACTGGATACACAGTACTGTATCTATCCTAGCTCTCTACATTATAACATCCCGTATAGTGTAGAGGTTAAGGGTGGGGGGGATGTATGGGATACAGTTGGCTAAAGGTAAAGGAAGAGAAGGATGAGCATGGTTCATTCTATATAAACGTGCAAACTGTACAACAAACGGTAGAGACAGAGAGGGAAAGAGGAATAGTCAGCCACTGCGAAGACGCACGATCGATAACGAAACTCTTCTCTCTCTCTCTTCTTCTCACTTCTAGCCCAGTGCATTCATTCTCGCTCGAATACATAACCCTCCTTCCTCGCTCCCTCTCTCCTACCCTCTTTCCCTCTTGTGTGTGACTCTAACGGCGTGTGTCTACAAACTGTGTACAAATGATAGGGTCGGATGGAATCGCGAATCGATACTAATTTCCTTTAATCCAGCGAGCCCCTTTACCCGATGGGACACGTGATGCTTAGGTCGTGTATACAATTGCGGTTACTGGTCTCGTGTCAGCAGATTTAATGACAAAGCAGGACTCTCAGGTTTTTTTTCCCTCAATTTTACTTTAAACGTTTTGATTAATGTTTCTTTTTAAATCATTTCAATGCAGTATACTTTTGATTGCATAAAATTGTTCTGCAAAATGAAATACAATTGCATCGAGCATCTAAGATTGTAGCGGTAAGAGAATATGGAAATTTACTTACACAGAGGAAAATGTTTCCTTAATTTAAGAATGTGCAGTCACTTAATTTAAGAATGTGCAGGTCACTTAAATTAAGAAAGTAAAGTCACTTGATTCAAGTGAGAAAACTCACTTGATTTAAGTGAGTTCTACTCTCTTAAATTAAGAAAGAAAAAGTCACTTGATTTAAGTGAGAAAAGTCACTTAATTTAAGTGAGAAAAGTCACTTGATCTAAGTGAGAAAAGTCACTTAATTTAAGTGAGAAAAGTCACGTGATCTAAGTGAGAAAAGTCACGTGATCTAAGTGAGAAAAGTCACTTAATTTAAGTGAGTTATACTTTCTTAACTTAAGAAGAGAAAAGTCACTTGATTCAAGTGAGAAAACTCACTTGATTTAAGTGAGTTCTACTCTCTTAAATTGAGAAAGAAAAAGTCACTTGATTTAAGTGACCTTTACTTTCTTAAAATAAGAACGAAAAAGTTACTTGATTTAAGTGCGAAAAGTCACTTGATCTAAGTGAGAAAAGTCACTTAATTTAAGTGAGTTATACTTTCTTAAATTAAGAAGGGAAAAGTCACTTGATTCAAGTGAGAAAAGTCACTTGATTTAAGTGAGAAAAGTCACTTAATTTAAGTGACCTGCCATTCTCAAATTAAGAAAACATTTTTCTCTGTGTATTTGTTTAATTGCTACAGTGTGTTCGAATCCACGAAAAATTGAAACTGAAATTATAATTCATAAATTAATGTGATCTTGCGGAATTATAATTATATATATATATAAGAAGACAAAAATTCTGAATCAGATTTTTCTCACAATAGAAATTGCATTTTTCAAAAAAAAATTTCATTAAAATTTTCCATTTTTCCCTCTAGTTGAGCAAATAATTACTGCAGTAATTTCGATTATCCATGTGACTGATAAAGAAAAATGAAAAAAAAATCAGGATAGACATGACTATAAATTAAAATGAATCAGCAATAAATTGAATTCCTTTATCTTATTAACTCTTACAGGCAATAATTGCAACGACACACAGTGTTACTTACATACACAGCTCAAAGGTGTACTTCCCTGCCTTCTCTCCCTCTCTCTCTCTCTCTCCGTTAAACTACGTAGATTCAACGGATAAGTAGCGGTATAAAGGATCCCCCTCGTGTGTTTCAGCATTGCTACCGTGGCCGCAATAAATTTCACGACAGGATTCAACTTTACCACACGATATAGGTAGAACCGCGGGTAGAGAAGTTTTCTTTCCCTGTTTATCTTTTAACAGTTTATTTTCTCTCATACCAGTTCAAACGTTAGTAGTTGACAGTTGCTGGATTATTGATCAGAGGGGAAAATCGAAGCGAGGTGAAGAAATGAGATTGACTAAGTAAGAAATGGAAAAGAATTAAAAAAGTCTCAACTGTTTGCCCTTGGTTGGATTTTTATCTCACTCAATCTCACTTACCAATCGCGGTATTTTCTTCTTCAGCCCCCACTTCTCTCCCCTGCATCGCTGCTCCCTCACAGGCATACCGCAATACATTTAGCCAGCAATCAACGTCGCCTGAAGGGAGGACGCGTGCTTTAAATACACTACTTGAAATAAAAAACCGAATCCCCTTTTTTTCCAACTAATTTTCTATCAATAAAGACATTTTACCGTATGAATTTTTTTTTTCATAAATTTTGAAAGATTAAAATTTTTCTAATTTGCCAAAATTTTCTTAAATGAAAATTTCATTATTCAGATAAATTTATTGATCCAATTCAATTGCAAAACTTAGAAGAATTAATTTTAAGAGTGATGGAAATTGAAAGATCTAAATGAATTAAATGAATTAAATTTTTAGTCATCGTCTCCTGGGTAATTAAGTAGAGTTGGAATTGAGCGAACAACGTTGAGTATATTTTCAGTATTTCATGGATTATTCTCGCTAGATTCACTCTGGATAGAAACGCGTGAATTACAAGAGGCGAAAGAGAGAGAAGAGAGTGTCAGTGTTGGCAGACACAGACTCGTCTCGTTCCTTGGGGCTTTTAATTAATGCAGGACTCGAATGGATACCCTTCTCGTACCTCTAGTCGATCATCTATATTTCCATTCATGTTTCCATCCCTAATTCCTCTTTCTTCATTTATTCATCCAATCAATTCACAGTATAGAATATCAATTGAGTTCTATACATGTTTGGACGAAAGATACACAGAGAAAAATGTTTTCTTAATTCAAGAATGTGCAGTCACTTAATTTAAGAATGTACAGGTCACTTAAATTAAAAAAGAAAAGTCACATGATTTAAGTGAGAAAACTCACTTGATTGAAGTTAGTTTTACTTTCTTAAATTAAGAAAGAAAAAGTCACTTGATTTAAGTGAGTTTTACTTTCTTAAATTAAGAAAGAAAAAGTCACTTAATTTAAGTGAGGAAAGCCACTTGATTTGAGTGAGAAAAGTCACTTAATTCAAGTGACCTGCCATTCTTAAATTTAAGTGAGTTTTACTTTCTCAAATTAAGAAAGAAAAAGCCACTTGATTTAAGTGAGAAAAGTCACTTGATTTAAGTGACTTTTACTTTCTTAAATTAAGAAAGAAAAAGCCAATTGATTTAAGTGAGAAAAGTCACTTGATTTAAGTGACTTTTACTTTCTTAAATTAAGAAAGAAAAAGCCACTTGATTTAACTGAGAAAAGTCACTTAATTCAAGTGAGTTTTACTTTCTTAAATTAAGAAAGAAAAAGTCACTTGATTCAAGTGAGAAAAGTCACTTAATTTAAGTGACTTTTATTTTCTTAAATCAAGAAAGAAAAAGTCACTTGATTTAACTGAGAAAAGTCACTTAATTTAAGTGACCTGCCATTCTTAAATTTAAGTGAGTCTTACTTTCTCGAATTAAGAAAGAAAAAATCACTTGATTTAATTGAGAAAAATCACTTAATTTAAGTGACCTGCTATTCTTAAATTGAGAAAACATTTTTCTCTGTGTAGTAAAAAAAGCGCTTTAAAAAACCAAACTACGTTGAATAATTATAAAAATTCCACCAATCTATTTCAATGCTTAATTAATTAATTTAGCAATAACCGTTTTATTTGATGTCAAGGGTTAGATGGAACGGATTTAGTACGGTATGAGAGCCCCTGTAACCCGTGGCTGCCGCCAACCGAGACGTAGTCCCCCCACAGACATGCGAAAGAGAAGAGGAGGCAAAAGAAGATATAAAAAAATGTAAGAGACTGCACAAGAGTAGACCACACTCTGGAGGAGCTTTCTCGTTTTGCTCTAGGTCTCTGTCTCCTTTCGTATTAAATTAAATGTCTTACACGCGAGTAAGACAGAGAAAAGAGTTTTGAAAAACAAATGATACAGAAAGAGTAGAATGAAGAAGAAGAGGTACACAGAGAGTGTACGAAGAATAAAAAGGAGAAGCGTTAGGGGTCAAGGTGCCGCTCTGTTGCCGCTTCTCTTTCTTGGCTTTAGCCTCCACTTGACGAGGATAAAACGAACATTAGGATGATTGGATTAGTCCCAATTTGAAGTCGTTAATTGACACTCCACAAGAAGAAAAAAAAACTAGAGTGATTGACGAAGAAAAAGGAGCTTTCAAAGGACTTTACAGCAATTCAACAAATATTTGAACGAATTTTTTGAGGGTAATGCATCAAAGTTTAATGGGGAGGAAGGGAATTATGAAAAGTGACTGAATTTTCATTGCGACAGTTTTTGTAGCGTTATCTCGGAATTTGAGAGAGATAGAATAATCGCTCAAAAGAAAAATATAGAAATTTTTCCAGCTGCCACATTTTTGCAATGTTCTGTGAAAATACACAGAGAAAAATGTTTTCTTAATTTAAGAATGTGCAGTCACTTAATTTAAGAATGACAGGTCACTTAAATTAAGTGACTTTTCTCACTTAAATCAAGTGGCTTTTTCTTCCTTAATTCAAGAAAGTAAAACTCACTTAAATTAAGTGACTTTTCTCACTTAAATCAAGTGACTTTTCTCACTTAAATCAAGTGACTTTTCTCACTTAAATCAAGTAACTGTTTCTTTCTTAATTTAAGAAAGTAAAAGTCACTTAAATTAAGTGACTTTTCTCACTTAAGTCAAGTGACTTTTTCTTCCTTAATTCAAGAAAGTAAAACTCACTTAAATCAAGTGACTTCTCTCACTTAAATTAAGTGACTTTTTTCACTTAAATCAAGTGACTTTTCTCACTTAAATCAAGTAACTGTTTCTTTCTTAATTTAAGAAAGTAAAAGTCACTTAAATTAAGTGACTTTTCTCACTTAAGTCAAGTGACTTTTTCTTCCTTAATTCAAGAAAGTAAAACTCACTTAAATTAAGTGACTTCTCTCACTTAAATTAAGTGACTTTTCTCACTTAAATCAAGTGACTTTTGCTTTCTTAATTTGAGAAAGTAAAAGTCACTTAAATTAAGTGACTTTTCTTACTTAAATCAAGTGACTTTTTCTTTCTTAATTTAAGAAAATAAAACTTACTTAAATCAAGTGAGTTTTCTCACTTAAATCAAGTGACTTTTCTTTCTTAATTTAAGTGACCTGCACATTCTTAAATTAAGTGACTGCACATTTTTAAATTGAGAAAACATTCTTCTCTGTGTAAAATTGATTCATCTCATTGTATCGTCATCATAATACAAACATTCATTGATTTCAATCACTTCAAATTATTTCAAAATATTATCACAACTAATGGAAATACTTCAATTCAATAAATGTTATAATAATGAAAATTTTTCCCGATTATTTTAAACGATTACACAATGGTACAATGAAGGGTTACCAGTCATGGCAACCTAGTTTCACAATTTCCTTTACTGTGATATTCTCAAGCTCAGTAGTTTTTGAAATAAAAAGGGTTTACACGCGACCTCTCGTGTCACGAGGCAGTCACAGAATGAAGTACATAAGCCCCTCTCCCTCCTTTTTTCCTCTACCTGTTCAAACGACAAATACAAATGCAGACACAATCTAACAATAGCCCAGAAGAAAAATGTAACAAGAGAGATTTTTGTTATTTTTCTCTATTAAAATGTTTTTTTTTTCCTCTCACTGTTGCATTTTTCTCTTCTTTTCTTTACTTTTCCGAGCTTTTATATTCTCAACTTTCTTCTTCCTTTATTTCCAACACTCGCTATTTCTTTTACAATATTCTTACAATTTGGAGTTTACCTTAAGGTATTGAAGTGCGTCGAGCTCACTTCGACTCTCGACGAAGCCAAATTCAACGAGATAAAGTGCTCGGGGATGGAAGACGAAGCAACTCGACTTATATATTGGTAGAAAATGGTTACTGGAAAGAGCGAGCAAGAGAGGAGTTAGAAGAAGAGGGCAAAATTAAGGTGAAGTAGTAAAGGTAGATGCGTTATCGATTTTGGCATACCAGACATGCTGCTTTCTTGGCGATAATTCGCCGAGTTGGATCTACGGGCCAAGAGTTGGAAACTTTAACCGAAAAGCTAACAACGCGCACACTTGTACTACTGAATTTAGTCGTTCATCTCTCTCTCTCTCTCTTACTGCCATTCTCGTCTATTCATATTCTATATATCTCGCAATCTCTCGTCCTCGTTTTACACAGTTTTAGTTTACATTTTAGGATGAGTGGAAGATTAAGGGTATCTTGGTGCACTTCCGACATTTAGGCATCGTAAATTTGGGTCGAATCCAGAAAGGCGTTTTTGGAATTTGGCTAAAACCTCCAGGGACAACACGATCAGCTATCATGCTGGATAATTAATTGTTTTTAGAGAATTTTTGATGGTTTTGGATGGATTCGCATACACAGAGTTGTTAGTTATATATTCGAGAAATACAGAGAGTCGAAATTTTAATTGAAAATTTTCAAATAAATTATTTTTTTCATCTGCAAATAGAAAACTTCGATTTTCTACATTAATCATATAGTTTTATCTTAGATACAATCAAGAGATATTGCTGATGATTAACGTTCTTCCATGAAACTGGAGGTAAAAGAGAATGGGAGGAGTTAATTCGTTCGATTGATTTAATTCATCAATTTCTTTATGCAATAATATGAGATTTCAACAACTATAAGCTGAATAAGATAGAGTTTAAATTAGAAATGTAAAATGACGGTCAATTTTGAAATTGGTCAGGTCAGGCGTCAATTGACCATTTCGTGACCATTCCTGACTTGACCGCAATTTTCGTTGAAAATTTACCGTCGAAAATTCAAATGGTCAGTCAGGAGAAATAAATGTCAAAATCCATCTATATAGATGAAAATTGACCGTCAATTTTATTTTTGGTCATTTTTTGTCATTTTTATGATTTTTCTTAAATTCAATGGAAATACTCAAAGAATCATTCATTTCCAAAAGTGCAGTATTTCTCATTTTTGGTAGAATATCGGCGATTGAAAAACCCAATTGAAGAATAACGAACCACAATCTGTAATGAAATCCAGCTATATAGATGGAAAATGACCGTCAATTTGTTCTTTGGTCATTTTTTTTGTCACTTTTAGTAGAATGATATTTTTGAAGAGGAAAAGACTTATTAAATTTGAATACAATATCACAGGAATATTCTTTTATTTTCTCAACAAATCGTAAACTCTGCATAAATTCTGCACTTATCCTAACAGATTCAGTTTACTCTTCTCTTACAGATAGAGATATATCTCCGTAACGTTCTATCATATTACTTTCATCCTGAATGTTCTTGACTCCAGTCAGTCTCAAATATAATGACTTTGATTAATACACAAAAGAAGAGGTCCAGAAAAGAAAATCATCAGCTCTATTTAGATGGAATCTGACCGTCAAAACCATTTCTGGTCAATTTTCTGACTCACGATTTGGTCATTTTTTTTGACCAAAATGGTCAGTCATTGCCAATTGGTCATTGACGGTCAATTGTCCGGTCAAATGATCGGCACTTTTGTGTTGCATCACTAGTTTAAATACTCAAGTAGTGTACGTGAACGTCTATAGCCCGAAATTTCCGTTAAAGTGATGTCACGAAATAAATAATAATAATAAATACAAGATCGATAAAATCAAATACTGTAGAATTGGCAGATTTTCGCAGGGAACTGAAATATGAAACTGAATGTGAAATAAGGAAGAGTGTAAAAAAGTCGTAAGACTCATTTCTGCGCAATGAGATGAAATGGAAGAGTCGATTATGTTTCAAAGTGTTACCTAACTTGGCACCTGTATAAAATTCCCTCAGGACGTTACGAACCAGCGAGCAATTTCCCGCCGAGCCCTGACGCCTCAACGAGACTACAAGAAAATGGCAACGGTTGAATAATATCTTGTGTTTTTCCGTATTATTTTGTTTTTCAAAGAATTAAAAAAAAAATAAAGATATATACCAGCCAATAAACTCAAAGTGTACAACACAACACAGATTCTGTTCTTCCTAACGAGCCTGTAAAACCACCCATCATGTATATATGTAAACTGATAATGATAATACACGTAGCTAGAGACCGGTTGTCGTCTCTTTTTATTTTTCATGAAAGAGAAGAGGAGGTGAGTAAAAAAAGAAGGAGGATATGAGGCAAGAGAAATAAGTGTAAGTCCGAGTGTTGGGTATGAAGAACTTAACTGCACTCTGTGATGATGAGAAGTGAGGGCCTTATTGCATGGTTCTTGTAATATACTGCATCGTCCGGAAATGAGGCAGAGAAAATTCGTGTGTGAGAGATTCATACTCATTACACAGAAAAAAATGTTTTCTTAATTTAAGAATGGCAGGTCACTTAAATTGAGTAACTTTCCTCACTTAAATCAAGTGACTTTTCTCACTTAAGTCAAGTGACTTTTCTCACTCAAATCAAGTGACTTTTCTCACTTAAATCAAGTGACTTTTTCTTTCTTAATTTAAGAAAGTAAAACTCACTTAAATTAAGTGACTTCTCTCACTTAAATTAAGTGATTTTTTCACTTAAATCAAGTAACTTTTTCTTTCTTAATTTAGGAAAGCAAAAGTCACTTAAATTAAGTGACTTTTCTCACTTAAATCAAGTGACTTTTTCTTTCTCAATTTAAGAAAGTAAAACTCACTTAAATTAAGTGACTCCTCTCACTTAAATTAAGTGACTTTTCTCACTTAAATCAAGTAACTTTTTCTTTCTTAATTTAAGAAAGCAAAAATCACTTAAATTAAGTGACTTTTCTCACTTAAATCAAGTGACTTTTTCTTTCTTAATTTAAGAAGTTAAAAGTCACTTAAATTAAGTGACTTCTCTCGCTTAAATTAAGTGACTTTTCTTACTTAAATCAAGTAACTTTTTCTTTCTTAATTTAAGAAAGCAAAAGTCACTTAAATTAAGTGACTTTTCTCACTTAAATTAAGTGACTTTTCTCACTTAAATTAAGTGACTTTTCTCACTTAAATTAAGTGACTTTTCTCACTTAAATCAAGTAACTTTTTCTTTCTTAATTTAAGAAAGCAAAAGTCACTTAAATTAAGTGACTTTTTCTTTCTTAATTTAAGAAAACATTTTTCTCTGTGTAAATATGATTTTTAATTTTTTTTTTTTTTTCGAGAAAAAAAATCATAAAAATTTTCCAGTATAGTCTAGTGATAATAATTTTCATAAGAAATTATTGAAAGCAATATTTCCTGGATCCTTTCGTTTTCTTTAAACCAAGTATATATCATTTTTTGGTCGTTCTAAAAATCATCGTCTTCAATTTATTTTCTCTTTGCTATCAAGATTTAAAGTACCGTTATAAAAGAAAAATATGATGGAATATGGAGCATCCAGTGGGGTGCCACCTTCGTAGTATGAAAAGAAGCGCAGCTGTTCGACTGATTTATTTGCGCGTTATCACGTGAAAGAAGTGAGATTGTTCCATAGAGAAAGAAAGAAATAATAATATAAAACGATGGAGAGAAGAGAAGGAGTAAATCTTGAAAGAGAAAAGAGTGGAAGTGAAGGCGGGTTGAACGTCCCTCTGGTTCGAATATAAATAGCGTCTCGACGTCCTCTTTACTTCTTCTTCGTTTGGCTGTTTTATCTTAGTTTTATTTTCACCCTGCCTTTCAATTTTATTTATTCATTTTCTTTTATTTCTTTTGTAATAGGACAGTAGATTGGCAGCTAGGTGTCAGTGGCAATTAAACGAAATTGAAATGGCAATGCCATGAAGAAAGTCAAAGGATCGCTAAGTCACGCGTTTGATCAGAAAACTCGTGTAAAAAAAGAAAAAAAGTCTCTTGGACTATTCACGATTTTTCTGGGATTCTTTTTAATCTAATTCCATTTACATTTTTTTCTTTTTTACTCTTTCCTCTTCATGTAACCTCTCTTTATACGGTAATTCTTCAGCATTGAATTCTATCGACGCTTATTCGATTCAAACGCAAGTCTTCCTCTTTACAGGATTATCCTACTGGATTTGAAATTAAAGGAAAAAAAAAAGAAAATTAAAAAAAAAAAGTCTTTATGAGAAAAGAAGTGGAAAGCTCTGGAGCTCGCAGATAGCGAATGAAATGGTGAAATTAGATTTCCAACTGGGCGGAAGTCGACGTACCTCTCAAAAAACTAAAATCAACCGGAAGTTAATCCCTTTTGCGTTTCCTTCATCATTTTCTCTTTCATTTGATAAAGGTAGACGAATTCATCGAGTTGAAGTGAGTGAGAGGAAAATTTTAGTTTCAGATCGCCATCTTTTTTATGTTGAGAGAGATAGAGAAGAGGCAAAAAAGCCTCCAGGCTTCAGTACTTCCCCCCCCCCCCCCCCCATTTTGCTTCTACTGAAGATGAGTTTAAACTGGGAGGAGAGGAGTGCACAGCCAAGGGTATCATCTACGGACGTAATTAGAATCTACTTCGTGGAAATAACTCTGCAGTTGGCTTTTCCGTTTTTTTTTTTTTTATTTCATTTTTCTTACATTGAGTTGGAAATTTGTGCGATTTCATATGGATTTACTGTGAGACAAATTTGGCAATTGATGGCGATAAGTGATCTGAGAAAAATAATCAAGAAAGTTATTAAAGTGTTTCGGAGGAGAGATAAGTATGCAATCAAAGAATAGATTAAAAATTGCTTCATTGAGAAGATATAAGGACGATATTGGTAGATTGAGGAAGAAAAATCATCAATTAAACGATAGATCGATAAAAATTATCGTACCGTTGTATTTTTTCACTCTGTGAAATAAAATGAGTTTCCATTTTTTCAAATTGCTTCTGCGACCGGTTTCTGATCGATATTTCTTTTCTGCCGTCACCATTGGATCAACAATGAACATTAATTGTGATAAAAAAATTGTTGCATTGAATCTCAACTAACAAATAGTGAAATGCGTAGAAATTTACTTCAGCTCAAATACTCTGAATGTTTATAATGAAATTGAAAAATTTACACAGAGAAAATTTTTTTCTTAATTTAAGAATGTGCAGTCACTTAATTTAAGAATGGTAGGTCACTTAAATTAAGTGACCTTTCTCACTCAAATTAAGTGACTTTTCTCACTTGAATCAAGTGACTTTTTCTTTTTTAATTTAAGAAAGTAAAACTCACTTAAATTAAGTGACTTTTCTCACTTAAGTCAAGTGACTTTTCTCACTTAAATCAAGTAACTTTTTCTTTCTTAATTTAAGAAACCAAAAGTCACTTAAATTACACAGAGAAAAATGTTTTCTTAATTTAAGAATGTGCAGTCACTTAATTTAAGAAGGGCAGGTCACTTAAATTAAGTAACTTGTCTCACTTAAAACAAGTGACTTTTCTCACTTAAATCAAGTGACTTTTTCTTTCTTAATTTAAGAAAGTAAAAGTCACTTAAATTAAGCGAGTTTTCTCACTTAGATCAACTGATTTTTTCTTTCTTAATTTAAGAAAATGAAACTCACTTAAATCAAGTGAGTTTTCTTTCTTAATTTAAGTGATCTGCACATTCTTGAATTAAGTGACTGATCATTCTTAAATTAAGTGACTGCACATTCTTAAATTAAAAAAACATTTTTATCTGTGTAAGTTACTTTTCTCACTTAAATCAAGTGACTTTCTTTCTTAATTTAAGAAATTAAAACTCACTTAAATCAAGTGAGTGTTCTCACTTAAATTAAGTGACTTTTCTTTCTTAATTCAAGTGACCTGCACATTCTTAAATTAAGTGACTGCACATTCTTAAATTAAGAAAGCATTTTTCTCTGTGTATATGAATGGAGTAAATGTGATTTTCATGAGACAATTGATCGGTAAATTCTCACTTATATTCTTTTAACGCTTGGATAATTGCTGAGGATAAATCGCCCACGCCTGAGACAGTAAACAATGCGATAATTGATGCATGCCGGGACATAGAGACCTCGGGAAGGCAAAATAAAAGACCTCGCCTCTTTCTCTCTCTTTCCCTTTCTTGTTCGTTAGATAAAGGCTGAAATGAGGATGAAAAAGGAAGTTTTAACGTCCTAGATTGAGAGAGAGGGCGCTTGGATAGTATTGGAGAAAAGGCTGACGAGGATGGGCACAGTGAGTGGAAAAAGAAGAGTAGAATGAAGACGAAGTGGAAGTTTTGTGAGGTTCTTTGGCGTACGGCCAAGTGACGGGGGTCGTTAGTGCCTCTGGGCTTTTCTTCAGGTAAAAGGGAGGCCTCGGGGTTGGATGCATCGGACTATAGACAACGGTGCAATATATATGATGACACGATTGTTTTCGTGAATTTATTTCTGAAACAATTGCGATTTCGCCAATTGTGTCATTTTTGGGATTGTACTTTTTTTTTGGCTTTCTTTTCTTTCTTAGATAAAACAATGTCGAGTGAATGAGGAGAATTGAGAAAAAAAAGATTTATTCATTTCCATAGAATTTTTTGTGCGGAGATTCACAGAGAAAATTTTTTTCTTAATTTAAGAATGTGCAGTCACTTAATTTAAGAATGGCAGGTCACTTAAATTAAGTGACTTTTCTCACTTAAATTAAGTGACTTTTCTCACTTAAATTAAGTGACTTTTCTCACTTAAATTAAGTGTCTTTTCTCACTTAAATTAAGTGACTTTTCTCACTTAAATCAAGTGACTTTCTTTCTTAATTTAAGAAAGTAAAACTCACTTAAATCAAGTGACTTTTCTTTCTTAATTTAAGTGACCTGCACATTTTTAAATTAAGTGACTGCACATTCTTAAATTAAGAAAGCATTTCTCTCTGTGTTGAGTCACTTTGAGCTTTAGATTATTCGCGGAGGACGTTCATTGATTTCAACGGAGTCTCGGTGAAATTAATCGCAAGTTAAATGAGGAAGAAACCGGTTGATAACCACTGAGCGCCACTGCGAAAAGACAGAGGGAGCCCTCCTCTTGTCTCTTTCTCTCCCTGTGCCTCTCGTTCTGGTGGGGGTCAGATGTCACACGGTGACTCACCGTGGCGGTACACACGAGCTCAGACGCCCGGCAGGAAAAAAAAACACATTAAAAGAATTAAAGAGAAAAGGAAGTGGCAACGTCAAATAGCGTACTGATCCAAGAGTGTCTATATTTGCGTAGACCACTGTCGTGAACACATTGGTAGCAGACAGGTGGAAACAGATGATCGGTACTTTTCAGCTACTTACTTAAGCACACACAAGTCCCTCTCTCTATTCTATTCATTGATTTCTATTTTTCAGCTTTTTTTTTCTTTCTTCTTCTCTGTGTAGCCTACCAAAGTAGGCTAAAGTTTATTCACACCGTTACTGGTAATGCGATACAATTACCACGAGATTTTTCATAATATTGAAAATAACAGTAATTCAAGCTGATCTTTTCAGCAACAAATATTATTCCCACTTTCATTTCTTTTTTAATTATTAAACAATTAAATCAATAAATTATTGTGAAATGTTTCATGAAAAATTTACGAGAAACGATGAAAAAACTGAAACGTTCAAATATAATAAATAGAAAAATTAAACCAATCATATCAATGCTTTCACCCTAACATTACTTTTTATTTTCCTACCCCCTCCCCATTATTTCTTCATCTTTTTATACGCTTTTTTTTTTTATTATTTCTCTTAATAAAAAGCAGTCGCGTGTGCATGAAGCCAGAACGACAGCAGTGCTTTGGTTCAAGAGTCCAAGCCGGTTCCAGGTAAAAGGCCGCGGCAACCGCCTCCTCACTCTCGTCGTATCGCGCTGTTGCCGGCTTCACTTCTACCACCCGAGTATTAAAGTCGGAAGAAAATAATAAAAAGAACACAAAATACAAGTAAAAAGGCAGAAAGTTACTCATGCCCTCTTTCTCAGTCACACGAGATTGGATAGCTCACCGATGTCCAAGCACACCTCCACTAACGGATGTTCCTCGACTACCAAGTCGAGCCTCCTCTCTTCTTTTTATTGTTTTTAAATTATCTTTTTTCTCTCTTCTGTTGAGCCATACTCGTTGAAAATTACACTCTGTTTCTCGCTTTTTTCCCGATCCTTTCCCCACCATTACGTGAATTTAACCCGAAAACGCCAATGGCATTGCCCCAACGAGACTCCTCTCTCTCTCAATGGCCGTTTAACGATCCACCGGCGTTTTCTCGCGATTCATTGAATTGTCAATGAATGAACCTGGCGGGATTATAACCCATCGTAACACCGATGACTGGTTATTCATAGCCGCCACAATCAATATCCATCAACATTTTTTAAAATGATTTCTATCAGCTTATTTCAGAATTTTTTTTCCTATTTTAGGTGATCTATTTTGCAACTATGAAGAAATAGTTTCTTGAAGAATTGCTGAAATGGCAAACAGGAAGAACTATTTTAATTTCCATTTTGGATTATTAGTTTTTCCTAAATATCTTCGAATTCAAGCGAAATAAAGAAGTTTTTGGAATATCCTGCTTTGTAGCTCTTCTTTTTCTCAATGAAAAAAAGCTTTTGTACAAATGTCGATTGCAAATTTGACTACATTTCTTATATAGAGAAAAATGTTTTCTTAATTTAAGAATATGCAGTCACTTAATTTAAGAATGTGCAGGTCACTTAAATTAAAAAAAAAAAGTCACTTGATTTAAGTGAGAAAACTCACTTGATTTAAGTGAGTTTTACTTTCTTAAATTAAGAAAGAAAAAGTCACTTGATTTAAGTGAGAAAAGTCACTTGATTTAAGTGAGAAAAGTCACTTAATTTAAGTGACTTTTACTTTCTTGAATTAAGAAAGAAATAGTTACTTGATTTAAGTGAGAAAAGTCACTTGATTTAAATGAGAAAAGTCACTTAATTTAAGAATGGCAGGTCACTTAAATTAAGAGAGAAAAGTCACTTGATTTAAGTGAGAAAAGTAACTTAATTTAAGTGACTTTTACTTAATTAAATTAAGAAAGAAAAAGTTACGTGATTTAAGTGAGAAAAGTCACTTAATTTAAGTGAGTTTTACTTTCTTAAATTAAGAAAGAAAAGGTTACTTGATTTAAGTGAGCAAAGTCACTTAATTTAGGTGACTTTTACTTTCTTAAATTAAGAAAGAAATAGTTACTTGATTTAAGTGAGCAAAGTCACTTGATTTGAGTGAGAAAAATCACTTAATTTAGGTGAGTTTTACTTTCTCAAATTAAAAAAGAAAAAGTCACTTGATTTAAGTGAGAAAAGTCACTTAATTTGAGTGAGTTTTACTTTCTTAAATTAAGAAAGAAAAAGGCACTTGATTTAAGTGAGAAAAGTCACTTAATTTAAGAATGGCAGGTCACTCAAATTAAGTGACTGCACATTCTTAAATTAAGAAAACATTTTTCTCTGTGTAGATTCCAATATTTTTCATTGCGAGAAGAATATCTTCATCTCAGAACCAAAATGATGTAGGTGCTGTGGTTATATATAGCACTCACGTTACTTCATTTCTGAGGTAACGATATGATATTAAAATGTACTGGAAAATCAACGAAAGTTCATCAATACATTTTTTTGTAGCTCATGAAATTCTTTACTCAATTTAGAGACATTTGCAAAAAAATCTGCACATCATTTTCGAAATTATCCTAGCCCACCATTTCACTGACAAATTATTGTGCGAAAAAATGTATTAATCCTAACTGAATTCTCTAAGAAAGTGTGAACTGACTTTAAAACTGCCCTAAAAATTTTACAGAGTCAATGTAACATATTGAATAGAGAAATATTGAGAAAAATTTTATGCATCCACATCGAAGAAACTTCCATGAAATAAAATAAAAAAAAGGGATTCTCACGTAGTTAGAAGTATGTAGATACTTTGAATTCAAACTTTATATCCGTCTTCTTTAAAACTACCGCATATAGGATCAATTCAGCTTTACCAAACGGTCTTGCTTAACCCGTCACAGAAAACTGCAGACAGTGAGGTAATCCGTAGACTACCGGGTAAAGGGGTTAGTGTTTGTCTTTTCTATGAGACAAGATCAAATGCTCAAGATACTTATTCAATCTCATATAACTTTGTGATTTTCAATAATAAACTCCCAAAGAATTCGTTGACTAGAAAAACTTTTTTCCAATCATTTTACTATGATAATACAAGTGAGAAAGTCTAAATTCAATTACGTATTGTCAATAGTTCAATGAACTTAATCTTATCGATGGTATAATTATAAATCCAGACGAGAATTAGAAGAAAAAAAAAAAAAAGAGATGACTAGGTCAAGAGAATGGAATTGTACTGATAATGGAACCTTGAGAAAATTATTATCAGCTCAACTTCACATTGTTGGCGATAAAGGTAGAACAATAAATGCTTATACGTATAGGCTTATCGGTTTGGCATTAACAGGAGAATACACGAGAAATGTGAATAATGCCAACATGTAATTTCGCTCTCTCACTTGTGGCACTATTTGATCAGATTATTCTCGTTCAGTATTCTTCCATTATTCGAGCGAAAATTCATATCTATCCAATTATGCTATTTATTCATATGTAATTATTTTTAGAGGATGAATTTTTGTCTTATCTTGAATGTAAGAAAGTAGATGAAGTTTTCAGATTTCATAATGGTAAAAAGGGAGTAGTTGTCACTGAAAAGTGCTACGACCCCCATGAGAAAATATATATTTGTCTATATGTGTCAGAATATATGTCGATATATTTCAGTCACCAAATATATATGTCATATATGACTCATATAAAATACGATTTATATTCCTCTTTCATCTCTTAATAATATATAAAAAATATACTAAAAATATGTCATTGCAAGTCGATGACATATATGTTGGAATATACTTTCAATAAATATTTTGACATATATGATTATCATATAAATGCTCATACATATTATTTATATCATATAATGGTCGTTTTCAGCTGTGAGTGATATATTTCAATGTATATAACTATTATATGCATCATGTGAGTGAACAATCCATTTAGCCTAAACCAGTAGCAATGACCTGGCATGGTAATAAAAAAAATTTTCTGCATGGTTTCTATATATCCCTTTGATTTCATCACATCGCACTTGACAGAATAAATGAGCATATACATTTTATTTCTTCACTGCTGAAATTTTTTTCCAAAAAATTTCAGAATAACCTTGTCATTTTTTTTGCTTCTGAGTAGTCAACTCAATGTTTGTATGTCAGTGTAGAATATCCTTGATTTTCCGATAAAATTCTTGTTATATAGAATTTTTTCACAGAGTATGCTACAAAGTTTAAATTGAGATATCAATTTAGTAGTAAAGTGATAAATGAAGATAAGCCGAAAAATCACGAGTAGCTTATTTTAAGTTTACACACAGAAAAATGTTTTCTTAATTTAAGAATGTGCAGTCACTTAATTTAAGAATGTGCAGGTCACTTAAATTAAGAAAGAAAAAGTCACTTGATTCAAGTGAGAAAAGTCACTTAATTTAAGTGAGGAAAGTCACTTAATTTAAGTGAGTTTTACTTCCTTAAATTAAGAAAAAAAAAGTTAGTTTCATTTAAGTGAGAAAAATCACTTAATTTAAGTGACTTTTACTCTCTTAAATTAAGAAAGAAAAAATCACTTGATTTAAGTGAGAAAAGTCACTTAATTTAAGTGACCTGCCATTCTTAAATTAAGAAAATATTTTTCTCTGTGTAGCTACGGAAACGATGAGATTTAGGATAATTTATCAAAAAATTGGTTTGGAGTTTCTGAATGTTTCTGGATAAAAAAATGTCATGAGTTCAAAGTTATTCGGAAAAGAAACGACATGTGATTTTTCAACGTGTTTCACTCTACCACTCTACCAATCAACTAAACTTGGAGAAGTATATAAAAATAGCATCGGCAGTATTCAAAATAATTTCAATAAAGAAATTAAAAAAGATATATATATATACATATAAAAGACAAGAAGTCAGGAAATCTCGCGGAAGCCATCGATCTTGCAAAAGCCACTCACTAGGTTTATTCGTGGAAGACTAACGTCGACGGAAATACATTCTGGCTGTTTCATTCAGAGAGCCACTGAATACATCTGCGCAAGAGAGTTTTGTACAACGCGCCAAAAGAGAGGTTTAAAAGCCAAACGAATGAATACAATCGAGGTGAAAAAAAAAACAAAATTGAAAGATAGAGAGAATTGAGTAGATGGAGCTACGTAATGAGGACGACGTTATTCATACGATTCAGTAAGGAAGTGGTGCACCCGAGATTTATCGTTTAATGTTCTCTAGAATAAACTGCATTATCCTGTAGTCACAATCGATGCTCTCTTTTGAATTTCCTTATTGAATCATTCATTACTTTATTCATTGAATCAAAGTATTCAGTTCTCTTGATAAATCCAGATTTAACTGGTATTCAAATATTTTCTCGACTTTTTCTTTCATAATTAATTTAAATTCTATTCGCTCTTCATTCATTGATAATTTTGAATGAAACTTCAATATCCATGTGAATTTTCTGCGCTTTCAATATATATTGATGAGAAATACAATTATCGCTATAGCATTATTACACAGAGAAAATTATTTTCTTAATTTAAGAATGGCAGGTCACTTAAATCAAGTGACTTTTCTCACTTAAATTGAGTGACTTTTCTCACTTAAATCAAGTAACTTTTTCTTTCTTAATTTAAGAAAGTAAAAGTCACTTAAATTAAGTGACTTTTCTTACTTAAATCAAGTGACTGTTCTCACTTAAATTAAGTGACTTTTCTCACTTAAATTAAGTGACTTTTCTCACTTAAATCAAGTAACTTTTTCTTTCTTAATTTAAGAAAGTAAAAGTCACTTAAATTAAGTGACTTTTCTTACTTAAATCAAGTGACTTTTCTCACTTAAATTAAGTGACTTTTCTCACTGAAATCAAGTAACTTTTTCTTTCTTAATTTAAGAAAGTAAAAGTCACTTAAATTAAGTGATTTTTCTTACTTAAATCAAGTGACTGTTCTCACTTAAATTAAGTGACTTTTCTCACTTAAATTAAGTGACTTTTCTCACTTAAATCAAGTAACTTTTTCTTTCTTAATTTAAGAAAGTAAAAGTCACTTAAATTAAGTAACTTTTCTCACTTAAATCAGGTGACTTTTCTCACTTAAATCAAGTGACTTTTCTCACTTAAATCAAGTAACTTTTTCTTTCTTAATTTAAGAAAGTAAAAGTCACTTAAATCAAGTGACTTTTCTTACTTAAATCAAGTGACTTTTCTCACTTAAATTAAGTGACTTTTCTCACTGAAATCAAGTAACTTTTTCTTTCTTAATTTAAGAAAGTAAAAGTCACTTAAATTAAGTGACTTTTCTCACTTAATTCAAGTGACTTTCTTTCTTAATTTAACAAAGTAAAACTCACTTAAATCAAGTGAGTGTTCTCACTTAAATCAAGTGACTTTTCTTTCTTAATTTAAGTGACCTGCACATTCTTAAATTAAGTGACTGCACATTCTTAAATTAAGAAAGCATTTTTCTCTGTGTAAATTACTAAATATTTTTGATGAATTAAATAATAATTGGAGTGATTGACATAAATTAACATTAATACTTCATTTAACATTCATTGTTTTATTGCATACCAACAATTATCGATCACTGTGATACATCATTGTCTAATTTGAGTTGTAATTTGAGTCATGGAGTATGCACTTTAATCACGATTGGGCGTAAAAGAATGCCCACGCTCCTCTTCTCACAATTCCTTTGTACTGTCACCCAAAGTGCATTATATATATATTTTAAACTAAAACCCCAAGTGTTATTCCACTCGAAGAAGAAGAATCACACCCACTTAAACATCAGCCCGCCATATCATTACTCACAAAAACTTTATTGTCTGGGACTCTTAAGGCTAATCCCCATGCGAATCCCGATCAGTTTTTCTCATGGAAGAATTCATCGAATGAAACGCTTCATGCACCAACTCACTCGCATGGAAAATTTATCACAGTCCCATATAAATTTTTATAGGCTCATTACATATTTCCACTTTTTTTTTTCAAAATCATTTCTTATTGAGAATATGATTTTTTAAAAAATGATTAATCCTTGGCAGAATGTGAGAATTACGCAAGAGTAGAAAGGGAAGACAATGCAAGAGCAAAGGAGGCAAGTTTTCTGCGCACCGGGTGGTTGAAAATTTGCGTAGGAAGTAGGAACATTCCGTTTATGCAGCACTCCCCTGTTAGCTCTCGACTTGTGTGAGATGCAAGAAGTGGTGAAAGTCAACTGATTAATACAGTGAAAATGACAATTGCAGGGAGATTTAACTACTCGAAATTGTTGCACTTTAACACTCATCAGGGCTCCCTCAATGAGCCGGCTAATTGGATATATCCTATTTTCAAAAGGACTAATGTGATGATTCAAAGTGTCTCGTCGATTCTTTAATCGGTGTTGGTCTTTGCATAGTTTATTATTTGGATTATTCATATGCATAGTCTTTGCTACCCCCATAAAAATAGTCGGCACTTAATATATCAGTTTCTTCAAATCAGAATAGTATAAGGATGACGCTGATACATTGCACTCATGCTGTTTTGATTTTGAGGCAACGATATAAAATAATATATGTGTATTTACAAGTATATCGAGAATAGGAACTCAATGTAAATAAAATATATATGTCAGTGTGACGACTATATTTGAAATATGAGAAAAATGTTTTCATCATATCACTTCTGAAACTGTTCATAAATCCTCCAAACAAAATATTATGCATATCAATTACACAGAGAAAAATGTTTTCTTAATTTAAGAATGTGCAGTCACTTAAATTAAGAAAAAAAAGTCACTTGATTTAAGTGAGTTTTACTTTATTAAATTAAGAAAGAAAAAATCACTTGATTCAAGTGAGAAAAGTCACTTAATTTAAGTGAGTTTTACTTTCTTAAATTAAGAAAGAAAAAGTCACTTGATTTAAGTGAGAAAAGTCACTTAATTTAAGAATGGCAGGTAACTTAAATTAAGTGACTGCACATTCTTAAATTAAGAAAACATTTTTCTCTGTGTAAGAATGTGCAGTCACTTAATTTAAGAATGGCACGTCACTTAAATTAAGTGACTTTTCTCATTCGAATCAAGTGACTTTTCCTTCCTCAATTTGAGAAAGTAAAACTCACTTAAATTAAGGGACTTTTCTCAATTAGATCAAGTGACTTTTCCCACTTAAATCAAGTAACTTTTTCTTTCTTAATTTAAGAAAGTAAAACTCACTTAAATCAGGAGAGTTTTCTTTCTTAAATTAAGTGACTGCACATTCTCGAATTAAGAAAACATTTTTCTCTGTGTAAAATTTCCCTTTTTTTCGTGAATTTCATGTGAAAGTTTTGACGAAATTGATATGCATCGTTATTATTACACAGAGAAAACTGTTTCCTTAATTTAAGAATGTGCAGTCACTTAATTTAAGAAAGTAAAACTCACTTAAATTGAGTGACTTTCCTCACTTAAATTAAGTGACTTTCCTCACTTTAATCAAGTGACTTTTCTCACTTAAATCAAGTGACTTTTTTTTTCTTAATTTAAGAAAGGAAAACTCAATTAAATCAAGTGACTTTTCTCACTTAAATCAAGTGGCTTTTCTTTCTTAATTTGAGTGACCTGTGCTTTCTTAAATTAAGTGACTACACATTCTTAAATTAAGAAAATATTCTTCTCTGTGTAGATAAAGCTCATCGATGACTATGAATTGCCACGATTTACCTATAGATACTGAGAGAAATTGTAAGAAAAAAAAAACAAATCATTCTTGTGCAAAGATGAACAATTCTAGATACTAGAATAATTTATCTTCGTTGTACAGTTGGGAGAAATGATAATCTTGAATATTGCATGAGTTATGAAGCAAATTGCTTATGCACTCAAACTGTCTTTTTTTCTTTTAACGCACCACGTTTCTTGTCATCGATCTCTAGCTCCTAATTACAAAATAGACCGTATGTATTATTTCCTCTGAATGTGTTAATTTTACTGGGCAAATTGAAACTACCGGATAATGTGAACATGGTTATTTCCCAATGCCTATAAAAAAGAGCTGAGTTTTCATTAGTTTTCTACTCCATTGCAATTTTCCAGTTATTTAATAACAACAACACGTTCCACAGTTTTTTTTATCGTTTCTGTCACTCGTGATCATTCACCAAGTGAAAAATAATTAGAGGCAGCTACTTCACACCGTGCACGCCACGATAACTCATTCGACAAAAAAAATGGAATCACTCCTTTTTTTACTTTTATCAACCCAACTCCGGGATAATAGCTGAGGACAACAAAAACATGCAGAATTAGACCATTTCTATTGAAATAATGAAAAGATGAGATGTTGCGCTGAATTAATTCAACATTAATAGAACGAATTTCTATGGAAAAAGTCTATATTTTGAATATAATTTTTTGCAAAGTGAAGGATTTTGTAAAAACTCTGGAAGAAATTGCGAAGCTGATTCAACATGTCCACAAAATATGGATGTAATCAAAATATCGATTTAATATTGAGAAATTTAACCATAGTGAATTCATAAAACGCATGTTTGGTAAATGTATATGATAAAGCATAAAATGAAAATTAGTTTGAATTTAATTTAAAATTTGCCTCAGGATGGAAGTGGCGAGAATGATGTAATATATCGTGGATGTAATATATTCTGCACATTTACCGCATGTTTCATATACGAAAAATATTCTTAAAAAATTCCTAAATCGTGAATAAATGACAATAATTAAAATAAATAACATAATGAGTTCTTGCTATCTGTAATGTTTGATTTCTTCATTTTATTGTCTCGATAATCATATTCTTCTATCCCATTATTTGAGAATAGTTCAATTTTCTATACGATGTGAATACATTCCTTATCACTTTTTGCGTATTTCGAATGCATTTGTTATATGAAATTTCCGGTATAACATGTTCATAAACAAAATATATTTGTTTTACATTTATTTGACACGTTAAATATATGAACATAGATCAGGAATACAGTAATACTATATTTCGATCAATACACTGTTAAAAAATTCTGTCTGAATTTTCCATACGAAATCACTGAAATTTCAAACAAGTTATATCTCTACTGAAATTCCAGATAATTATGTCATTGAAAAATGAACAAATCATCGATTTTCAAATAATTTCAAGCCTGAATATCAATGAAATTTGTAAATTTCAGTTCAATTGTTTCTTGAAAATTTAGAAAAAATAGGAAAAATTCAAAAAAATAGGAAATTCAAGTCATTTTAATTCTGAATAGTCATGTTCAGTTCAAAATTCAAGTGAGTTGTAGAATTTTCGTCTCAATTCTACTTAAAACTCATAGATCCGTCTGAATTTCTTCGGAAACTCAAAGATTTCATAAGCATTTTCCCATTAAAAAAGATTCAGTATCACGTTTATTAAAATTTTCATCGCATTTCCTATGAAATTTCAATTTTTTTCTAACAGTGTATATTTTCATGGAATATATTTTTTAATACAGCTAATAATAAAAATTTCAAGAGTAAAAAGATTACTCTCCGTGCTTTCTCTCCAACAACCCTGCATGGATGAAAATCATTGCAATATAATTCGTATTATTGATGGTGAGAGAAGAGAGATAGAAGTTTTATGAATTTCAGGGAATGTTTGGAATTTTTTTGTGAAGAAAGGATACATAAAGAGAGTAGGCAATAATTCTATTGTATCTTTCGCACTTTGAAGATCCCCTACCGGTGAATTCGCGAGTACAGACCTTATTATTAAACCACTCGTTATACCCGTCCGGTTTGGTCAATTATCCTGCGGTTTTGTCTCTAAATAAATGCTGCTAATTCGTCTTAATGCTCGGCATCCGGTCAGTCCTACATGCATTATCTGCACGACGGTTTCCCTGAGCTTCTTTCGGTGAAATAAATGCACCTCACTGTTTTCTACTATCTAAGCTCATTCAATAATATTCCATTTTTCAGTCACGTTATGGAGTTGAGGAATGTCTTCTTTCTTAGAAGTTTGCAAATGGTGCACGAAGATTTTGGTACACAGAGAAAAATTTTTTCTTAATTTAAGAATGTGCAGTCACTTAATTTAAGAATGTGCAGGTCACTTAAATTGAGAAAGAAAAGTCACTTGATTTAAGAATGTAAAACTTACTTGATTTAAGTGAGTTTTACTTTCTTAAATTAAGAAAGAAAAAATCACTTAATTTAAGTGACGTTTACTTGCTTGCATTAAGAAAGAAAAAGTTACTTGATTCAAGTGAGAAAAGTCACTTAATTTAAGTGAGAGAAGTCACTCAATTTAAGTGAGAGAAGTCACTTCATTTAAGTGAGTTTTACTTTCTTAAATTAAGAAAGAAAAAGTCACTTAATTCAAGTGCGAAGAGTCACTTAATTTAAGTGACTTTTGCTTTCTTGAATTAAGAAAGAAAAAGTTACTTGATTTAAGTGAGAAAAGTCACTTAATTTAAGTGAGAGAAGTCACTTAATTTAAGTAAGAGAAGTCACTTAATTTAAGTGAGTTTTACTTTCTTAAATTAAGAAAGAAAAAGTCACTTAATTCAAGTGAGAAAAGTCACTTAATTTAAGTGACTTTTGCTTTCTTGAACTAAGAAAGAAAAAGTTATTTGATTTAAGTGAGAAAAGTCACTTAATTTAAGTGAGTTTTACTTTCTTCAATTAAGAAAGAAAAAGTCACTTAATTCAAGTGCGAAAAGTCACTTAATCTAAGTGACTTTTGCTTTCTTGAACTAAGAAAGAAAAAGTTACTTGATTTAAGTGAGAAAAGTCACTTAATTTAAGTGAGAGAAGTCACTGAATTCAAGTGAGTTTTACTTTCTTAAATTAAGAAAGAAAAAGTCACTCGATTTAAGTGAGAAAAGTCACTTGATTTAAGTGAGAAAAGTCACTTGACTCAAGTGAGGAAAGTCACTCAATTCAAGTGACCTGCCATTCTTAAATGAAGAAAACATTTTTTTCTGTGTATTCTATTCATTTTTCCTCACTCTCGCACAGAAATTTGAAGAAACAACGAATTCATTGAATTCAAACGTCTCTATATTTTGATAAATTCCTAAATAATAAATAATCAGTGATAATTATCAATAAGTGTATTGAAAGAACATGAGCAGTGTGTAGTAATGAAGAAGTCATTGGATTAGATAACAGCTTCATTTCAACCTGTTCTCCCTAGTCTCCACCATCATTTCCTCCTTCTTCTCTCAATAACTAACCAAGTGATTTAATTCTTCGTATACCAAACGCATTTCGCGTGGGATTCAGTTCCAGTTGGCGAGACGCATTTCGTTACGCCGAGTGGTATACAACGGCATAATAACCCCACAAGTATAGTGGTTACGCGGTTATACACGTGGCACACTGCCGGACTAAAAAATAAAATAAAAAACATTGGCCGATGAAGAATGAATCACTCAATATTTAACCGCAGAACAAAAATTAACAAAGACAAAAATAACATCTTGCTGCAATAATTAAACTCTTATCAGATGAAAATATTTGTGTACAAATCAAAGTGACATTAATTCCGAATAAATAATCCTTTGAATATTCTAATTTATTTCTGGAGATATGCAATAAATAATTGAAACACCTCGTAAATCACAATTTGTTCGAAAAATAAATTCAAAAAAAATTGTCGACATTTTATTCTTATCACAGAAACTAAGATTGTTATTTTTATATGAATTTAATTTGTCCTGACCTTTGTACGTTATTTGCATTGAAACATGAAATGTCCTACGATACATAACACACAGAGTATCTATTCTGGAGGCAATTCAACTTGAATGGCTACTGTTGCTAAAATATATATGTATATATAGAATATATGTATATTGCAGGTCTCGCAATCTCTATTATGTATCGGCCAATGCGTATATCACCCGCGGGACCACAGACAATGATAGATCAATGCAACACGCTCGAATTAATGGCAATTCCCCTCACTTCTCGTTCTGTCGCTGTCACTCCCACTATTTTGGTAGTCCTCACTCTCTCGCACCCTTTCAGTATTATTCTCTCTGTTCTGGGTTATATTTCGTACTTTCCTCTTTCTATTGCAAGCCAGTGTGTACACATGTCGTATGGAATGATCCTGGGGGCTTATCGTACCCTCGTACATTTTCCACGTAGTCAACCGTCGCTTCCTGCTATCGCATTTGTTCTCTATATGCTCGAATTTCTATAAAAAACCGAGAGAGAATCGACGGCGACGAAGAGTTTGAAGAGGTGCGTGCCGACGAACGCATACACGGATTTTGCATTGGGGAAAATTTAATACGACACCAGAATAAACGAGAGCTATGTCACATTCCAGTGTTCATGTGTGTATAGGTTATATTTTCACTGCCTTCCCTCCATCTTCTTCTGTTTTTTTTTTGGCGATATTCAAATCGAAACATTGTTTGATGAGTGACAATGTATTCCTTCAATCAATAACAAAAAATACTCGCAGCAGGAGATACACAGAGAAAAATTCTTTCTTAATTTAAGTGAGAAAAATCACTTGATTTAAGTGAGTTTTACTTTCTTAAATTAAGTGAGAGAAGTCACTTGATTTAAGTGAGTTTTACTTTCTTAAATTAAGTGAGAGAAGTCACTTGATTTAAGTGAGTTTTACTTTCTTAAATTGAGTGAGAAGAAAACACTTGATTTAAGTGCGAAAACTCACTTGATTTAAGTGAGTTTTCTGACTTGAATCAAGTGACTTTTTCTTTCTTAATTTAAGAAAGTAAAACTCACTTGAATTAAGTGACTCTTTTCACTCAAATCAAGTGACTTTTCTCACTTAATTTAAGAAAGTAAAACTCACTTAAATCAAGTGAGTTTTCTCACTTAAATCAAGTGACTTTTTCTCACATAATTTAAGAAAGTAAAACTCACTTAAATCAAGTGAAGTTTCTCACTTAAATTAAGAAAACATTTTTCTTTGTGTAGTTTGAAATTTTTTGAAGAGGTTAAGTGTAGAAATATTTTTATTTAATTCATCTCAAGAAGATGAGCGGTGAACAAAATTATGAGCATTAAAATTTGATTGGAGAGTGTGGTAATTCCGAGTAACTCATTTTATAGAATTATAGACTAGTAATCCGAAAGTCGTAGGTTCAAATCCCAACCAAGCATTTCTGACATTAATCCCCATGTTATTCCTCAAAAAACCGAAATTCGCTGTTTCTTTCAATTTCGGAACATCTGAAAACACATCCAAATACATCCGAAACCTTCCTTAACAACCCAGAATATCAAAAGTCATAATTTGAAACCACGAATCTCAATAAATTGCGCTTGATCGATCACATTCTCTGTTTAGTTTGACGCTGAAATACTGCAAACTCCATAACAGCCTACGGCTCCTTAACAACTGACTAAGACAAATTCGTGTACAGTAGAGAGAGTTATCATAGGAATTATCGAGCATCATCCATTCGCCAGTAGATTGAGTACAGCCCTCCGCGATATTCGACGCTCGCAAATCGGCAGAATACCAGACGAGTCTGGTGCGGGTACCAGGGGAGAGCTTATCAGCCACGAGATTCACTTCCACCAATCTGTACGATGCAGCTGTACATATGTATCCAGTGAAATGATCGTCATTCGATAGCAACGCTCATCATCATGATGATCATAATCAACAATGGATAATATCCAGTTGTCTCCTCTTCCTCCTCCATCAAGCTTCTTGCTCTGCCAATTGCAATACCCAACGTGACATGTACATTCTCATTGCTGCCTGATGCAAATGCTTGCTCTCTCTCCTTCTCTTCGTCTCTCTCTCTCTCTCTTTCCATCTGTCTCTTTCATCAGGTAAATGTGCATTTTGCTTTCCACATCTGTGCTCTAACTGAATTAACCATGTTTCCAACATCATCCATCTATCTTTCGCCCTTTCTCACAGCAATATATTCCACCACTGTGTCTCGCACAATTTACGTACGATTATGTAGATACTAGACAGCTACAAACAGTTGAAACATAGAGAAGTACAGAAATACTATGGTAACATACATTTGGCTATATAATTTGTGATTCTATACATAGGTAACGTAAAATTTTGTAGTCGGAAAATTTAAGCCAATATGAACACAAAATCCATTTGTAACCAATTTCAAATTCACATCTCATCGCTCGACTGACTCACGATTGACATTGGAGAATGGTATAGTTCACCAGGACAGTGACTAGACTTGCTGCTGTAAATGGTGGTATATCTCACTCTAGACCATTTGCTTGTATGTAAATATGGGGAAAATCCCATTTGTCCAGTCAGTTGAGCTATCTCACTGTATTTTGCGCTTGTAACGCTCCATACGGATGAGTTCAAATAATGTCCAGCAATTACACGAATCAACGACCATCACTTGATTTTCCTGCGTTAGCTCTTTCCGAGGGATAATTTGGTTGGAATTCGAGGAATGAATTACCCACTGGGGGAAAATTTGTTTTTGCTTGGATTGTGAATGTTGAATGAGGTGGTATTACTGTATTTGCACTGTTTGATGAATCAATTTGTTTTGTTCAAGTTATTGTCATTATGTGTAATTATCGATTAATTGAATATTATGGAATGATTACAGGGAAAATTCAATCAGAGAATTCATGTTATTACGTAACTCAAGAGTTTCATTATTTGCTCATTAGCCGCAGGCACGTGTTATTGAAAATTTCTCATTAACTCTTTGTATTTTTATTGCATTTGTATAGTTATCAAGTATTAATTATCTGAATTGATATTTGGCCAATTAACCGTAATTAAATATCAATTGCTCATCAAAATTAATTCAATTTACAAAATGTATAACTATCCTTTGAACTCAATGAAATATCTGTTGACTGCCAGTAAATTGGTTTTTCAGTATTGCATCATGATAAATTTATGTAAATTCAGTTTGATCCAGTACATACAAGATAATGAAACCAGTAATTAATACATTTCCGGAAGTAAAAACAATCTACGAAAAAGAGTAATCATGTATAATTCAAAACGGAAACGATAAATTGCGAGCTTTACGCAAATCTGACAACGGTAACATCTATTAATACATCGTAATAAACTTAGCCAAAACACTGTAAGGACATAAAGCTTTCATTTTCAGCAACAAATGTTTCATCGCTTTCCTCAAATTCATTATTCTCTTCTTTTATTTGCAGAATCAACGTCATTTATTTCCATTTATTTATTCACGAATAACGAAAAAATAGATCCAAGCTCATTTGACAAATAATTCGATTACGTTGTCATTCTTAAAACATCTGTTTTTAGCTTTTGAATGTACATTGAGCCCTTTGGACACTCATGTTTCGAATGAAAACATTGAGGCTGTTATGGTAATCAACACACAGTTGCGTAACCAGTCTCTCTGTGAGGATCACGTGATCACGGTTCATTAAGCTCTGTCATGTGTACAGGTGGATGAAAAACCGGATGCCGAAGGACTTTGAGGGATACTAGAGATATGCTTACGACAACATGTCTTCCGTGGATAATTAGCTCTTTTTTCCTCTAGTTTTCGCAATTTTTTTCGATTTCATTCTACTTCCTTATTCAACATATTTTCCACAGTGTTTTTCCAACCTGTCGCTTCATTTAATCACCCAGATAGTAATACATTTCATTTGCATAGAAATCAGACAGTGCAAGAGAATAGAAATTAGTTTTCAAACAGGAGGAGAAAGAGTTCGTGAATTACATGTAATGGAAGATTATTTCTTAATTACTTGATTATTTTGTAAAACCCTGCTCCCTCTCCTCTTTGTATTAAGCTACACAAAGAAAATTTTTTTCTTAATTTAAGAATGTGCAGTCACTTAATTTAAGAATGGTAGGTCACTTAAATTAAGTGACTTTTCTCACTTAAATTAAGTGACTTTTCTCACTTAAGTCAAGTGACTTTTCTCACTTAAATCAAGTGACTTTTTCTTTCTTAATTTAAAAAAGTAAAACTCACTTAAATTAAGTGACTTTTCTCACTTAAGTCAAGTGACTTTTCTCACTTAAATCAAGTAACTTTTTCTTTCTTAATTTAAGAAAGTAAAACTCACTTAAATTAAGCGATTTTTCTCACTTACATCAAGTGACTTTCTTTCTTAATTTAAGAAAGTAAAACTCACTTAAATGAAGTGAGTTTTCTCACTTAAATCAAGTGACTTTTCTTTCTCAATTTAAGTGACCTGCACATTCTTGAATTAAGTGACTGCACATTCTCAAATTAAGAAAGCATTTTTCTCTGTGTATGTGAGCTCGAATGCATTGTCAACTTGAGGATGACAAAAAAATCTCGTACAATTAGATTGAAGTGTCATTATTTGATGCAAATAAATAATTCTACCTTTGAAAAAATGTTGCAAATGAGGATAACGTGCATCATGACAAAAAATTATTTCAGTTGAAAATAAGCTTCCTTCATCTCATCGAACAGATTCATTCGTGGGTTCGCTCGTCCTAATTTTTCAATATCAGCAGCTTTCTCCAGATCATCAAAGAATATGGATTGATGAATAAAATTGATTCGTAATCCAGAAGCGTAAAATTGATGAAGAAACTTTTACAAATAAGGAAATATTTTCCTGTGATTCTCTTGAATATTCTGCATTATCATCCATTTAAGAAATTAATTCCCAGAGTAAAAGCATAAAATTATTGATTTATCAGTCATAATATGTAATTATTCGATGGATTAATATCGAATAGCGAAAGTAGGTGAACGATTAGATGATACGTATGAGTTTAGTGTGTCGTTATTTTGTACACTTGTGATTAACATCGTTAACGTGAGAGGTACCTCTCTTTTCACTGGTTACTATATATTTTATACACAGTTTACATGACTTTTCCACATATATACTTGACTTGTGTCGATTCATTAAGGTCATCCTATTTGCAGACGCGCACAAAGAGTGACCTGTTTACCCACATTTCAAAAAATCTTTAGCAGATGAAGATAATTGCCATGTTTTTTATTTCCTAATATTCTATCAGCGTGAAGGAAGAACAGAGAAATGATCTCGTAAGATAAAATGTGAGAGAATAGTTGAATTGACAGAAATATAGATATTTTCATTGAATTACACAGAGGAAAATGTCTTCTTAATTTAAGAATGTGCAGTCACTTAATTTAAGAATGGCAGGTCACTTAAATTAAGTGACTTTTCTCACTTAAATCAAGTTATTTTTTCTGTCTTAATTTAAGAAAGTAAAACTCACTTAAATTAAGTAACTTTTCTCACTTAGATCAAGTGACTTTTCTCACTTAAATTAAGTATTTTTTTCTTTCTTAATTTAAGGAAGTAAAAGTCACTTAAATTAAGTGACTTTTCTTACTTGAATCAAGTATTTTTTTCTTTCTTAATTTAAGAAAGTAAAAGTCACTTAAATTAAGTGACTTTTCTCACTTAAATCAAGTGACTTTTCTCACTTAAATCAAGTAACTATTTCTTTCTTAATTTAAGAAAGTAAAAGTCACTTAAATTAAGTGATTTTTCTCACTTAAATCAAGTGACTTTACTTTCTCAATTTAAGTGACCTGCACATTCTTAAATTAAGTGACTGCACATTCTTAAATTAAGAAAACATTTTTCTCTGTGTAATTTCCATGCGAATTGAGTTCTCGATTGTATAAGCCCACAGTGCCTGTTCGTTTTCATCGACAAAATTATCCCATCCCTTCGTGATACAGAAATGGAGGTCCATAAGCCTTAATAAATCGTGTACAGTATTCACGGGCTTTTGAACAACGATTATACTTTCATCTATCGTAATTATCTCAGCATAAAATACATTTGAATTTAGATTAACAGAAGATCGCTAATATAATATAGATTCATCGATTTCGTTTTTCACAGAATAGCAATTTATCCATCTGCATAACATCAATCAAAATGTATCTCATAATTTCAGAAACATTAACGAAAAAAAAAAAAAAAATTCACTCAAATTCTTCCGCCACCAAAAAACTCATTTAATTTGATTCACTGGAGTTAATTCACTGAGCTATTTCATGAAAATTTCGCATAATTTTATGAATATTCCATCAATTTGAATAATTTCGGTATATTCTATTCTTTCTCTGCTATTTTCACGAATTGAATTACATACAAACCGCAATTGTGAATAACTTTTTATTCTCCATACACCAAAATGAAAAAAAAAAAACGAGTATCCCTTCTACTCTTTAATTCACGACACTCGTTGGTAAAACTGAGACTTTACAATATTTACATTCACCGTAACTTTGTCGAGGATCTCTCCAGTCTCCAAAAACACAACACAAATGCGCATATCTATATAGGTATATACTTTACAGGCAAATATTCGCTGAGGAATATTCTACATTTGCACTACTACAAGTAAAATTGCCTGTAGTTGCATACACTAGGACATGGAGTAAAACCCAACCACCGGATGTTGTTCACTATTTCTCTATATATTTCAACTCTCTTCATCCTCTTTCATCCATTCGTTCTGCCCTCTCTCTTTCTCCTTGCTCTTTGGTAGACACCAGAGTCCACCTATTCTCCACCAATTTTACTCAAATGCTGACTACTATTCTCCCTACTCCCCCCCCCCCCCCCCCCCGAGATTCGAGAGAAGGGGTTCCGAACAGTTTAACGTGATTCTCTCTCTTTCTTCTTCTCTTCTGCAACATTTATAGCACGAGATGCGTTGGAGAAGGAAGGACAAAGACTCGATATGGTTTGAGAGAAAAGTACGAACACATAGGAATAGGGCTCTCTCCCTCTTCCTCTCTTTCTGCTTCAGATGGGGGTGTGCTAAGTTATGGTACTGTGTGTTCTCGCGGTAAATACTATTTTCACGTTCATCCCTCCTCGCAAAACCAACCCTCCTCATGTTCGCTCGCCTACTACCTCTGTTTTCCGTAATAGACGACTGGGGAAATGGCATCACCCGGAAAACAATAATCAACGATTATTTGAGAATTACATGGGGTAAATTAATTTTTCTTTTTTAGTGAATAAATCCTCACGCGAAATTTATCGATTGTTACATATACTCTAAATGCTTAATACAAAGATGGAGGAATTATTTTTTGTTTCGGTTGAAGCGTCACATGTGAGTAGAGGAGAATGGGGCAAAATGAATCTAATTTTTTTGTACACAGAGAAAAATGTTTTCTTAATTTAAGAATGTGCAGTCACTTAAATTAAGATAGAAAAGTCACTTGATTTAAGTGAGAAAAGTCACTTAATTTAAGAATGGCAGGTCACTTAAATTAAGTGACTGCACATTCTTAAATTAAGAAAAGCATTTTTCTCTGTGTAGCAATGAAGACATTTACAAAAAAAAATTGAGAAAAGAGCTGTTCAAAAATGTCTATATTGCTGGAGAATTCTTTCAAATTTTTCCATAAAGGCCGTCACTCAAAAAATCAAAATCCGGTTGATATAAATTTTCAAAAGATTCATGAGAGGAAATGATCATATTCAACGAACCATAAAATCATCAAATTCAAATACTAAAGACTCAATTTTCATCTTCATTGTGATAATAAATTCTGCCAAGTAATAATTACTCCTCAATATTTCATTAAAATGATCAATTAAAATGTTCAGTATCCATTGATGATGTCTAAGAATCATCAATGATTTCTTTTGCTCAAGAATGAAGATAAATGAGATTTTAAGATAAATAACATGAGGATAATTACACCTCTTAATCTATAATGAAGAGAAATAGAGAGAAAAAATAAATAAAAAAAAGAAGATTGTGCAAAATTGTAGTTTGACATAGTTCAAATTGAAAAGTGCTGGTGCAGTAAAGTATGAAAGATATATATATATGTATTCATTTCGTTTGAGACGAGTCTCGTTGTGTATAAAACGTTGTATACAGTCTCAATGTACCGCCCCATACGAATATCGAGGTCGACCGGTTCTCCCAGCAGCCGTTAAAGGACATTGCGACACACAGAGGCGAGTTCGGCTTCAGTTATATACCCTCTCTCTCTTCCTCCCTCTGATCGTTTTCTCTGTTAAATGTGCTTGAATGCAACTGAGAACTCCGAGAATTGCAAATAAATTATTATTAGTTGTATGAGCGTAAGTCGTTCAACCGAGGCGCGATCGAGAAATTTACTTGGCTTTTATATTCGTGGAAAAGAAAAAATTTATAACTGGAAATTATTAACAACTTTAGAATTGACGAGACGTACTTTGGGATTATAACGAGTATAGTTTGGTATCTGTAATATTTCTTAACTGCATCAGCTGCTGTTATGACATGTACACTCGCATTATTTATACTGCGTTGAAGGGATTTTTGGAATAACTCATGAGTTTAATAGCGAGCGTTTCGAATGAGTCTTTCCGGCGAGATTAAAGCGATTTATTCTGTTAATAATGAGGAGATATTGTGACTTACAGGTACAGAGTTCCAAATGGAATTCTTTTATTTCACAGATTCATGTCGAATGTTCAAAAAAAAATTGAATATCCAATAGACATATACATATACATAATTGAATTTCAGTGTTGCGATTTAAATTCGAATGAAAATTGGATTATTTGAGAAAATTGGCTTTGCAATATTTTTAAATTTTGATGAGAAGGTTCAGCCATATGTAAACGTGAATTTACCACCAATCAAGAATTACAATCAACTGCTCTTTGAATTTTCATCAATTGCTTAAACCCCAAATTTATTCGAGCTTCAATTTTTTCAGAATTTAATTGATGATTCGATGACCTCCCAGAAGTACATAACATATGTACATATAGTAAATATTAAGAGCAATTAGTTTTTGCCAAGAGACTGATTAATATGAAAGGACTAAATGATTAAATATCGACAGGAATAAAGAAAACGATATCCATTACTGAGTTGTCAGGCTATAGTGCAATAAGAGAGCTGCAATATATCGATGTAAACATGGTAGATTCAGTGAAATTTGTAGAAATAAACTGGATTCACTACACAGAGAAAAATATTTCCTTAATTTAAGAATGTGCAGTCACTTAATTTAAGAATGTGCGGTTCACTTAAATTAAGAAAGAAAAGTCACTTGATTTAAGTGAAAAAAACTCACTTGATTTAAGTGAGAAAAGTCACTTAATTTAAGTGAAAAACTCACTTGATTTAAGTGAGAAAAGTCACTTAATTTAAGTGAGAAAAGTCACTTAATTCAAGTGAGTTTCACTTTCTTAAATTAAGAAAGGAAAAGTCACTTGATTTAAGTGAGAAAAGTCACTTAATTTGAGTGACTTTTACTTTCTTAAATTAATAAAAAAATAGTTACTTGATTTAAGTGAGAAAAGTCACTTAATTTGAGTGACTTTTACTTTCTTAAATTAATAAAAAAATAGTTACTTGATTTAAGTGAGAAAAGTCACTTGATTTAAGTTAGAAAAGTCACTTAATTTAAGAATGGCATGTCACTTAAATTAAGTGACTGCACATTCTTAAATTAAGATAAAATTTTTCTCTGTGTATGATTTAACTATGGCTATTTTGATTGAGCTTGGGGAAGATGATGTGATATTTCGGGATATCCTATGTATTGTTATTATTCACGAGAAAACACTCTTCTTCTTAAATCATTATTATGCTGATAACTTGATCGAAACCGCAGAATGGTTTTTTTCTGTCTCATGAAAAACTTATTTCATCAGTGCCAGCTCATATCTGTGTAGCCGGGGATGGTCAATTGTATGGAACTCTTCGGCATAATTTTCAATATTACACAGAGAAAAATGTTTTCTTAATTTAAGAATGTGCAGTCACTTAATTCAAGTGACCTGCCATTCTTAAATTAAGTGACTTTTCTCACTTAAATCAAGTGCCTTTTTCTTTCTTAATTTAAGAAAGTAAAACTCACTTAAATTAAGTGAATTTTCTCACTTAAATCAAGTAACTTTTCCTTTCTTAATTTAGAGAGTAAAAGTCACTTAAATTAAGTGACTTTCCTCACTTAAATCAAGTGACTTTTTCTTTCTTAATTTAAGAAAGTAAAACTCACTTAAATCAAGTGAGTTTTCTCACTTAAATCAAGTGACTTTTCTTTTTTAATTCAAGTGACCTGCACATTCTTAAATTAAGTGACTGCACATTCTTAAATTAAAAAAACATTTTTCTCTGTGTAATTATGTGATTTATGGGAACACTGTTCAGCTTGTGCATTCATTAATAAAGCGCTAACAGAACAATTACTTCTCTGCTCAGCTTTTTCTGTGTGTGGGACGGAATGAATCTTTTTTTTTTTGGAGCTGTAAACCTCCACAAAGCACTTCGAAAAAATTGCCCGAAAATGCAGTCATGTTGGAGCAGCTTCTCTCTTTCTTCAGATTCTTCCGCAAAGTTCGGCTCTGCGAAGAAAATGTTGGATCATTTTGCCTCGGAGTTTCCCCTACCAAGGTCCGAGCTCTGGGAATTACATTCTTCATTTACATAATTATCATGAACTAGTGAAAACTTTATCGATAATTCTAACTTTTCAATGTAATTTTTTTTTTTAATTTTGAAATAATGAATATTATTCATAAATTTTAGAGATTTCTCTCTCAATATCTCCTTACTACACTATAATTATTACGAAAATTATACTCAAGAGACTAGACAGCAAGCTCGAAATGAATTTTTCAGGTTATATTTTTCAAATCATTGAGACGATTGAGATACGGAATTGTAATTACAATGAGATAACTAGCTCATGAGGGAGGGACTCAATTTCACTATATTATTACTGTCATAATTGGAAAAACGTTTTTGCTATAGGTTCCATTAATATAACAAATGTGAATTCAATTAGCTACCGTTATTTGTAATCCATGTTTAAACATTTACTTGATTTAATTGAAACGCAGTATAAATGTTACAATAATAATGAATTAATTTTTAATATATTGAGCCGAAATGAATGGAGAAAAAAAACAAATCAACAGTAACATGAGCAACATCACGTACCGGTTTAACCGCCTGTGTTTCAACCATGACATATAATCGTGCATGTGAATAATAAATTTTTTAAATCATATTTTAAAATTTTATGAATCATCGATAGCCTGATTAAACGATGTAAAAGAGTTGATAATAGCTCCCAGGGAAATCGAAAGTAGTCTCACTTGGTTTTGAAACGAAAAAAAAAAAATCATATACGTTATTATATTGCGCGCTAGACCGTGGAACTGTTGGATTTTGAATAATTCAATCGAGTGGAGTAATAAAACAAGTTGAATCGGATCAACGTTACGTTCAGTCTTCACGAAATGTCCCGAAATTTAGATGATATAGAATTTTTTGAATGATCCCTCTTCTCGAAAATAATTAAATCCACAAAAATGGTTATGTACACTGCTAGAAAAAGATTGAAATTTCATAGGAAATTCGATGAAAATTTGAATAAACGTGATATTGAATGTTTTTTAATGGGAAAATGCTTATGAAATCTTTGAGTTTCCGAAGAAATTCAGACGGATCTATGAGTTTCAAGCAGAATTGAGACAAAAATTCTACAACTCACTTGAATTTTGAACTGAACATGAATATTTAGAATTAAAATGACTTGAATTTTCAATTTTTTCTTCAATTTTTCCTATTTTTTCTAAATTTTCAAGAAAAAATTGAACTGAAATTCACATATTTCATTGATATTCAGGCTTAAAATTATTTGAAAATCGATGATTTGTTCATTTTTTAATGACATAATTATCTGAAATTTCAGTAGAGATATAACTTGTTTAAAATTTCAGTGATTTTGCATGGAAAATTCAGACAGAAATTTTTAACAGTGTATCGTAAAAAATTCTCTCTATCCTAGAGATTTCGAGATATTCTCGAAAAAATCGATGAATAAAATTGACTATACTGTCATTTTACAATTCCACTGAATTATTTATCATATCACCTGTACTATTTGTAATTATTTTTATAAATAAATTGGAGACGAAATAATTGACTTGATGAATTATTAATTGGAAATAAATTCATTCAATAGTATATTTTTTAAATTCTTTTTCAACATAATTTTTTCTATGGCAGAAGAAAAAGTTTTCTGTATTGGTTATATTTGCCTTGAATTCATTAACTCACTCGAGTTGAAGTGAATAACAAAATACAATGCCTCGAAGCTCATCGACTCTCGAATCAGATCGGGAAAGTAAAAACCTTTGTTTCTCCCACTTGACTTATTCTTGTTTTTTTTTTCTCCCTTTCTACCAACGCGCGCTTCATCATCGTCTCGCTCCACTACCGACGAGCGGTTTATGATTTTGCTTAATTAATGGTTTCCTCGAGCCCTCTATCCTCAGCTTGCCCCTTTCCTCCATTCTCTCACCACTTTAGCTTAGTAGGTTCCTCGCGATCCAACCATTAAAATGCGCGTTACGCAATTTAGGAAAATTGCGAAATCGTTGATTCATGGTTGTAAGTGTAAGAGCAAGAGGTAGAGACGAAGCCCAAAAAAAACGTCTTCACAGTTGGGAAAAAAAATCAAGTGCACATTGGAATTAGACGAAAATCATATACAAGTTGGAGATTGTTCCATGGCACGAAATCGGTATTCAAAGAATAATACTGGGGTCAAATAATAGGATCTCCAATTAGCATTATTTGGAAGTAAAATTATTTGAAAACTCAATGTATTCCTATCATGCTGTTGAAGGTCTTGATGAAAAATTTTAAACGAAGATGTAAAATGAAATAGTGTTGATCTTAAGGTAAGGGCATTAGTACCTGCTCACTATTCGATTCGGTTCCCCAAAATTCGACGGGAAAAATATTTCTATTGATTAAAAATGGGCACATCGTTTTCAAAATTATTATCATATATTTCTAAATATAGAATAATTAAAATTTTCAGTTATTTAATGAAATTGATTGATAATATTGAAGTTTGAAAATAATTTTGCGCTTATCCCAGTACTTGCTCACGAAAAAGTGAATGGAACTAGTAGTAGAGCAGTACGTTACCCCAATACCTGGAGAATTAACTATTAAAAAATAGTAAAAACAATATGAGTACAAATTAGTACCACTAAGTAACGGTCAAATATGAAATTCGCGCGGAGTGTCACCCTCGTTGATCGACGTAGCTCGATGCGATAACTGGTGAAAACTGCCGAAATGAACGAAGGCCGTTTGAAAATTATTTAATGCTCTTTTATTGAAAAGTATAGCATCTGGCAGTGTGATGAATTGAAATTCATGGATAATTCACTAATATTGTTAAAATGTTCCAATTTGCTTTTCTCCACAATATAGTTATATAAATACGAAAAATACCGAAAGTGAGCAGGTACTAGTGCTCTTACCTTACTTTTAATGAACCCATGAATGAAAGATTGGAATTATTTTGTGATTCATGCAATAATGAAGATTTTATAATCATTTGAATGGAAAATTATATTAATCATAATTGAGTTTTTCTTCAATGTGGATTGGCAGAATAATGGAATGTTGATCTTATTTACTTGAATAAATTCAAGTAGAATTCAGTAGTGAAGAGATGAAAAAGGACAAATCCAATCATTATTGTGATCATTTTCAATTGAATATCTCGGAGACTAAGTGAGATAGGGTGATTCTGCTCCAGTTCTTTTTTTTTTTTTGAGAATTTCAAGAACTAGAAAACTATACCTTTTCGTTACTAAATTATTCAACATAAAAAATTCAATTTTATCAATGAGTTAAGGATATGTTTCTTGCGACAAGAACTATTCCAAATAAGGATATTGGATTTGACTTCTGAGTAGAGAAAAATGACAGAGGTTGATACTAATGATAAATATTTCATTAAAAAAATTAAATTCGTACATGCACTGTTATATATTCACTCATTTGGTGCATTTACTTTAAACGAAATTTCATGTGCTTCTATGAGATATTTCGGAAGATGTGGTGACAGATGCAAAAATATTTTTGACGAGACTTTTTTTCTTTTTCTGTCATCTATCAAAAGAGAGTCCTCATTTAAAAAATTGATATTTTCATTCATATCAAGATATCACAGAAAAACTGATTCCACGAAAATTGTCTCATTTTGTTTTAAAATTCTATTACTGATTACTCAGGAATATCATGAAATTTGGGAAGGATAGAATATTTCTCATAATCACGAATTCTCAACTCTCATTTTTCTCTTCAAAAAGTGATTTCATTAGAAGTTTCTTCCTTTCGATTACCGTCAATGACCCAATTAATACCACCAAGAGACCTATTCTGCCACATATCTTTCATGGAAAAATGATGTCTTATCATGAATTCAAATTTGATTTTTCCTCGAAAAAATTTAGAGTCTGGACTATCATTTACATCAATTATTTTCCTGAATTAATGATAAAAATTATTTAATTTATATTTTTGAAAATATTTTGCCCATGGCCCGATTCATGCCACCATGGCCCGATTTCTGCCATAGAGGGTCCCAATAATTGCCATCAATTAATTTCCATCGCTGGTCGTTATTTTTAAATTATTCGTCAATTTATATGAAAGTCCAATGATTTTGCTAACAATCACTACAATTTTCGATTTATTAAGTACTTAAATTTTCTCAATATCACACATTGAACTGATGAGGCACTCTAACTCCACATGAAGAGCTTTAGGGCTTTATTGTGCTGAGCACGCTGGTCACATTCAATGGATTAATTTTAGAAATATATCTAGTAGAGAAATATCAGATATTTTGATTGTCTGGTGTCCTCAGAATTTTTTTCTAGCCACTGTTATCAATTACTTAGAGTTGAGAATTTAAATAAGTTCAATAATCACGAAAACGTATGAAAAGTGGCATTAATTGGGCCGATGGCATTAATTGGACCATTGACGGTACATTTCCAAATATTATATACAAAGAATTGGAAATTGACTCATCTAATTCTGTTTCTTCACTGCTGAATTTCAATTTTTCTTTTCAATTAAGGATTAATTTCCATAAATTTTCATGTTTTTCTCATGATTTATTTGAAATTCGTTTTTTTTTTTTTAACTACTGAAAGAAAAAAACATTTACCCATCACCATTTAATGATAAATATGTACAACCTACTGAGGAAAGTTCAGAAATAAAAGAAATTAAAAAAAAAAATGGCTACAATACCGATGCTATTTTGAGTACTGAGTTCCCAGTCTTTCATGAGGATTTCTCGGGCAGGTCAGGATGACGGCGACGTGGACGTACCTATAATGCATAAGGATCGTATGGTATACATGAACTTTTTTTTTCTCTCATTTTAAATTTCAAATTGTACAAAAACTCGTTCGAGTTGAATTAAAAAAAAAAAAATCTACTCATTTTATATAATAATACCAGGTGATGAATCATCAAGTTGGTGATTCATTTCGAATTATAAATTTATTTGATGTAGAAGTGTAAAAGAAAAAAGAAAGATAAAAATAACAGGTGTAGTTTAGCTAATGACATACAATTTACATAAAGAGAGAAAGAAAAAAAAAGCAAGTGCTGTGTATAATTTTTTTTTTCATCTTATTTTTCTCAATTTAGAAATCGAATAGAAATAAATTAAACAAGGAAAAATAATTCAACATAATCATGCAGAGAAATAATGCGAAATAATTTGACATTACTGAGATAATTCGAATGAGTAATGTTGCATTGAGAATCCAAGAATTATTATTATTATTATTTTTTTTTTTTTCGTTAGAACGGACATCCTGGACTTTCACGTATTATTTATCAAGAAATTGCAAGTGAAATCAACTTTTTTTTTTTTTTTTTTTTTTTGGTTGCACATTTACACAGATAGCTCAACTTCTTGTGATCGTTTTCGTTAGCGGAATAAGTAAACTTGCGCACACGCGTCACGCTCCCGAGAATCTTCGGAAAGCGTGAAGACTCCCGTCACTCTTGTGCATACACAGTTGTAAATAATAAATGAGAATAAAAAAAAAAATAAATAAATAAAGGGGGCAAAGCAAAGGTGCATACAACCCCTTCATTAAAAACTTGGCTATTCATTGTAGTTATAATTTTTTTCAACTCGTTTCTAATTTTTTTTTGCACTGAAATTCTTTCTCTATTTCTGTTCTCTTCTAATTTTTTTTTTTTCAGCCACAGAATTACGTAAGAATGCACGAAGCCTCCTCACTTGTTTCGTCCGATTACGGTTTCTGGTTGCGAGTTACGAATTGTTGCCACTTTTGAGACGGTTCGTTGCGCTCATGTATAAGCAAAGGTTCTTAATTTTTTTTTTTTTCTTCTCTTTTTTTCTTATTGAAACTGCCTCTTTCAACTAGTTTATTTAGCGAGTTGACTCTTCAACTGGTATTTCTAAGCTTGTTTGAGTTGGTAATAGGTAATTGGTGCATCGCTAGTTTCTTTACACTCTGCAGGAAAATTGTTACTCAACGTGCGTTAAGAATATTGCAATTTAATTAATTCTCTTTGAGCGTGTGGGTGTTGAAAAAAAACAAAAATTACGAAATTCTCAGAGCTTGCTTTTCTTAGTTTAACAGATTATCAAAGAAAATTATTCACGTTTAATGGATTTAACTGAAAGAATTCACCCAAAATAGTTAAAATTACTTGATTTTTCTCCTTTCGCTAAAAATCGTTTGGCAAAATTTTCAATTACACAGAGAAAAATGTTTTCTTAATTTAAGAATGTGCAGGTCACTTAAATTAAGAAAGAAAAGTGACTTGATTTAAGTGAGAAAAGTCACTTGATTTGAGTGAGTTTTATTTTCTTAAATTAAGAAAGAAAAAGTCACTTGATTTGAGTGAGAAAAGTCACTTGATTTAAGTAAGAAAAGTCACTTAATTTAAGTAGGTTTCACTTTCTTAAATTAAGAAAGCAAAAGTCACTTGATTTAAGTGAGAAAAGTCACTTAATTTAAGAATGTGCAAGTCGCTTAAATTAAGAAAAAAAAGTCACTTGATTTAAGTAAGAAAAGTCACTTAATTTAAGTGAGTTTCACTTTCTTAAATTAAGAAAGCGAAAGTCACTTGATTTAAGTGAGAAAAGTCACTTAATTTAAGAATGTGCAGGTCGCTTAAATTAAGAAAAAAAGTCACTTGATTAAAGTGAGAAAAGTCACTTAATTTAAGTGACTTTTACTTTCTTAAATTAAGAAAGAAAGAGTTACTTGATTTAAGTGAGAAAACTCACTTGATTCAAGTGAGAAAGCTCACTTAATTTAAGTGAGAAAACTCACTTAATTTAAGTGAGTTTTACTTTCTTAAATTAAGAAAGAAAAAGTCACTTAATTTAAGTGAGAAAAGTCACTTAATTTAAGTGACCTGCCATTCTTAAATTAAATGACTGCACATTCTTAAATCAATCGAACAATACTGCATCCTAGTTGAAGTATAAGAGAAAAAAAAAATGTGCGTGACGCAGTGAGTGGCCTCAAGTGAAAGCACAGGCAAAGAGTAAGAGAAAAATAAAGAAGAAAAAAATCACAGCGGGTGTTTCAAAAATGAGACTTCACGTCGCAGCTTCCGCTCTTTTCCACCTTTGTATTTTTCCTCTTTTCATTTTTTCATTGGCTTTTCATTCTCTCATTCTCTGCATGAAATTTTCATCTTCCGTTCTTTTTGAAGCAGAAAAAAATTTATCAATTTGAAAAAAAAAATTCGAATTTATTACGTCTGATAAAAAATCCAATAAAACTTTTTAATGGAGAAGCGATTGAATTGACAAGAGAATAAAATTCAAATGAGAGGGAGAAAAGTATTAAAATTTGCTCTTTGAATTTAAACAATAAAAATAACCATAAAAATGTATAGATATGTATTTGCACTGGACGGATAGGGGTGAAAGGATTAGTATCGGACAATTAACGCTCGCGGGCGTTTGTGTCCACAATTTTCCTCCACTCATTTTCCGCACCCTCTATTCACTTAATCCCCTCTTTCTCCTCTCCTCGATTCTTGAATTACTCTCCACTCTCTTTCTTCTCTTCACCCACTTCAAATGAGAAACGTGGGATGCATTCAATTTGCAAATGCAGATTGCTTTTTATTTTTAATATAAATTGTTCGAAAACGAACGGTAGTCATTATGGATGAGTAAAGTGAATTTTGCCGTAGGATTGCGCGACTAATTTTCTCCTTTCAATTCACAATTACATTTATTTTCATATTGCTCTTTCAAAGTAGCAAAGTTCATTTCTTTTTTTTTGAATTTAATCAGATGAAAGAGGAAAAGGAAATGAATATTACAAAAGAGTGGATTTTTTTATATCAAGCGCTTGTTGTTTTTTTTTCTTTTTTTCAATGCTGAATTTTTAGCTATTTCACAGTACAAACGATTCCAAATCCTACTGATTTCCCCTGTATCCTGTACATGAAAGCGCGCTTTTCCATCCTTCTTTTTTCACCCCGCCGGTTTGTTATTTCGATGGAATCCAGGTTTACAGACATATTTGAACGTTCGAAACGGTCGACAAAGAGCCCTCACGCAGACTTCAGAGGGTGGGAAGGGCGGAGGGGGTGAGTTTAGGGGAGTTACTAACGGTTCACCACAGCTATGACACACTGATAAATTGATTCTATGAGAATAGGGAGATTGTATTTTTTTTTTTTAAATTTTCGGAAATCGTCAATTCGTTATCGATGAATGATTGCTCCTAAAAAAAATATTGCTAGTAGAGCATGGATATAAAATCACTGGATTTGAAAAAACTCGTTTCTGTTTTTTTGCAAAAATTTGACGATGAAAAACAGAATTTGAATTTTTTTATTCTTATCTAATTTTTTTTTAACCATTTAAAGATTTTCATTAACATTAATAATTTTTTACATAGACAACAATTATTTACAAAAAGGACTACGTTAGCTTAGCGCTTAGGGGTTTATAGGCCCAGCCCGTGGGCTTTTACATATTTTTGGCGTGATGATTGTGGAATATTTAGCATAAGAGTCTAAGGTAAACATGATGTGTACTACTAGGGAAAAGCAAGTGAAAAACCCTACAGTTTAAAGAGTAAAAGGGGGGAGTTAAAGGCGGTTTGTGGACCACTTGGACGTGATGTATGGATTTATTTGGTTGATGAGATTATTGGGGTGGAATTTCAAGTTCTCGGTGAAGTTTTGAGTGATTTGGAGTAGATGATTGTTTAGTAGATCTATGTTTGCTATTTCGTGGAGGGTGGGGATAGAGGTGCCACGGGAGACGTGGTTGATGACTCTGAGGAACGTGTTTTGAGTGACCTGTAGTTTTGCAATCAACGTGGGGGCAGCATTGTGCCTTATCTAATATTTCAATAACGAATTGATTGCACGTGCCTTTCATTTGAATGAAAAAATATTTATTGTTGGAAAAAAAAGGAAAATCATAGAAATATTCAAGTATTTTCTTGTTTAATCTCCGATGTAATACAAATTTTGGAGAAGATAATATTCGATAACGACTAATTTCATGTAATGGAAAATGTACTCTCCATGGCTGTATTTGAAAAGGGGGTAACTAAAAACTGACCACAGAAAGCTAAATGCAAAGCCCGCGAGCGATACTCTCGCCTCTCGAGTCCTCTCTGGTGGATCATTTGTATACATGTACTGTTTTGAGGTATACAGAGTGGATTCTCTTCTATTTCCTCGATGAACATTCGCACAGACTCGTTGGCAGAGGAAGAGGAGAAAGGGAGGAGGGAGGCATGGGTAGCAGGATAGGATTGGATAGGACATAACACACAAGAGGAAGAGCCAGAGTGGAACCAGTCGAATTCCTAGCATACCGCGGGCCAACTGGTTAGCGAACGATTTACGATATTGTAAACCGATGCGACGGTGGGTGCCCAACCACCCGAACCTCAATCTAATAGTGGTGACTCCTAGCCTCTGGCCAACGGTATGCAGGATACTACATTGTTGCTCACCGAATCTGCCACACTGTACCTATTTCCCTTAACCCAACCGTACAACTCACACTGTCTTTCCGCAAAAAGAATTCAGGGCTTCCTCTTTATCAATAAAATTTCTTACTCTATACATTGAACGGGAGTTTTTTTCCTATTTTTCCGATGCTCTTTACGAATAACGTGTTACTCCTCGGATTGGAGGAATATTTACGGAAATATGAATCCAATTTTTGAGAGATGAATCAATTTGTCTCGTCGGAATTAGGGGAATTGTAGTGATAGCCTTTTTATAGCCAGCCTTTTTTACCCCCGACAGCAATGCAGAGGGGTATATGCGTCTGGGATAGAATGCATTGGTATTACAACGCGTTTGTAATGCCTTATCTTATTGAAAATGAATTAAAAAATATGGACTTCTCCACTCAGAATGTAAGGATTTATCCGGAGATGGTTTTAGGTGTATATTAATAAAGATTACCCAGGGAAAAATGTTTTCTTAATTTAAGAATGTGCAGTCACTTAATTTAAGTGACCTGCCATTCTTAAATTAAGCGACTTTTTTCACTTAAATCAAGTGACCTGCCATTCTTAAATTAAGTGACTTTTTTCACTTAAATCAAGTAACTTTTTCTTTCTTAATTTAAGAAAGTAAAACTCACTTAAATTAAGTGACTTTTCTCACTTAAATGAAGTAACTATTTCTTTCTTAATTTAAGAAAGTAAAAGTCACTTAAATTTAGTGACTTTTCTCACTTAAATCAAGTGAGTTTTCTCATTTAAATCAAGTGACCTTTCTTTCTTAATTTAAGTGACCTGCACATTCTTAAATTAAGTGATTGCACATTCTTAAATTAAGAAAACATTTTTCTCTGTGTACGACTCGGATTTTTCTGAAAATCACGAAAAAAGAAATGATTTTTCAAAAAATAGTAACTCAGATTAAAATTCCCCACGCAAATAAAAAAAATAATGAGTTGGTACCCTTGCAGTTTCATGCTGACATTGGGGATATGTCTTTGAAGCGGGAAAAATTTTTTGTATGCAAATGATGAAGAAAGAGAACCCAAGAGAAAAATTAAGGCGGGCAACAGATAGTATTCAGGCGGATTAGAGGCAGATTTGACAAAAAGCAGCAGCTAACTGGCGTACTCCTAGCAGTAGGTGGCAGCTTCATCACTTTTATTGAAAAGTGGCAGGCGGTTTACTGGCAGCGTAGAGGCAGATCACTCGGTGGATTGGAGGAATGGCGGAATAGTGACAGTGGAAAGACAGCTTCATGGCGGGATCTACTAGCGGGAGAATGGCAGCACAAGAGCGGGCAACAGAAAACGCCGTCTTCTGGCAGTTCAAACACAGTTTTCTGATGAGCTCATCAGCAAGCTGTGCTTGAGCTGCCAGAACACCGCCTTTCATACAGCTTGCTTTTATGATGCCATTTGCCTGCTTGTGCATGGTGCCATGAACCTGCCTTGCTGCAGTTGTTAGGCTGCCCTTCTTCAAATTTGCCACTAGGCTGCCTGTAATCTGCCTGCTATTTTCCATACGATACTGCGCATCTCTTATCCGGAAGGCGGACTCAGGATATCTTTTCATACATCAATTGATCGCACGTCGATCGTTTGTAACCAGTCAATTTTTCTCGAAATAATTGATTGAGAGGACAAAGAAAATTCAATACTACTATGACTACGTTGACGGAATATTTTGAAATTGAATTTTTTCAACCAGAAAATAACTGCTTCGAATAATTTTTCTTATGGTATGTTATTTGATATCACTGCAATTATTTGTCTTTTATTATATTTTTTTATAGTCCTCAATTTCCAATTAGTAACGAACATTGAGTAGAATATTTTCTCATTTCAAATAGCCAAATAATCTCCTTTCTGAAATAGTTCACGTGTATTCATTATACATACAATTTATTCGCGAGCAATTACCGTGAAAAAATGGGCAGTTATAAACCAGAATAAGAATAAACACTTTCAAGTATTTCAGAATAGCCGTGTGGACTAAGTGGACATCTCCAGAACGAAGAACAACCAGAACAGCCTAGGTTCGAGCCCCGCTCCCGTCAAAAAATTGAAGTTAATATCTCGGGAACGGTGCAACCGATCCGCTTTTTTTTTTATATTGGCGTGATCGGCGTCAAAAACTGAACACGATAGACATAATTCCCGAATTTTTTGCACTATATTAGAAGCAATAATAAGCAAAATTGAATAAGCAATTGCATATGGCATTATGAAGACGGCAGTATAGAGGCAGGGTACTGGCATGTGGCATCTGCCGAAAGACCGCTCTTTTGCTGCCACTGGATGCTTTATGCAAAAGGCAGTATAGAGGCAGCTTTTGGCGCAAATCCCGCTAGTTCGCCGCCAGAAAAGTGGCATAAAAACTGCCACTCTGCTGCCATTTGAAAATGCCAAAATGCTGCCTCTAGCCCGCCTTATTTTTTCTCCCGGGAAAATGCATTATTGAAAAATCTTAAAATAAAAAAGAAAGGAAAAATAAAAGTTGACATTTAATAAACCCCGACAAAAAGATTAAAATAAAAAATTTCAATAAAAATCTCAAATAATTAATAAAAGTTATATTTGGGAAAAAAAAGGAAGTCGGGGGACGTCCAGATTTTTCCACAGAATATGCTCTGGACGTCCCCCGATTTCCCTTTTTTCCCAAATATAACTTTTATTAATTATTTCAGATTTTTATTAAAATTTTTTTTTTATCTTTTTGTCGAGAGTTATTTGTTATGAGAAAAGGTGTTCAAAATCTGGCAAGCTTCGATCTTTCTTGGTGTCCTTGTGGCCCGTTAGTGGAATAGAAACGTTTGGAAACGGTTTGAATCTAATCCGCGTGCAGTGAGCCGAAAAAACTGTCTTTCATTAATGAAACTTAACGTGTTTTTTCACTCAACGAATTGCCGGTCATTGGCTTTTCTATTTTTCTAATTTAATCAAATCATTCAGGGCTGCAATTGAACCGGCTAAATTAACTAAAGATAATCCGTAGAAATTTGTATGAAAGGTGATTGACCAAGCGACCTGAGATATTATGAAACACGTCTTTCATTAAATTTGAAATAATCATATTTTTTCTTTGCTTCAAAGTTTTTTTTTCCCCTGATTTTTTTTCAAGACGTCGACAAAAATATCTAATTTTCGAAAAAGTTCTTCAACTCATATATGGATCAAAAATGATTAGGGAAAAATTATCAAAAAATATGAGTAAGAGGCCTGATTTGCGTGGTCTCTCTCTTTTTCTGAAACACTTATGTTTTTGATTCGATAACAGTGAAAAAGAGAATGTCTAAAAAATATAAAAAAATGCTGCTCAAAATTTGAAACAGTTTGTGAACAATGGAATTATTTTTATAGTATCAATTGAAGTAAGTTACACAGGGAAAAATGTTTTCTTAATTTAAGAATGTGCAGTCACTTAATTTGAGAATGGCAGGTCACTTAAATTAAGTGACTTTACTCACTTAAATCAAGTGACTTTACTCACTTAAATCAAGTGACTTTACTCACTTAGATCAAGTGACTTTTCTCACTTAAATCAAGTGACTTTCCTCACTTAAATCAAGTGACTTTACTCACTTAAATCAAGTGACTTTACTCACTTAAATCAAGTGACTTTACTCACTTAAATCAAGTGACTTTCCTCACTTAAATCAAGTGACTTTACTCACTTAAATCAACTGACTTTACTCACTTAAATCAAGTGACTTTACTCACTTAAATCAAGTGACTTTACTCACTTAAATCAAGTGACTTTACTCACTTAAATCAAGTGAGTTTTCTCACTTAAATCAAGTGACTTTACTTTCTTAATTTAAGTGAACTGCACATTCTTAAATTAAGTGACTTTACTCACTTAAATCAAGTGACTTTACTCACTTAAATCAAGTGACTTTACTCACTTAAATCAAGTGACTTTCCTCACTTAAATCAAGTGACTTTACTCACTTAAATCAAGTGACTTTACTCACTTAAATCAAGTGACTTTACTCACTTAAATCAAGTGACTTTACTCACTTAAATCAAGTGACTTTACTTTCTTAATTTAAGTGACCTGCACATTCTTAAATTAAGTGACTGCACATTCTTAAATTAAGAAAACATTTTTCTCTGTGTACATGGAACCCCCTTCACCTAAAACAAGATCAAACTATCGAATATTATGCAGTATCTTAAATTTGATGCAAGCCACCTCATGGATTAATCGATGTTCGATAATGATCGATAAGAAGTTGTGGTGATATTATTCTTATTCATGTCATTGAATTGCTATTAAAACCGGTCCCCCTTTTGAAAACTATTCTGTAAAGGGATACAAGCGCACTTTGCGTGCTTTTAATTGCTAGTTTCGTTTTTCATTATAAAAAGTGCATGATATCGTGAGCGACCTATCGATTTATATCTCGATAATTGTAACGCTGCTCTAGTAACGCCTGTTTTTCACTCCTCACAGTTGAATTTCATTTACGCGTTCAATCGGATACAACATCTATTATTAAAAGTGTCTCATTACTCGAGTGCTACATGAAGGCCTTTTTTTTTTAATTCGAAAACCGTTTTTGAAAATGAAACCTCAGGGAATATTCTTTTCTAAGAAATACATTGCGGGATTATTGAAAATATATTTTAGAATGATAGAAAGACAATCAGCGCTACCCTCTCGAGGCACATTTGATGTTTGACCTAATCTAACCGCAGATAAAAAAGAAATAAATGTTTCACATCAGAATATCGTGCATAATATGTTACATTCGTTCGAATTAATAGAAACAATTTCCCTCTTTCATTTTGAAAAATGATGGTGGATAACAATATACATGAATATTGGTCAGGGTGAAGTCGCAACTCGCAAGGTGCGCGCGTTATCATCTACACTGGGAAAAAATAGGGGTAGAACTAACAAATATTGAGGCCATTGGTCTTTGACAGATGTTTTTTTTTGAAATAATGAAGAAAATTTTCGAATTCACTGAATTTTGTTAACTCAATCGGATTAAATAGATAAGTTGACTAAATTCAGTAAATTCAGCAGCTTTTGTAATTATTGGAGAATAAAATTTTCTAAGGATTAATGGCATCAATATTTTACATTTTTTATCATTATTAGTCCTTACTGTAGTCGTCAGAAATTCATAATACATACACAGAGAAAAATGTTTTCTTAATTTAAGAATGTGCAGTCACTTAATTTAAGAATGTGCAGGTCACTTAAATTAAGAAAGAAAAGTCACTTGATTGAAGTGAGAAAACTCACTTGATTTAAGTGAGTTTTATTTACTTAAATTAAGAAAGAAAAAGTCACTTGATTTAAGTGAGAAAAGTCACTTGATTTAAGTAAGAAAATTCACTTAATTTAAGTGAGTTTTACCCTCTTAAATTAAGAAAGCAAAAGTCACTTTATTTAAGTGAAAAAACTCACTTGATTTAAGTGAGTTTTACTTTCTTAAATTAAAAAAAAAAAGTCACTTGATTTAAGTGAGAAAAGTCACTTAATTTAAGTGAGTTTTACTTTCTTAAATTAAAAAAAAAAAGTCACTTGATTTAAGTGAGAAAAGTCACTTAATTTAAGTGAGTTTCACTTTCTTAAATTAAGAAAGAAAAAGTCACTTGATTTAAGTGAGAAAAGTCACTTAATTTAAGTGACCTGCCATTCTTAAATTAAGTGACTGCACATTCTTAAATTAAGAAAACATTTTTCTCTGTGTATAATGCTCATTTCATGGTCTCGCTATTGATGATTCATCAAAAAATAACCTAACAATTCGCAATTTTTCCTCTATTTTCTATCCAACTTGTCAAAACCGTCTGATGACAGGAGATAGAAACCCTATTACAATGATGATCCCATTTGGACAGATTGGGACTCGTAGCGAGTGCTACTTGACATACATGCACGTGGACAAAGAAACAAACACCTGAGACACAAACTCGTGCCAAATCGAATTCATAACACGAAGACCCTCGCACTGTCTTTTCCTTATCCAATCCTTTCGCTTTTTGTCCGGATATCCATAGATTCCCCGAAATCCTTAATAGTGAATTGAATATTCAGTTCTGCAGGAGACGTGTGACATTCGTCATGTAGTGAACTCACATCTGGACATAGTTCCTTTGATACTCAGCTTTCGTGCAGATTTCATTCGTAAAGACGAAAACACAATAAACTAATCAAGATGCCGTCAATGACCCAATTAATGCCACCAAGAGACCTATTCTGCCACATATCTTTCATAGAAAAATTATATCTTATCATAAATTCAAATTTGATTTTTCCTCGGAAGAATTTAGGGTCTGAACTATCATTTTCATTAATTATTATCCTGAATTAATGATAAAAATTAATTAATTTATATTTTTGAAAATATTTTGCCCATGGCCCGATTCATGCCACCATGGCCCAATTGCTGCCATAGAGGGTCCCAATAATTGCCATCAATTAATTTCCATCACTGGTCGTTATTTGTAAATTATTCGTCAATTTGTATGAAAGTCCAATGATTTTGCTAACAATCAATACAATTTTCGATTTATTAAATACTTAAATTTTCTCAATATCACACATTGAACTGATGAGGCACTCTAACTCCACATAAAGAGCTTTAGGGCTTTATCTTGCTGAGCACGCTGGTCGCATTTAACGGATTAATTTTAGAAATATATCTAGTAGAGAAATATCGGATATTTTGATTGTCCAGTGTCCTCAGAATTTTTTTCTAGCCACTGTTATCAATTACTTAGAGTTGAGAATTCGAATAAGTTCAATAATCACGAAAATGTATGAAAAGTGGTATTAATCGGGCCGATGGCATTAATTGGGCCATTGACGGTATCAATTGCATTTGTGAGTGATTGCTAATCATTTTTCGAACACGTCAATCATTAAAACGTGCTCTTTTTCAGGGAACAAAATATGAATAGATGATTTTCTGATATTGTCAGAATAACTGGCTTTTCTTGCTACTAGATGAAGAAGAATTACAATTGCAATACTAAAAAAATGAAATGAGAAATGATATTGTATGTTGGAAATAACATGGAGGAGATGAAACGATCGACAATTGAAATTCATTGGCGTTTCAAATGGACCTCGATAAACAGTGTGTAGCAAGAGAAAGAGAGTAATTTAATTAGTGAATTCAGCGAGTGCAAGCGAAACGTTACGCATATGTATGTGTGGGCGTCGAATAATTGCGGGAGGAAGGTCGCGCGCACAGGCATACAAATGACGTTGTATACAGTCTTCAAATGAATATATATATAATACATATATACAAAATCGTGTCTGTGCATGGTTTGATATCCCGTACTGTGCACACATGTATATGCAAATATATGAATGTATATGTAGGGCTCACCATGTGGAATACACGGATAATGCAGTGGACGTGCGTCGCCGAGGGTTGCTGCAGTTGGCTACGATCAGCCACGCGGAATAATTATATGTAATCGCTTCACTCTCGGTTATTCGCTTGGTGGGTGCGTGTGACCGCGCCACTGCGTGCGATTGACAATTACAAGTATGAAAGAGACAGTCAATATTACGTGTATTAATATACATTGAAAATTGATATATTGCCAATATTTATTGCATCATTCGAGTGTATCAAAAATTAATGAAATGAAAAATTTAATGATTTTCTTCAACTATTATTTGCCTATATATACAGTCGAATTCTCACACACAAACAAAACTTTTTGATATTATTCATTGAAAACTCTTTGAAAAAAACAATATTAATATTTCCATCAGCCGTTATCAAATTATTTTAATAATAGCAGTACGTGAATAAAATCATCTCACATTTTCATATGAATCGATCCAGCTAAATTGAAGCGCGGGCTCGGTCTAGTTATGGAAAATACTGTAATACGATCAACGATAGAGAAAAATAAAAATTCGAGATATTTCGAAAAACAATTCGATCAATCAGTTTGATTGAAATTCGACCTTTCATAGCGACTTTTTATCAGGAATTTTCCTGGCTATTCAATGGAATTACAAAAATTGATGGAAACACTGCTTGCATTTAATCAATTTTAGTTGACTGTTAAAAGGATTCTTTCATCCGACGAATACAATGCATTAACAGTGTATTGGATACACTGTATTTACAATCAGTTTTATTTTCATTATGTAGTCAAATTTTTGCGGTAAACAGGGAATAATTCTGTTTTTACCCTCCTGTCTACCTTCCATTGCTTTCACCTCGTCCACCTACCTCCCACTATTCTACTCTACCCCGCTCATTCTCTCAATGTACATAGTACGTCGCCAAGGGGATCAGGATGGGTAAATACGTATGTGATTACTTTTAATTCCCCCTATTTGCTCGTCCGCTTGTCCGCCGGTGGTTAACCACGTGCTCCGACAACGTTGAGACCACCATATCTCGTTCACCGGTAAATTCGTGCTGTTTCATTTGTACCGTTGTTTATATTCGTTACACGATGAAAAAACTATAGAGTTGTAGGGGGGGAAAAAAAATGGGAGAATCAACGTTTTCCCTTTGTACGCAAATTGAATTAAATTACTTCAATTTGACATTTTCAGAAAATTGAAGAAAAAAAGGAATGTTTTCAATTACTGGATAATTTTCATTTCCGTTTGACACAAAGAACCTCTAACAGAGTCTCATTTCGCCAAACTCTTATTTACATAATTAACTTTTGAATGATTAAAAAATTTCATTTATTGTGTGGAAAAATTATTCACGTTTCAATTTTAGAAATAATTAATTGCAATAAGAGATGCTTCAACCCTTCGTTAGTGTCGTCAATCGTAGTTTTTGACATGATACGGATACATTGACTGCGGATTTCTGGATCTGGTGAGATCGTGTGATTTTTTCAAGAATTTTAACTATTTTTTGAAAGAAATTGATAACTGCGGAAGGATTCGAAGATGTCAAAAGTGAAAATACACAGAAAAAAATGTTTTCTTAATTTAAGAATGTGCAGTCACTTAATTTGAGAACGGCAGGTCACTTAAATTAAGTGACTTTTTCTTTCTTAATTTAGGAAAGTAAAACTCATTCAAATTAAGTGACTTTTCTCACTTAAATCAAATGACTTTTTTCACTTAAATCAAGTAACTATTTCTTTCTTAATTTAAAAAAGTAAAAGTCACTTAAATTAAATGACTTTTCTTACTTAAATCAAGTGACTTTTCTTTCTTAAATTAAGTGACTTTTCTCACCTAAATCAAGTGACTTTCTTTCTTAATTTAAGAAAGTAAAATTCACTCAAATCAAGTGAGTGTTCTCACTTAAATCAAGCGACTTTTATTTCTTAATTTAAGTGACCTGCATATTCTTAAATTAAGTGACTGCACATTCTTAAATTAAGAAAACATTTTTATCTGTGTATTCATTCTTCCAAAATTTTTGACCATCAAAATCTTCTGTAAAATCTCTAAATAAGAAAATAGGGTAGTTGTGAATAATAGAGCCCACAAATAGAAATAATTCAAATTGACTTCAGGAAGGGAGGCGGTAAAAATAAGTAATATATCGGAATCAAAAATTCGAAGGTAAGGATCAGAACTCGCAATAGCCCATGTAGGGTTGTCTAACTCGGTCAACACTTGGCACAACCTTGGGCAAACTATCTCTGATGTTGGGGAAAAGGAATGGCCGATATTTGGACCGACGTTGGCATATTACTCATCGGCAAATGACTTGTCGGCCTTTGCTTGGCTGAATATTGGCGAGTATATCCGTTGTTGACGTTCCGTTAATAGATAAAAACTGAAGATAAATTGATTATTTTGAATAATTAAATTATCTCTCAATACTTTGGAATAACTTCAATTTGCCTGAGAAAATTGGGCGGCAATGCATTTATGAGGATCGAATTTCCATCGGAAGATATGCGAACTTAGAGTGGCTGAATTGGTAGCATTCCGGATTGATAATCCTGAAGTCCTGGGTTCATATACCGCTGCAGGAATTTTTTTTCGGTAAAAAATGATATTTAAATGCAGGTATCAATATAATATCGATATTTGTACTTATATTGCATTTTACAACCTTTGAAATTCATTAAAAAACACAATTAGACAAATATACAATGCCAATATATTGGCGCTACATAGGCACCTAACATTGGGCAAAACATCGGGACCAATCGCACCCGAGTAATATGCCAACGTCGGGGTTCCACATCAATAGATCCTCGAAAAAAAGATCCTGTCTCCTTTTATCAAAACTATTGATCTTGCAGGGATCCTTTTGGAGATATTTTTAGGAGCCGATGAAATTCGAATCTCGCTCGAGCATTTCATATTTTCCCCGAATATTTGATTCTAGTAATTATTAAATTTTAGGATAGGCGCTATTCTGCATAATTACCGAAAACAGCTTCACAACACTCATCGAGTGACTTACAAATTGTTAATGAAACTTTTCCAATATTTCACTCGGTTAATATTAATTTATAGAGCAAAACTTTTCAAAAATTTACTAAAGCTTATAAATAAAGATGTCAGATGAATGTTAAAAAGATGAAAAAAAAAACTATTGCGAGAGAGCTTGAAAATGACATCGTTAACATGTAATATTTTCACCGTCGGAGTTGCCTGACGTCGAGAATTTATTTTCCATTAGGTCCAAAGCGTCAAGGAAAGATCGAGAGACGGGAAACGAGTAATTAAGGCAAAACTGGGCGACGAGAAAGCCGTCTGCGAGTTTTGCGCCAAAGGGGGGTTGGTTAAGGAAACAGAAAAAGAAAGAATTGGATAAAAAACGAAAAATAAAAAGAACATGAAAAAATCAGCAAGTGGAGGATAAGTGAAAAGACGCTAGTTTAGACAGTGGCTGTTCTCGTCTACTCCTGGAGCAATGCCAAGATCGCAAGTGTGCGTACAACGGCAAGACGCAAACGCGTGCCAGGAACTCGTGCGAATCGCCTTGCGGCGTGACTCTGTACTTTTCACCACTTTTTTATTTTTTTTCCCGTCCATTGCTTCTTTTTCCTTCACTCTAACATAAAAGAGAGAAAGGAATTAGATACCTTTAGGGATGTGACTTGAGAGACACTGCTTTTGTATCTTAATGCAGCATGGCTCCCTCTACAAAGAAGACAGAAAAGGAAAGAATAATAACGCGAAGAGTATTACAAAAATAATCCTTCTTTTGTTACTGAGTGATTCAATTTGTAGTGCTATTAAACCGAAAATAAGTGTCCTTCCGAATTTTCTTACACAGAGAAATTTTTTTTCTTAATTTAAGAATGCGCAGTCACTTAATTCAAGAATGGCACTTAAATTAAGTGATTTTTTCTTTCTTAATTTAAGAAAGTAAAACTCACTTAAATTAAGTGACTTTTCTCACTTAAGTCAAGTGACTTTTCTCACTTAAATCAAGTAACTTTTTCTTTCTTATTTTAAGAACGTAAAAGTCACTTAAATTAAGTGACTTTTCTCACTTAAATCAAGTGACTTTTTTTCTTAATTTAAGAAAGTAAAACTCACTTAAAACAAGTGAATTTTCTCACTTAAATCAAGTGACAAATCAAGTAACTTTTTTTTTCTTAATTTAAGAACATAAAAGTCACTTAAATTAAGTGACTTTTCTCACTTAAGTCAAGTGACTTTTCTCGCTTAAATCAAGTAACTTTTTCTTTCTTAATTTAAAAACGTGAAAGTCATTTAAATTAAGTGACTTTTCTCACTTAAATCAAGTGACTTTTTTTCTTAATTTAAGAAAGTAAAACTCACTTAAATTAAGTGACTTTTCTCACTTAAGTCGAGTGACTTTTCTCACTTAAATCAAGTAACTTTTCCTTTCTTAATTTAAGAACGTAAAAGTCACTTAAATTAAGTGACTTTTCTTACTTAAATCAAGTGACTTTTCTCACTTAAATCAAGTGACTTTTTTGCTTAATTTAAGCAAGTAAAACTCACTTAAATTAAGTGACTTTTCTCACTTAAGTCAAGTGACTTTTCTCACTTAAATCAAATAACTTTTCCTTGCTTAATTTAAGAACGTAAAAGTCACTTAAATTAAGTGACTTTTCTCACTTAAATCAAGTGACTTTTTTTCTTAATTTAAGAAAGTAAAACTCACTTAAATCAAGTGAGTTTTCTCACTTCAATCAAGTGACTTTTCTTTCTTAATTTAAGTGACCTGCACATTCTTAAATTAAGTGACTGCACATTCTTAAATTAAGAAAGCATTTTTCTCTGTGTACAATTATCACCCAGCATTCAAAGTGATACTAATGCAGCTGAAAAGAATCAGCTTCTAATTATGAAAGTATCCCTCAATGAATTAAAAAGTTATCTCAATATTTGCAACGATTTCTCTTCTTTTTTTTCTCTCTTAATTGAAGAGAAAAAAACATATCTTCCGAGTGAATATCATGTAAAATATATTTTTAAATGAAGAAGATGAATCACTCCGTGAAATTATGGGAAAGCTCGTTAAAACTGTTGGGAATTAAGCGAGAGAGAGGAATAGAGATGAGGATGATTCGCCAGCATTAAAAAAAAAAAGATCTTTAAAAAGTGTTGAAGAAAAGAAAGAAGTAAAGGTATATGCGGGAAACCAAGTGAAGTGACTCTCTAGAGTCAAGCCGCGCGCAAGTTGTAAATTTCTGTAAAGCGGGTTTATAAAAATTCCGAGGAATATTTATTTGAAATGAGAGCAAGATAGTACTCTGCATCTCTCGGAGCTTATTCTCACCACTTTTTACTTTCCTTTTTGCTAAATCTCTCTTTCACTCTCTTCTTCTCTCTCGCTTATACACTTGAATTATATTTAACGGTTTCACCGATGGGTGCAATTTCGTCTGGGATGGTGCACAAAATCGTCGACCGTATGTGCGACGGGTAAAAGTTATAAATTCCCTCTAACACTCGTTCTTTCCTCGATTCCCAGAGTCGTCACATCTTCCATGGGGTCTAAAGTGAAAAGAGGGAAAGTGATGGGACACGAAGCGATGTCGTAACGGGGGAGGTTATCTTATCTGCGTTGAAATTCAAATCTGCACCTCGACTATTTTCACGGCCAAGAGAAGATCTAGAGAGAGAGGAGGATAAAGAAATGGAAGATGGTAAGTGAAGGAGGAGAGCTCCCGAAGGTGCCAACTACGGTGGACTATTGGAAATATTTTATACTGGGAATTTATCGGGCGTAACGGCGTTGAAAATTATTTTAAAAATTCGTTCCAACGTCTACGATAATATAACATCTATTTTTAAAATAAAAATAAGAGTGAAAAATTCGATGAAAATAACAGTATGATTTATAACATTTTTTTTCCAATGACACTGATTCCATTCGAGATTTTTCATTTAAGAACAGAATTTCATTTTTCATCCAATTCTTTGGATTCAATCAATTTTTCTTGAATTGAAAACCCTAGAGATTTGTTTTCTTTTGATTTATTATTTTTTATTCTTCTATTGAAAAAAAACTGAATTTGTTACATTACCTATATTATTTTAAAGACAATGGGAATATTTGGCAGGAAATTATAATTTTTCAATTTTTAATTTTGAAAATTGTTTTATTTCAATTCCGAAATTGAGAAGAATATTCTAAATCACATTTGAAGATGGCATTGGAAGTACATTACTCGTGTTGTCTCTGTCCAAGTTAAGAAATCAGAGCAAAAACAGGCTCAAAACGTTTTGATACCTCTAGGTCAAGAATAACCATCTAAATGTTATGCCTTGGAATACTGGACTTTCTGAAATGACTCTAAGAGTACAGGAAAATCCCAATAAAATTCTCCCCATTGAAGTTCCTCTTTCGTTAAAGTCAGGATTCTTCCATTAAAGTCCTCCGCGACATTCAAAATGTACTTTTAGACGGAGAAAAATATTTTCGTAATTTAAGAATATGCAGTCGCTTAATTTAAGTGACCTGCTATTCTTAAATCAAGTGATTTTTCTCACTTAAATCAAATGAATTTGTCTTTCTTAATTTAAGAAAGTAAGACTCACTTAAATTAAGTGACTTTTCTCACTTAAATCAAGTGATTTTTCTCACTTAAATCAAATGAATTTGTCTTTCTTAATTTAAGAAAGTAAGACTCACTTAAATTAAGTGACTTTTCTCACTTAAATCAAATTACTTTTTCTTTCTTAATTTAAGAAAATAAAACTCACTTAAATTAAGTGACTTTTCTCACTTAAATCAAGTGACTTTTTCTTTCTTAATTTAAGGCAGTAAAACTCACTTAAATTAAGTGACTTTTCTCACTTAAATCAAGTGACTTTTCTTTCTTAATTTAAGTGACCTGCACATTCTTAAATTAAGAAAACATTTTTCTCTTTGTAGACATATTTTAACAGTCCACGCATTAAACTGCGCAGAGGAGCATGCTCTACGTAAGAATGAGGCCAAAACGAGAACTTAAACGAGAGTATCCTGGAGAGACGGACGAACATCTTTGGAAGTCCACTGTAAATCGTAAGAATCTCTAGACAATTTCTCAATGTCGTTGAAATCACGTAAATTTTTCAATGTATTGCAACGTGAAAATAAATTCGAAAAATCTCGTACTCCTACATAGCGTAACATTGTCTCATGCTGCACCTCTATGAGTCGATGCACCAATTCATGAAAAAAAAAAAACATGAGAGGAACGGAAAAAAAGCAGCCGAACCAAGAAAGAGAAAGAAAGAGGAATAATGCTGTTGGTGGATTGATAGGAATGGCATAGCAAGTTAGATGACGATCCCTTCGTCCTGCATCTTGTGATTCCCCTTTCTCTTGTCCAAACATTCGGATGTCCTCGTTTTACACGATCGTATTGGATTATTTTTCACTCACTCTTGCCATTCAGTGTGCAAGCATGAAGGGAAAGAAGCTGAGGATCTGGAAGATTCTTTTCCCTCCCCTGCCCTCACGAGTTTATTGCCAACGACAGAGTTTCTCGGTATATAACCGGAGAACGGAGAGAGAGAGGAAAAAGCGCGGCTCGTCCATCCGTCCAAACGTAATAAAGGTGCAATCCATCACTCTCAGTAGCAAAGGTCAATTCCAAGATACATCGTACACGAGAATTTTACCTCTCTCGAACAATTTTTTCACCGATATCCTCAATTTCCTCACGATCCTTATCAATTTACTTGCAAATTCATTTCGAAATATCAGAAAAAAAAGAAACATAGCATAAATTCCAATCAATGAATTCAAAGAATTCCAGAGAAAGACATGGAATGGCTAACACTGCATAAAATTCAGTAAACCAGAGGAAATTCTTAATTGATGAAATTTCATGGGAATTCTTTCAAATAAATGTCTGGAAATCTTCGGTAAATCTCTCTATGATCCTTCATTATGGATTGCATTACGAATTCATCATTTGAACTTTTTTCATCTGGTTTCCAAACTATCTTCTAGTAGTAAATAATTGAATAATTTAGGGAGTGAAATGAGAAAATTCGATTATTACATGCGATTATTGTGATCGATAGGGTATTATCGAAACTTTTGTAATAACCTTCCCGATAGCCATTGTTCCCTGTTTCATCAAAAAAAGTAGGGGTGACTGGGTTAAAATGGACCATCAGAGCTAAATGATCCGAGAATTTTTTTTTTTTTTTTGGTGGAGAAAAATCTGAAGAAATTAATGAGATTCTCCAACATGTTTTCATTGTGGATTGATGAAGACACCTGCATTCTCAAAAAAAAAATCCAATTGATTTATTCTCAGTTTCCCCAATAGGGAACTTGCATATTTTTTTTCCATTTCTATGCATTCTACAGTATTATCTGAGATTAGGGAATTTTTTTTTTTAAGTTGTTAATTATGGAGAAATTTACAATTAAAAAGCTCCAAATTTCATACTGCTCTAACACGGGTCTGACGTCATAATACCACATGCGTAATTCAAGCTGTGGCCAGTGATGGCGCGACTGGAGGATATTTGAATTTTCGATGCGCGATACTCATAAAGAGGTTATGTGTATAAATTTCTTTCGAAGGAAACCTGTTTTTAATTGAAATTCTCTAAACAATGTTTGAAATAAAGAAGAGGATCATGAAGAAATACGCATTTTTTGACAATCAGCATAACCTTCATACACCTGTCAATGAGTAACGACAGGTGACTACAGATGGCGCACACAAAGATTTTGGTATTTTGACGTCATGTCCGATTTGGAGACGTTCAAAAAAATGATTTTTTAATTAATGTTCATGAACTAATTAACGAGTAAAAAATTTTTTTTTTGCCTTTTCTGTTAATCACTATCAATAAATATTGAGAAAAATTTTTTTTTTTAAATATACAAGTTCCCTATTGTTGAGATATTCAAAAAGGTTGAATATCTCGGAAACGCTCTTAACTTTCGGCTTTCGGCAAAACAACTTATCTCGTGGTTTTCGGAAAGTAACGAACGTAATTTACCGAACAGCTCAAAAATCAGACATTTTCTATTCGGGAAATTATCGCATTTTTTATGCACTAACACAACTGAAACTCATCACATCAATTGTTAAAAGTCACCAGTAAATTCACCGCTAAAAATACCAAAGATTTAGTGTAAAAGAGTTAAGGTTTTATACAATAAAAGGAACGGTAGCCAAATCAACTTAACAAACGTGGAATTTAAAATCATTTTCTCGACCTAGCCAATTTTCAGGCTTCTCATCATCTTTTTTCACCACCACTCACGGACCTGGGCATCACCGTCGGAATTTTCTCCTCTCGAATCTTACCAATTTTTTAACAAGACTGATTGAAAAATGAATTGGATAAATTGGATTTATCTCAGCTCACTGAATTATCATCACACAACACTATCCCCAAAACCTTTTCTCCTGATGAAAAATAAGAAAAGTTTCCTGTGACTTTGAGATTCATCTTCTCTCAACCACGATTCTTTCTTTCTCCCAAGGATGAAAAAAGCTACATCAATATGTACCCCCTTTTGTAACACACGTCCTTGTGCATACACATTAGCCTCGTCAGCCCCAGTAGAATAGCGAGTGGGGTAGGAACTACAGAGTTAGGTAAACGGCGAAGGGGGGAGGGGGTAGAACAGCCTCTTGAAATCACACTTGTTGCTGCTGAGCACTCTCTCTCTCCCTCTCTCACACTCACACTAGCAGCCCTCGATCCCAGGAAGTCGCCCCGCGTGGTAGTGGCGGCACTTTAACGGGGGCAGGCCGAGTGGGTATTAAAAGAATTTACGAAGCAATCTCGAGTCCCGATCGTTCTACAGTACGACGAATGAAAGAATAAAGGAGGTAAAAAAGGAAAAAAAAAAGTGGGCCACGAGGGGTGAGACGGTGAGGAGCAAAGAAGAATGAAAAAATTGAGGAAAAAAAGCACTCGCTTTTCCGGAGAGGCATGAAATTACGCTTGATTCCACTTCTATCTTCTGGAGCCTTTGCGAGGGGTGAAAAGATTTAAGAGAGCTTCTTTTGCCACTCATTCCCATCTTACACGACTCGTTTAACTCTCAATCACAATTTGAAGTCAAAGTACTTGGGCAAACTAATGTATCAAGTTTATAGATAGCACAGAGAAGGGGAAATAAAAAAGCCAAATGAAATGAAACAAAGTAGTAGTAGATAAAAAATGAGTGAAAATAGAAGAAGAATTGAAAGTAGATTGCAATGAATATATTTTAGCATTGAAGAGTCTTAGACAATGACAAGTGACTTCCTGCAGTAGAAGAAATAAAACGACCAAAATGCATTCAATCTAACCAAGGACAACGTGCAACAGAATAAGATAGGATGAAAGCGGGGGAGGGGAGAGGATAGCAGGTAAGAGTTACTGATACGTTAGGCTTCTCTATTCTTATTTTTTTTTCATTTTTCTCCGTATACATTGAACGGAAGTAACCGAGAGCGATTCCATTTATCGATTCGCACAGCCAACGCTCTCTCTACCTATTTTGTTGTAGTCTAACATCAGCCAATACACCCCCACTTTCTTCGGCACTCTCTTCGACTTGCACTATTGGCGAAGCGATAACTCGCCACGTCTACCATAAATCAAACTGCCAGAGAGATCCCTTTCTCTCTCATTCTCTTTCTCTTCTCAACATCCCTAACCTAGACACTCGCCTTCTCTCATTCGAGCTTCCTCATCCTTTTTAAACCCCACCCATCACCATTCGTCCATCACCCCCGCAACCTATTTCCTTTACTCCTATATGTATCTTCTTTTTTTTTCCCCTTTATTTTCAATTCTCGTCTTTCCATTTTCTTCCCTCGCGTGAATTACGAACAATCGAGGATTTCACCTCGTTTCATTCGTATTTTTCAAGACTATGCCGACTGACACGAGGAAGGAGGCAGGCCGCGTGGGAAATTAAATGGCCGAATGAATTGCAAGTCTAGATGGGATATCATTCACTTGAGCAATTGGTAGAAATGTATTTGGCAGTGAAAATTATGTGTGGGTGAACGAAGAATTCATCAGTCTTTTCAGTGAACAACTGTCTTTCTGCACAGAGAAAAATGCTTTCTTAATTTAAGAATGTGCAGGTCACTTAAATTAAGAAAGAAAAGTTACTTGATTTAAGTGAGAACACTCACTTGATTTAAGTGAGTTTTACTTTCTTAAATTAAGAAAGAAAGTCACTTGATTTAAGTGAGAAAAGTCACTGAATTTAAGTGACTTTTACTTTCTTAAATTAAGAAAGAAAAAGTTACTTGATTTAAGTGAGAAAAGTCACTTGACTTAAGTGAGAAAAGTCACTTAATTTAAGTGAGTTTTACTTTCTTAAATTAAGAAAGAAAAAGTCACTTGATTTAAGTGAAAAAAGTCACTTAATTTAAGTGAGAAAAATCACTTAATTTAAGTGAGAAAAGTCACTTAATTTAAGTGACCTGCCATTCTTAAATTAAGTGACTGCACATTCTTAAATTAAGAAGAAAATTTTCTCTGTGTGAACATGGAAAAATCGATTGAATTTTGTCTCTTTGAATTATTTTTAATTCGATGGAGAACTTGATGACAAAAAGAACATATTTGCAAAATTATGTTTTGGGAATTCCGTCTAAACTTGTCTGTTTCAAAGTTATTCACAAATGAATTGACTGCGAAGAAATGTGAAATTCGTAATTTTTTTCACGAAGATTGAATGTCTCACTGTTTTAGCAACAATTCTGTCTTGCCCCATCCATTTGAAAGCAAAATAGTAATGTTCAACTTCAATGAAAAAAAAAAAGTTGAAAGAAATATTAAAATTTATGAATATACAATGCGTCATTAAATTTATAATTTGAATTGAGAGTTTTCCAAGAAACTGAATGAGATACATAGCGTGAGATAGAGATGAAGATTTTCCCTCAGAGATGAGTACCGCTGGATGAATAGTAGAGGAGCACACCGTCCCCCCACTCCCTCGTGTTTGGATGCACCAGGCCAGGAAATGCACTTGACGCACGGGTCGCTATGTTGCCGCGGATGAGTCATCAGAGATACGGAAAAACCGGTTTTACCACAGGCACTGAAGACACTTCTCTCCTTCTTTCTCCTTTATTTAATCTCACGTTTAACCATTTCTTTTTGTATCTATCTTTGTTTCTTCCTCTCGTCATCATACAGCCGTCGAATCGCAGGAAACTTATAAAAGACAGCGCAACCAGTACATTCGTACGTTTGTTACTTTGTAGTTCATGCCGCGACTTCCACATTATTTTTTTATTGCAACGTTTCGAATGAATTTTTCCACGACTCTCATTTTATTCACGTCATTATCATGAATTTTTCCATCGTTTTTGACATTGATGCGAGAGGATATTTGATTTGAATGGATTCATTGATTTCAGTTTATCTCAATTATAGGAAAAGTCCATCTCACTTGGGATGCAGTTTTGACAGATTATCTCGGAATCTGAGAAAAATGGAGAAATTTCTCTGGGTTGACTGCAGTTTCTCAATATGGAACTTATTCACAGATTTCCTATAGTTCTGTCAGATTCTTAACAATCTGTGAAAATTGATGATTTTGTCATATCATCATGTATTTTGTTATCAATTCACTGCTATGTTTGCATCCAGATTTTGAAAATCATTGAAAGCTTATTGAAGAGCCATAGAATCGATGACAAAATTTCAAGGATTGATGGATTTTGTTCTTTTCACCCAATATTGGAATTAGTTATCATCATTTTTCATTTTAAAAGCAGAGAAAACCATGAATTTTCATTCGATGAGAGTTTTCATAATTCAAATGACATATTTTTATCATTTCAAATGAATGACATCGTTATAGTAATACTCCAAGTCCAATTAAATCAGCAGAAACATATCTTAAAAAGATCATAACGTGTTCGGTGGGTTTTTAAGCGTCGAATAAACTCCAAGTTATGTATGTTGAGGCTCGTGAGATTCGAAATTTGGGTCGAGTGGCAGTAAAACACGACGGGGGTCGATGAGGAAATGCCAGTGCAAAGTCTTCAACAAACTTATGATCCTTCAAAAGCCTCACGATGTCGGGGAAATCGACCATTACCCATCTCATTTTGTACTTTCTTCAATGGAACTGTTACGTTTCTCGAAAATCCGAAAAGTCTTGCTGAAAACACTTCACACAATTTCAAATCCTATTCTATTCAATCGTGAAAACTTGTTCAATGTGTTGATTTTTTTCTTCTGCTCTGCTTAATCCACGAAATACTCTGAAGTTCGAGGGTCCAAACTCTAGTCTAAAGGATACAATTCGGTAGTCAAGAGGTAAGAGAGAAAGAGTCAATTTTTCTTGTCATTAATTTTTTTGAGAATATCTCGGAAACTGAGCGACATAGGATGATTTTGACCTATCCCTTTTATGGAACACTTGAAAGTCTCCACGAAATGAATTAGAAGGAAAGGGCATACCTCTTTCAACTTTTGATACATATCATTGAGAATACACAGAGAAAAATGTTTTCTTAATTTAAGAATGTGCAGTCGCTTAATTCGAGAACGTGCAGGTCACTTAAATTAAGAAAGAAAAATCACTTGATTTAAGTGAGTTTTACTTTCTTTCATTAAGAAAGTGAAACTCACTTAAATCAAGTGATTTTTCTTTCTTAATTTAACAGGGTGTCCAGTAGGCCGTGACAAAAAAATTCCCTGACTTTTCCCGGTTTTCCAGGTCGAAAAATGATTTTTCCCTGACCAATTTTTAGTGTCTTGCTCACGGTCGTGTTCGGTATTTATTTTATTTGTTGCAAAAATTTAGCTCGAAATTTTTCATACACGATAATAGGAATGAACATTTTCCACACTGACTTCTTCCGTAATGCAAATATGAACTTATTAAACCAGCCGCAAATAATCACATTCCTATGCCCTATGTGAATGAATAGAATTCATGAAGAAAATTCAATATTCTTCTGATGATGTTATTAACATACTATTAATCATTATTAATCACAGCATAATAACTCATTTTGAAAATGTTGATAGAATCGATATAGAAAAATAGTGAAGATATAAACCTCATATCGCTTCATAGCTGTATTAAAGTATTTTTTTGGCATCAAAATCACGCCTGTCTTAATTTTTGGATTTTTTCGTCAATGCAAGCGGTTGCTTTCACAGCATCATCGAGTGCTTTCCGTTCTTTTGCTTCTAGTTCTTCCACAATTCCAGCCGATCTCTTTCGGATTTTTCACGCTCTTTCATTTTCTTCTCTTTCATTTTTATTTGTTTCGCCAGATCTTCTTTGCACTACGCGTGAAAATCACGAGCTGCATGGATTAAAGCTTCACGTACGAGAGTGTTTTATAAAGAATATTTTTGTGATGAATTGAAACTTTTCATTTTATAAAGAACTGTAACTTTTTTATAAAGACTTTATAAAGTATTTTCATATGTGTTTTGTCACAACCAAATTTTTAAGTCTTTCCTTCGATTGAATTGCATCATAAATTCTCCTCTGTACAATCAGAGAATTTTCATGTTCATTCTCCCTGAGAAAGAATTAAAATTCCAGATAAATTTCAGAATTCCCTGACTTTTCCCGGTTTTCCAGGTTTCCCTGACCGCTAGACACCCTGTTTAAGTGATCCTGCACGTTCTCGAATTAAGTGACAGCACATTCTTAAATTAAGAAACATTTTTCTCTGTGTAATCACGAAGAAGAGTCAGTTTGTCTTGTTTCATCTCTTCATTACTGAATTAAAGATCGAATCAATTAAAGATTCCATTTTGAAAAAGCTCATCAAATATTTCAATTGACAATTCGATAATCACAGTCCACTACATGGAAAAACCCGTCATCCTGTTATTTCATTCCCAATTGTTGGAGAAAAACAGTGAATAGTACCCTCCTGCCTCATGCATATCTCAAATCGCATGCCGTTTCTTATTAACAGAGAAAATGATAAAACTCAAGAAAAAAAAAAGGAAAAAATCAAATTTTACGTTTTGGTAAGGTCGAGTGATAATAGTGCATTTTTGCATAATTCATGTGCTGAAACGAGACAACGAATATTGCAAAAAGTAGCACGAGAATAATCGGTACTCAGCTTCATCTGAAACTACAAATAAAACAAACTTTGATAAAAAAAGAATCGAAACGATCAAAGAAGACGAATATGGTGAATACAATTCTCACTTTGGTCAAACACCTAGGTATTCCGAAGCCAAGGTATGATATCTTTCAAACAAGGGGGAAAACCGTCGTACAACAAGAAAGTGGGAGAAACGGTCGCGACATTATGGCGCCGTCCATTTGTGTCGCATTGTTTCACGCACCTCTTGGATGGCACGGCTTCGAGATACGCATCCCTCGTTTTCGCCTCTGATATTGACGCAAAGGAATATTAAAGAAAGAACCATAGATAATTGAGGTGAATTAAAAGAAAAAGAAAAAAAAAAAGAAACTCATTACCAAGTCAAATGACATTTGTGAATAATACTATTTTAATTGCTATTAATTTTTTGAATTTGCTTTCATTTGAATTATTCAACTTTACTTTGCAGCAGTTTTTTTTTCTACGAAAAACATTGTAAGAAATTACAAGGAGCAATTTTAGTAATAATTTTTTTGTATAAATTGTTTTTTAAGTAAAAAGACATGAATAATTCTCTATCGCCCTTAAATTTCGGCATTTTTCGGCTTGCGAAAATTTCATGGAAATTATTTCGTGAATATCTGAGGAATGACGGAGTTTCTGAAAGTGAGAAAATATTTACAAAGAAGAATATATATATATATGCATGTATGAATGAATTTTCTTAGTTTAGCTGCTTCCATTTACTGAATGACTCAATGGAATTAATGGATTTTCCTTGTCAGATCGCGCATATCGATGAAATCTAAAAATAGCTGTTTTATTTTCTCTCATGTAATAAATATTACATAACTGATGAATGAGTGTAAAAATAAAAAGTCAGGTTTGTGAAGGGATCAATTAAAAAGATAACAACCAAACCTGAGTTTATTCTCATCATCCGATGAGATCAAGTGAGGATAAAAAATATGCAAAAAATAATAGAGACAAGGCTGGGAGGTGCGCATCATTCCCCTACGTACAAGACAATTAAACTGCATGGAATGGCCGGTATAAGGTACAGGAGATATACACATTCACCAGTTGATACATATATAAAAAGAAAAATGAAGGAATTCTCGTGGGTAAAAAATTCCGGGCATTCTACAATATAAACAGTGGTGAGATCCATCGTGCAAAAGGTTCCGAGGATTGGTAGAAAACTTAGAAGCCATGATTGCTATCTCACACTACGTTGGAACAAAGGATTACAATGAAGACAATCACAATGATTAATATTTATTTTTTTCCCATTTCTTTTTATTTAACGAAAAGAAAAGAACATGATGGGAGGTGAAGAATAGAAAGATAGTAGATAAATCGTGTCGACTAGTGACATTTACACCGCTGATTCCAGAAAGGTTGAGGCAAGTGTGTCTACTGGCCCCATTGGAAGCCCCATATGACGTACCCCATCAATCCGATAAAAGGCAAAGGCACCTTCTGTGTTTCACATTCAACAATAGAAGTTCAACGTTTGATTCACCATCGAAATTTTTTACAAGTCCAATTTTTACGTTCTACCGATCACCAATGAAAATTGTCGAAATTTTTGTTTACTAAGGTGAAAAAAAAAAGAAATCCAATTCATTTTTCTTCATGTAAGAATTTGAAGAAGCTCTGACGCAAATATTTGTGACATGAAAATCCTGAGACACATGTATTTACTTGACTCTAAATTTGAAATATAATCTCATGAATGAAATTGAAAGATACATTTTTTGTCAGTGACAAATTGCCATGAAAAATAGAAGAGACTTTGGTAAAAGAAAAAAAAAGAAATATAATAAAATCTCGAAGGGATGAAAGGAATACGAGAGAGGAAGTTGAAACACGTTTTTCGTGGGTATCTCGAGGGTGCGGTTGTGAAACGGAGTCAGGCTGAATTTTGGTGAGATTTTCCTCCAGTGTCCCAGGGGTATCCCACGCCAGTCTGACTACCTGGAGAATCTCACTTTCTCTCTCTCTCTTATTCTCTATCATAAGATTTATTACAGTACTCCAAGTAGTTTGAAGAATGTAAGAAAGAGATGAATATAAAAATAAAGGAATTTTTGTGAAGCCATATTGCTTGGGAAGTTGTGATTCGGATGAAGATGGAAAAATATTGCACCTGGTGATTTAATGGATTTTTCATCCATGATCTTAGTGATAGAAACACCGGCTGTGTTACGTACATTGTACAGTTGAGTGAGGTTAGGTCTGGGTAAAATGATGACGCTTGAAGAAGAGGAGAAGGAACCAACCGACTGCTACTCGAATGACCGTGTAGGCCCTTCACCTGAGTAACTCAACACTTAACTTCCGTTCATTCGGACAGATTTGATCCGGTAAAACAAGAGAGGATGGTTCATGTAATCTATACCGTGATCCTTTGAATTATTGTTATTATTTTAATAAATCGAATTTTGTTTCACATGGTAACAGTGGCTTTCGTGGAATTATGTTATTTTGTGGTAATGATGATGATGATGATGTTGGTTTTTTTTTTCATAAAGAGATTTTATTGGAAGACGGAGAAAATTTCCGCTGGAATATGATATGGAATGGATGATTCCGATTGGATAACTTGCAAGATAATGCAGAAAGCGGAAATTCTCTTGAGGCTTGAATTTCCGTGAAATCATAGAATGGAATCCAGGCAATAATCAACGGTGTTACTTCAACTCATTTATTGTTCCAATCATATTCTTCATTGCTACATTGGGCCAAGATTAAAACCCGGTAAGTCAACTTTGAGCCAATGTTCTACCGGTCTTCGAACCCTACGAAGATTATCCTTTTCCCCTTATTGGATTATTATTCTTCATTTTAAAATTCAATATTTAATCTAAAGATCCGAGAAAAATCATAAAATTGGATTAAACTTCACAGACTATTTCAAACTAATTTTATAGATTGGAAATGAGTTTTAATTTAAATTTTAAGTGGTTCTTCAACTTCTACTAATTGGAAGAAACAAAATTTCCCATTTCAAAAATGACGAAAAAAAAGCACCCCGATCTACTTGCAGTAATCATTTAACCGGAAAAAGTGAGAATTCATGCTTGAAAGGAGTCTCGATAATAAGTGCAATTATAGTTATCTTTATGAAGTAAAGTTGCACGGTAGTTTGTGATGTTATATTCGTCATGTGCGTATGCGCAGATATGTATTACATGAATTGAGCGGCCAGAGGCAATCATCAGATTGGAAGGAACGCTGAGTTTAACAAGTCTACCTGTCTTGTTTGACTACTCCTATTATGTCGACCTCCCCCTCCACCTAATTTTTTCTTAGCATGTTCGTTTAATTCTTGTGTATTTTTTCTCCTCAATTCATGATTTTTTGCTTTATTTCCGTTGTAAGTCATTGATCAAAAGAAGTATGCGACAAACTGGCGCGGTGAGTTCAGTAACGGACACGACCATTTATAGAAGAGAGAGTGGTAATTACTAATTACTTTCATGCGGTATATCTAACCTGGTGCGATTATCATGGAATGCATGGAAGTAGAGCTTCTTATAAATTTAGTTTTGATGAATGACCAATTATTGGTCTTGTCGGCACTGTGACTTACCTGAAACAAGAAATATAAACAAAAAAAACATTAAAGATCATATATATATATATATTTTTTAATGATACAAAACATGTGTGATATAGCTGTTACTCCCGAGAAATTAAACATCTTGAGACTTTAACACGCCATTTCGTTATTATTATTTTACCCAACGCCTACACACAAAGGAGAACTACAATCTGGCAGTTTTCCAAAAGACCAGAGTAGTCACTTCGTCGTTCCGCCACAATAAAATCGAAAATAATCACGCGTCGTCGCCATTATCTGTCTTCCTTGGTTTATTTTTTTCTATTCCTAATTTAAGAAATTGTAGAGTTCAAAACTCTACAAGTGTATGAAAACGCGAGAATTTCTATTGGCACATGTTAATTGAGAATTCAGAGGATTTTTTCATTTTCGAATAACTCATCTTCACTAGATATTAAATCCACTATATATATATCGAATATCTTTCAAATCGATTCTTGCATGTCTCGGAACTTGAGAAAGATGACGAAATGCTAGCAATAACTTTTTTTTTATAGCTTTACTTATCCTCAATAAAAAAAAAGAGATAATCAAGATAATTTCTCCATTTTCCATAAATCTCGAGATATGTCTTTATTGAACTTGATTCTCGATAGTAAATTTCACTGTCAATATATATCACTCAATGAATAATGTCTTTCCCAGAAATAATAATTCATTAATATGAGAAAAATCATAAAACATTCACAGCAAACAAGAAAATGATTATATTTGAATTTAATTTTTAACCCTGATTCAGTCAGCCGATAACGAGTGATTTTAGCGATGATGATCCAGAGGGCGCCATGAAAAGCCAGGGTAATTGGCTTGCACCGGATGCTGCATGTAAACGTATTCATTCACTGAGCTCCATACACAGAGCCATAGACAAAACACGAATTTACGATGGGTCTTGATTATCACAAATTACATTTTGGTACGTGCGATTCTGTGTGCGCGATTTGAATTCGTGTGGGATGACATTCTCCTCTCTTTCTCTCTCCTTCGGTTAAGAGTAGTGTGTAGGCGATTCAGCCTCATGTGTATGCATACAGCTATAAATGTATGTAGTAATCATTGGAGTATGAGAACTGATGCTCTATCATAGTTTGGGATGAGGAATAATGAAGAATAAAGAAAAGATTAAGGCGAATTAAGCCGTGAATCATCTCGCAATTTCTACTGCATCCGATAATTCATGGATTTAATAGGAACTTTGTTGATTCAAGTATAGACAAGCTTGTGTTGATGATAAGCCCTTGTTAATGAGTATATTCATGAAACTTCACATTTAATTATGTTAATATTGCACTGAATTACTGAGTAATCCAATATTCTATTATAGTTATGTACACAATATTCTATGAATTTTAGAAAGTTTGAGAATTGTCAGATTAGAAGTTTAAAAAATTTTCCGGCAAACCCACGCAAACTCATAAATTTCAATTGTGCAATAAAATTTGAAAATAATTATTCTATTCTCTGAGATTGTGCAGAAGTGAGAATTACATCGAATAGCAAAATGACTCAATTGTATTTTGTGCTAGATCTTCGTAAAATATCTACAGATACGGTTTTTTTTCTTTTTTTTTTTTGAAAATAATCTAATTACACAGAGAAAAATTTTATCTTAATTTAAGAATGTGCAGTCACTTAATTTAAGTGCATTCTTAAATTAAGTGACTTTTCTAACTTAAATCATGTGAGTTTTCTCATTTAAATCAAGTAATCATTTTTTTTCTTAATTTAAGAAAGTAAAAGGCACTTAAATTAAGTGACTTTTCTCACTTAAATCAAGTGACTTTCTTTCTTAATTTAAGAAAGTGAAACTCACTTGAATTAAGTGAGTTTTTTCACTTAAATCAAGTGACTTTTCTTTCTTAATTTAAGTGAACTGCACATTCTTAAATTAAGTGACTTTTCCAACTTAAATCATGTGAGTTTTCTCACTTAAATCAAGTAACTATTTTTTTCTTAATTTACGAAAGTAAAAGTCACTTAATTTAAGTGACTTTTCTCACTTGAATCAAGTGCCTTTCTTTCTTAATTTAAGAAAGTGAAACTCACTTGAATTAAGTGACTTTTCTCACTTAAATCAAGTGAGTTTTTTCACTTAAATCAAGTGACTTTTCTTTCTTAATTTCAGTGAACTGCACATTCTTAAATTAAGTGACTTTTCTAACTTAAATCAAGTGACTTTTTTTTCTTAATTTCAGTGAACTGCACATTCTTAAATTAAGTGACTTTTCTAACTTAAATCAAGTGACTTTCTTTCTTAATTTAAGAAAGTAAAACTCACTTGAATTAAGTGACTTTTCTCACTTAAATCAAGTGACTTTTTCTTTCTTAATTTAAGAAAGTAAAACTCATTTAAATCAAGTGAGTTTTTTCACTTAAATCAAGTGACTTTTCGTTCTTAATTTAAGTGAACTGCACATTCTTAAATTAAGTGACTGCACATTCTTAAATTAAAAAAACATTTTTCTCTGTATAGTTTTCAACAAATAAGATTTCTATAGAAATTTTTTCATTTTCTAAAAATTCCAGGGATATTCTCCGAAAACTGATATTCAAGCTAATTTCAATTGAAATTGACTTCTCAATAATATAATAATAACACATTTCACAATCAATCTACATCAAATCTCAATGATAATTTGATCCACACGAATAACCTTATGTTTGAAACGTACATGAGCAGTCATTGCCACATTTCCTTGATGATAATTGAGTTTGCACGGTAGCCAAATTGATTCAACAAAGTTTTCACAGTAATCTCATGCCAAAAGCACTTCGCTCCCTCTTTTCTCTCCTACACTTTGATACGGAAAATTCATTCATGTTCACGGGTATTACTGTGAATCGACATAGGCAATTTTCTCTCACCGGAAAAACTGTAAATTCATTCTATCCACCTCATAAAATTCAATCCATACACATAATGTTTTCAATGTCATTTTATTCAAGAATATGATTCTCAAATACAAATACAGATGTAATAGGTAATTTTAACAAAAAAAAAAGCGTGTACATCTGGCTTGGGTGCTTCATGTTGTATTGCTTACATCGTGAGAATACGTAATGCGTAAAAATACCGTAGGAGCATACAAACGCCCGTCAAATGACATAAGTACATAAATACAACGTACGTTTTGTACAATGAGCGCCAAGGTTGTAATTCAAGATATTCAAACGTGTTGTTTTATCAATTTTCACTCTAATATTTCATCTCTCACCCGTTCAACCATCAATTTATATAAAATCTTGTTCTTTAACATTTCGCATTTTTTTTCTTTCTTTTTCTCAACACTATGCATTGAAACGTGTCAACATTATCATTTCACGATTATTGAGCTCCGCAGAAATGCCATAAAATGTGAGGCTAAAAGCATATTTTATTTTTCAAGGATTATTGGCGAAGAGGAAGAAATACAATTGACCATTAAAATAAAAATATGTTTGAACGTAAAAACCAATGGAAATATTCGAATTTTCCATGACAAAAATTGATTCGCAACAAGAGGGAGGAAAAAAAGATGAAAATGTTTTGCAACAACGCTGTGTCTCTCGAGAGTGCAGTGAAACATTAGGCGGTTAAACGAACCGCTATAAAAATCATATAAATAGACTATCCAACAATAATAAGTGGCTTGCATAAGAAACCGTTACGGAACACGTATGTCCTTTCTATGCCTTACACAGAGAAAAATGTTTTCTTAATTTAAGAATGTGCAGTCACTTAATTTAAGGATGTACAGGTCACTTAAATTGAGAAAGAAAAGTCACTTGATTTAAGTGAGAAAACTCACTTGATTTAAGTGAGTTTTACTTTCTTGAATTAAGAAAGAAAAAGTCACTTAATTTAAGTGACTTTTACTTTCTTAAATTAAGAAGGAAAAAGTTACTTGATTTAAGTGAGAAAGTCACTTAATTGAAGTGAGAAAAGTCACTTCATTGAAGTGAGAAAAGTCACTTAATTTAAGTGAGAAAAGTCACTTAATTTAAGTGACTTTTACTTTCTTAAATTAAGAAAGAAAAAGTTATTTGATTTAAGTGAGAAAAGCCACTTGATTTAAGTGAGAAAAGTCACTTAATTGAAGTGAGAAAAGTCACTTCATTGAAGTGAGAAAAGTCACTTAATTTAAGTGAGAAAAGTCACTTAATTTAAGTGACTTTTACTTTCTTAAATTAAGAAAGAAAAAGTTATTTGATTTAAGTGAGAAAAGCCACTTGATTTAAGTGAGAAAAGTCACTTAATTGAAGTGAGAAAAGTCACTTAATTTAAGTGAGAAAAGTCACTTAATTTAAGTGAGAAAAGTCACTTAATTTAAGTGACTTTTACTTTCTTAAATTAAGAAAGAAAAAGTTACTTGATTTAAGTGAGAAAAGCCACTTGATTTAAGTGAGAAAAGTCACTTAATTTAAGTGAGAAAAGTCACTTAATTTAAGTGACCTGCCATTCTTAAATTAAGTGACTGCACATTCTTAAATCAAGAAAACATTTTTTCCTGTGTACGAAAAAAAAATTCAGGTAATTAATAAAGGAGGAAATGTGAAAATCAAATAGATTACCTTAGGAAACACTAATAAACCCTCATTTAATTCCCATTGTGTGGATATTAGAGATTGGCTACAAGAAGTACTAAGAATGTTTGATCGGCTCAGCGTTATTAACTCTGATGGTTTTCAAGGTTAAGTGAGAGAGGAAACATTGTGTTTATATGCTCATGGAGGAAAGGGAAGTTGAGAGGAAAATGTGAAAGGGGATTGAAAGAAGCCGGCTTTACTTGTGTAGTTGAAAAAGCTACTCCATTTTTTTTTTCTTTCTATTTTACCCGACGGGTGTATTTCCTTTGGGTCTTCTGATATCGATGTTGCACCGGTTCTGTAATGCCTCTGGCTGTGCGAAACACAGAAGGAGGAGATAGAGCTAGGATGAGTTGAGGAAAGGGGGATGGAAAACACTCGACTATTTTAACCGTAAAATAACTCAGTCCGGTGGCCTGGGGTCCGAGAGTGGAGCATGAAGAAGAGAGGAGAGCTTGCTAAAGCGAGAGGAGTAAAACTTCATGATATGTTGCATCTAAAAATAGAGCACCCTAAAACAACCATAAACCCCTTTTTGCTACTTCTGTTTCTCCCTTGGTGAGATATTTTCTCTTTTTACGTATTTATCTTTTGTTTCGCAAGGCGCCATTTTTGAATTTTAGAGATTCAATGTGTTTTATGTAGGAATAATCATTAGATCAGTTAACTCTATGTTTCACGCACACAAATAATGAATGGCATGAATTAATTTTCAATAAAAATTGAAAAACAAAAAAAAAAGATTTTCAAAGTTACACGTGTTATTCTTGGAAACATACATAGAAAAAAATGTTTTCTTGATTTAAGAATGTGCAGTCACTTAATTTAAGAATGGCAGGTCACTTAAATTAAGTGACTTTTCTCACTTAAATTAAGTGACTTTTCTCACTTAAATCAAGTGACTTTTCCTTTCTTAATTTAAGAAAGTAAAACTCACTTAAATTAAGTGATCTTTCTCACTTAAATCAAGTGGCTTTTCTCACTTAAATCAAGTAACTTTTCCTTTCTTAAGTTAAGAAAGTAAAAGTCACTTAAATTAAGCGACTTTTCTCACTTAAATCAAGTGACTTTTTCTTTCTTAATTTAAGAACGTAAAACTTACTTAAATCAAGTGATTTTTCTCACTTAGATCAAGTGACTTTTCTCACTTAAATTAAGTGACTTTTCTCACTTAAATCAAGTGGCTTTTCTCACTCAAATCAAGTAACTTTTTCTTTCTTAAGTTAAGAAAGTAAAAGTCACTTAAATTAAGTGACTTTTCTCACTTAAATCAAGTGACTTTTTCTTTCTTAATTTAAGAACGTAAAACTTACTTAAATCAAGTGATTTTTCTCACTTAGATCAAGTGACTTTTCTCACTTAAATTAAGTGACTTTTTCTTTCTTAATTTAAGAAAGTACAACTCACTTAAATCAAGTGAGTTTTCTTACTTAAATCAAGGGACTTTTCTTTTTTAATTTAAGTGACCTGCACATTCTTAAATTAAGTGACTGCACATTCTTAAATTAAGAAAACATTTTTCTCTGTGTAATTTCTACGATAGACTAGAGAGAATGAAGAGAAGATTTACAAGGTTTCAATTGCATGAAGATGAATGGTTGGTACTGAAAATTTTGCAATAAGTAGAAATAAAGACTTAGCATGTAAATTATTGAGTAAAAACGATTTACCCAAGTGAACATTACAAATGATGGATGAACTATAAGTAAATTGTTTGTGCCATAAATGGTTAAAATTGCTGAAAGATTGAAAGATATATATATTTTTCTACGGCTCGATTACAAAACATTAGTGGTGAAAATTATCGGAAATTGTATGGATAATTATCTTCAAGTAATGTCTTTTAAAGTGAAGAAAACGAGAAACGAGAGAGATGAAAGAAAACCAAAGCTTAGGTTTTCGTGTTTCAAATGAACAGAGAAAAGCAACTAATTGCACAAGTGTATTTTGAGGATGTAGGTATGGAAAGAAATAAAAAAAAAGGGAACCCTCGGAGAATAGAGAAAACGTTGATGAGAAGGACACTGCGGAGTATATTCCTTTTCTACGAAAAGCGTAACAGTAATCTCGGGGTTAATGGTAACGGCACTTCTGAAATCTAATCACCAAGCATTTACCAACGGTTGGATAGTGTTCAGTTGGGAAAAGCAAACGTGCCACAAGAAAATTTCTTCGTCGTTAGGGGAAAATGACTTTCTCGGCTGGAGAAACAATCGCTATTCCTTCGTGGAAAACTATAATTTTAGTTTATTTCAGTGTGTTATGTTCATAATTGTTTTTCACTATGTAAATTCAAAAAATTCAATTGCCATGAAACATTTGAGGCATTTCTTTATCTAATTAATCCCAATGGTATCTACACAGAAAATTTTTTTTTCTTAATTTAAGATTGTGCAGTCACTTAATTTAAGAATGTGCAGGTCACTTAAATTAAGAAAGAAAAAGTCACTTGATTTAAGTGAGAAAACTCACTTGATTTAAGTGAGTTTTACTTTCTTAAATCAAGAAAGAAAAAGTCACTTGATTTAAGTGAGAAAAGTCACTTAATTTAAGTGACTTTTACTTTCTTAAATTAAGAAAGAAAAAGGTACTTCATTTAAGTGAGAAAAGTCACTTAATTTAAGTGAGTTTTACTTGCTTAAATTAAGAAAGAAAAAGTCACTTGATTTAAGTGAGAAAAGTCACTTAATTTAGGTGACTTTTACTTTCTTAAATTAAGAAAGAAAAAGGTACTTGATTTAAGTGAGAAAATTCACTTGATCTAAGTGAGAAAAGTCACTTAATTTAAGTGAGTTTTACTTGCTTAAATTCAGAAAGAAAAAGTCACTTGATTGAAGTGAGAAAAGTCACTTAATTTAGGTGACTTTTACTTTCTCAAATTAAGAAAGAAAAAGGTACTTGATTTAAGTGAGAAAATTCACTTGATCTAAGTGAGAAAAGTCACTTAATTTAAGTGAGTTTTACTTGCTTAAATTCAGAAAGAAAAAGTCACTTGATTGAAGTGAGAAAAGTCACTTAATTTAAGTGACTTTTACTTTCTTAAATTAAGAAAGAAAAAGGTATTTGATTTAAGTGAGAAAATTCACTTGATCTACGTGAGAAAAGTCACTTAATTTAAGTGAGTTTTACTTTTTTAAATCAAGAAAGAAAAAATCACTTGATTTAAGTGAGAAAACTCACTTGATTCAAGTGAGAAAAGTCACTTAATTTAAGTGACCTGCCATTCTTAAATTAAGAAAACATTTTTCTCTGTGTAGTCGAAAAATCATGTCATCTATTAATAATTCTTCAATTTCTTCCTCCACTTTTTATTGAGTTTAAATTGAAAATAATAAAATACTCAAATCTATGATTTTACATTAAGTTGTCACGTGGAGAGTTTTAAAATTAATTTAGAGTCTTGTATGATGCTCCGTACGCTGTCAGAAGGAAGCCTCACTCGGAGTGATATCTATCGAAAAAGAAAAAACAATCTTTGGAGCATATCAATGCGTCAATCATCGACAGAGACAAGAGAAGGCCACTGTGATTAATTCTCCTTTGGCCCCGCGGCAGCTCTTGGAATCAACTCAATACCATCAAAAGCAGTTTTGTTTCTATCATCTGCATCATCCATCAGGCTCTTTTTGATTTTTCCAACTCCCTGTCACTGATCCATAACATTAATATTGTCCACAAATTATGAAACGGAAAATCATTGTTTGGTGTTTAGATCTGCCAGATAATTGAATACAAACTTTAAAATTCCGATACTGTGATCAACTCTTTGAATCTTCTAATTTTATCAGGAGCTGTACTTCAATCAATAGTATGCTTGAAACATGCTTCTTAATGAAGGCATACAATTTTCTAACAGTCTAGAAATACATTGAAAACCATTTTAGAACGTTATCTTTGCTATGAGAGGCATTAACAAATTTATTTGTAAAAATCACTTGCATAGAAGCAATATTTTTGTTTTTATTAAACAAAAAATACATATTTTCTCAATATTTTTTCGAGTTATGGTGAATTTTTGTATACCATAATGTAATCAAAAGATTCAAAAAATAGATAACAAATACATTTCATTGCGCGAAATTGTGGTGCACTTGGACCTAGTCGATTGCACCATTTGTTCAATATTTCATTTGTTCCCATTTCAGAATTTTTTTTTATCTTAAATAGATTCTCTATACACGAGCACTGGCCAAAATTTATATGTAATAAAAATCCACATTTCCAGGCAATAACTTGAAATTGATTTGACGATTTTCGTAGAACATTAAATCTATTTTATGAATCTGTAAAGATCACACACTCATTGGTGTTGGTTTCGTCCAGAAAGCAACTCGGAGACGCCAATTAACCAACGGCCCTTCAAGTGGTGGGTGTTCTTCCCAATCTTCTAACGAATAAACGCAGTTGGAGTTTCCAATGAAGCGACTAAAGACTGAACGAAGAGAAAGAAAGGAAAAACAAAAGAAAAAAGAAAAAAATGTTTCAAGATAAAAATCTCATCGCATCCTCTGAATCTACCTTCAGGCCATTAGCATTGAGAGCCCCTGCTGTGGGGAGAGACCTTCGTCTGACTGTGGAAGAGGAATATACGAAAGTCAAGAAGAAGAAGAAGTAAACTCTGGTGTTCCCTGAACCTGACCATTGCTGCACCTTCGAGGGGAGAAGGAAAGAGAGGAAAGAGAAAAAAAAAGGATGAACGATTATGGAAATCGTTTCTTCCATTAACTGGAGCCCAGATTTCTTTCTTGCTCTATTCTTCAAAAAAAATTTGAATGATTCCTTGCGTGACCATAGGCAGCATCTAACATTAACCTCAATTTTCTTTCTCTTCATGGAAGCAAAAAAGATTAAAATACAAAATTTACAAATTCAAATATATGGAGAGCGAAATGATTTTTCGAGTATGAATGATTAAACTAATTCACAATAACTCTATTTCAATTAATATTACACAGAGAAAAATGTTTTCCTAATTTAAGAATGTGCAGTCACTTAATTTAAAAATGGCAGGTCACTTAAATTAAGTGACTTTTTCTTTCTTAATTTAAGAAAGTAAAACTTTCTTAAGTCAAGTGACTTTTCTCACTTAAATTAAGTGACTTTTCTCACTTAAATCAAGTAATTTTTTCTTTCTTAATTTAAGAAAGTAAAAGTCACTTAAATTAAGTGACTTTCCTCACTTAAATCGAGTGACTTTTTCTTTCTTAATTTAAGAAAGTAAAACTTTCTTAAATTAAGTAACTTTTCTCACTTAAATTAAGTGACTTTTCTCACTTAAATCAAGTAACTTCTTCTTTCTTAATTTAAGAAAGTAAAAGTCACTTAAATTAAGTGACTTTCCTCACTTAAATCGAGTGACTTTTTCTTTCTTAATTTAAGAAAGTAAAACTTTCTTAAATTAAGTAACTTTTCTCACTTAAATTAAGTGACTTTTCTCACTTAAATCAAGTAACTTTTCTCACTTAAATTAAGTGACTTTTCTCACTTAAATTAAGTGACTTTCCTCACTTAAATCGAGTGACTTTTTCTTTCTTAATTTAAGAAAATAAAACTCCCTTAAATCAAGTGAGTTTTCCCACTTAAATCAAGTGACTTATCTTTCTTAATTTAAGTGACCTGTACATTCTTAAATTAAGCAACTGCACATTCTTAAATTAAGAAAACATTTTTTTCTGTGTATGACTTCATGAAATGATAATAATTGTTCTGCCATATGCACTAGAATCCAACGAATATGTAAATTATTTGGAAATAATATCCCGGAAGTTTGATCCGATTAATTGAAAATAATTGAAACAAGGAATAACTGGAATATTTCCATGCATATGAGCATTTAAAAGTGCACTTAATGCAAGGAAAATAGAGTAAGAACAAAATAGTGCAGCTGTTTATGACTTTTGCCCACAGGGACGTTATTACAATCGCCGCATTTCTAGTAATATTATCCTCCAACGTGTATCTGTGTGTTAAATTTTACTTTGGACAGAACTCTCCTGCTTCTTGCTTCGGATGCGAAAAAAAAACTCACCATACGCGAAAAATTACACACACAATAGAAACAGCACATTTTCAAACTTGTGCACTCGTAACCTACCAATTTTTCCTATCCTTGAACTGTAAAACCATGGAAAACACGTTCATAATGCAGTTTGGACGCATCGTCAAATCATATTGTGTACATTAAGCAGAGAGAATCGCGTATCGTTAGCACGTACAGGTGACGACAGTGTAGTGCATTTCGTGCTACTGTGTTTTAACTGCACAGCTACACTGCACGTGCACAATACAGAATTTAAAAAAAAGAAACAACACGATAACATGAAAACGAATGGTATTTGTGAGAAATTTCGAATTGGTACAACAATTTTATTTTATCGCTGAATTACCGTCTAATGAGAGAGGTAAATGAGTTTAAAGAAACCAATATGCTTGTTGAAATATTCAATTTAATTGATTTTTGAACGGCTTGTGAAATTTTCTGGTTATTCTCGAAAAATTAGAGTAATTAATTGATATTTTTCTACTTGAAATTAGCATAAATTCTTTTTAAATGATAATAAAATTGGTACACTTCAAGAATTTGCAAAGAATTATTGAAAAGTCACGAGCAATCCTCTGATACAGTCTAATATGGAAGATAAAAATATAATCAATTTTGGGGACGTCAAATAGATTCAACTATCGACTCGTAAAAATCGCTATAAAGATTGGGAAAGAAATGCAATAATTTTTTTTCGTATCGCTCCCGTAACTGCTAATAACGAAGCTAGAAAACGCGGATAGATTTTTTTTCGATAAATATCACACATACAACACACAAGAGTAATAAAGAAAAAGTAGTGTGTACAAGTGACCTAAAGTTAATATAGTTCATTAAAAAGAGAAAGAAAACTCGAATGAAATTAACTGCAATTTTCATGACTCTGTAATCTCTGAATAAATTAATTTAACCCAGCAGGACTTTATCAGTGTATTTTTTTACACACGTGCTAAGTGTGAAACACGGTTATCCCACCCAACAATATTGAAAATATAAAACCGGAGTTGAATAACGGGTCCACAACGGGAGGTAACCGGTAAGACTCACTGATTCGAAGGACACTAACGAATCCGTGTATATTATGTTATTTCCCCAGTGACTGCGTTTGAAGGTCCGCAAGTCCCCCGTGAAACAGTCACCAATACACAGAGAAAAATTTTATCTTAATTTAAGAATGTGCAGTCACTTAATTTAAGTGACATGCCATTCTTAAATTAAGTGACTTTTCTAACTTAAATCAAGTGACTTTTCTAACTTAAATCAAGTGACTTTTCTCACTTAAATCAAGTAACTATTTTTTTTCTTGATTTAAGAAAGTAAAAGTCACTTAAATTAAGTGACTTTTCTCACTTCAATCAAGTGACTTTTTCTTTCTTAATTTAAGAAAGTGAAACTCACTTGAATTAAGTGACTTTTCTTTCTTAATTTAAGTGAACTGCACATTCTTAAATTAAGAAAACATTTTTCTCTGTGTAGAACGAAAAAAAAGGAAGAAACATTATTTGAATAAAAAGAGAAGAAAATGTTTATTATTTTAAAAATTCGATCAATTGTGTTAATTAATTAATAGATAATGCCATTTATGAAAAGAAGTTTAAAAATTAAAGAATTTTGAGAAAAAATGTCATGGAGTAAATCCACTTTTACATGAGACCCCCCTAGGACTTTCGATTTTCGCAATGCAGTAGACTTCCAAATAAATTCAGCCGCGTTCGTCCGAGACCTCTCGTTAAAGTTGCTGTTTCATCCTTATCCCTACTGCTGATCTAGAGCATTCTCCGTTCAATGAGCAGAAAGTCAAAATATGTCTGAAAGTACATTTAAAATACCGTGCTTCTAAACTCAGTTCTGATTGGCCGACTGAAGAGGGAAAGTGGGGCAGCCAATAAAGAACTTCAAAGGAAGAATCTTAAGAACTTCAACGGAAGAGGAACTTTATAGGAGGTCTACTGTAATGAAGATTCAGTTCAATGTCTTTTTGCATGAATCAGCCAATTTGAGAGTTCATGGAAATCTACCTGTTCACAGGCGTTTTGCCATACAAATACGTCACGAAAAGTGTATGGAACGAGACAGAAAGAGAGAAGTGAGGAAGAAACGCTGCACAGCTGATTAACGATCTCGCATGTTACACTGTATAAGAGTCAGATTGTAATTTAGTTCCTCTATATAGCTATATATATACATATACGTGACTTCATTTTTTTACTAAACCTTCTGAGAAACGAAAGTACAGTATTACAAGATTATTTTCATGAAAAATTATTTTTAATTCAAAGGGAGGCAAAAATGTCAATTTTTTTTACTTTTTCATGGCATTTACATGGTATTTTGGCTTGAATTACAAAATTAAGAAAAGACGAGAGGAGTTTTATTCTAACAATAACATTTCAATGTTTTTATTGAGACGTGACTACTTCGTTGATGTTATGAAATGCATCGTGTGAGTCTTTGTACCGGTTCAAATGACGTCAGTCAGGTGTACTGTTGTTTATGCAATATTACCACTTGATGAACAGCTAAATATTGTTAACATTTAATCATCAGCAATTATAATTTCGATTTCTTTCCTCCCTTTTGAAATATTAAAATGAAAAATTCTGTCTACTTGCGATTTCTCCCTTGACACTTTATTCTGATGGACTTTTTCGACAAATTAATAAATTCTCTCGTAAATTCAACAATTTCCTATTCAAGCTGAATAACAATGATCTTGGAAGAAAAAAATCATGCGCTAATTCAATGAAGAATAATTTAATGAATAATTTCAGCTTTATTACATCGCACATTGCATGAAAATTTAATCAATTATTTATCGACAGGAATTTTCATACGCATATTTTGATTGAAGTCTGCTGTTATTATTGATCGTTCTCCATTTCTTTCCCTCTTCTGGGCAACATTGAAACAAATGAAGTTAATCGTAATAGAATGTTATGAAGCCGCTGTTTAGTTCAAGAGGTACGTGTAACGTCCAAGTGACACGCGCGACCAGTCATTATTCCATCAACTCTTCGTGAGGGGCCACTGATTCCAAACGCTTGTTTGCACTCAAACAGTAGAATGAGCACGACTACATGCTCTCGTGAGAGTGTTATCTATTGAATAATCCAATGAAACATGTGTACAATAAATTTTCTCTCATTAATTTAAAAAATAAAAGAGGATGAATAAATACACAGAGAAAAATGTTTTCTTAATTTAAGAATGTGCAGTCACTTAATTTAAGAATGGCACTTAAATTAAGTGACTCTTCTCACTTAAATTAAGTGACTTTTTCTTTCTTAATTTAAGAAAGTAAAACTCACTTAAATCAAGTGACTTTTCTCACTTAAATCAAGTGACTTTCCTCACTTAAATCGAGTGACTTTTCTCACTTAAATCAAGTGACTTTTTCTTTCTTAATTTAAGAAAGTAAAACTCACTTAAATCAAGTGACTTTTCTCACTTAAATCAAGTGACTTTCCTCACTTAAATCAAGTGACTTTTCTCACTTAAATCAAGTGACTTTTTCTTTCTTAATTTAAGAAAGTAAAACTCACTTAAATCAAGTGACTTTTCTCACTTAAATCAAGTGACTTTTTCTTTCTTAATTTAAGTGACCTGCACATTCTTAAATTGAGTGACTGTACATTCTTAAATTAACAAAACATTTTTCTCTGTGTAATTCAAGTGACAAATACTGAGATAGATGTTTCAAGTGTTGGTGATTCTAATTTGATGCGCAAGATTATGTTAATCATTTAATAATCCACAAATTACGTCAGAAAGTACCAACATAGCAGTGGTAAGTTGAAGAAACAATTTTCGCTTTTCGCTGTACACAAAAAGAGTACCGTTGTGTATTTCACGTCAAAATATATGTATATATATATATTTATGTATAAATAACCCAACAAACTGTTTGCCCCCCAGGCTAAAATGGCCAACCAAGGAGGATTCAGTTCGAGGAGCCCAAAGCGAGCTGGTTTTGTTAACCAAAAGCCGCAGGAGAAATATAACGAGGTGAAGTTTATAAGTGAGATCCTACACAATTCACATGGAAAAGAAGTATAACGATCATCAAAACAAATAAACAACTGAGCAAAATAGAAATGTAAGTAATGATGAATGCAAAAAGATACAAATCATGGGATTTTTCAAGAAGAAATAAGGAGTGGTAAATTTGATTGACCAAATTTGGATGAAAAATTGGTTGAACAGTTGTATATCAGGAGATTCTTCTTTGCGAAAAAAAAAAATTCACACCCACACAAGAAGTTTACAGTATAATACCTTTATCTCCCTTCATCTTCAACATAGGAGAAAGTTGAGTTGCACAGAAATCCGTGTGAAACTTGGTTTTCGTCATCTTTATTAAAATTTGAATATTTTCATATTTTTCACATTTTCAAAAATTTTCTAGTTCCGCGGATATAGCTTCGATTCTAATTATTGATCTGTAGATATGAAGAGAAAAATAATTGAAAAGTCGCCGAAAACCGTGATATTCACAGAAAACTGAAAATTTTTTAAAATCCAGAGGCCTTCAATTTGTTCCGAAAATAAATTGCGACGTATATTTTTTTTTTTTTTTTAATTTCTTCAGATTCTTAATAGACTCATTGGGAAGATTCTATCAAATTCCAAATGAAATCCAATATGTTCGCTTTATTCCTAATAATTACTTTACCTCAATCTCCTGCTTCTCATCATAAAAATTCCTTCATCTCCAAAATTTTAAAGCATCAAGTTACTAACACAAGCTTCCCTCCATCTTCCCGTTCAACTAATCTACATGAACCGAAGAAAAAATTCCCGGCAGACAATTCAATTGCTGTAAGAAGCAGAAGAAGTTTATGAGTGTAATGGAATTGGGAGTGGAACGAGGAAAAAAGTGCTCTCAAGACAGATAATTGCAAGGGTCTTAAATCTACTTATTTGCGATAAACGAGGTCTCTTTTGATTGTCGAGGAAGATGGATAACGATACAGTTCGCCAATGGGAATCAAGTGGTAAAATAAATGGTAAAGAGAAACATGAATAAACTAAGTAGTATCAGGAACACGTCATTCTACTATACTCGAGACTCTCATCGCTCCTGAAGATTTGCATCGAATTTGTATCCTTTATACATCCTCAAATTTATCGTCGTTATTCTCGCCCAATGATGAAGTGAAGAGTAGAGAGGAGGATGACTGAGAAAAGAGCGGGAGGAAACTTAACGGGTAGAAAAATGGCAACGTCAATTGCTCCCTCGAGCGAAAAGGAAGAAAAAACGGTGGAGGAGCTCTGATGGGGGACCATATAATTCTTCCTCTCTCTTTCTTTTTCCCATTTCGATTTCTTTGTTCCCACGGTAGTGTTGTCAACCGCTGACTCCAAGATTCACCGTTCGTGCTTCTTATTGATTCAAAATAAGAACGGAAAATGAGGGGACGAACACCAATGAACGTGATCATGAAAAATATTAATCTATAATTCGTTCATCTTCATAGAAAATTTGATTTTGTTATGATTCTATATGGAAAACATTGAAAATTCACAGAGAAAAATGTTTTCTTAATTTAAGAATGTGCAGTCACTTAATTTAAGAATGTGCAGGTCACTTAAATTAAGAAAGAAAAGTCACTTGATTTAAGTGAGAAAAGTCACTTAATTTAAGAATGGCAGGTCACTTAAATTAAGTGACTGCACATTCTTAAATTAAGAAACCATTTTTCTCTGTGTTGGAGGCAAGTATCTTTATAGGGAAAGATTTATTTTTTCAAGGTCTTCTGGTATGGTACCCAGCATTTTGATCTGAGGCTAAATTATCTCATCAAGAATATCTCGGTTATAATATCTCAGGCATTGATATCTCATGACCAACTCATCTCAGCTCATTATATCTCAGGCATTTATATCTCATGACTTAATTATCTCAGATGATAACATATTCTTTCTTTGGGAAATCCTGTGCTATCTGCTTTAATTATTTCTGTTATATAATAATTATAATAATAATTTGGCAGCTCCAATTGAGATTAAGCTGGGAATTTTTCCAATTTGAAACAATAAAAATAGGAGAAAACAGCACTGAATGATAATTATTTGATCATTTTCATTCGTATGCATAACGCAAAATCATTGCTATGTTATGGTGGTTCTAAGTATTCTTTCGTTGGAAGATGCTGAATCCAAGAAGAACTAAAGAGAATTTTCGCAAAAAATCGTTTTTTTTACAGCGTTTAGCCAAATCATTTTTTTTTCGAGTCAAAAGGTCTCGCCATTAAACAAATAAATTTTTTAATAAATTAATTTTTATTAATAAACTTTTAAGAGAATCGAATTTCGGAAAAAATATGTAATGCGCAGGCGAGGTTTGAACTCACATCCTTCAAATTACCAATCTGATGCTCTACCAATTGAGCTACTGCGAGTTACTATATTGAAAAATTGGGAATATTCTTGAAAAATGTAAGAAAATTCAATCTTTTAACTGATTTAACACGAAAATAGGAGCACGTTGCCTGGTGGATTGTAGATACCTTAGTACCTTAATCTGATTAACTTGAGTCAAAATCGATTCAAGTCGTTTCCTGACTGATCATAGACTCTATGACATAGAGAATGAGTTACACTTTCAAAAAAAATCATTAGACCTGCCGTGATCAACCACCCATGTCACTGGAGAATGCGCTCAAAAAACTCACAATTCTATCGAAAAAATTTTCAGCTTTTCAATGAAATCATCTGAAATATTCTTTCTCGAATGATTCCACTCGTCCAATGCTTGCTTACAAAGATATTCAATAAATTGATTCCAGAGGATTTCATGAAGAAATCTTGGAACAAATGATCATGAACGTTGTAATTATCGACCTTATTCTCAGGAAATTTAATGGACTCTGCACCCGAAATAATTAAAATGCTGGAATTATGTCATTTACGTGGATAATTTTTTTTCTTCCCTTGATCTTCATTTTTTGCATAAAAATTCAATACAATTTAAAATGTCTTACGAAACAGTCGTGTACTCTCAAAGGAATGCCGAATAAGGCCAGGGAGAGCCTTGTGTGTCGAACGAATGGAATAAAAATGAAAGAAAAATAATAAAAAAAATTGAGTGAAAGAATAAGAAGAAAAAAAAAAGAGAGTTGAAAAAAAAAACTCACAAATACAAAAGTAAACACACACGCACAGGTGGAGAGTTGGAAGTGGGGGTGGGAAGCCCAGTTCCCCCTCCCGGTAAATTGACCGGTACAAAGGGGTTCCGTGTGCTTGGGCAAACGATAATTCGGAGCCAGCTCAAAGGACCCGCGAAACGATATATCAATGCCCCAAGCTCGCAGAACAATTCCAACTATTTGCGATACACAAAGAAAAATACCAAATCGAATGCCTGGCATGGCGTAGTGGCCCACGGAAGGTACTTCTTTCTTTAAAAAAACCCCCACGTTCATATCCACTCTCTTGTTCTTCCTTTCTCTCTCTCTCCCTCGCTTTTCTACCTTTACTCGAAATTCACTCCCATGATTCTGCCGCCCCCTCCTCTTTTCTTTATTCACCTTGTACTACCTCCGCATAATAACGCTTTGGACTTTCGCACTTCCTTTCAACGATAAAACGTGGAAACATTGCGAAATAGAATAGAAAAATGAAAAGAAACGAAGAAAACTACGAAAAGTGAAAATAAATTGCAAATTGTTCTTCCCCAGTTTTTAATTGAGTGCTGAAGGTGTAATTATAAGTTTATTGTTTAACCCATAAATTTCATTTCACGATAGGGGAAAAAAAAAAGAGAATCATAAGTGAAAAAAATTTTGAAATAAGGGAAAGTTATAAAAATTTATTTTATCAATTTACATTTTCACTTTTTCGATGATTTGCTAAAGTACAACTGTGAAGTGGCTCTTCATGGTGTTTTGGTCGGATGCAACCGGATGTAGAAGCGACCAATGTAACGGTGAAACGATTACCGATTTGACCACAGTTGAAATGAACACGCTTCACCATTCGTATCGACTTGAATGTGTATGTGTGTGTTTGTGTGTGAAAGAGAGAGAAAGAGAGAGTCCAAAGATTGTTACGATGAGAAGTTGATTTAAATTGAAGTGAGATAGAAATTCACGACTATTGCAAATATTGGCAGTGCAGGAAGAGCCAGTGAGTTTTGAGAGTCAGTGATGAAACCTAATTGGCCAAGTCATACTGGCTGTGAGCCAGACTAACGCCATTGCCTTCCACGGTGGGATGAAGGAGAAGCAAGGGAGAGGAGAAATAGAATGGAATGATGAACGTTATCTGTGGGGGATTCGTTGGGAATTATATTGGACTTAGCTGCTGATGCTTTTGGATAATTTAGACTTGTGAATTTACATCTCCATTACATCTCTGAACTTGCCCCCAAATAAATGCTTCAGTCCATATCAATTTTCATGAGATATCTCATGAAAATTGATATGGACTGAAGATATATATCTCGAAATATACGGAAACTAGCAAAAAAAAATTTGTAATTATATTTATCTGCAGATTATTATAAAAATTGACATTTCAAGTTATCTTATAAAATTTTTTCATGAAAAATTTTGCATTAAAAATGCATAAAATGTGAATAATGAGAAGGAAAAAACTAATAAAAATAAAATTAATGAAAATAGAAAAATTAAAAATCTAACATTATTACTTATTAGTTGGCATTAATAGGCTCCTTACTCTTTCACTGGATGGCAGATTTATGTTGGAATGGATGCTCCGTGGCGTTGGCGTATATAATCGGGGTGAACGAACTGGCCGGTCGAGGCGTCTGCCACCGCGCCTACCGTTCGAAATGCAACGTGCATCCGCAAAGAGCAACGACAAGTGCTACCGCACTTTTGCCACTGTCTTTTCCCTCTGGGCTTCACCGTTTACCCGTTGATCTTCAACGAGAACGACAGCGCAAACCAACTTATGTTACATATATTATGCTAAATTATAATGCAGTTGAAATACATTTATTCTACACTATTATAAACGGTTTCGGTAAATGTGCATAAGAACGCCCACAATAATTAATAAATTATTTGGAATTTACCTCAGGAAGGGAGGTGGCGGAAATGATATAATATATATTGGTCAAAAATTTGAAGAAAAGTATAGGAATTCGCAATAGCTCAGCGGTAGAGCACCTGACATGTAATCAGAGGGTCGTGGGTTCAAATCCTGCTTACGCATTCCATATTTTTTTCCGAAGATTTGACTTTGATAATTATTTCCAGTTTGTGGGCGCTATTCTGCACATTTAATACGGTTTCTTTGACCAATATGCATGCTCTGTGAATTCTTTCAGATTACAAAGTATTTAAACGGAATTTGGATGAAAAATACTTGGACGTTTTCTACACAGAGCGTCTAGAAGAGCACCAAGGACATTTCAAAAACACACATGTGCTGAATGTGTTTTTCCCTCACTTCATGATAATAACGGTTCAATTTTTTTCTTTCCACTCAATTTTTATCTCAACTTTTTCATTATCGATATCTCATTGAAAAAAATTTATTATCAATAAAATTCAATTGGATAAATTTATTCGTGGGATTGATAAATCCTCCGATACAAGAATAAATGAATGACCGATGATTGTCAATGAATTAATAAATTTTTCTCTCAACCTTGAGGCTTCTAATGACTGACGAAATGGAGAGAACAGAAAAAAGAAAGGAAAAGCAGACAATGAATAAGTGATGAGAAACCGAAAATAAAGAGGATAAAGTCAGAGGGTACACGGGAGAGAGAAGAAAGGATCAACGCGTGGCCCCTCGATGCTTGCACGTGCAGTCGGCGTCAAAGGTCGAATACACCATGAAGCCTTCTCTCCCCGTGAGGTACCGGATAAAAAAAGGTGCGGCAACAAAACGAGTATCAGGCTAAAACAAAGGAGAAAACGAAAACATCAAGAAGAAGAAGAAGAGAGAAATAAAAGAAGGAAGAAATTAAAACGAAACAGAGAAAGAAAGCGTGCGCAGTTACACGGATAAGTGAACCCGCGTGGTATTACAATGTGTATATGTGTATGAAAAATGTGTGTGAGTTATTGAAGTGTGTGTATTACGCATGCATATATGTATGTTAAAGGCGTATATATTCGCTCACGAACTGTCGAATGTACGGATCACGCAAGGCGTGGTGGAGACGCAGACCCAACGGCTCGTTCCTCCCGGGATGAATTATTCATAATCCGAGAGCGGCTTCCCCCCTTTCTCATTCCTTCTCTCTCTCTCCTTCTCACTCTATATATTCCATAAACCTCACTCTTTCGTTGCTGGCAGCGACTCACTGCCTCCGGTTACTACTCTTCACTTGTGCGCTCGTATATCTCAACTCCTCTTCTTTCTCTCCACAGTGTTTCGCGTTTTACACGGATATTACGTACCCAACTACCCCGACTCTCTCACTCTCTTCTTTTTTTTCCTCTTAAACCATCACTGCTCTCCAGCCCTTTCTCAAAAACCATTATACTATCATTTTGAGCTTTCTCTGCCTCATTTTGGAGCGTATGAAATTACTATTATGAATAAAAATGATAATATTTTTTTTGTGATGCAAGTTATTTGAGATAATTCAATTTCTATGATGTTATGGAAAGAAGGTGGAAATATATATTTATTTGAATATTATTCAATTATTTGAGGAGGAAAGTGCAATGGAGAAGAACAAAATATCAATCATATAGTCTGGCAGTGCACGAAATATGAAGAATAGAGAGAGAAACTCATGAGAAAAATCAGAAAATACTGTGAATTACCCATTAACATGGAAAGTATATTGAGTACACTTAACCCAGTGGTAATCAGAGCAATAATTCAGTATCTAAAAAATTGTAAACTACAAATTTGAATTTAAATGTGAGTCAGAAAAATCCAAAAAGTACAATTAAGTAATGAAATTATCCTTTATGCACATTATTATTCTTTTTTTTTGTATATATATGTATGCTAATAAATCTATATACCGTCAATGGCCCAATTAATGCCACTTTTCATACATTTTCGTAGTTATTGAACTTATTTGAATTCACAACTCTAAGTAATTGATAACAGTGGCCAGAAAAAAGTTCTGAGGACAACGGACAATTAAAATATCCGATATTTCTCTACTAGATATATTTCTAAAATTAATTCGTTAAATGGGACCAGCGTGCTCAGCAAGATAAAGCCCTAAAGCTCTTCATGTGGGGTTAGAGTGCCTCATCAGTTCAATGTGTGATATTGAGAAAATTTAAGTATTTAATAAATCGAAAATTGTATTGATTATTAGCAAAATCATTGGACTTTCATATAAATTGACGAATAATTCAAAAATAACGACCAGTGATGGAAATTAATTGATGGCAATTATTGGGACCCTCTATGGCAGAAATCAGGCCATGGTGGCATGAATCGGGCCATGGGCAAAATATTTTCAAAAATATAAATTAAATAATTTTTATCATTAATTCAGGAAAATAATTAATGTAAATGTTAGTCCAGACCCTAAATTCTTTTGAGGAAAAATCATAGTTGAATTTATGATAAGATATAATTTTTCGATGAAAGATATGTGGCAGAATAGGTCTCTTGGTGGCATTAATTGGGGCATTGACGGTAGTAGATTTCTAATGCAATAAAAAAAAAAGAAGTGCAATGGATTTATTAAGTTGGAAATATTATTTTTTAGGCTTATGAGAACTTGGTGAGGATTTCTTCTTCGAGAAGTGTTGAAAAAATATTTTCGTAAATTTTTTATAATTTCGATTATTTCCACTCAGTTTTAGTTCTCCTTTAGCTTGACTCCCTATTGAGAGTATTTAGTAGGACTCAGTTTTTCAATAGAATCATAGAAAGGAATTCATCTCCCACGATTTCTAAAAAAAACTGAATTTTTTTCTGAATTCAATGATCTATTTGATGAAAATGGTTCAGAATGAGAGAAAATACTTCGAGATACAAAATTTTCAATGGTTCCATGACAAAACTGAGAAAAAATCTCTTCCCGAAAACATGTGGTTATTTTTTTTTCTTCATTATTCGAAATCGTCGTCACTTTTATCAGAGAGGTCGACAAGTACCTGTTGAAAAATACGATAATATAATAAAGACTACGGAATTGATTATTTTATAAAGAGTTTATTATTTATTGCCAAACAATGATCATTGATTATCACAAGAATCACTTGGATTCAATAATAATCATTTTTTTGTCATTTTTACTCGTGTCACTTTGATGAGAATAATATTCGAGAATTCTAGAAAAAAAAGTTTCAATGAAAATAAGAAAAGTAACATTTTTATATTATTATTCAGAAAATAGTTAAATTAAGAAAATAGTTGTATATTATTATTCATTGAAAATGTATTTAGCGTGAATTATTGTCCAAACATTATGAATTTAAATTAATAGTTGGTTATTTGGCCTTGCGATCAGGTAAATTAAAGCAAAAAAAAAGGAAAAATTAGTTCATGACGTCAACGTTTCGATCCTGATTAGGATCCTCATCAGGACGTTAAACAAATCTTTATTCTTATCTGTAAAGAATGACGAAACAAAAATTATTATGAATTCTATTGCAATGACAGTAAATATATGAGATAAAACTTACATAATGATGAAAGTAATTTAATAAAAGTTTTTCAAATTTGATTGGTGAAACACCATGCACATAATGCTATTGAAGAGGTTATAGAGTAAGTCATGAACTAATTGTTCCTTTTTTTTTGCTTTAATTTACCTGATCGCAAGGCCAAATAACCAACTATTAATTTAAAAATTTTACGGTCAACTATCATCCAATTTGTACTATTATGAATTTAATACGAGCCGAGCACATAATATCTCGGCGACATGAGGAAAGAGGGGGCAAAGACGTTCTCGTTTATACAGTTTGATATACATAAAGGGAACGGAGGAGGGGTCTCTTACGTTTTAGTGCAATGTAACAGGTGCTCTACGTCAATACTGTAAGTGAAACAAAACTTTTGTTTGTTGTACACAAACGAGTGACAGCAGAGCCAAAGTAAAATACACTGAAGTTGTAAACGACTGTGCACGTAATATAATATTTGGAATTGTTTACTCTGGCAGTGCCAGAATGTGAAAGATAAATTGTTGAAGAATTCAAAATTACGAATTTTTGAAATTTCACAAACATTAAATTTACTAATTAGAGTACGTGAAGATGCGTATGTCAATGAAATTCTTTGTCAATTGTCCAAAATGTAAATTTGGAAAATCATCAAAATTTGAAATTTTTGATATAGTGTACATCATACTTGATGAATTGTCGACGAGCACCCGAATGGAAAAGATATATATTGTTAAAAATATAATTTCGAGTAACTGATGAATTATATAATATTGTAAATTCAATATAAGAATCCATAGGAATATTTTTGCCCGAATATTATATAATTCGATAATGAGAAGGATATAATGGTTCATTATAATTCTCTTCTATTGGACCATATAATTATAGCAACTATAAATTTGGAATATGTTCCAGCATATATTATACTATTTATAATAGTAATATTTAATCAGAATATAATGAAATATATAATATTGGCATATAATGAAATTAATATTCCAAAGATATAATAAAAAATATCAGTTAAAAATAGTTTGTAAGAATCATAAAATTCCAAGAAAGAATGTAATTTAAAAATTTTGAGACAAAAAAAATATTTAATATATTCTATAGAGGAGGCTCTCTGAGTAACGTACTCTCCACAATATCTAAATGGATCATGCGAACATTTGAAATTATTGAAGATGTACATCACACGAAATTCGCATTAGGGTAACGACATAAACTATCCAGTTATCATAAAGTGCAGCTATATAAAATGGAATATAATATATTTTATTTTCAATAAAATATATGATGAAATATAAAATAAAAATTATAATGATTCCCATACAAAACAGGAAAACAGTATAAAATATACTGTCATTATTATATGATGAATTGAAAATGAAAGAATACATATCCCAATATCAAATGTCTCAGATATAGAAAATTACATGATAAAATATCGAAATCTATATAATTGGAATAGTATAATTATGTATATATTGACATAATATATTGAACACCACACATATTTTTGCCGAATTATATCACCCGTTATCAATCCGTTATTATTAAATAGGGGAGAGTGGGGGAAAATGGACCCTCATAGTAATATGATTAAGGATTTCTTTTCAGCATGAAGGACTCGACGAAAAAATCTGAAAAAATTTGAGAAAATCCTCCAATATATCTTCATTGTTTGTAAATTTTTTCCGATTTTTTGGAGCAACCGCTGCTTTTTTGAAAAATCTTGAGTCATCTCATCTTCTGGGTCCATTTTTCCCACTCTCCCCTATATCCATAGCAATATATTCCTCTTCCATGCAGACCGGGCTATCGCAAAATTTCAAACTTGTTTCCTGATCATCAAATAAAGCATCTAAAATTATTTAAACTCAGTCATTTCATCATCTCAAAAACTGAAAATTTTCCTCTGTAATGAAAAAAAATAAGGCAAAAAGTATCAATTTTTCGTTAAAAATAGGGGAAAGAATAAAAAATGACATATCCATTCTTCCACCTTCTCTCTGGCACTTAAGAAATTGAATCGTCGTTCAATTCAACAGAGTCCACCGTTCTCTTTCAATGTCTCTGCAGACAATCGTGGAGGATTACACGAGGTATTGTCGGTGGAACCGCAAAATTGAGGCACAAGGATGAAAGGAAAGAAGAAGAAGAGAAAACGAAGAAGAAACGGTGCGTCAGCTCCCGCCAGAAATAACACGGGTATACTTAGACGGCCCTCCGTCCAAGATCCCCCAACCAAACCCCACAACACATACACGTGCACATTCACACACATATTCAACGCAACCAACACAATTTCCAATGACTTGGATCCCATCTCACTTGGTCTCACTTGGTTTTCTCATCGTCTTACTTCATCGCCGATTGTGTATGTGTGTGTGTGTGTATGCGAGTGCCTATAATGTTGGTGGCGCGATTCACCGAGTGAGTCGAGTCCTGATGAAAAACGGCTCGACTCAGTCCCCGCACCAGGGACGAGATTAGCCTCCAGGCGAGCCAAATCAAGAGTTAATTCAACGTCCCGAGAGATCAAATTCATTGGGGCCAATTTTATCCAGTTCGTTATTTCATTTTCCCCTTTTTTTTATTGCATTCTTATTAATTTCAGTTTTAAAATATCAATTACAATTTATCACTGACATTTTAACTCGTAAATCTCTCATCAAAGGCCTTCCCCCCACTGCCGAAAAAAAAATGAAGAGATATTGGTTGATACAAACTTCAATAACATTTCCTCAACAATGAGGTAATTGTCTCAAATAAAATTTACAATAGTTATTGTAATAAATCATAATGCAATTAGTATCATGCAATAGTGAGGTTGATATTTAAAATGTCACTGATAATGTTAACAGCTGAAAAGATGAATTGTAACTGCAGCAGTTGTGTGTGTTGAAGGGCGATGACTCATTGGATAATATCAACGCACGTGGAGTTTTCGTATTAAATTGCCTTGAGGAATAACACAAATGTGGTGTACGAGAGGATGATACAATACATGAGAGAGAGAGGATGAGATGTTCTGGCTCATTGTTGTTTAACTAAGTGGCAATGGCTTGACTATAAGTACGGCACTGTGAAGAAATCGTGGAGTGAGCCAGCGTGTCCAACGGTACAGGAAAGACGAGAGCCGAGCACATACGGTGTACTATATGCTGTGATAGAGTTCAAACCAAGAGAAAAGATAGAGATGGAAATGAATTTTTGTATGATTGTGTGAGTGGCTGAGATGGAGGAGGAGAGGGAACGAATAGAGGTAAATTGTGGAAGCACAACGCTGCGAGAACCCCTCTTGACAGAGACACGAGACAGACGATAATGACTGCTTCGTTAATCTAATCTCGTCTGCCACGGCAATAATAACATGTGAAAATGACACTTGATTATATCCGTACCGTGTGCATTTTCGTGGCTCACTATGTTTATTCCGTGACACTAATTTACTTTTATTCTCTCTTCTCTGGATCCGAGAGAATTCTAGAAAATAAATAATTCAACCGTCGAAACTCTGCTTCACCAATTTCATGTTCCTTCAGAAGTATATACGTAGAAAACAAATCTTAATGAAGAAGTAAAAAGAAAAACAAGTTGAAAAACTTGCGGCGTATTCTGGTAAAAAAATCTTGAGATGAGTAATTTTCGAAAAATTTGATAGTCAAAAAAAATTGATCTGTTGATAAATTTTTCAAAACTTTACTGTTACCTATTACTTTATTACTCAACTCATAGACAATAAACCGTACATATTTTTCTGCTAATATCTTTCAATTTGAAATATTCGCTAAACTAATGAGGGATATCCAAGTAGTTCTAATAATCTATTCTTATTGGTCAATTTTGCTAATTTTCGATAGAGTAGCACGCAGAGATTTTTTCAAAATTTGCTTGACACCATATAATCGGACAAATTGAGCCAAAAATAATTATTGCAAAAAACCTAATTCAACATTGGAACTCCATGAGCGAGATTCAGTTTCAGTTTTACGGCAGCAATTCGTGATCACATATCTATTTCTTTAGCCATATATATTTTTGTTCATCAGAATGCCTATGAATTTTTTAAATCATAAAAAAACGCCTGTAACCAGGCGAATAGCGACGATTAATCTAATTAATTACATGAAAACATCAGTGACGGTGATATTTGTATTTAAAATCCGTGCATCCTCCAATCCTATTCCTAGATACTGGGACAGCGTGGGTCAAATTCGGAACAATATTGGATATTTATAATATTATTTGGTAAAATTTTATCGTGGTGGTGATCGTTTTAATATCAGACAAATATGAGAAAATCAGAATAATTCACAAAAAAAAAGTAGATCATTCGGATCAGCTACCGTCAATGGCCCAATTACCCGAGTGGAAATTTGGTAGGGCTTGCCTGATTCAGTATCAGTTTAGGATCAGTAGAAATAAGGTCCACCCTATTCAGGGTACCCTGATCCAAACCTTATCATTTTCGCACCAGGATTTCCTCAACATGGGGAGGCTGATCAAAGACGGATCCTATTCTTATCTGGAAAAACTGAATGTAATAGTGTTTCGACAAGTCAAGATGAGGTTCTCCTTAATCAGGAAACCCTGATGAGAAACCTATCAGTTCCGCACCAGGGCTCCTTTGATACGGAGATACTGATCGAATACAGATCCGGTTCTTATCCGGGAAACTGAATATCATAGTATTTTGGCAAGTCAAGGTGAGGTTCTCCTTAGTCAGGGGACCCTGATGAAAAAATGATCAGTCTCGCATGAGGGCTTCCTTGATACGGGGATACTGATCGAACACGGATCCTATTCTTATCCGGAAAAACTGAATATTATAGTATTTTGACAAGTCGAGGTGAGGTTCTCCTTAGTCAAGGAACCCTGATGAGAAACTTATCAGTTTCGCACCAGGGCTTTCCTGATACGGGGATACTGATCGAACACGGATCCTATTCTCATCCGGAAAAACTGAACATCATAGTATTTTGGCAAGTCAAGGTGCCCGAGTGGAAATTTGTCAGGGATAGCTTGATGTAGTATCAGTTTAGGATTAGTACGAAATAAGTCCAACCCTATTCAGGTAGTACTGACTAAAACTTATCAGTTCCACGTCAGGTTGTCCTTAATAGGGAAATACTGATCAAATACGGATACTATTCTCATCCGAAAAAACTGAATATTGTAATATTTAGAGAAGTCATAGTGAGGTTCTCGTTGATCAGGCCTCACTGATCAAAAACTTATCAGTTCCACATCGGGCTTCCCATGATAGGGAAATACGGATCCTATCCTTATCCGGAAAAGCTGAGTATTATTTTTTTGGAGAAGCCAAAATACGATATTCGTCATTCAGGCCTTACTGATCAGAAACTTATCAGTTTTACATCAGATTTTCATTAATAGAGAAATGTGGATTAGATACGGATCCTATACTCATCCGGAAAAACGGAATATTACAGTACTTTAAGGAATCAAAATAAGAAATTTCTTAATCAGGTCTCACTGATCAGAAACTTATAAGTTTCATATCAGGTTCTCGTTAATAGGGGAATACGGATGCGATACTCATCCAGATAAACTGAATATTATAGTACTTGGAGGAGTCAAAATAAGGAATTTTTTAGTCAGGTCTTACTGATCATAAACTTATCAGTTTCATATTAGGTTCCCATCAATAAGGAAATGCGGATTGGATACGGATCCTATTCGTGTCCGACGAACCCGAATTCTATAATACTGAGATGAATTGAAACAAGGTATTTCCTAGCCAAGCTTTACTGATCAGGAACTTATCAGTTTCATATCAGGTTCTCATTGAAGGAGGAATACAGATTAAAAACGGATGCTATTCTTATAAAAAAAAATGATCATTATAATGCTTGGAGAAATAAAAACAAGGTATTTCTTAGTCAGACCTTACTGATCAGAAACTTATCAGTTTCAGATCAGGTTTTCATTAATAGGGAAATGTGGATTAGAACCAGATCCTATTCGTATCCAAAAAAACTTACTAGAAGAGTATTAAAGAAAATCGAAACGAGGTTATCGTTAGTTAGGCTGTACTGATGAGAAACTTATCAGTTTCGCATTAGAGTTGCCTGATTATGATAACTCTCATTATGATGAAAAACTTCAAGTCCGATCAGTTCATCCTGATCTGGAAGTGATCAGGATATTATCCGGTTCCCCGAATGTTTATTTATTTTCATTAATTTTGTTATAAACTTTTAATATTCTATTCCAAATCAAGAATTAGGATTTTATATTCTAATGCCAAGTATTTATCAATACTTTTCCTATCGAAGAGGTTAATATAGATCATGAAACCACCCGTTACTATAGCCAAGCAGCGGTCCAGTGGTTAGCGTGACGACTTAGTATGCGGAAGGTTCCAGGATCGAGTCCACCCAAGTGCAAATTAATTTCATAATTTAAAATCTTCAATTTCAGTAAAAAAATGACCCCTAATGTTCAAATATAGCATATAAATATCGTTAAAATAATTAATGAAATCATTTTTTGATTTTTCAGTTAATTAATTAATATTTACAGTTTCTTGAGCCGAATCAGTTAATAATAAGGTTACCTGATACTATTAGCATCAGGATACACTGATACTGATAGCATTCGAAACAGCGTTACATACATGATCAGTTACTGATCAGGATGCCTGATGCTATTAGTATCAGGCAATCCTGATACTATTAGCACCAGAATACCTGATACTATTAGCATCAGGCAGCCTGGTACTATTAGTATCTAAAACAGCGTTACATCTGTGATCAGTAACTTATCCGCATATTGGATACTGGTAGTATCCGCATACCTGATGCTATGAGCATGCGGATGCCTGACACTATTAGGATGAGGATGCCTGATCCTGAAAGTATCCAAAACAGCGTTACAGCCCTGATAAGTAACTGATCTGATAGCCTGATCAGTAACTGATTTCAAATCAGTTTTGTCGGATCAGTAACTGATCATAAGCTTACCAGAATTTCCACTCGGGTAATGCCATCGGTCCAATTAATGCCACTTTTCATACGTTTTCGTGATTATTGAACTTATTTGAATTCTCAACTCTAAGTAATTGATAACAGTGGCTAGAAAAAAATTCTGAGGACACCAGACAATTAAAATATCTGATATTTCTCTACTAGATGTATTTCTAAAATTAATTCGTTAAATGCGACCAGCGTGCTCAGCAAGATAAAGCCCTAAAGCTCTTCATGTGGGGTTAGAGTGCCTCATCAGTTCAATGTGTGATATTGAGAAAATTTAAGTATTTAATAAATCGAAAATTGTATTTATTGTTAACAAAACCATTGGACTTTCATATAAATTAACGAATAATTTGAAAATAACGACCAGTGATGGAAATTAATTGATAGCAATTATTGGGACCCTCTATGGCAGAAATCGGGCCATGGTGGCATGAATCGGGCCATGGGCAAAATATTTTCAAAAATATAAATTAAATAATTTTTATCATTAATTCAGGAAAATAATTGATGTAAATGATAGTCCAGACCCTAAATTCTTTCGAGGAAAAATCAAATTTGAATTTATGATAAGATATAATTTTTCTATGAAAGATATGTGGCAGAATAGGTCTCTTGGTGGCATTAATTGGTTCAAGACGGTACTTGGATATCCTCAATCCACGGAAAAGAAAAGTTGCTACTATAATTTTTTTTTACATTTTCAAGAAGAATATTCATTGTTTACCTATTCCCATCAGTTCATCCATGAATTCCGAATCAATTAATAATAATATTTATTTAGGTTGTAGAGAAGAAAATCGTCACAAAGGGATACACCTGCTATTCTCATCCACAAATGAATACAAAGAATCAATAATTCACGTGTAACATATTTTCTAAACGGACACATATAATTCATCAAACACTTGTGTGCACTGGAAAGAATGAATACCCTGAGGGAATTACCTGTACACACTCTCGGTAGTCGTCTAGGATGATTATGCATTCGCTTAGAAAGTTCCACAACTGAAGAATAATAAAAGAGAAAGAGAGAAAAAAAAATTATTACGTGGTCTGGGTGCGCGTGAGCGGCCATCTCAAATGCACGGTGAGTGTGTGTTTAACATCGAGAGATACCATTTAGCTCTTAATACTTGTACGACTAATCATGAAAAGTAGAAAATAATATTCACTATTACTCTTGAATCCTCCGCAAAATTTTTCTTCCTCGAGAGGTTTATTCAACTGAGAGCAAAGAATAACAAAAATGAATTTAATCCACACATTTTAGAAAGTTCGAATGCATAGTAAACATTGCAAAAGTTGCGTGGGCACAAATTGGTTAGAATAAAGCCATACGGAAGTATTGAATCTACGATTCATTGAAGAAAAAGAAGATTCAAGAGTTGAAAATTGCAGAGAAAATGGCTGAAGGTGCAGTGGACATGACTCTGAAGCTTTATATGACCACAGTAGCATTGTTCGTAAACGACATAGGGAAACGTACAGAACCATAAATGCTCGACAGCAGAGAGCCGTACCGTCAGTGACGGTAAGGGGAAGCCAGAAATGACCAGGACGTAATTTCCATTTATGCGAGACAGCTACCCGTGTTAATGCCCAACCCAAAGACCGTTTAGGAAGGTTATTGTAGTAGCAAGAGAGAGAGAGAGAGGTGTGTACTAAGGGCTACATTACTATTGTGTGATGGTCAGAGAAGGAGAAGGGCATGTGGGGAGAATCTAATACCGAAGGCGCGACACATACCCCGAGTATAACGTTTATCCAGTACTTTGCCTCGTAAACATCACCTCGTAACTGTAAAACCCGTTTCCTACTGTGCCTATTCTGCCTTGATTAGGAAATCCTGGATGACCAACAGACACGCATAAAGTTGCGGCAATCTTTTCCAATTAAATTTGGAAATCTTTAGGAAGTATTTATGAAATTGTTTTGTCTAACGCTTTTCAGTTTGATTATTAGGTTGGAGACAATTTTTTACATGGAGGCATGTCTACTGAAATCTGGTCGAGAAGAGAAACACTCAGGGTGTCCAGTAGGCCGTGACAAAAAAATTCCCTGACTTTTCCCGGTTTTCCAGGTCGAAAAAATGATTTTTCCCTGACCAATTTTAAGGGTCTTGCTCACGGTCGTGTTCAGTATTTATTTTATTTGTTGCGAAAATTTAGCTCGAAATTTTTCATACATGATAATAGGAATGAAAATTTTCCACACTGACTTCTTCCGTAATGCAAATATGAACTTATTAAACCAGCCGCAAATGATCACATTCCTATGCCCTATGTGAATGAATAGAATTCATGAAGAAAATTCAATATTCTTCTGATGATGTTATTAACATACTATTAATCATTATTAATCACAGCATAATAACTCATTTTGAAAATGTTGATAGAATCGCTATAGAAAAATAGTGAAAATATAAACCTCATATCGCTTCATAGCTGTATTAAAGTATTTTTTTGGCATCAAAATCACGCCTGTCTTAATTTTTGGATTTTTTCGTCAATGTAAGCGGTTGCTTTCACAGCATCATCGAGTGCTTTCCGTTCTTTTGCTTCTAGTTCTTCCACAATTCCAGCCGATCTCTTTCGGGTTTTTCACGCTTTTTCTTTTTCTTCTCTTTCATTTTTATTTGTTTCGCCAGATCTTCTTTGCACTACGCGTGAAAATCACGAGCTGCATGAATTAAAGCTTCACGTACGAGAGTGTTTTATAAAGAATATTTTTGTAAGAAATTGAAACTTTTCATTTTATAAAGAACTGTAACTTTTTTATAAAGACTTTATAAAGTATTTTCATATGTGTTTTGTCACAACCAAATTTTTAAGTCTTTCCTTCGATTGAATTGCATCATAAATTCTCCTCTGTACAATCAGAGACTCTTCATGTTCATTCTCCCTGAGAAAGAAATAAAATTCCAGATAAATTTTAGAATTCCCTGACTTTTCCAGGATTCCCTGACCGCTAGACACCCTGAACACTCATTTGAGTGGAGTAAAATATCAATTTTATTCATAGTGATCCTCGTTTGGAACGATCAACTGTCTTCACCAGGAATAAACATTCATCTCCATTTTATTCATGATGATTTATATGGCACTAAACGATTTCTAATTGATAAATTCCGCTCATTTCAATAATCTCAAATGTTAACTAGAGATGCATGGAATAATTGCATCAATACTTTTTTGTAAATGTCATTCTATTACAGAAAAAAGTTTCTGCAAAAATTCATCCAAGGATTATCTTCATCTAAAAATCATGTCATATCGTTTTTTCAATTTACTACTGAAACGATTAGTATTCATAATGCTGAAAATAGCAGACATATGAAAAATTCTACATTCTTTTCTCAAAAAAAAATAATTATGAATGCAAATTTTTTCATCATTGCTTTATGATAATTTATTTGTTTAAAAAAAATCCAGAGAATTGTCGAATGTGCGCCAATTTCATTATTGTTGATATTCATGTAATTAATGAAACTTTAGCTCCATACAAATGACATCCAGTCTCTTGCACTCAGAAGTCTAGATAAAAAAAAATTCTATTTTTCTTCGCATTAAATCAATTCCTGTCCGCCTGAGATCTCCAAGAAATTTTGAAATTTCTCCAAGCAATTGGATGAAAAATAAAATGACTCGTACTATAAATCATGAAATAGACATGGAACATTGGATCTTATCTGCAACATGACGTCAAAATTTTTTTGCAATGCGAAAATAGCAATTGGTACGGGACCTTCGTTACGTACGAACAAACTCTAATAATAATGATCCTAACCCAAGCAGCAACACCGCGAGGCCGACTCCGATGAAGTACACATCTTATTTTGCACAATCCATCTCCCTCTCCCTTGTTTTTTTCTATCTCTCTTGTTATTCCCCCGAGTTGTTCTACCTCACCTCAACGACTCATCGCCTCCTCTACCTTTTTTTTTTTTTTAATCCCTGTGGTCTTCTTGTCATCTATAGTAAACGTGAGGTCTTCAACTTGCGCAATAAGTTTTAGCGTTGACAAATAGTTTTTAATAGTAACCGCGCACCCAGGAAATCTGACGAGTTTGTGTTTTGCAATCGAACGAATCATTCCCAACAATCGATGTGTCTCCTTTCTTTTTTCTTCTCTCTCTCTCACTCTTTTAATTCTTTTTAATTCAGACAGGAAATACCTGAGATTCGGCGAAAAACCACTGGTCAAACTTGTACGATAAGATTTTAACATTTTTCTTTCACTTTCGACAAATTCTCAGAATATTCATAGTCTCTTATTTATTCATTTTATTATTCATTTGCTTGCATGAAAGATTGCGTTGACCAATGAAATAGTAGCATAAAGTGTACATGAAAGGAAATGAAGAAATTTTTTAAGTCAAAAATCCGAAGAAATGGGATGACAAAAAAAAAAGAGAAAAAAGAATAAGGAGGTCGACGAGTGACGAGGCGATTTAATTTCGCTGCACGAACGAAAAAAACAATAAACACAGTGAGAAAGGGACACCGACGTGTCGTGGTTTATTACATTTTTCTTCTTCCTCGGAAACTGATGGACCACGAGAGAAAAATAGTGTCAAGGTTTCAACGATCCTTTAGATCAAAACATCAAAAATAAATTATAAGAAAATACATACTTGACTCTGGGAAAATTTTCTTTTTTTACACAGCAAAGAATAATGATCTAAAGAATATATATATATATATATATTTTTTCAAAAATAGCACGTCAGAATTTATGCTTGAATGGCCAAAGGTATACTTTGTTTGCCTGTGTTATCGTGTACGCTCATCTTGTAAGACGGTAGACAAGTACCGTAAAACTGGATGAGTAAACCAAAGGATGGACAGAAACAGCGTAGTCGTAACGAAGGCGCCGAGGGCTGTAATGGATATTCCCCCTCCTTCCTTTAAGCCACTTCAAACATCTTACACTTCACTTTGAGCAACTGAGAGTTTATCGATAATTATCGTTGTAACGTAATACGATCTGTTAAACTGATGATAAGAAAATCTACATCTAGCTATCATTACTCTAATGGATTACGAATAATGCTATTTTTGAAGGTGATTAAAATGCCTCGATTCTGTGAATCTCGTGAGTTGTCAAATGGTTGTGAAGAAAAGACTCCCATTGAATTAATCGGTCAATTTTTATATAAAATTATCTTTGAGGTACTTTGGAGATACTTTAATTTTCTTTATTTTCAAAAAATGAAGGAAACCTAAATTATTTTTTAAATCACAAGAACTCACGATTTCAAATGAATTCTTTGAAAATTTTGAGTAATCCCGCATGGAAAAGATATATATTGTTAAAAATATAATTTTGAGTAACTGATGAATTATATAATATTGTAAACTCAATGTAATAATCCATAGGCATATTTTTGCCGGAATATTATATAATTCGATAATGAGAAAGATATAATGGTTCATTATAATTCTCTTCTATTGGATCATATAATTGTAGCAACTATAAATTTGGAATATGTTCCAGCATATATTATACTATTTATAATATTAATATTTAATCAGAATATAATAAAATATATAATATAATGAAATTGAAACTCCAAAGATATAATAAAAAATATCAGTTAAAAATAGTTTGTAAGAATCATAAAATTCCAAGAAAGAATTTAATTTTAAAATTTTGAGACAAAAAAAATATTTAATTTATTCTATAGAGAAGACTCTCTGAGTAACGTACTCTCCACAATATCTAAATGGATCATGAGAACATTTGAAATTATTGAAGATGTACATCACACGAAATTCACATTAGGGTAACGATACAAACTATCTAGTTATCATAAAGTGCAGCTATATAAAATGGAATATAATATATTTTATTTTCAATAAAATATATGATCAAATATAAAATAAAAATTATAATGATTCCCATACAAAATAGGAAAACAGTATAAAGTATACTGTCATTATTATATGATGAATTGAAAATGAAAAAAATATATTTTCCAATATCAAATGTCTCAAATATAGAAAATTACATGATAAAATATCAAAATCCATATAATTGGAATAGTATAATTATGTATATATTTACATAATATATTGAACACCACACATATTTTTGCCGAATTATATCACCCGTTATTAATCCGATATTATTAAATATATTCATAGCAATATATTTCTCTTCCATGCGGGATATTTCATGAAATGTATTTAAATCCATATCCATCGATTTTTTGACGATATCACTGATAAAGAATTACATGTTCCATCGTTGTTATCATACGACACGAATTTTGTTAGATAACGAAGAGAATTAAAAAAAAAAAAAAAAAAAAAAAAACAGTGGTAAAATCACGACTTATTTGTTCAACAAATCATTCTCAAATTAATTGTGAAAAATTGATAAAATCTTTCGTCTAAATAATGTATGACTGATTATTTTTCATAAAAAGCTAAATGACTCATGAAATGAATTAATTAATGAAAAACGCATATTGTTTGAGTATTTATCATGCAAATAAAATTCATTCGTCCATAAAATTACGATCATCCATAAATAATTGCCCGAATAATTCAGTACACAAGTGACAACGTAAAATAAAAGTGAATAAAATTTTTAAAAAATAAAAAGGTTGAAAATAAACTCGAGGGTGCATATTTCATGGAACAGAACAAAGCTTATACAATGCAATCTCGATTGTCTGACGAGGTTGGCTGGCATTTTTTTTTTTTTCAAGGGTGATCGGTAAACTCAGCGTCAACGTTCAAATGGATGCTATAATACTCAAACAGTGAGCATGGGGATATTTAACAGTAGAATAGCGTGCGTCCACACGAACTTGGGGAAAAAGAAGGGTACTCAATATACACAAGCCCAGGTGGCTAGAGAAAACCACTCTATCTCTCTCCCTCTTTGCTGCCCCTTTTTGGATTTCAACCCCCTTTCCTCATATGCGTACATGTGATCTCCCCCTCTTGTTCCGTTTGCATACGCGGAAAAGGAAAAAATACGTGGTGTATTGGACATGCGAAGCATTTATTCAAAAAAAAAAAAAAAAAAAAAAAAAAAAAAAAAAAAAAATGGGAGGGAAAATTCACCAATGGATTTCGTGATTCCGCATAATTCCACAAAATTGTATAATATTTTTTAAAAAAGTTGATTTACATGAAAAAAATGCAAATTTCATCGTTCCAATGATTTTTCTTTTTTTCAGAGGAAAAAACGTGTGCAAAGGAAAAAGTAAAAAAGACGTCAGTAGAAGCGCCATAAAAAAATAAAGAAGGGGGTAAAAATCTATCCCGAGTTTATTTCGGCCAACAATTTTGGCACCGTCTACGGCAAATAGGAAAGTACGAAAATTCACCCAAAGAGAAAGCGCCAACGAAGAGAGAAAGAGTGTGAAAACGAGTAAAACACCACTGCAAGAAGCCTCAAGTGTATGAGTTACTCTTCCTTCGCGTTCTCTTTTCTCTCTGCGTCGTCTATCTATTTATATCGCTGAAGAAGGGCGGCTTAATGAGTCTAGGAACTGTCACAAACGAGTGAGATACGATCCCCGTGGTCTCATCAGTGGCACCCGATAGAGACAGCCCAAAACTTCAACAATACATTCTCAAATAGACGATAAAAAAGAATTCATGAGGAAAAAAAAAAACTCAAGAAAAACGAAGAAAAAAAAATGACAAACACGAATAAATGTCGTTCAAGGTCATGAAACGAGTGGACATATTTATAAAGACGCGGAGAAATTCTTTGTGCAAAAAAAAAAAAATCTGCAAATAAATTTCCTTGACATTTTGCAATTTTTCTCGCTTGACTTATAAATTCGAGTTATCAAATACCTTTTATTTATTTTTGTAAAAAAAATTTACAAAAATCATGCTCTATCACATATTTTCAGACAGGTGCTGTCCCTATTGTGTTAATCACACGTTCAATTTTTACGGTTGAAAAAAAAAAAAAAAAAATGCTCGAATATCTAAAACGATAAGATAGAAAATAACCGGATAAGCCCAAAGTTATACAAAAACATTTGCGCGGATAGGTTACAAGTAGAAAGAGAAAGAGAGAAGAAAAAAAGAGGAAATGCACACGTTGGTCTCTTGTCTCACGCTTCAATCGTAATATCGATTTATCGAGTTTGTCTTGCCACCGGTTGCGTGCATATTACGTATTCAAAAAGAAAATAAAAAAAAAAAACTCACTAAAATATCAACTCTCGATACGGAGTAATAATAAAATAAACGGGAATGAATAAAAATGTAATATCGAGTTGGAAAATAAAAATAGTATTCTTCCCTTCCTTTTGAATAAAAAAATATTCATCCACTTCAACGATTCTGAGAACCCTCGTATTCGTTGAACGTAGGCGGCAGCATTCGTGGAAGAAGTTGAGAGAGAAAAAGAGAAAAGAAAAGAAGAAAAAAAAAGAAAGAAAAAAAAAAAAGATTCAAACCAAAGGAACACAACGCGCCTAAGATTTGTACCCGTCAGTAAATGCTGTACGCGCCAATATTATATTATCATTTTTATCTCTTTACTTTCTCGCTCTCTCTCAGTATCAACTCCTCTCTTTGAGTAACGACAGATCATGTAATAATATACCAATAATAAATCTATGCAGGCTATGCATTTGTCAGTATCTACTTTGATTCAAAGATCATTTTAAATTGCTTTATTGTCTGTTTATGTTGTTTAATTTTTTTTATATTTTTTTTCATCTCCTTTTTCTCGAGTGCGTTGAACGTTTGTTAAACTGGACTCGAGTGTATCTCAAAGAGGGAATTGAAACTCTTGAGTGCACATAGTTTAAATGGAAAAATAAGAAGAAAACAAAAAGTCTATCTCTTTCTTTCTCTGTACCTTGTTGTACGTCGTGCGTTGTTAGCAATACGATAACACAGTCAATCGAATTTATGTAACAATCTTATATGCATGACACGGAAAACGAAAGGAGAGACAGAGAAAAGGAGAGATTAGAATAAATAGAGGCATTCAATATTTTTTTCATCAATTGACAAATTCTCAACTCATTCCAACGTGAAACACAATTCTGTATTATCTTGAAAAAATGGAAAATAAATTTGAAGAATTTCAGATGACTTGAAAATTCGTCTTGATGAAATGAAGGTACACGACCAATAGATGGACGGTTTCTATTATCGAGAATTTTCATAAATAAATGAATGATTTTTATACTTTTCATGTCAGTTCGTGATTATTGAATTCATATAGATTTATAAACTATTTATTCCATATCGATTGATCGAAATTTAAAATCATACCACTGCCAATATTCAACTGTCCATTTACTGGGGGGTTCAAGTGATTTTCCACTTATTCCTCGATTCTCTTTAATTATTTCTGCATTATTCGAGTTCAATTGATTTTTAGTCGATTCACTGTATATTTTTCTGCACATCATTCTTCTCTGCAACTTTTCAATGTGATTTGCCTATTTTACATGAATTAATAAAGTCTAATATTTCCTTAACCGTTCATCTATTGGTCATGTTACCCTAATTTGAAAAATTTTCATCTCTTAGATATTTTATAGAAAAAAAAAACTCTTGCAAGTACATGAAAAATTTGGCTCATCTTTCATCAATTAACTCTCATAAAATAATTCAAATCTCCTTTTTTTTCAATAGAGAATTAAAAGAAATATTTAAAATTGTGAAATAAATGACAAAGGCGTTTTGTTTGTCGTCCAATGACACTCATATCCTCTGCACAGTTGATTTTCAAGGGAAAAAAAAACAATTACTTTTTTCTTCTTTCTTTTTAATTCAAAATGAAACAATAGTCTCTCTCTCTCTCTCTCTCTCTCTCTCTCATCGCTAAAACCTGATGTAGTCATCGGTTGAATTGCGAAACTCGTTCGCGCGCACACGCCTCGTCCCACGCGAAATAAAATCCCGCCAAAGCGAGTACTGGAATAACATTACGTATGTATATGTCTGCAAATTTTAACAGACGATACTATTTTCCGTTTCTGCGTTTTCATAATGATTATGATGATAATGAAGAAAATAAGAAAAAAAAAAAAAAAAAAAAAAAATTTGTCTTGATAAATTAGTACTTTGAAAATTGAGGGACAAAAAATGCACTCACTCCAAAAATAATGCACAGTATCCATCCAAGTCGCAAGTAAGTTGGGCTTTTCTCCGCGTCTTGGGATAAGATGCCACGTTTAAAACGGTAACACGGACGAAAGCAGGCCTTACCAAAGACCTTAGAATCTTCACGTAGTTGAAGAATAAAAAAGTAATAACCAAAAAAGAAAAAGCTAAATTTTCAGCTCCTGTCTCATAAATAATTCAATAAAAACCATGAACAAATCTTCAAAAAAAAAAAAAAAAAAGCAACGAAGTCAAACGTTCATTTTCACAACACGTTAAATTCACTGTACAAATTCACACAATTCTCCTTTTGATAAAATAAATAATTCGAAATAAAGAAAAAAAAACAACAAAAAAAAAAAATAAACCAAGGTAGCTCTAAAAATTCCAAGTAAATTCACTTCCGAATAATAAAACAGTGCCCGCGGTGTCCGCAGGTGTCTGCCTGGACATTCATCGGCGTTGCTCGCACGTTGAATGGACACCGGAAAATGGATTCATCACAAAACACCGAATCTCGAGTCACGTTTTACCATCAAAATCACAAAAATAGATTTTTCACAGGCGCAAAAAAAATAAAGTGAAAACAGATAAGTCACTACCGAGAATAAAAAAACTAAAAAATTAGACAACTCGCGGAATTGTAATACAGGAATTAGCAATTTTTTTGTAAACTTTTTTTTTTCTTTTTGTTGAATAAGAAAAAATGAAACACACACCGGTGAACCGTCGAGAGCGGGACGTACCACCCCGGGTGGGTACACACGAGTTTTCGTAACAAACACCACGAGATTTGATGCCTGCTTACACTCTTATGTGCGGTGTAACGTTTGAGCTTGACGTTTTCTCTCTCACTTAAAGATTAAATCTATCTTTATTCACAAGTTTTGTTTCACTTCTTCCTTTTTTTGTTCCCCTCTTTATTCCTTTTTCTATATCTCCCACTTCTTTGGAACAGTAACCATTCGTGGATTTTATATGCCCTTTCTCTGTTTAGCCAAGTAGGAGTTTCGTGCGTTTAAACTCTCCACAAGCGCACATACACCCGCTCGCTCGCTACACTACAACTCTCTCGCACACAACAACAGAGTCTCTCTTCTCTCTCTCTCTTCTCTCCCCACCCGTCAGACTACACAGTACGTACACTCGTCGCACGGCGCTGCCCCCCCCCCCCCCTCCACTCGCCCCACGGTTTTTTGACAGTGTGTGTTGTACACAGAACGTTGGCTATACCTTGGCTATGTCTGTCTCACTTTAACCGCTCGCAGCAGCGGGCCGTAGCTTTTCCACCACGCCGGATCAATAATTCACCATATATTATCACCAAGTAGCGTACCGTGCGGCGATAGAGATGCACGAGTCTCCCCGTGTCGTTACTCCTTTCTCTCGCAATCTATCTATCTCTCTCTCTCTTTCTCTCATTCGTTCATTCTCTCTTTCTCCCAGTATCTCTTCTTCTCCTCACAAAAACGTGTATTCTCTCTAAATTTCAAAGAAAAATGAATAAAAAAAATTCAATAGTCATCATCGCAAAATGTGAGATCAGCTTCCTCTCGCATTGAATGAGGTAAGAGGGTAACTACGTCGACACGACGGTAAACGTTCAAGTGCCGGCTGGCGCTTCGCTACAGCAGCACTTTACCTTCTATCTCTCACACTGCTGTGTATACGTAGTTGAAGGATAGGTTTGTGTCTGAGTCGCGCAGGCGAACCCACGGGTTTTAACGGGCAACAAGCACACGGGATCAACGGTGAGGCCAACCTCACTCAGGCATCACGCACAGCCACCAACCTTTCACAGATCATCGTCGGCTACACACACAGGTTTCTTCTTTTTTTTTTTTTTCAATTATTTATCTTTTTCTATTTTTTTATCGTCTCACAATTTTTATCTCTGCTCACGTAAATTTTGATTAGAATTTTAAGAATAGAAAAAAAAAGGCATTTTTTTAAAATTCTCTAAAGATCACTGAATCGAAAAAAATAATAATTATGAAAAAATAAAAATATATAAATAAAGATGACAAGTATCAGTGGAATCGCATTAAAGCCGCTTATTATTTTCAACAGACACACACACAAACATACACAAATACACCCGCGAGTCTTATTCACTTGGATACTCCATCCACAGGTTAAAATCATTTTTTTTTTTTCATTTATATTTACAACAAATTATTAATACTAAATTTGAAATAAATCATAATAAGATATAAACATTACTTACCACAGATCAATACGCAGTTGAATTATCGAGCTGGTTCAATTTAATTAGCTTTAATAATCAACACTTTAGTAAATTTTTACGTACGATTTTTGTTTAACGGTGACCGTAAATACGAGAGGAGTTACTCTGTTTTTGGTATGCCAGGAATGGCACAAAGAATCTAGACAACGCACACGCCTGCTGCGCAGCCGGTCTGCGCACACGCTGACACCGAGCGGCCGCGGGAGAAACCAGAAACCGAGACTAGCCGAAGTTAGTTACGATTGAATCCGATTGCCCCGTCACTCGTTTTCCCCCTCTCTCAGGCTCTCTCTACCCTTCTTTCTCTCTTGCACTCAGCCCAACGCAAAACTTAATTTTCTTCAGGCTACCACGTGATCTCATGCCCCCACTCCACATTACTTCCATGTATATGCTTCATCCCCACTCCAACTGTTTTTTGTCAACACTGTAACTATGGTCAGTCCAGGAGTCACGCATGTATGTGAAAGAGATAGGGACGGTTGGCTTGCCAACGCAACTAGGAGGGACCTCTTTCTCTTTCCCCTCTTCTTGCGCTTAAATTTTTTTATTATTTATTCCCATCTTTTTTTTCCACTCTTCAGTTAGTTCCTCTCGTTTAAGCATCAAACAAGAAATCCAGAAGAGGGGAAAGGGGGGCACTTGTTGATTTTCATTCGGGAAAATCTTTGTGAGTTTATTCAATTTATTTATTTTTTCCTACCTCTCAGCTACTATTGTTTTCAATTCAATCCTACTAATTTTTTCCCCTATTCTCTCGGCTGGCGAGTTAATTATCCAGGTAATTTGTTATTTGAAGTAGAAGTTGTAATTAATGCTGCCACCATAATTAATATGATGATAATGAAAATTAATACAATTGTTCTACAGCTTTGCACTGAATTGATTGAGGATTCTTCAAGGCGGCATTCACCTTTCTTTTTTTCTGAATACAATGCTTGTTGAATAAATACTAAATCCACAGCAGGACATCCTCTTGCAATTTGATTTACAGGCTTTTCTTTAATTGTACCCAAAGTGATTTGACAAATTTTTCAAAGAGAAGAACTTCGAGCTAGACAGTTGTTTACCCAACGGATTTTTCCTAAGGATAAGAGAAAAGAGGATGAGCCAGTGCAACTGAGATCAGCTGACCCAATGAGGTTTATGTCTTTTTCCATCTCTTTTCAGGACGTAAAATAGAGAGGGCAAATGGCCTCTCAACCTTTGGCAATAAACCGGCGCCTTTTCCTTCTGTATACCCCTTCATTGAAAGAAAAAAAAACTACTCGCCCTCTGTTTCTCTCTCCCTAAAAGACGAAGAAAAAAGAAATCTTCAGCGATTCATGGAAAAATTCATGGGGATTGGTTCACGCCTACTCTTGTTACTACCTGAAAGTGTATTATGTATTTATTTCACTCTATCCTTATTTTTAACAAACGACACAACGTCAGGTCCGTCGACCTTGCTTGCGTGACGTATTATATTTTATTGCGAGAATAAACCCATGTATTTTCTCACGGCTATTTTTTTTCACTGTTTTCCTTATTTTTTTTTTTCTTTTATTTCATTATAGTTTATTGTTAATAAACAAAAGAATGTGTAATACCGTTGTATACATATATTATCACCACTGTAAATATTTCAGTGATGATACTTGAATACTTTCAGTTAATTTTTTCAAAGAGTCAAATGGTTTTGGTGGAGTTGGGGAAAAAATAGCCCATGGAAAAAATAGCCCTGGAAAAATAGCCTCTGGAAAATAGTAGACCGTCAATGACCCAATTAATGCCACCGAGAGACCTATTCTGTCACATATCTTTGATAGAAAAATTATATCTTATCATAAATTCAAATTTGATTTTTCCTCGAAAGAATTTAGGGTCTGGACTATCATTTACATTGATTATTTTCCTGAATTAATGATAAAAATTATTTAATTTATATTTTTGAAAATATTTTGCCCATGGCCCGATTCATGCCACCATGGCCCGATTTCTGCCATGGAGAGTCCCAATAATTGACATCAATTAATTTCCATCACTGGTCGTTATTTTTAAATTATTCGTCAATTTGTATGAAAGTCCAATGATTTTGCTAACGATCAATACAATTTTCGATTTATTAAATACTTAAATTTTCTCAATATCACACATTGAACTGATGAGGCACTCTAACCCCACATGAAGAGCTTTAGGGCTTTATTTTGCTGAGCACGCTGGTCGCATTTAACGGATTAATTTCAGATATATATCTAGTAGAGAAATATCGGATATTTTGATTGTCCGGTGTCCTCAGAATTTTTTTCTAGCCACTATTATCAATTACTTAGAGTTGAGAATTCGAATAAGTTCAATAATCACGAAAATGTATGAAAAGTGGCATTAATTGGGCCGATGGCATTAATTGGGCCATTGACGGTATTACGCACCTAGGGCGGAAAAAAGCCACTCTCGCTTCGCTCGGGAGGAAAATTTTGTTGAAATTAACTTTTATCCACCCATGGTGCGTATAGTATTTTTTTGCCCAAGGGTACTGGAAAAATGCATTTTTCCAGTTCCTAGGATAAAAAATTGGGTGAATGGACAGTGGGTGAGTGGTTAATATGGTCGGTTTGGGACTTGAGTGAGGGAAGGGGGGTTTCCATGGGCTATTTTTTCCACGGGCTATTTTTTCCATGGGCTATTTTTTCCGGATCTATCTTTCCGGTCTGTTTTTTCCTTGTCTATTTTTTCCTCGGCTATTTTTTCGGCCTACCGTTTTCGTTTTGGCGGAATTTCTGTGAAATGAGGCTCATCTTTTTGCGTGGTCAGAAAAATAAAATTGCACTCCCTTGAAAAACGTGACCAACCATTACGTGTATTTTAAGGTGGGCGCTAGATCGAAAGCATTGGCAATGGCTCGTTGAGATTTCCTAGCGTGATATTACTTAATTAAAGTTAGCGCTGCTTTCCAAACTACCACGATTGGTTTGGCCTTTTGCTTGCTAGGGCTTGCTTTGTGGCCGGCGGCTACAGAGACAGTCGTTAGTTTAATTACAATTTCGTACATGTTATCAAAGGCAAAAGTACATACTGAAAAACTGGGGAATGGGGATTCTTTGAAAGTTGAGTAATTTTGGAGGGTAGTTTCAATAATTTCAATGATTTTGCGAGTTTTATTTCTTAAAGTTGCTGAATCTGAGATTTTTCCCATCTTCAAAAAGTTTTCATGATTCAGGTTTTTTTTTATTTTTCTCGTTAAACGTTATTCAACATTTTTTTGAAAATACTTTTGAATACATATAGAAGCAAAAGGTCAAGAGATCATATAGGGGTCTTCTTCTCCTTGTTCTTCACATTTAATTTTAAATTCTTCTTTATTCGGAATATCTTGAAATATAATGAGAGTATGGATTATTTTCCTGTGAACTTGTTACATCACGAAAATCCGAATTCTTCCCGAAATTAGTTGTTCACATTATTTTTTTCATCATAGGAACTTATTAAAATTGTAGAAGAAAATTCTGGATACAATAACATGTAAAATTACAGAGAATCATATTTTTTTCAGCTAAAACCAATGATTGCAACTTTTTTTTTTCTATGGAAAATCTGAATTTCTCCCAATCTATACATCAATAAACTGGAATAAAGACGCAATAACTTCCATTGTCAATTTTTCATTAATTATGCAATAGTCACTTTGCATTCAATGGCAATCCATTGAATTATATGTGTATACGGGTGTTGTATAGCGTGATACCTCCAAGCAAGAATCGCCACGGTTAGCAAGTTCATCGACACGAGGGCCGTGGCGCACCTGACTCTGGCCTGACTTTTGCAAGAAATTCGCCGAGTCGCGATAAAACTCCCTGTCCTCTCTCTCTTCTTTCCTCCTTTGCCTCTTCAAATGTAACCCGTGTCCTCTCACCTGACGCGGCAGAATAGAGCCAACATTAGCCAAACAAATTGCACGGCACTGTACTCTCATTGGAAATGAAGAATAAAGATACACAGAGAAAAATGTTTTCTTAATTTAAGAATGTGCAGTCACTTAATTTAAGAAAGTAAAAGTCACTTAAATTAAGTGACTTTTCTCACTTAAATCAAGTGACTTTTTCTTTCTTGATTTAAGAAAGTAAAAGTCACTTAAATTAAGTGACTTTTCTCACTTAAAACAAGTGAAGTTTTCTTTCTTAATTTAAGAAAGTAAAACTCACTTAAATTAAGTGACTTTTCTCACTTAAATCAAGTGACTTTTTCTTTCTTAATTTAAGAAAGTCAAACTCACTTAAATTAAGTGATTTTTCTCACTTAAATCAAGTAACTTTTTCTGACTTGATTTAAGAAAGTAAAACTCACTTAAATTAAGTGACTTTCCTCACTTTAATCAAGTGATTCTTCTCACTTAAATTAAGTAACTTTTTCTGACTTGATTTAAGAAAGTAAAAGTCACTTGAATTAAGTGAGTTTTCTCACTTGAATCAAGTGAATTTTTCTTTCTTAATTTAAGAAAGTAAAACTCACTTAAATTAAGTGACTTTTCTCACTTAAACCAAGTGACTTTTTCTTTCTTAATTTAAGGAACTAAAACTCACTTAAATTAAGTGACTTTCTTCACTTTAATCAAGTGACTTTTCTCACTTGAATCAAGTAACTTTTTCTTACTTGATTTAAGAAAGTAAAACTCACTTGAATTAAGTGACTTTTCTCACTTAAATCAAGTGACTTTTTCTTTCTTAATTTAAGAAAGTAAAACTCACTTAAATTAAGTGACTTTTCTCACTTAAATCAAGTGACTTTTTCTTTCTTAATTTAAGGAACTAAAACTCACTTAAATTAAGTGACTTTCTTCACTTTAATCAAGTGTTTTTTCTCACTTAAATCAAGTAACTTTTTCTTTCTTAATTTAAGAAAGTAAAACTCACTTAAATTAAGTGACTTTTCTCACTTAAAACAAGTGATTTTTTCTTTCTTAATTTAAGAAAGAAAAACTCACTTAAATCAAGTGACCTGTGCTTTCTTAAATTGAGTGACTGCACATTCTTAAATTAAGAAAACATTATTCTCTGTGTAAATAGCAAGTAAAATTCTACATTTGTTTTGACGGTGAATTTTTAAGAAAAAAAATCAGCTAAAAACAAAAAAGACTATTTAATCTCAAATTTTGAAATTCTCAAGAAATCTTGATTTTTTTCTATGCTATATATCGTATTATATTCAATAGAATTTCCGTCTGATATGCTGGAGATGTCAATTCTAAATGTGTACTCTCTTAATTGGACAGTTTGTGTGCAACCCGCTTGTCCATTGATTCGTTGATATTACGAGAGTTTCCTGGAATTTCACTCAATTTCGTTTGCTACTGAAAATGAACTCATTCAAATGGAGAAAAACAAAGAGGTGGAGAAAAGAGAAAAAAAGAATTCTCCATTATTCCCTATCAGTTTGATTGAAATCCCACGAGTGATATTCATCGTTTCTATTAGAACAGAACGTTGAAACAATAAATGCACCTCAATCATTGCATTTGTCGTTTTATTATTTTTTTCCTCTCTCTCTCTCTCTTTTAGACATCTTTTCATTGCCTCTTAACAATTGACGAGAACCGATAATACCGACGTGATGCAGTCAGGCACGTTCATTGTCCAAGCTGTGGTAGCCGCAGTCCTCATTCTTCGTTCAAATTCGTGATGCCACAACAATGGGTCCATGCCAACTCGAGCCACAGTGCATTCGGTTATTGCATCGCTCGGTCTCAAAGCCGCAAAAGCCTGTTCGGAATTGTTTAATTTTGATTAAATATCCCCAAAAAGCTTTGAATGAACGTTCAACACGACAAATGAAAAGAATGAGTTTTCATCAACAAATACATTATTACGAGTCTTACCACAGTCGGTAAGGGTCAGAGTTAATCATTGGTGGGTATGGACTAACCGCGATCGATACAATAGACATTATCTTTCCCTGAATTATTTGATAGCAAATCAACATATAAATGATCAAAATGATTCTAAAAAATTTATAATAATTATGACAAATCCGAAAAATCTTCCAAGAAAATATTCGGCTACAGGAAAAATGATTTTTCGAAATTTTCAAGAAGAGGTCTGAGTCAGTAAACTCATTATTTGATGTTGATAAATCAAATTTTCTATTGTTTTGTTAACGATTCGAAGAAAAAGTGAGGAAATTACACAGAGAAAAATGTTTTCTTAATTTAAGAATGTACAGTCACTTAAATTAAGTGACTTTTCCCACTTAAATCAAGTGACTTTTTCATTCTTAATTTAAGAAAATAAAACTCACTTAAATCAAGTGACTTTTCTCACTTAAATTAAGTAACTATTTCTTTCTTAATTTAAGAAAGTTAAAGTCACTTAAATTAAGTGACTTTCCCCACTTAAATCAAGTGACTTTTTCATTCTTAAATTAAAAAAGTAAAACTCACTTAAATCAAGTGAGTTTTCTCACTTAAATCAAGTGACTTTCATTCTTAATTCAAGAAAGTAAAACTCACTTAAATCAAGTGAGTTTTCACACTTAAATTAAGTGACTTTCCCACTTAAATCAAGTGACTTTTTCATTTTTAATTTAAGAAAGTAAAACTCACTTAAATCAAGTGAGTTTTCTCACTTAAATTAAGTAACTATTTCTTTCTTAATTTAAGAAAGTAAAAGCCACTTAAATTAAGTGACTTTTCCCACTTAAATCAAGTGACTTTTTCATTCTTAATTTAAAAAAGTAAAACTCACTTAAATCAAGTGAGTTTTCTCACTTAAATTAAGTAACTATTTCTTTCTTAATTTAAGAAAGTAAAAGTCACTTAATTTAAGTGACTTTCCCCACTTAAATCAAGTGACTTTTTCATTCTTAATTTAAAAAAGTAAAACTCACTTAAATCAAGTGAGTTTTCTCACTTAAATCAAGTGACTTTTTCATTCTTAATTTAAGAAAGTAAAACTCACTTAAATCAAGTGAGTTTTCACACTTAAATTAAGTGACTTTCCCACTTAAATCAAGTGACTTTTTCATTCTTAATTTAAGAAAGTAAAACTCCCTTAAATCAAGTGACTTTTCTCACTTAAATTAAGTAACTATTTCTTTCTTAATTTAAGAAAGTAAAAGTCACTTAAATTAAGTGACTTTTCCCACTTAAATCAAGTGACTTTTTCATTCTTAATTTAAAAAAGTAAAACTCACTTAAATCAAGTGACTTTTTCATTCTTAATTTAAAAAAGTAAAACTCACTTAAATCAAGTGAGTTTTCTCACTTAAATCAAGTGACTTTTCTCACTTAAATCAAGTGACTTTTCTTTCTTAATTTAAGTGACCTGCACATTCTTAAATTAAGAAAACATTTTTCTCTGTGTATATAAAATTTATATACGAATGTACAAATGATGAAAAATGCAGAATTTCGTAAATGAATAAATAAATAAATAAATTTTTGAATTCCTTCCCAACTGCCAGAATAAGAAGAGGAACAATCGATTAGAGACAAATCATCGAATAATTAAACTCAATACAATGGATAATAATTTTGGGAATAAATTGTGTGAGAATAGATATAGAAGAGATTAGAAAAAAATTCCATGCGTAGTTGCACTACCGAGATTGAACCTTGCGTGCTCAGGTATTAAAATATCGGATTGTCGCCTCTCTCTCTCTCTCTCTCTCTTCACTTGGGATAGTGCATTCGGAAAATTCCACCTTGTACCTTATAGAAAGACGGACGAGAACGTGAATGTTGAGAGACGAAGGGGTGCGAGAGAGGCAGACAGAAGTGGAGTGAATTGAAGAGATGGCTCGGGCTGAGGGGGATGCTTTGGCTCAGTAAGAGTGGGTGGAATTGTGGGTGTACTTCACCTGGAATATACCGTCAGTATCGTTGAGCTGAGGCAGGAGGGAGAGGGACACATTCCCATCGAATTCTTTACCCCTGTGGAATTCAAACCCCGGAAATACTCGGGGAAAAGGAGAAGATATTATTATTTCGGGTATTACTACGCAGATGATATGGTAATACAGTTGAAAAAGTTTTTCTCTCTTCATTGTGCCATATTTGAATTTCTTATTCAACAGTGTTTTTTTTTCATTCATCTCATTTTTATACTTCTTTTTTTTTTCTCTTGGTGGAAAATGTCTTGCTATTTCATTCATACTCAATTCTGCATATCTCGACATTCTTCGGCAAGCTTCAGAGTTTCCTTCTGCTTCTTCTTCTTCCAGTTTTTTTTTTAATTCTTCTTTTTCACTTCGTGTTTCACTGAACATTGCTTTCATCGGTTTTTCATTTTTAAATACTCTGCGACACTGAGTATTCGTGAATTCTTGAAAGCACTCAGTAAAGTACTTGAATGCTGAAGAAAATGCGGAGAATTCCCTTCAAATTGTTCCATATTTCTCAACTGTTTTTCAGATGTAAATTGATAAAAACGGTTTTATTAATTCTTTTTTATCACCTCTTTATTTACCAATTTTTCCGCTCTCCTTGAATGGACGAAAAATGAAACATGACAGTTTGCGGTTGTGAATGACAAACTTCCTTTGTGCTGTTGACATTGACGATGATGGATTATCGATTTTCCCAGTGGAATTTATAAGCTCAGGAAATTTTATTGTAACGAAGTTTTCAGATTTTATGGAGTATCCATGATGAGTTGAGAGTTTTATTGACGCGAATGATGAAGATTTTGTAGTTTATTCTTTCAATTGCTTCTTTTTTTTTTTTTTTTTTTTTTTTATAAAGGATTATGCTCAATCTGAACTTTTATTGAAAAATAATGATTGGATGTTTTTTATGTCTGAGATTTGAGACTTTAGTAGTGGAATTATTTTTCGTAAATATTTCCAGAAATATTGAGTTTGCGCATGATATTTACAAAATACTCTACAATTATCTTTTTCGAATTATTTTGTATTATTTATTAAAAAAAAAATTTATTCATCATTTTTCTGCATTTAAAGATATTGAAATTGAAATTTCTGATGAAAATTGATGTTCTTGTGTGCTCCAGCGCTTTAGAAAATTGAGGACGTTTCTTTGAACGATGATTAGAATATTGTGGATACCAATTGATAAACATGAAAAGTTCTGCTTCAAAATTGATTATTTGCAAAGTGATGAATGATTTTATCAACGAGAGCGCTCACGTGCTCTAGGCTCGGAAAATGATCTCATAATTTATTTGATCAAATTTATTTCAATTTTTTTGGTAATTATTTTTCGAGTTAAATGACCGATGATCAATAATTACATCTAAAAAAACTTCATCCTCCAATTCTATTTTTTTCTTTTCGAAGTTTCGAAGTTTTAGCATTACATGATAGAATAGATAAATATCTCCGATGTAAATAATACATCTGATTTTTTGAAATCAAGAAACCGTCCTTTTCTTCACTCGATCAATGCTTCATAAAAATTAAGGAACCTATTGTAGAATTAATCAGGGTGTCCAGTAGGCCATGACAAAAAAATTCCCTGACTTTTCCCGATTTTCCAGGTCGAAAAAATGATTTTTCCCTGACTAATTTTTAGTGTCTTGCTCACGGTCGTGTTCAGTATTTATTTTATTTGTTGCAAAAATTTAGCTCGAAATTTTTCATACATGATATTAGGAATGAAAATTTTCCACACTGACTTCTTCCGTAATGCAAATATGAACTTATTAAACCAGCCGCAAATAATCACATTTCTATGCCCTATGTTAATGAATAGAATTCATGAAGAAAATTCAACATTCTTCTAATGACGTTATTAACATTCTATTAATCATTATTAATCACAGCATAATAACTCATTTTGAAAATGTTGATAGAATCGATATAGAAAAATAGTGAAAATATAAACCTCATATTGCTTCATAGCTGTATTAAAGTATTTTTTTGGCATCAAAATCACGCCTGTCTTAATTTTTGGATTTTTTCGTCAATATAAGCGGTTGCTTTCGCAGCATCATCGAGTGCTTTCCGTTCTTTTGCTTCTAGTTCTTCCACAATTCCAGCCGATCTCTTTCGGGTTTTTCACGCTTTTTCTTTTTCTTCTCTTTCATTTTTATTTGTTTCGCCAGATCTTCTTTGCACTACGCGTGAAAATCACGAGCTGCATGGATTAAAGCTTCACGTACGAGAGTGTTTTATAAAGAATATTTTTGTAAGGCTGCTTATTTTTTTTGTTAATTTGAATTATATGTCATGTATAAGTCAGGTAAACTTGAGAGAAAAAAATCAGCATGTGATCGTGAATAATAATAACAATAAGAGAAATTACAATTGGAATTTGTACAGAGAAGAATCTCGGGGAAAAAAAGGGACTGAGGTAGGACTTGAACCCGATTCCTTCGGATTACGAGTCGGGTACTCTATTAGCCAAGCTACTAAGAGATTCTATATTTATGAAGCGAAATTCGATCCTCATAACTTTATCGCCGCCTATCTTTCTGCCGCTAATCATAGTAAATTACAATTTCTAGTGGAGAGAATCTCAGAAAAAAACCGGAAATGCCCCAGTTGAAGTCAAGCGCATGGCTTTGAAATAAAATATTGAAAATATAAAATAATATTTAAAAATTCGGTAAACGTATTTAATCGATTATATAGTTAAAAATACAATATTGGACATCCTTTTGACATATATGTCGCACATATTTTGAATATATGTGGCATATATGCAGCTGAACTTAGATAATTTTCATTTTTCCCTAGAGCGTTGGAAATATGTAGTGAATATAAGTATAAAATATTTAATCATGCATCAGGCATATATCGTGAAATATATTCCTGCATATAAAAATATATATATGCAGAAATATGTCAATTATTACATTTTTTTCCGTACATATATTTCGTATGATTGTTATATATATAACATATTTGTTCGCATATATATTTTTTTTGTGCGGAAAATATTTTGTAATCATGAAAAAAAAGTAATTCTGAATTCAGAATTGCTTCTGTCAATAGGGATTTTAGACAAATCAACTGATTAAATTGTTTAATTTTGCAGCTTTTATTAAAAAAAACAAAACTCGTAGAATTTTGTACTTCCCTGCTTTAAATTCTTCTAAAATTAATTGAGCAAGACATGCAAAAATTAATGATAAGACCAGGCATGATGAATTTTCTCGTTAATGATGATTATTTTTAATTTCACAAAAATTAAATGCAATCTACCAAAATCTCCGGCGATTATCATCGACACAGCGTCGTTGCTGATATTCCAAATGCTTCCCAGAGAATTACTATTCCTTTGAACCCATCAACAAGCTGACGTCATCAGCCCGTACGTGATTCATTTTTTAACCGAAAAATGATGGTGAAAAATGATTCAATGGTCAGTAAAAACCCATTAAAAAAATAATTGAAGAAAAATTAAAAATGAAATATTGGAATCAATATTCCCATCGAACAATTGATATATGTTCAATTTGAACTTTATTACATAATCATACAATAATACATGTGTAATCAAGACAAACCGAATGTATTTAAAAAAGTATGTTCGAATTAAAATATTTCAAATTCATTCAATGAAAATAAAAAAAAATGAGACATTCAATTATTTCATTGCTCAGTAATCATTAAGTGCATTTTAATTGGCCGTGGATTAAAGAATAATTATCAATAATATTTTTCAAAAGAGAAATTAAGAAAAATCACTTTCGATTACCACTTGATGGCACTTGTACTGATTATCAGCTGCAACTATATAGTTTTATTATCATTATATATATCATTTTAATATTCTATTTTTCAAATTCTTAAATTATTATTTTCATGCCTTCTTCTTCCTTTCATGACACAATCACTTTACTTCACAATTATTATCATAATTTTTTTTTCACTTTCTCATCCATTCCCAGTTATTCTACTCCAACTTGAAACTAAAACAAGTCTTGATGATCAAGACTTTATTAAGGTCAACCGTGGTCAATTGTATTCAGTAGAATCCGTTTACTTTGAAAATGACCGACATCAATCAAAAGAATTATCATCAAGTTAAAAACTTTACTGTTTTTTCTACGAAGAAGAGATCAAATTGAAAAAACTCGATTAAAATAATTGTGTGAAAATCACTGAGACATATTGAATTATCATTAAAAGTTTTTTTTCTTTCTTAATTCCCGGAAGCCAAGCTCATTGAATCATAACTTCAGAAAAATTTGCATTAATTCAGTAATTGAGTAAAGAAATGAGATGAGTCAAATTTGTTTGCCATCCATTTTTCTGGATTTTAAGGTGAAGAAATTGAGAAAGAGAATTGTGAGGATCGTTTTTATGATAGAGAAAAATTAGAGCTGCGAAGAAGTTGAAGAATATCTCTACTCTTTTAAATTTCAACTACTGATTCGGAAATGTTCAATATTACAGAAATATATTCCATCCTGAATAGAGTTCCCATAAAACATTTCTAAATCTAGGGAAGATCAATGAATTTTTCGAAAAAAAACAAGTTTCTTTGTAGCTCCAATTTTTTTCTATAAAAAAGGTCTCTATTAAAATTCTATTATTCCTCCTAATTTCGAAATATTGAAAAATAAGCGCAATTCACTGAAATCTTCTCTTCATAATGAAAAATAAAATTAAACACGATTATTCAACGGAAAATAATTGAATTATCAAAGACATTGAACAGTTCGTTAGTCAAAGAGTTCAGTCCAATTGGGCAATTTTCATAATAATGCTTCCATTTATTTAAAACAGATATGTTTATAATGTCGTCTCAAGTATTCTCAAAAATTCATTCTTCTATTTGTTCGACATTAAAATTTCACACAGTAATTCAACCCTAAATATCATCACCATCATCAGCACACATACACACAATCACTCATCACTCCCTCCCATGTGAGCACAGTACATTGACATTATCGTGCCAAGTGGCATCATAAATTTAACATGGAACCCATCAAATGAGTGTCAAGGACAGAAAAAAATAAATGTTTCGATTAATCAAATAAGTAATAGAAATAAAAGAAGAATACAAACGATATTTTGAGCGTAATCAGGAAGTTTTCGATACTGTAGAAAAGAAAAAAAAAAAAAAAGAAAAAGACAAGCATTGGATGGCACTTTGACGAAGAACATATTCACAATTATCCTTGTTTTCTTCTTCTAATTTTTTTAGTACAGAAAATTCAACCTTCAAATCTCATGTCAGACTGAGCCAATTGATAACGACTAGATATACAGTGAAACATTAAACACTTGGCACAGAATAACACGCCTGTTATCAATTATTTAATTTTCAATTTTTTTAATTTAATTTCTTTTTCTTCTAATCTCTGGCACTCTCATCACTTTCCATTATTCTAATTAGCAATTATTTTTCAAATATCTGTAACATTTTCGAATATTCTGTAATTATTCAAAGTAGGCAGGAAAAATCGTATTATTCTTTTTGTTTTCTTAAAAACAGTGAGAAAAAAAAATAATACAAAAAATAGCATTCGTAATTTCCGGACTTAAAACGGAAAAAAGTTATAATCTCACCACTATCATGATTTTTTTCATCTATATGTATGTCCTCTGTTTCATTTTAATTTCAAGAGAAATTCATACCCTCAACGGTATCTCTCTACTAATTAGTCTAAAATATGTTTTTTTTTTTTCAAATTCACTGCATGTAATTATATCTCGTACATATTTTTCTAAATATTTAGAATCCCAAGATTGTGTTGGATTCTTCTCTTTGTCATTGAATTTTTCGATCCTTTTTCAATTGTGTCCTTTGATAACTAATCATAAATTCACTTCTCGCATATCCTTATTGTATTTATTCTTCTAAATAAAAAAGAGAAAAACCTTGCTACAACGCATGAGCACAAACGTCACTCGTTTTTTTTTCCCTCCTAAATCTAATGTTGTTTTTCACAATTTTAATTGAACTTGTTTCTTTCTAAATGCCACTCCCTAAAATTTTAATTATCATTTTACAATATCATATGAATATTAACAACAGATTAATTTACATTACTTTGTTTAGTTAAGGAGCATTCAAATAAATATCAGACTAGAAAGTATCAGTAAAACGACTAGATTCCCCTCAATTGCACGAATTATTCATTCATCATTGTCATTCTTTATCGAAAAGTTTTGACAAATTTACAAGTTCAAGTTAATTACAATGGAATATCCCAAAATGTAATATTTTCCCCTCTTTCTGATTTATTATCTATAAATCTAGTAGGTTACAAACAACACGGAGCCTTATCACGTTTAGTATCATCTGATAAGTGCCTAGTACCACTGATTCAATTAGAGTAAATAAATGTCTCTTTTCCCTCGTTAATTCGGAAAAAAAGCTTGACTACTGCAATGGTTCTATTTCCATTTTTTTTCAGAGGGGCAATAGGCACTTTGAAAGATGAGTATAAACAACCTGACATTAGTTAATTAATCTAATCAACTTTAACTGCTGATGTAACGTGACCCACGACAAGTCTTTCCTTTGGAAAATCAAGCACAACCGTTGCATGAAATCCCATATTTGCTGAGGCTATTATGTATTCACAGAGTGAGAACCAACTGAATGCTACACATGGAAAAACAGAAATTTCATTTAATTATCTTTTATCAATCAAATAAAATATCAGTTCAGTTCTTATGAAAAATACATTCTCAGATGAAAATAAGTCAAATGATTTTGAAGAAAATTTTCAGGAGTTTTTTTTGGATGATAGTGAAATTCGCAAACACCTGTTAATTTCGTGGATTTTCATTAATAAATAAATTATTTTTACAAAAATATAGGGGAGAGTGGGGCAAAATGGACACTGTTATGAAACGCTCAGAGATGGATTTTTTTTGATGATTCTATTGAAAAGCTGAGAAAATTTTAGCCGGAAAACAAGTCTCAGATGCATTTTTTTTTTATTTTTTTGAAAATTCGATATTTTTTAGCATTTTTGAAGGGTCAGCCTTTTCTTTTTCGAAAATCCTCAGTTTTTTGCAAATATCTCTGGTTCTATTGGTTGTAGCAATTCGGGGTTGGTCTCAAATGAAAGGTGAGCTCATTTCCCATCGATTTATGGGGTTTTGAATTCAAAAATATCCTTTTTTGATTAGTTATAGGCCGAAAATGGTTTCACAAAACTGTTCCACAAAAATGCCCATAAATACCTTGAAAATCGATATTTTTAATTCAAAATCCTATGAATCGATGGCAAATGATCTCACCTGTCACCTTCCGTTGAAATTTCCACGCTGCCACAAATAGAACCGAAGATATTCTCAAAAAACTGAAAATTTTCAAAAAAAAAAGGGTTTCACCCCTCTAAAATGCTCAAAAAAGTCAAAATCGCCAAAAATTCAAAAAAATCAATTCCGGCACTTGTTTCCCGCCCAAAATTTCCTCAGCTTTCCAATGGAATCATTAAAAACAATCTACAGCCAATATTTCTATTAATTTCAAAAGTTTTTCATAATATTTGCCGGAAAATTTAGATGTGTCCATTTTACCCCTGATGTCCATTTTGCCCCACCTTCCCCTATATTTTTTTAAATTGTCAGATATCTGCAGTTTTCAGTATCATCGTCTTTTTTTAAAAATCTTATAATCTATGGAACTTACCCAAGTCATGGCACAATAATCGATGCTTCAAAAAGAAGACAATAAGACCAACAGTACTAACAAGACTCGTGACAAATAATTTTTCTTTATAACGTAAACTCTTTGCATTTGGTGTTAGCAAACGTCCCAATTTAACAGCAGCAAGCATGTACGTCAGTGAGCTGACCATGAAGATAATGAAAATTTTTTCATGGGCATCTGCAATTTATAATTAAATTAACAATTTACAATAAATGCCTTTCACACAATTTTCTCATAGTTAATTGGATTAAGCCTTCTCTGTCAATAACAATCCTGTTATCATCGAATACATCATAATCATTCAACAAGGTCAACAGGTTGTAAATTAAAGGCAAATAAATTGATTAAATAATTAAAAAAAAATCCAAACTTACAGTAATTCTCACGATTTGATATATACGTGACTCCACAGAGTGCTGCTACTTCAGCAATATTTAGCCAGAAACATAGATTCAACAATCTACAACCAAGTATCCTTGTTGGCAAATGTTCAAGTTCAGCGAGAATATTCCGATAATAAGAGTAATAGACAATTGCTATGACTAGTCGTGGTCCAATGTGTAGGGCTATACTAACACGCCAGAGATATCTTTGTGGAGATACACCAGTTATTGCTGATATTGATGGTAAAACATTGTAAACCTGTGTATAATGGAAAGAAAAAAAGTTTCATTTCGAGATAATTTCAGAATCATTCAGATACATGCGAATAAATAAAACTACGGAGAATGAGAGACAGAGAGTCAATACTATTTTAGTCTGATGATTAAAAATAAAAATACGAAAATTCGCAGGAAATTTATTTTTATTTTTTTAAAAATGAATTCAAAAAGTTTCCAACTTTTTCAATTCAGTAAAACTATTCAGTGATGCGAAAAATATAGTATTGTGAAAATATTTAAATATTTGTAGAAAATGTAAGAATATTCATGATATTCATGAATTAAGGACACAATTGAATTATCTTGCTTTCACATACAAGTTGACAATTTGAAGAAAAAAATTTACCGATTAATCAAGCTAATTACTTCAAAAAATGAAATAATTTCGGTGTGAAAAATGAATGATTAACAAAAATTTCCCTATAAAATAAATATTTTCTATAATTTTCATTACTCACACGACAATGTGTTTCATGTATGTCATCCTGTTGAAATATATATGCAGTAACGAAACATATTAGAAGTGAGACAAGTGGTAAGCAGGCAGTTGCAATGCACAATTTTCTGAATGATACTGCAAAATGCTCTGAGCTCTTCTCATTACCAACATTATTAATCTCCATTGTTTCATCCATTGTTTAATCACTCGTTTTTCTTTATACTCTGCTCATAAACATATTCATTTGTAGATGTTTTTGATATATTTAGTGATTAATTTAATCGAAAATTCGATATCATTTTATTCTTATCACGTGCTGGACACATACTCTTCATTCCCTGAGAATAAAAAAGAAAAAAAAAACAATTACTGAATTGTCACAGTTACGCAATGATTGGAGCATCAATAATTTAAGAATAAATTCGAAGAAATTCTCTTGATTCCTGCAATAAAAAATAGAATCACTGCATTATCTAGAAATAATTGATTTCCAATCTGCTTCGAATTCTTTTCTCGAGTCTGAGTCTCGAAGACCAATTGTCCTACGAAATTTTTCATGAGATCTTTTTTTTTTTGCAAGTCTCTTTTCTCTCTACAGAACCAAAAAAATCTCGATTAAAAAATTTTCATATCCCACTTAATTTTCGAAGAATTCAGAAGAAAATCAAATTTTCACAACTGAATTAATTGAAAATTTAATGATTATCAATGATTTTTTTTATGTCATAACTTGGATAAACACAACTCGACATTTTCAGCATCGATTTTCCAACAATAACCCACCAGTGAATCTAAAAATAGACAATAAAATCATAAATTTTTGGCAAAAGTTATCATGAAATATTTTTTTTCAACAAACATTAACATGTGCAATTGATAAATAAATTTCGATAATTATTCTTTTTTATCTCACTTGATGAAATGAATAAAAAAAAAAAAAAAAATGACACTGACATTCATCCCAAGAGTGACAAGTCTGCATGCACTATTGATGCATAACAAAGAATTCACTGATTAAAAACTGACAGTTGATGTGTCACTTTGAATGTAAAAATGAATTTATAAAGATTCTTTTGGTAAAGAAGAATTTTGACAGAATTGACGGTCAATGGAGATAAAAAAAAATAACACGAAGTAAACTATCAAATAATGATTGATTTTTTTAATGTTTCAGGGTAGGAAAACGTACCGTCTCTGCAACCCCATCTGGTTGATATTGGTGTGATGGTTCGTTTGGCTCTCACTGGGTCTAGTGTTCGCTACACACTTGGTCAATTCCGCGCTCATCAAAGTGCGCACGCATATAAAACTCAAACACACATAAGCAAAGATGAATACACGTACGACACTCCATACACTTCATCTATAGCTATCACAGAAGAGATTCTACCAGACGCCATTGAGAAGAAGAAGGGTCACGTGACAAGGCTGTGCCAGAAACATTTGGATAATGTCAATTCCTGGCTTATCAACGTTCATTTTTCGAAATTTTCGAAAGAATTTTGTTGAGAATTGATGAAATCACGAGGGGCACAGTGATTTCCAAAAGGAATCGATTCCTTGTGATTTCCACTGTGATTCCCGTGATTTCCGAATCAATAAGGTAATCTGCGATTTCCCGTGATTCCCACTGATTCCAATGATTTCCAGTGATTCCTAAATTTCAGAAATCAGTGATTTCCAAACTGTCAATTGGAAAACCTTAGTATTTAATCATTGTAGATTAACAATAATTCATTCATGGTTATGGGTATGCCTGATCAATAAAAGCAATTATTAAAGAAATTAGAATAATTTTTTTAAACTCTCATGAATATTTTCATGAATACTTAAACTTTTTTCACTTATAATAGGAGATGACATAGTTGAATCATATTGCTTGATATTAATATAACCATGTACATCTATCCAACGTACATATATATATTGGATGAATACGCTGGACGAATGCTTGCTCGATGGAGAGGGGATGAGTGATTTCCAGTGATTCCCGATATCACGCGATTTTTTTGTGATTCCCAATGATTTCCTATACATTAGGAGGAATAACGAGGAAATCAGGAATCGTTCGATTTCCAGCGATTTCCAGTGATTTCTAGTGATTCCTAGTCTGATTTCGGATGAAATGGTGCACTGATTCCCCAATTGAGCAGCCCCTCGTGAAATCATCATCACATTAGACCGAGAATAGCCATTTGATTCAATTATTAACTGAGAAGACGGACAGAAAATTGATTTTATAATTGATGAAATCGATGTAAGATTTTTCCGACGAATTTTTTTTTTTTTTTTATTCACAAATGAATTGGAAAATTTCATTCAATTCTCATTCAGCTGGAAGGTGAAAAATAAGAGGAGTCAATTCTATTTTATCGTTAATCTTGGAAGCAAGAAGAAACATTAATGCCGTCAATGACCCAATTAATGAAAGCTTTTTTTTTTTTTTTTTTAAAGTTTATTTATTATATATAGGGGAAGGTGGGGCAAAATGGACATGAGGGGTAAAATGGACACATCTAAATTTTTTGGCAAATATTATGGAAAAGTGTTGAAATTAAGGGAAATATTGGCGTTTGATTGTTTTTGATGATTTCATTGGAAAGCTGAGGAAATTTCAGATGGGAAACAAGTGCCGAAATTAATTTTTTGGAGTTTTTGGTAATTTTTACTTTTTTGAGCTTTTTAAAAAAGCCTTGTTTTTTTTGAAAATTTTCAGTTTTTTGAGAATATCTTTGGTTGTAGTTGTCGTAGCGCAAAAATTCCGACGGGAGATGAAAGGTGAGATCATTTGCCATCGATTTATAGGGTTTTAAATTAAAAAATATCGATTTTTAAGGTATTTATGGGCATTTCTGTTAAACAATTTTGTGAAACAGTTTTTGGCCTATAACTATTCCAAAAATGGACATTTTCGAATTCAAAACCCCATGATTCGATGGGAAATGAGCTCACCTTTCATTTGAGACCAACCCCGAATCGCTACGACCAATAGAACCAAAGATATTTGGAAAAAACTGAACATTTGAAAAAAATGAAAGGCTACCCCTCAAAAATGCCAAAAAATATAGATTTTCAAAAAAATCGAAAAAAATACAAATGACACTGGTTTTCCGGCTAAAATTTCCTCAGCTTTTCAATAGAATGATCAAGAAAAATCAATTTCTAACCATTTCATTATAGTGTCCATGTTGCCCCACTCTCCCCTACATCAACATATTTACATTATATACAGGCTTAAAAATAAACTTACTTGAGAAAAAAACCATTTGCTAATTCGGCAGTTAGTTATCTGCTGTTTATGATTGCAAGTGTAAGCGGTGCGTAAGCTCATGCCTCGTGTTTTTTATGTTATTTAACATTTTTTTTTTATTACAATCATTATTTGATGTTTCGTAATTATCTGTTTAGGACAGATTTAAGCTGTTTATCGGGATATCTGTGTGAAATATGGTGAAAATTAAGTATAATAGAAGGAAAAACACGATAGCAGTATATACCAATTAATGCCACCAAGAGACCTATTCTGCCACATGTTTCATAGAAAAATTATATCTTATCATAAATTCAAATTTGATTTTTCTTCAAAAGAGTTTATTGTCCGGATTATCATCTACATTAATTATTTTCCTGAATTAATGATAAAAATTAAGGTAAGGGCACTAGTACCTGCTCACTATTCGATTCAGTTCCCCAAAATTCGACGGGAAAAATATTTCTATTGATTAAAAATGGGCATATCGTTTTCAAAATTATTATCATATATTTCTAAATATAGAATAATTACAATTTTCAGTTATTTAATGAAATTGATTGATAATATCGAAGTTTGAAACTAATTTTGCGCTTACCCCAGGACCTGCTCACGAAAAAGTGAATGGAACTAGTAGTGGATCAGTACACAGAGAAAAAAGTTTTCTTAATTTAAGAATGTGCAGTCACTTAATTTAAGAATGTGCAGGTCACTTAAATTAAGAAAGAAAAGTCACTTGATTTAAGTGAGTTTTACTTTCTTAAATTAAGAAAGAAAAAGTCACTTAATTTAAGTGACTTTTACTTTCTTAAATTAAGAAAGAAATAATTACTTGATTTAAGTGAAAAAAGTCACTTAATTCAAGTAAGTTTTACTTTCTTAAATTAAGAAAGAAAAAGTCACTTGATTTAAGTGAGAAAAGTCACTTAATTTAAGAATGGCAGGTCACTTAAATTAAGAAAACATTTTTCTCTGTGTACGTTACCCCAATACCTGGAGAATTAACTATTAAAAAATAGTAAAAAAAATATGAGTACACATTAGTACCACTAATTAACGGTCAAATATGAAATTCGCGCGGAGTGTCACCCTCGTTGATCGGCGTAGCTCGATGCGATAACTGCTGAAAACTGCCGGAATGAACGAAGGCCGTTTGAAAATTATTTAATGCTCTTTTATGGAAAAGTATAGCATCTGGTAGTGTAATGAATTCAAATTCATGGTTAATTCACTAAAATTGTTAAAATTTTCCAATTTGCTTTTCTCCACAATATAATTAGGGGAGAGTGGGGCAAAATGGATCCTCATAGTGACATGATGAAGGAATTTTTTTGGAATGAAAGACTCGACGAAAAAATCTGAAAAAATTTGAAAAAATCCTCCAACATATGTATATTGTTTGTAAATTTTTTCGGACTTTTTGGTGCAACCGCTGCTTTTTAAAAAAATCTGGAGTCATCTCAACTTTTAGGTCCATTTTGCCGCACTCTCCCCTATATAAATAAGAAAAATACCGAAAGTGAGCAGGTACTAGTGCCCTTACCTCAACTATTCAAAAACAAACTGGTACGTTTACGGTATGGTAAAACATGAATCCCCTTCATGAAAAATTGTTATCTCTAGTTATCGAAAAAAAAAAAATGAAAAATTGAACTCGGAGTGAAAGCGTTTTGTGGCATTTTTCCTTTTTGCCGAAGAGTTGCAATCAGTTTTTTTGGAAATCTTGCGAAATATAGGAAAAATTGCGAAATTTCCTTTGGCACTTTGTTTATTGGAGGCAAGATGGAAGAAAAATGGGCATTTTATTTGAAGCAGAAAATCAAAACTATAAAATCATGACAATAAAATCAATACATATTTGACAATTTTTTTCATTTTTTCAAGTAAATCAATTATTATGAAAAAAATATTTAAAAAATTTGCAATGTAGTTTTTTGAAGAAAAAAAAAACTAAAAATTTTGAATCACAAATGGAAAGAATAATTTCGATTTCAAAAAAGTTTAAGAAATATTGGCTAATTAAGGATATCCTAGTGGCAGGTTCAAATGATCGACTTTTTTTTTTTTTCCTCTTAGTTATTATAATTACCATAACTATTTCGATTTTTCAACATTTTACCGATACTAGAACGATGTCCACGATGATAAATTGTTATTAAATAATATTACAAATATTCAATATTGTTCCGCATTTGACTCACGCTGTCCCAGTATCTAGGACTGTGATTGGAGGATTCTCGGATTTTAAATACCAATATTCCCGCCATTGATTTTTTCATGTAATTAATTGCATTAATCATCGTTATATGTCCGGTAACATGCATTTTTCATGATTTCAAAAATTAATAGACATTCTGACGAACAAAAAACATATAAGGTTGTATAAGGAAAAAATAGGTCTATGATCATGAATTTTCGCAGTGAAACTGAAACTGAACCTCGCTTATGGAGTTTCAATGTTAATTCAATTATTTTCAAAAATCAATTTTGGCCTTATTTGTCCGGTAACATGGGGTAAACTGAATTTTTTAAAAATCTCCTCATGCTATTCTATCGAAAGTGACCAAAATTGAGAAGGAAAAATAGATTGCCCGAACCACTAGGATATCCTTAATCGATGGAATTGTATTGTTCATTTCGAATTTCCCCAGTAAAAATTTTTCCAATATTCATTGATAAAAAAGAGTTCTGATCCTATCGACATTAACAAATAAAAAAAAACTCCACGATGAATAATGAAAGAATCACTAATTTATCCCGATCCATGTAAATGAAAAAATATACTCTAGACGAATCCGCCTAATATTCAAATTTCGTACACAAATTTATTAGTTCACTGATAATTTCGAGCGCTGCAATCATCTGACTGGTAGTAGGGTAAAAAAAAAAAAATTTGACGTACGATTTCTTCGCGCATGCGCACACAATATCCCATACAATAGCGCATGTGCAGACACAAAGTTAACATATTCCTAGGCTTCTGGGAGAGGGGCGTAGAAAGGAGGCCATATTGTACAGTTAAATTGAAAGAAAAGCAAAAATAAATTTATTGTATTTCACATTCGTGATCAGCGTTAAATTTATAAAAAAAAAAAAAAAGAAAATTCATCACGTATTGAAAAACAAGCGATTTACGTATAATATCACGTTATTTTTTTAGCTTAAATTATCAAAAACGAGAATTAAATTCAAGTTTTGAAGAAAACATCGAATAACTAGTTTTTGCGAAAAAAAATATATATATATATAATTCACCAAAGGGAACAAAGTGTTTGGAGCAGCGAAGAAAGAAGACAGAGAGCAAGAGAGAGGTACTGAGAAAAAAAAAAGGCAAAAAAAAACCTCAGAGCGGACGTTGGTGTGGAGAAGTTGACAAGGAAAGAGAGACAGATATAGTTGAAGTAAAAGAGAAAAAAAGAAAAATAAGAAGAGAAGTGAGACCGATTGGAGCCCAAAACGTCTTCTTTTACCACGAAGAACACAAGCCAAGGCACGAAGAGCATTTTTTTTTTTTTCGTGCAAATTTTTATTTGTATATCGTTGAAGTAATAGATAAAATTTTCGTTCAATACACTTCAAGATAAGTTTTTGTCGTAAGAATTTAGAGAGTTTGTTGCTTGCAAGTGACACAAGAAGAGATGGGCACTCGAGACGATGAGTACGATTATTTATTTAAAGGTAAAAATCATGACATTCAACAATTATAATTAATTATTATTATTATTATTATTATTATTTTTCATTATCTCAATAACGTGGCATTAGTCATTCATCCTTCATCCGCATTATTATTTTTCCTCCATCTGTTAATTCCATAATTTTCTTTTTTATTTTTTTTTACTTCATTATGTTCCGTTCATTCCATCGTTTCTTGTTCTTTCATTTTGATCTTCCAACACGCGCATTAAGAGCCAACGAATCATTGACATTGAAGTCAGCACGTCATGAGAACTGACGTTACGCCACGGTTTAAAAAAAAAAAAAAAAAAACGGGTGCCCCCTTCGAAACACACAAGGGGGGCACACTGATTTTGCCTTTGTAACCGCTACTTTTGTGTATCTCTCATATGGTTATATCGAAATCATCTATACGCCTCTAAAATTCACTCCCTCTCCTCTTTTTCAGGAAAATGACGGCGTATAATTACTGATTGGACGAAAAAAAAAATGAGAAAACTCCTTTTTGTGGATATTAAATGAAGATGAATTGTCCATTTTAATTTTGTTTTTTTTTATGACCGTAATCTCATGTTTTAGAGGTGTAAAAATGGCTTCATCGGTCTTGCTCAAAATTAGTCATTTATTTAAAATGAAAAAATATACAAATCCCAACGTTTCGATCTCATTCTGAGATCCTCATCAGGGGGTTAAAATACACTGAAAATTAATATTAACAATTAGGTCCTTGTAATAAAAATTGGAAAATTACAATTGTTATTGTTATTAGCAAGGAAGCTCTTTACTATTTTTATATATTACTAATGTCATTATTTATATTTTTGGTCTTTCAATTCTAAATATTTTAATGAATTGTCCATTAAAAAAAAAATTATTTAATTTTTTTTCTCTTCTTAGATAAGGAATTATCAATTGTTCACGATGAATATTTAATTCAATTAATCAGATCTTTCAGATTTTTAGACTATTCGGATTTTATTGTGCACTGTATAGAGAGGTGTATCATTGTGCAAGAAAAACTAAATGTCATTAGTGCTATGATATCATCGCTCTGACACATATGACTTTGTTTTCCATTCTATACTTCTCAGTATTTATTTTTCTATTTTTATTCTCAATTTTTTAGGATTTTTCTTGTCAATTATTATCGCAAATAGCCAGTACTACCCTTTTTCTCTTCATATTGAATAATATTCATGCTAAAAATTCATAATTTATCGTATTTTTTCAATTGGAAAGGTTAGTCGAGACACGTGGTTGTTTATACAGAAACGAAAATTATCTTTTTTTTTTCGTAATAAATTTGTAATAATTAATTGTTATCAGTTGATTTTTCAGAGATCGTCGAGACTGAGTGAATATGGTTTTATGAAAAATAACCAGTTGATTGATACACATGTAGGAAGCCAATAATAATCATATGTCGAACCTTTCTGGCCTAGTTTGAAGAGACATGACACATTCATTCATGCTCATTGGATAGATCTGTTTTAATATTCAATGCATGAATATTTGTAATTGAGAAAAAAAATTGCTTGATTGATATTTTAAATTCCTATGATATAGGGAAAGGTGGGGCAAAATGGACATCAGGGGTAGAATGGACACATCTAAATTTTTAGGCAAATATTATGGAAAACTCTTCGAATTAATAGAAATATTGGTGGTAGATTGTTTTTAATGATTTCATTGGAAAGCTGAGGAAATTTTAGGCGGGAAACAAGTGCTGAAATTAATTTTTTTGAATTTTTGGTGATTTTGACTTTTTTGAGCTTTTTAGAGGGGTATAATCCTTCGTTTTTTTGAAAATTTTCAGTTTTTTGAGGATATCTTCGGTTCTATTTGTCGTAGTGTAAAAATTCCGATGGGAGGTGAAAGGTGAGATCATTTGCCATCGTTTCATGGGATTTTCAATTGAAAAATATCGATTTTTAAGGTATTTATGGGCATATTTGTGAAACAGTTTTGTGAAACAGTTTTTGGCCTATAACTATCCCAAAAATTCATATTTTCAAATTCAAAATCCCATAAATCGATGGGAAATGAGCTCACCTTTCATTCGAGACCAACCCCGAATTGCTACGACCAATAGAACCCGAGATATTTCCAAAAAACTGAAAATTTTCAAAAAAGAAAAGGCTTTCACCCCTCAAAAATGCCAAAAAATATCGAATTTTCAAAAAAATCGAAAAAAATACATCTGACACTGGTTTTCATCAAAAAAAATCCATCTCTAACAGTTTCATTACAGTGTCCATTTTGCCCCACTCTCCCCTATTTAATTCCAGTGCAATGCTTTTTGAAATGATTGACAGGATAAAGATTAACAAGTTTAATTGCTTCTTCAGGTATATCAAAAAGTACTCGCCCAAAACTGATGGTATTATCGTATTGTTACCACATTTTCGGTTTTCGATGGCAAAAAAAAAAACATAAAAAATTCCCTGAACTTTATCAATGTGAAAATGTCTTTTTTTTCGATTCTTCAGTCAATTTAATTGTTTTATTCAAATGCATTGATTGGAGCTGATAAATATTCTTCTTTTTTATAGTGGTCCTCATTGGAGACTCTGGAGTAGGTAAAAGTAATCTTTTATCTAGATTTACTCGCAATGAATTCAATTTGGAGTCGAAATCAACAATTGGCGTAGAATTTGCAACGCGCAGCATACAAGTAGATGGAAAAACAATTAAGGCCCAAATATGGGATACTGCTGGACAAGAACGTTATCGAGCTATTACCTCTGCGTAAGTATACACATCGAAATAATTTTAATTGATCAATTAGTCATCACCTCAAATACATAAGAATTCAATTAATTGCTTTTGTTTTCTCAATATTGAATTTATGTTTTGTTGATAAAATTTACAAGCCAATTATCAATTTCTGTATGATATTCATGCATCAACAGTCAAGGAAATGCTGCTGGGATATTTTCAATTATCCAACAAAGTAATGAATTAGCGAAGCGAGATTGATGGATTTATAGTTTCAGTAGCAACGCGATAGAGTAAAAGTTTAATCATGACATTTTGTTTTATTTCTTAAATATCGTGTTGACAACAACAAAGTTTGAGAGAATTCATGGAGAAACTTTCTTGTAGCTTATGAAGTTCTCTATCAAAGAAATTTCTTGAAATTTTTCCATTAATCCATTGATTATGACAATATTTGCAGCTGAATCTGCGTGCGAGTTCCCGAACTCGCTCTATGCTATTGCACTATTCATTTAGCATTTCGATTTATGTAGAATATTTCAGGATTTTTTCAAGAATTGAGAAATTTCTGTGGAAACTTGTTATTTTAACATTTATATTAAATTTATATATTATTTTCATTTTATTTATCATATATTTTATTTTCATTTTATTCTGGTATTTTATCTGCGAATATCTCCTCCGAAACTGAGTAAATTTTTACTGAAAAATTCTATTAAATTTCTCAACTACTGAATCGATTCTGGAACAATAGTTTATAAGATGATGCAAAAAGTAAAAATCATACAACTGTTTCCTAAACATGTTGGAGACTGTACCAAGGTGAACGTGCAAATTCACGTACGTGGAAATCATCCCAACTTTTCAATCAGATTGATCCAATTTATATAAACTCGAACAAGAAAGAAAAAAAAAACCTGTACAAATACAATTCATTTGTGTCTTTAGTGATTTTTATCAGGAAAACAATGGAGAAACAATAAGACTAACTCTAGATTTTCTGATCTAAGGAGAATTAACGGATTAAGTCATTCCAATTGATTTGAATGGTTAATCAAGACTAATTGAAATTAAATTCATGAAAAAAAGGAAATTCTGTCATTCGTTTGAAGATGAAGAAATTTTCATGATATTCGTTGCAAATTGATCTTTCCTCTAGAAAAAAAATAATTTCTTTCAATTAATTTTCAAAAGATTTCATGAAAACCGACTTGAAAGCAAAATTATTTCATGCCACTTTATACTCTCATTACATAATTCACAATTAATTTGTTACATATTGAAAAAAAAAAAAATTTATATATCTTCAGATATTATCGTGGAGCTGTTGGTGCACTCTTGGTATACGACATAGCGAAGCACCTTACGTATGAGAATGTGGAACGATGGCTGAGAGAATTACGAGATCATGCAGATCAAAATATTGTAATAATGCTGGTTGGTAACAAGTCCGATTTGAGGCATCTACGTGCAGTGCCAACCGACGAGGCCAAAGCATTTGCTGAGAAGAATGGCCTCTCATTTATTGAGACATCGGCACTTGACTCTACCAACGTTGAGACAGCCTTCCAAAATATATTAACTGGTGAATAAAATGTTTTTTGATAATTTATCCAATCTGCAAATCATCATAATGTTATCTTGATTTTAATTTTTTTTTTTTTTTTTGTCACAGAGATTTACAGAATCGTCTCGCAGAAACAGATAAGAGACCCACCGGAGGGAGACACAATCAGGGCACAAAATGTTGAACCCATTGATGTTAAACCAACAATGAGCTCCGATGGAATGCGTAAACAATGCTGCCAGTGACTCGCCGCACTGCTTACCACGTAAGACAACGAATCACTCAAATTACTCAAATGATTCATTGGAAGGAATTTAACAAATCATATCAATTTCGATTGCTCTTTTAATTTTGATGAAAAATCGATTCTTACATTATGCGTTGACTACTTTTTTTTTGTAAGAAAAAAAAATGGCGCAGTCAAACTGATGCTTCATCGGAATACTGAGAAACACCCAGTTGGTGAACACTTGATGAAATGAGACCGGTATTCGAACGATCATAATTTAATTATTAGCAAATAATGGCCAATTTGGGGAAAGAGATTTCTCTTTTTTGTCACTTGAACTATTCACAAGCATTGGAGAATGCATAATTCCACATAGATACTAGTTCAGGGCATGTATTGCCTCTGTGCTCGGCTCTTGGGATCAGTCCGGGTACTGGGCCCTTCATGGCATTCCTTTTTTTTGTTCATTAGTCTCAAATTTTGCATGGATTTTCAATATCAACTAATGTTCAAGTGATAAAAATTTTCCATTCAGAGAAAAAATCTGAACCACTACGATTTCTCCCAGGAAAAATTCTGTGAGTAGTTTTAATGGCGAGTCAATCCCAAAAAATTATTTCGAAATTTCACTGCTCTAATTAAAAGTTAAAATTTTTTAAATTCAAGATTTTCTGCGAATATCTCTAATTGGAATTGTCGTGTAGTGATGAGTTCAATTGATTTTCATTTTCTCGCATTATTGAATTATTGGGAAAAAAAATGGAATAAATAGAAAAATAATGTCAGTTTCAGAGCCGTAACAGGCTCATTGCCTCACGAAAAGTAGAATTAACTTTTGCAAAAATTACCCCAAGATTAAACTCCTTCTGAATAATGTAAAAATGATTGAATAGAGATGGAAAAAATTTCACAAGGGCCTTTATCGTAGGGGAAGGTGGGGCAAAATGGACATAAGGGGTAAAATGGACACATCTGAATTTTCATGGTTTTATCCTGAACCTAAACGCTCGAAATTTATAAAAATAATGGAGGCAGAATTTTTTTCAATGATTTCATTGAAAAGCTGAGGAAATTTTAGGCGGAAAATGTAGGTGAAAATAATTTTTTCGCATTTTGGAAAAAAAAATTTTTTCCACTCAATCTTGAAGGGTTTTTCGAAAAAATGGTTTTTTAATGATATCTCCGGTTCTGTTCGTCGTAGCGATTCGCGGGTAGTCTCAAATTGAAGGGGAGCTCATTCCTCACATTTTCGTTAAAGTCTCATTGATTTTTATCGAAAATTACGGAAGTTACAGCCCAGAAACTGATTTCCACAAATTGCCCTGTAATTTCGTCAATTTTTGATAAAAATCAATGGGACTTTAACGAAAATATGGGGAATGAGCTGCCCTTCAATTTGAGACCACCCGCGAATCGCTACGACGAATAGAACCGGAGATATCATCAAAAAAACATTTTTCGGAAAAACTCAAATGGGAAACTCTTCAATTTTGGCGCAAAAAAATGAAAATTTTCAAAAATTCGAAAAAATTGGTTCCGACACATGTTTTCCTCCTAAAATTCCCTCAGCTTTCCGATGGAATCATTAAAAAAAATGTAACTTCGACCGTTTCATTTGAATGTCCATTTTGCCCCACTTTCCCCTATAATTAAATTTTCTGAATTAAAATTTTTCCATTTATATTTATTTTTATTCATTTAGTTGAAGCACATTGTCCCTCAATTTTCGAAGAAAATTGATTCTCCATTTGTTAACTATATGATAATTTCCCATTTGTCTATACAGATATTAAAAACTTTCTTTTATATTTTTCATTTTCTTGAGTTTCTTCATGAGCAATCTTTAACTTTGTATGATTTTCAACAAAAAATTTTCTTCTGCCATAAATTACTAAATCTTTCCCATATTTTTCAAATTTCTCTACTTTCAAATATCTCGGAAACAAGTAGATTCATGAAAAATTTCTTAAAAACATTTTTCAGATGTTCTTGGGCTACCAAAAAGGTCCCCATTAAATTCTCTTGAATCTCATTGATTAGTAATTACCTAATTTTCATTAATTTTTCCTTTTTCTTTTAAAAATTGAAACAGAAGCAGTAAAATGGAGGGAGAATGGAAGAAAATTGTGGCTGGTGATAGATACTGCAGGTGCGTAACGGTACGAGAACTAAGACTATGTGTGCGGGCCTGTACTCTCGTATACTAGGAGGATTCATTTTATTATTATTTTATTTTTCTCTTTAATTAATTGATTAATTATTTTCTCTCTCGAAAAAAAAACAATTAACATCGGGGAATGGCTGCAGACTTGGCCGATAACGTTGAGGACAAGAGAATTAAGAAAAATTCACATACATTGATACACATAAAATTAAAAAAAAAAATCTGATAAAAATACAGTAAGGTCGTGAGCACCAATCTACGAACAAATAAAATAAAATAAAAACATGTTGAAGTGATGGAAAACAATGCTCAGCATGACACTCATGTTGAAACATTCATAGAAAAACATTTGCAAAAAAAAAAATTCAACTTTTGAGAATAAAAAAAAAAATGATCGTCAAGAACCTCGCATTCTCTCCTCATCAAATCTCAACATTATGTATATGAATATGTATATTATTAAATTACTTGAAATATACATAAGTCATATATACAGACTCACACACATAGAACACGGAAGAAAGATTCACAAAAATAAATGAAAAAAAAAATGCAAACGAAAAAAATGATTAAAAAAAAAACATACAGAAATACACAGACACAAACACACATGAATATATTATGTTATGGTAATTAAATGTTGTATTACCGCTTCTTTGTAATACATATATAATTATTCTTCTCTACGCATAGTGTGACCGTGACTTATATAAGCGAATTTGTAATAATATATTTACGGAATTAAAGAAAGAAACAATATGAAATTAAATCGGTGTAGAGAGAGAGAGAGTGTGTGAAAATTTGCTTTTTGGCACCGAAGAGAGATGCATTAAGCAAAATTAAATATGATAATTAAATGAGAATCGATAGTGGAGGAGGATAATATCAAAATATTAAAGAAGAATTGGATATGTGTATATTACAGAAGTAATAGAAAAATAATACAGGGGGGCTTGGAAAACGAAAAAATTTCATTGATAAAATAAAATTGAGAAAAAAAGAAAAACTCCAACCCTGTTGCTCATTGTCCGTCGCGCTCTCACGTAGTTTGTTTAAAAAATATATAAAAAATTGAAAAAAAAAAAAGGGAATTAAGATAATTCGTATATGTTATAGGCACCATGCTACAGTGCTTTCAAATCACATTGTTTTTATTACGAAAGGCTTTTCTTGTCAAGAGCTGTGCTGCGAATCACCAGTATAAAGAAATATTAAAAAAATGAAAAGAAATATGATTTAAAAGAAATTAAAGAAGATTAAACAAAAAAAAAAATTAATAATAAATAAAAAGTTTTAAAAAATTAAATATATATTAATAATTTTTTCACAATTTGTCCTTGAAGTGAGATGAATAAAATCAGTGGCTGCAAAAAAATATTATTTTGATTATGAAAAGTGAAATTGAAGAAAAAAAAAAAATTACAAAAAAACTGAGAAAATAAATTGTTTTTACATACATTAGAAATTTTAAGATAAAATTTTTTGAATGTACATTCAACTAATTTGTAGTAATTCTAATGAGAAAAAAAAGAGAATAATAATAATGAGTATCTAAACTGAAAATTCGGACATTGATGAATGAATTTGGAAAAAAAAATTGTAAATTACCTTTTTTTTTTTGCTTCCTTACACTGCGCGAGAGATAAAAATTATGAAGAAATAATAATTATGATGATAATAATTTATAAATACCTAAGATTAATCCTTTAGAAGACAAAAGCAGATGAATTGATGGAGTGATTGTGAAAATTACACAGAAAAATCCTACATTATGCGTAAGTTTTCGAACTTGTATCTAATCGATATTATAATTTTCTTTACTATTGATTTAACTTGATTTTATTTTTATTTCTTAAATCATTAAACAAGGCCCAAATACCTGAATAGATGGAATTCATTGAGATGCTAATAATTTTATTGTCCTCAGAACACAAGTGAAAGTACGTAAGAATATCTATCAAATTTTCAAGAAAAAAAAAAAAATGAATAATTTCAGAATGAATTACAAGCAATGCCGGCAGTAAACAAAAAATGTAGTTTTTATGAACGAAATTATTCCATTTCTTTTCTGTACTAGGTATGATAGAGTAGATGAAAGAGAAACTGGCTATTTCATTGAGATGAGAAAAAAAATAATTAAACATATACATCTATTTTTTATTTATTTCATTTCTATCCATACATTGAGAGAAAGGAGGGAAAAAAAACATAAATTAAAAGATAAAAAATATAAAAACTCCACTCGACTTTATTAATTACCTTTATCAATTCATTCAATATAAAAATCTATTTTTATCATTATATTAGCGAAGAGATAACACGAAGTTTTCATTAAGAGTTAATTTTTTTTCTTCAATATTGTCAGAAATAATGCATATATATATATTTTTTCTTGGAGATTGTGTATTTTTGCTTTACAAAGACGATAGTCATGAAAATTTTCGTATCTCGCGAAGATTCTGAGATATTTTCAAAAATTTGAATTAGAAAAAAACTCTATCTCGTAATTACCTATCAATTACTTATCACGTCTGCTTGTTATTAAGCAATACAACGTAGCAGGATACTGTGCTTGGATTCTGACAGAATGAGGCATTGGACTGTACCGAATGACTCGGTGTGTCCCTGAGCTAAGAGGTAGAATATGCTGATGCTGGTTCAAGACGTACTGTACTCTTCTGCAATGCGCCATTATTATTTTGTCTACGCCATTCAAGCCATTTACTTAATTCTGGATTATTCTGCGTATCATTGGTATCGCTGCGTGATTCAAGCTGTTGATAATAAGCTTCACGAAGTAATCGAAATGTTTGTACATTTCTGTATGGTAAATTTGTTATTGGATCGAGATATTTGGCTGGTAGTCTGAAAATGAACGTAAAAAATCATCAATTTAGTAGTAAAATAGTAGAGGAAGAAAAAGTAGAAATATAACTTGTAAAATCTCTCTGAAATATCTTTGAAACTACAAAATTGAGGAGAATTTAGCGAGAGACCTTTATCATTGTCCCGATAAATTTCCTACAAGAAAGGTTTTTTAACAATTTTCATCAATTTTACGAGTTCCGAAAATATCTATTCAAATATATAGGGGAAGGTGCGGCAAAATGGACATCAGGGGTAAAATGGACACATCTAAATTTTTTGGCAAATATTATGGAAAACTCTTGAAATTTAGGGAAATATTGGCGGTTGATTGTTTTTGATGATTTCATTGGAAAGCTGAGGAAATTTCAGATGGGAAACAAGTGACGAAATTAATTTTTTGGAGTTTTTGGTGATTTTGATTTTTTTGAGCTTTTTAGAGGGGTAAAAGCCTTGTTTTTTTGAAAATTTTCAGTTTTTTGAGGATATCTTTAGTTCTAGTTGTCGTAGCGCAAAAATTCCGACGGGAGATGAAAGGTGAGATCATTTGCCATCGATTTATAGGGTTTTAAATTCAAAAATATCGATTTTTAAGGTATTTATGGACATTTCTGTTAAACAATTTTGTGAAACAGTTTTTGGCCTATAACTATTCCAAAAATTGACATTTTCGAATTCAAAACCCCATGATTCGATGGGAAATGAGCTCACCTTTCATCTGAGACCAACCCCGAATCGCTACGACCAATAGAACCAAAGACATTTGAAAAAAATGAAAGGCTACCCCTCAAAAATGCCAAAAAATATAGATTTCCAAAAAAAATCGAAAAAAATACAAATGACACTGGTTTTCCGGCTAAAATTTTCTCAGCTTTTCAATAGAATGATCAAAAAAAATCAATCTCTAACCATTTCATTATAGTGTCCATTTTGCCCCTATATTTTTCTTTATTGTTTACCTCGTAATTGCACAAAGAGACTTCAATGTTGGCCTAGGTTGCGGTTTCTTTTTGAATGCACGTAAGAACAATTTTTCAGTCTCAAAAGTTATAAATGTTCTCTCGTAACGTTCTCCAGTCTGTTCAGCTTCTTCTACGTTTGAATTTTTTTTATCATTTTTCTTAATTTTTGTAGATTTCTTTGATGACTCTTCGGTTGAATCTTTGTCGTCTGTTTTGTCTATTTCCTCACTGAAAACAATGAATAGAAGATAAATTTAATGGTTTTCTAATTCCTTTGTTTGAGTAGAATAAAATGCTATTTGATGGAGTATGAAACTTACGTAGCTGTTGCATTATCTGTCTGGTCTTTGTGGATACTAGAGTCTGACGATTTTTCATCATCAATGTCAAGTGCTGCAGTCTTTTCCGGTTCTTTTCCAGGTGTTTTTAATACCATTACTGGCATTGCTAATGACTGATAACGTATTGTTGGGACAGATGACGTTTTCCGCACTGTCCTCGTATTTTTCTTTTCACTTTCCAATTTTTGATATTTCTCTGAAAGAATGAGTGTCAATTCAGTGGATGAGAAGTAAAGGCAGACGAGTTCATTTGATGGGGACATTTTTTTTTCGTGTATATTAGATCTCGAGGTATTTTATCAAAAATCGACAATAAAGGAGGGAAGCCAATTGAGATAAACAGAAAAGTTATTTTGAAAAAATTAATTCCAAATAAGAATAGATACCGTCAATGGCCCAATTAATGCCACTTTTCATACATTTTCGTGATTATTGAACTTATTCGAATTCTCAACTCTAAGTAATTGATGACAGTGGCTAGAAAAAAATTCTAAGGACACTGGACAATCAAAATATCCGATATTTCTCTACTAGATATATTTCTAAAATTAATCTGTTGAATGCGACCAGCGTGCTCAGCAAAATAAAGCCCTAAAGCTCTTCATGTAGAGTTAGAGTGCCTCATCAGTTCAATCTGTGACATTGAGAAAATTTAAGTATTTAATAAATCGAAAATTGTATTGATTGTTAGCAAAATCATTGGACTTCCATACAAATTGACGAATAATTTACAAATAACGACCAGTGATGGAAATTAATTGATGGCAATTATTGGGACCCTCTATGGCAGAAATCGGGCCATGGTGGCATGAATCGGGCCATGGGCAAAATATTTTCAAAAATATAAATTAAATAATTTTTATCATTAATTCAAGAAAATGATTAATGTAAATGATAGTCCAGAGCCTAAATTCTTTCGAGGAAAAATCGAATTTGAATTTATGATGAGATATAATTTTTCTATGAAAGATATGTGGCAAAATAGGTCTCTTGGTGGCATTAATTGGGTCATTGACGGTACAGCGCGTTTTATTCTTTCCCCTTCTACTAAATTCATAATTTTCATTTATTTAATGCTAATAATTAGTGAAAAATTGAAGAATTTTAATACCCAGTGATTTCAAATTGATTTTTTCAGTAGCTAAAGCTTCCTCGAGTAATTCTTCCTGTGTTGGTCTCCAATCATCATGACGTCTTACTTTCGGCTTTCTCCGCTGATCCTCATTTCTTTCACGCAATCTTTTCTGTGTTGCTGCTGACTTTGCTGCTGTCGATCTTCTGATTGATTTTCTCTCTGTTGAAATAGGGAAATTTGATTAATTCTATCTGTTTATAATTCACCAATAAAGTGAATAAAATTGAAATTATCCATAGAAAAACATTATAGTATGCCAGGAGAATTTCCAGTGATTTTTTCAAAAATATCTATAAAATGAGTCGAGGAGAAATTGCAAAGAGGATTCTTTTTGCGCGAAATTTCATAAACTCTAGAAAAGCTCTTTTGATCTACTCTGCCAAGTCTCCTGAAGAACATCCCAGAAAAAATATGAAATTTTTTTTAAGGGAATAGAAATTCCCTTTTTTTTGTATTTTCAGTTCATTGAACTTGGCCAAAAATTTCCACTATAATCGCTACAGAAAAGTTTGCTCTAGGGTAACATGACCAATAGATGGACGGTTAAGGAAATATTAGACTTTATTAATTCATAAGAAATAGGCAAATCAAGTTAAAAAGTTTCAGAAAAGAATGATGTACAGAAAAATATGCAGTGATTCGCCTAAAAATCAATTAAACTTGAATAATGTAGAAATAATTGAAGAAAATCAAGGAAAAACTGGAAAATAACTCGAACCCCCAGTAGATGGACAGTTGCATATTTGCAGTGGTATGATTTTAAATTTCGATCAATCGATATGTAATAAATAGTTCATAAATCTATATGTATGTAATAATTAGGTATTGACGTGAGAAGTATAAGAATCATTCATTTATTTATGAAAATCATTGATTATAGAAACCGTCCATCTTTTGGTCAGTGTCCATCTATTGGTCGTGTGACCCTATTTCTCTCAGATATTCAGATGAATGATTAATGAAGCAGGAAAAATCTGTTAATAGTCAATAGAATTCAATTGAAATTACTCATGAATGTAAATTCAACTACCTGTACTATCATTGAACCTTTTTTTCTCTCTAGGTGTCCTTGATTTTTTTTCTTTTGGCGTTGATTGTGTTTGTGATGCTGTTGGTTTTGGTTCTTTGTATGCCTTTGTGACGAGTCTTCGTTTCTTTTTCGGTCCTTCCTGTTCTTGATCTGAAACTGGCTCGTCATTCTCATCTATACTGAAATCCGAGTCTACCTCGTCCTCTGCCTCATCCTCCATCCTTAATATAAATAACCATAGTTTCATAAAATTTATGATTTAGAAAAGAACATAAAGTGCTGAGTGAATTAGATGAAAGTAGTCGAGTTCAATTAAATCGATATTATTTTGAAAGTATCTGAAGACTCATTAGAATCAGGATTTTTTAATTTATCAAGAGACTTGATTGTAATTCATGTTAAATTGTCTACAAAAAGAATTTCTTGATAACTTCCTCCATTGCGAATACCGTCAATGGCCCAATTAATGCCATCAAGAGACCTATTCTGCCACATATCTTTCATCAAAAAATTATATCTTATCATAAATTCAACTATGATTTTTCCTCAAAAGAATTTAGGGTCTGGACTATCATTTACATTAATTATTTTCCTGAATTAATGATAAAAATTAATTAATTTATATTTTTGAAAATATTTTGCCCATGGCCCGATTCATGCCACCATGGCCCGATTTCTGCCATAGAGGGTCCCAATAATTGCCATCAATTAATTTCAATCACTAGTCGTTATTTTTGAATTATTCGTCAATTTATATGAAAGTCCAATGATTTTGCTCACAATCAATACAATTTTCGATTTATTAAATACTTAAATTTTCTCAATATCACACATTGAACTGATGAGGCACTCTAACTCCACATGAAGAGCTTTAGGGCTTTATCTTGCTGAGCACGCTGGTCGCATTTAACGAATTAATTTTAGAAATATATCTAGTAGAGAAATATCGGATATTTTAATTGTCCGTTGTCCTCAGAACTTTTTTCTAGCCACTGTTATCAATTACTTAGAGTTGTGAATTCAAATAAGTTCAATAATTACGAAAATGTATGAAAAGTGGCATTAATTGGGCCGATGGCATTAATTGGGCCATTAACGGTAAATTTAGGGATAGAAAATCGACTTTTATAACTTCACTACTGGATTCCTCTTTGACATCAGTCTTATCAAAATATCTCGAAAACCAGATAAGATGATGAAATTTCCACTTTGACCATTTTTGTAGTACCGATTGTCCTCTACAAACACAATCATCCCAAAAATTCCACCATGTCTCTTATTTTTGAGATAATAAAAGAAAATTGATAATGAAATACTAGTTTTTTACGTAAAAATGAAACTAACATGTAGTCATTGTCTTGCTCCACTTCCTCGAATCCTCCATATGTTGTCTTATAAAATTCATCCTCCTCCTCTTCATTCAGCAATTTTGCCATTTTATTGCCTGCATTGGCACGTCTCTCCCTTGCTGATGCCATTATGTATTAAAATTGAATTACAAACTACGAGCTTTATTTGTCCTTTCTGTGTCCTTCCAAGTTACTAACAATAATTGTATTGCTTTATCTTCAAAATTTCACATGAAAATGGGCAATGATTCATTCACCTAATCCAATGAATCAACAAGACAATCACTTGCTGAACAACATGAAATCCAATTTTTCCTCAGAAAATTCAATTTTCCCTCAAACAGCTTGCACTTCAATATTGACAATGACAAAAACCTAAAGATAAAAAAAAAAGTAATTAATTATTATTTGTACAATTTTCATTAGCAATAAGTAAAAATAATTTTTCTTTGTCTTGCCAAAGTTGAATGAACCATTTTCTTCTCACAAAGCAAATTTTTCGCATAAACAAAAACACAAGGGCTATTCCATATATTTTATTGCCCCAACTCTGCACAAGCAAAGACTATAAAGTCTTCAAAAGTCACTTTGTTCTCTTTTTGACCACCATTTTGTTGTCAAAAAAAGACACAAGATGGCGTGATTGTTCTGCAAATGCAAACTCACCCAGATGTCTTCTTAGAATCATTTCAATTGGTTGAATCAAGATAATGTAAGCCAATGAGAATGAAGAATTGGAATAAAGAGACAGGTGTTCCATCTAAGAACCACGTGTGACATGGACAATTGGACTTCGTGTGGTGCTCGGTAATTTCCGTTAACAATCTTCTAGAGTGCTGACCAAAGAGCTCAAATTTTTGTAGTAGTGGGGGTGCTGAAGAAATAGGCATAGCCAACGAGCTCTAACTTTATACCAGTCATCAGCAGTATTTGTTCCTCCGCCTGTAACATTTGGCGATTGAAAATTTCATTTAATTCAAACAATTAAATAATAATAAAATAAAATAATAAAAAAAAAAAAGCCACAAAAAACAGGATAACTGGGTGTGAACGCTCAAATCCACGACAAAAGACTAGTTTGTTTTACTTTAATTCATTAGAATTTTTTTTTCCATTTTGCTTCCTGTTTCTTTTTTTTTTTTTCAAATTCAATAAAATAAGAGGATAAAAAATTGAGACACAAGTTTTTCCAGTGTGGAACGAGTCGGAGGAAGGAAGGAATACAAGGAAGAGAGAATATAAAAAGTAAGAAATATAATTGGGGGAAAAAAGAAAAAGGAAAGAGAGAAAAAAAAAAGTGCCTCGTGAAAAATTAGTGTGAGAGCGCGCATATAGAATTCAATAAAACGTGTTGCAATAATATCATTTATCTATAATTTTTTTTTTTTTTTCAAATTTATTATTATTTTCTTTTTTATTTCTGTTTATTCTTCAATACTGAAGAATTCAAATAGAATCGAGGTGATATCGATAAAACAAAGTCAAGTTTTTTACAGTGAATTATGTGGAATACTGAAGCAAGATTACGAACAGCCACACGTCTAGTCAGCTGACATATTGCGCCCTGCTACACCACAGCAGCCTTCGGTGAGTGTGTCGCAATAATTGTAAAAATGAGCTTTCACAGTTCCTCCCAATTCACTTGGCTAACTATTTTTAAACAAATTAAAGGAAAAAGAAAATGCCTCTTCATCTCGTGTTATTTCTCTATTTGGAAATATTCGATTGAAAAAATAAGCACGAATATTTGCTATAATTGAACGTCAAATTATCAAGACTTCAATTTATTTCAATATTAAATTCATCATTATATACGTTTCACATTTATTGTTCTTGCGTCCTCGGCTCTCTGCGTAATCGTGGCCATGGGTGTGTGATACAATCATTTGTAGAGATTACGAATAGAATGTTTTTCAGCTTCCTTCACAAAGAAGCGACGCAATTCTTTCCAATTTCTATTTATTCATCTTATCTCTCTTGTACATGCACGCAATGACAATTTTATTTAATAAATAATTTGACATATTTCATGATTTTTTTTTTCAATAAAATTATCTATTAAGTGAAAATAATTTAATTTTCTCGTCAAAGTTATTCAGTTTTTAATTGTCGAAACGTCTACGTATGAACGACGCCAGCGCCGACACGACTCAGCAGCGTGAGGTGTACACTTGCACGCTCACGCTCATGCCTGTGTGTTGTGTAGGCAACACAGCCCCCTCCCCCCTCCTTCATGTTTCTCTGACATCTCTCTTTCTTTCACTTCTTTTTACTACATTTTTTTATCTCTCTTTCTCTCGTTTATCCTTTCTGCCTCTCAACCCCTCAAGGCCCCCTCTCCTCAAACTTCGTCCCTTTACCCAAAGAGTCTCAAAAAAAAAATGAAAGAACTTGACAATGCTTTCGTATACCAACGCACCTCCTGCCAAGTCCAGTGAGAGAGAGAAAAAATATATAGGTAACTTTCATTTGCTCCTTAACGATTCAAATGCACCAATAGGGTACAGTCATTATCAGAAAATTTCTCTACTCCTGCCTATCCAGTGAGCAATCGTTGATTTTTAAGAAAAAAAGAAATATCGATTTTTCATTATTGGTAGTGAAACGATAAAACGAGATGAGTTGATTTCATGTTTTTGACGAAATATTTCCAGGAATAATTGAGGAAATTTTTGTCCTTTTTTTTCTCTCTTCGTAGAAAAAAATTAGCTACAAACAACAAAAAACCTACGAAAATTTCTTCATCTCAATTATTCTTTGGGTTATTCACCAAAAAAAAAAAAAACTTTTTCTCAGAATTATACTCGAAGGAGATACGATAGGAAAGGGGTCAAAAGCTTAGAAACGCGTGGATTATTGCTACGTATCAAGGCACATTTTACTTTCGACTTTTACGCCCGCGTGGGTTTTACTCGGTACTTGAGTATATAGAAGTTTATTCTTTTATTCTTATTATTTTTTTTTTCCTATCAACTATTTTTTTTTATTACCTTACTCCCTCGCTTTAATTCATTCCACTCACTTTTCTCTCAACTTGCTGTCATTTATTAATTTTTTTTTTTTTTATTATTATTAATTTTTTTTTTCCTACAAATTTTTATCTCTTTTGTTTGTCAATTTTATGAATTATTTTTCAGATAAAATAATAAATTCTTGAAGATGAATTTCGAGGCTTCATTGCGTCAGACACTGTTATAAATGAAATCAGCTGATACAGTAGGTTTAAAATTGAAATGCAAATGATTTCAATCAATATTCCTACCTCTCATATACTCGTTTTCTTTGAATGTCTCCTTGAAAATTTTTATTTGTAAAAGATAGTTTGGATAATTTTACTATTTTTATAGAATTTCTTTTGTTTATTCCATTTGAAATAGAATTGTGACATTTGCGTAATTGAAACCAGGAACTTTTGATAAGTAATCGGGAAGTGTGCGTCATCGTGTCACCACGTCTCGTATGGGTTTTGTGAGTCAATCTCTCACAGGAGAGAGAAACGTTGATTCTTGTGAAGAGCGACGACGTCACAATGCCATGAGTGATGCATCAGAATTTTTCTTCAAGCAATCGCGAGAAAGATAAAAAAAAATAAAAAATCGCGAGAAAGAATGATCTAGACATTTATAATTTTGGGTTATAAATCCGTAGAATTCCCCTTTTTTGAAGGATTTCGTTGCTTCTAGAATAGTGGGGGAATCTCAATCATATCAACTAGTCTTAGGAAAAATACATTAATTTTTTTTTTTTTTAAATACGTTAATTGTAAAGAGATTTTCATATAAATGAATGAATTACTCCTGAATTGTGTTTAGTACAGTGATAATTCGACACGTGTCTTTTCACCTCACTACTGTTATGATTTTAGTCCGCGTTCGTTTTTTTTTTATTGTTCTTCATCGCTATCTTATCCCCCCCCCCTCCCCCCCCCACTCTTTGATACTCTTGGCAAAACAAAGTGCTGGCTACACAACACAGTTGTGACCCGGGAAGAATGTATATTGTCCTAGCAAGGACGCGAGACATTTGTTTGATTGAAGACGGAGAAGAAGAAAAAAACGTGACAAATAGTACGGTGGATTTTATTTTTTTTCTCGAATCATTTCTCCTCTGCTTGGGAGACGCGAACTGAAAGAGAAAGAGATAGAAAGGAAGAATATAGCATGTGTCGCCTTGGTTTTTTTATTTTTTTTTGTCTCGAGGCGAAATTCGAACACGAGCTAAATTTTTGGTGCTGATTAAATTCTCTTGATAATTCGAATGATGAAGTAGTACAGTAGAACGGGATTTGATTTTTTTTATTTTTTAAAATATTTAGAAACTCCGGGAACTTTTTTTTTTGGAGCAAAATGTGGTCTGAAAAGAAAAGGAAAGAATTATCACGAAAAATCATTGCAGCTCTATCACTTTTCATTCACAGAGAAAAATGTTTTCTTGATTTAAGAATATGCAGTCACTTAATTTAGGTGAACTGCCATTCTTAAATTAAGTGACTTTTCTCACTTGAATCAAGTAACTATTTCTTTCTTAATTTGAGAAAGTAAAAGTCACTTAAATCAAGTGACTTTTCTCGCTTAAATTAAGTGACTTTTTCTTTCTCAATTTAAGAAAGTAAAAGTCACTTAAATCAAGTGACTTTTCTCGCTTAAATTAAGTGACTTTTTCTTTCTCAATTTAAGAAAGTAAAAGTCACTTAAATCAAGTGACTTTTCTCGCTTAAATTAAGTGACTTTTTCTTTCTCAATTTAAGAAAGTAAAACTCACTTAAATCAAGTGACTTTTCTCACTTAAATCAAGTAACTATTTCTTTCTTAATTTGAGAAAGTAAAAGTCACTTAAATTAAGTGAATTTTCTCACTTGAATTAAGTGACTTTTCTCACTTAAATTAAGTGACTTTTTCTTTCTTAATTTAAAAAAGTAAAACTCACTTAAATTAAGTGACTTTTTCTTTCTTAATTTAAGAAAGTAAAACTCACTTAAATTAAGTGACTTTTCTCACTTAAATCAAGTGACTTTTCTCACTTAAATTATGTGACTTTTTCTTTCTTAATTTAAGAAAGTAAAAGTCACTTGAATCAAGTGACTTTTCTCACTTAAATTAAGTGACTTTTCTCACTTAAATCAATTGACTTTTCTCACTTAAATTAAGTGACTTTTCTCACTTAAATCAAGTGACTTTTCTCACTTAAATTAAGTGACTTTTTCTTTCTTAATTTAAGTGACCTGCACATTCTTAAATTAAGTGACTGCACATTCTCAAATTAAGAAAATATTTTTCTCTGTGTTGAAACAGAAATTGCTTATTTGAAAAAATATTGGAGTAAAAGCTGGTCTTGAATTTTCCTCATGTGTAAAACACAAAAGACAAGAGAAAAAAAAACGACAATCCATTAAATTGGAGTAATCGTCTGATTTAACGTTTACAGACAGAACAATGAAGAAAATGTCTGGGAGTTCCCTGACGCGTGTAGTACAAAATTAAACAAAAATCAAACAGTAAAAATATGTCCTTGGCTTTTTAGTACGAAACCAAAGTCGGGTCATTATTCGGGCTAGCTGTGTCCTTCGTTCTTTCACGAATACATTTAGTACCCATATACACACAGACATAATTATTTCATACATAAATATATATTGAGACACGAGAGTTTAGAGGCTATCGTCCTTTGTGCAACCTTTGCCACAGCGCAACTAACGAGGTTTAAAAAAAAAAAGCCAATTACGCATGTTAACCCAATATATATAACTAAAGTAGCAGTATTGCTTGATTCTAACACGCTTCAAGATGTTTTCTCAATCATTATTACAAACTCGCAATGCGTATCAAATAATACAATTATAGGTAGTAGGTTAAATATATGTGCAAACAATAAAACGAGGACACAAAATTGTCATTTGCCCATTGAAAAACATGATCAGGCAATTTGAAAAGAACCTTGGACACTTACCAAGTGCCATGATTTATTTTATTTCCGCATGTTTATATATATTAAAATTCAAATCTTTTCATCTCATTCTTGATTTTTCTTTTCCATGAATAATAATACACGAGAGAGCATTGCGATGTACAAAGATAAAGGCTATTGACACCCACTGTCTATTTTTATTTATCTTTGAGATTAAATAAAAGGGGCATTGTTTTCATGAAATTTTCAAAAATATTTTGACAATTGCGTGGAAAAATATGAAAGTCAATTGGCATGATTTTAATTTACTGAAAAATATACGAAAAAAAAAAATTCGGTCGTCATTGTGTTTGTAAACCCAACAGATGTTTAATGTTTGAACCTTGGCGACAGGTTAAGTCCACCAGAATGGCTCGTCACTCGAGTGCAAAGAGAGTGCAAGAGTAAAAGAGAGGGAGAGAATTATGGATAGAGTAGTGGGGGGCAAGGTGTTGTTACACAGGTGAATTGCCCCTTGGCTCGAGCTTCACACTCCAAACTCCTCACAAAAATTCGAAAGAAGTGACTAAAAAAAGATTTTTCTCTCCTTTTGACTCAGACACACGAGTTACCTCCCCTCCCTTCCTTTCTTCATACTCAACATCTTTTCTCTGTTTTCATCTGTAATTTTTTGTAATTTCAAATGCAATGTATCAATGACGCAGATAGCCATCTAATAAAGTGCATCAAAGAAAAATACAATTTGTCGGGTTAAAACGATTACCCGCAATGACTAGCAGACCCATCAATTGTGCTCATGTTAAAAAAAGAAGTAAAAAAAAACAAATTCGTGTACCAATAGTGTTTGTACATTGGAAAGACCCAATAGTCGTTGGAAAATACTTTTGAGACATGTGACAGCGCACAATACGCATTGCGCATGGGGAAAATAATGTGCTCACTTGAATACAGCACTGGCGCCATCTCGCTTCATTCTGCATTCTCTTTGGTGATGTGAAACTAAAAACTGACCGGTAATTTTACCGTCATTTTACCGGTACACAGAGAAAAATGTTTTCTTAAGTTAAGAAAGTGCAGTTACTTAATTTAAGTGACCTGCCATTCTTAAATTAAGTGACTTTTCTTACTTGAATCAAGTAACTATTTCTTTCTTAAGTTAAGAAAGTAAAACTCACTTAAATTCAGTGACTTTTCTCACTTAAATCAAGTGACTTTTTCTTCCTTAATTTAAGAAATTAAAACTCACTTAAATCAAGTGACTTTTCTCACTTAAATCAAGTGACTTTTTCTTTCTTAATTTAAGAAATTAAAACTCACTTAAATCAAGTGACTTTTTCTTTCTTAATTTAAGAAAGTAAACCTCACTTAAATTAAGTGACTTTCCTCACTTAGATCAAGTGACTTTTCTCACTTAAATCAAGTGACTTTTTCTTTCTTAATTTAAGAAAGTAAAACTCACTTAAATTCAGTGACATTTCTCACTTAAATCAAGTGACTTTTTCTTTCTTAATTTAAGAAAGTAAAAGTCACTTAAATTAAGTGGCTTTTTTCACTTGAATGGAGTGACTTTTTCTTTCTTAATTTAAGAAAGTAAAACTCACTTAAATCAAGTGAGTTTTCTCACTTAAATCAAGTGACTTTTCTTTCTTAATTTAAGTGACCTGCACATTCTTCAATTAAGTGACTGCACATTCTTAAATTGAGAAAACATTTTTCTCTGTGTAACTTACACATAACTGACCGAAGCTGAATTACTGACGGTTTTCGTCAGGAATAAACTGACCAAATCTTGCGTCAGGAAAATGACCCATTCTTTAAATTACAGTCACTCTACATCTATATAGCTGAATCTAATTTTCTTCTCTGTTACTTCATTTTGGAGCGCAAAATTCACACGAAACATTGACGTTCACTCCATTGTATTGCATAATACAAATTTCCTTGAAATGCAATGCTCGATATTTTTCTTTTCTTTTGAAGCTTCATGCGTCTCAAAAAAAAAAAAAGAAAATTTAGACAAAAATGATCGAAAAAGTGACTGAAATACAAAATGACCGTCAGTTTCCATCTATATAGATGATCTTCCATCGTAAAACATAATTACACAGAGAAAAATGTTTTCTTAATTTAAGAATGTGTAGTCACTTAATTTAAGAATGTGCAGATCACTTAAATTAAGAAAGAAAAGTCACTTGATTTAAGTGAGAAAACTCACTTGATTTAAGTGAGTTTTACTTTCCTAAATTAAGAAAGAAAAAGTCACTAAATTTAAGTGAGAAAATTTACTTAAATTAAGTGACTTTTACTTTCTTAAATTAAAAAAAAAAAAATTACTTGATTCAAGTGAGAAAAGCCACTTAATTTAAGTGAGTTTTACTTTCTTAAATTAAGAAAGACAAAGTCACTTGATTCAAGTGAAAAAAGTCACTTGATTCAAGTGAGAAAAGTCACTTAATTTAAGTGACCTGCCATTCTTAAATTAAGTGACTGCACATTCTTAAATTAAGTAAACATTTTTTTCTGTGTACTGACGATAAAAAAAAATTACCGTCAGTTTCCAACAGGAATTACAGGTAACATCAGAAATGGTCAAGAAACTATTTTTTTTTTTTTTTTTTAACATGTTTATTTAAGCCAGCATTTGTACATATGGATACATTTTTTATTTTTGATTACTTAGATACTGGGAAACATGGAAAACAGTATTTTTTCTTAACCTAACATTTTTTAAGGCACATACATACTCATTGAGCTTCGTAGTGGATCAGTTTTTATACATTTTCTGTATTTGTTTTTTGAATTATTCAATAATTGTGTTTTGTTTGTTTGTTGTCTGTAGACTGTTTTTGCTTCTTTTTATAGATTTTTATGTGATCAGAAACTGGCGGAAAACTGATCATTCATGGTCAAGAAACTATCATTTTACGACTGACCTGACACATCCAAAAAATGACGGTAATTTTACATCTCTAATTCTCTTCGTCTGCTCAAAAAATTAGTTTACCTCTCTCTTTTCTACCCATCTTGAAATTCCCACCACGCTTTAATCATGCGCAGATAGAAGACTTTGTGCTTTCTCAATCTCACTTGATAAAGTCGTCTTTCTCATTCTCTCTCTCTCTCTAAAAAAAAACAAAGATCAAAAAAGAAGACTTTGAAAATCTTAGAATAGGATTAAAAAAAAAATTTTATTTGGAAAATTTCAAATGAAATATTTGACCAAATCATTATTTCAGCTCAAATAATCCGAAAGGGGTTCATGACCCCGAAAAAAAATCTAACGGGTCTTTAAAAATCCGTTTGTTGTAAACGTAACTGAGAAGATGTCGCTGCACTTGTGTATTGGCCCTAATAGTATTCCAGTGATGCGGTAGCCGCCCAGTAGATTGTGTTCTTGGCACACGGGGTTTACACAATTTTGTATCGCCATCATGAAAACATTCGTCTGTCGTCGTCGTCGTTATCGCGTTTCTCTCCTCCGTCCTTGCCTTTCCGCCTCAAATGAATCAGTGTGAAATTTTCGTGTGTATTCTTCAATAAATAAAAATATGTGAAGCTCCAAAATAAATCGAACGTAAAAATCAAATTCGAGGTGACGGCGACAGCGATTCATCGAATAATACTTGGAAAATTTGCTTCGAAAGAAATTTAAAAAAAAACTCGAAATTTAAATAACAGTGCAAGACAGTTTTTTTTGCTCTCTCTCTCTCTCTCTCTCTCTTTAAGAACAAAATAGACTCGAGTGGTTTGGAGCGTTCAATTTAATTGTGCTATGTGTGTATGTATGTGTGTGTGGATTCTTTAACGAAGTGAAGTTGCTCTCTCACGGCTGTATTATTTATATGTGTGTGTGTATCGTGGAGACGAGAGAATACCAGCCGCGGGGAAACCCTCGGTGCTGGTTAGGTATACGAACGTATTATAAAATAATAAAAACCGACGAATAAATAGAGGAATAAGAAGTGTTGAGGAGAAAATACGATTTCTCATTGACGCAAGGAGATTTAAAGAAAAGAAAAAAAAAAAAAGAAAACAGTGAAAAGAGACTGGGAGATAGCCTGGGCAATTTTTTTCTTCTTCTTCACGCTCATTTGTGTCATCGTGTGAGTGATATTTTCTTGTGTATGTCACCGTGTAAATGTGTTTAAATGTATAATAGTGTATTCCCTCAGCGATACGGATACGGGAGCCCACTTAAATGCCTGAGAGACACTCTTACTCCATGTTGTGCATCGGTTGCAACACGATTGCGTGCTGGAAAGTGAGTGATATTGCTCAGCCAGAGGATTTATTCTATTTTATATATATATATTTTTTTTCAATAACTTTAATCATTCTTGCGTGGTATCTGTTTTCTCTCCCTATTTTTTCCCGCCCCCGCATTTGCCCCTCTCTCCGCCTGCGCCTCTCCCTTCTTCGCAACCCTCTGCCCCCCCCCCGCCCCCCCCCTCCACTATGGCTGTTAAAAGCCACCCCTTCCCGTCACGGGCATTGTCTCCTTTCGGGGGAGGTCAGAAATTTATGTAGATAAGCCCCTGCAGGTTCTCTCTCTCTCTCTCTCTGATGCCAATGTCGTGGCCAAAAAGGGGAATATATTTCATGATATTATATACCTTTTCTATTCATGTTTTTTTGAGAAGTTGACTCTCTCTCTTCTCTATGTCTGCACGTCAACTCGCTTTATCACCATCTGTTCGTTCACTCCGATCACTTTTCCATGAAACTTCAATTTTTTTTTTTTTAGGATTTTGACAGATTGTTTTTTTTTCCCGGACTGAGAATATTCACGATTTTACCCTCGTATCTCTATAAAATCCGAGGCATTTGTGGCTTTTTTTCCACGAATTTCGTGATTAAAGGGGAGAACATGAAGATAACATTTAGGAAACTATGTAGACACATGATCTGAGCGTAAAATATCTAATAAATCAATTTAAAAAGAGTTTCATCTATTTTTGAGGTCATCAAGCAATAACTTTTTTTCATTTTTTTTTAATGATATTCTTTGAATAGATGAAAATAATTCTAAACCCTTTTTATCTTTAAATTTATTAACTGCAATGAAATTGAATAATTATGAAAATGTTAATTTACAGATAAACCCGTGGTGACAGCCAGTCTTGGTGGTAGGATTGGCAGAAGGGCCGAGACAAGCCTTAATAAACTACCGTGAATCGAGGTGACTGCGACTTCTCCCAGGGTTTTTTTTTTTTTTTTTTAAATCAATGGCAGTGTTGTATCTATAATACTTTCAAGAAATAACAAATCATAGAGCTGAGCAAAGAAGTGGATATATCAAGTTAATTTCTTCAAGTAAAGAGACTCAATTATCGATAAAAGATATAAGAATAACAAAAAAAAAGCAATATTCATTGAAATAGAGGAGAAATAATAGAGTTATAATAATGGAGCGCGAGTCAAATCCAATGCAAGCATTGTGCCGAAGTGGCTGTGGATTCTATGGTTCTCCAGCAACCGATGGACTATGCTCTCTCTGTTACAAGGAGAATCTTAAAAAGAAACAACAACCCCCAGTATCGGCTGCAACAGTCTCAGCCTCACAGACCGTCTCTGGTAACGCTGGTACGTTGCAAAGCGGTTTCAGCAGTCCAGCATCAACGGGAACAGCACAGCCTACAATACCCACTATACCACAACCAACGACAGATTTGCCTGGGCCAAAAGAAGTGAGTTAAACTTATTTTTTATCTATTTTTCATGGTAAAAACTGATTTTGACGGTGAATTAGTTGAAAATCGTGATAATTCAGTAGTAATGTAGAAAAGTACACTGAGAAAAAAAATAGGGGTAAAAACAATCAAATATTGTGGCAAATGGTCCTTAACAAATATTTTTTTGAAATAATTCAAGAAACTGTTGAATTTACTAAATTTAGTTAATTCAACGACTGTTTTTAATTAATTCAACAAAATATTTTCTTAGGACCAATAACATCAATATTTGATTGTTTTTACTATTATTTTGTCCTCAGTGTAGGATAAGTTGAAGAATTATTGAATCATTTGATCATTCAAGTCAAAATCATGTGTAAATTATTTTTTGAAATATCTACTGAGAGGCAAGGCTCGATGAAATTTTTCTGAAACCTTTTTTTTTTGTAGCCCTTGGAATTTTCTATTGAAAACACCTCTCGCAATTTTTCTTCAAACTCGCTCAATCTGTAATTTTTCAATTTATATATCACGACTTCATCTTTGTCAATGTTTTTATCAAATTTCTATACCAGAAAGCGGGAAGCTTGATAATTTAAAGCAGAATTACAAATAGAGATGGAATTATTACCAACAGTATTATAAAACTGCATTCAAATTTATCGAGCTTTGTATCATTTCAATTACAAACAAGTCATTGCTTCAAAATAACTAATGTTGAATTTTAACAACTCCAAACTCCATTATATCTCATGTTATTTTGTCGATGCTTTTGAAATTTTACGCAATTCCCATAACTTGGTTGTCAGATGATTGAAATCTCTTCAAATATTAATACACGACCATTTGATTTCATTTCGAGCTCATTTTTGTTCAAATATCTTGATGTCGAATTGAAATGAGGAAAATTCTATAGAGACTCTTTTTTTTAGTCTACAATCGATTTCCAAAAAAGGTCACTATAAAAAAATTCGAATCTACTATTCCAAGATAATTTGCAATTATTGATCCTCACCAAAGATTGTATTATTCTGTTTCTGTTTGCAAATTTACTACTAACCCAAGTTTTTCATCAATTTTCAATATTTTTCAATTAAAAGAAGACGAAGAAATTGTTGTCCGGACTTTCTTCATAGATTTCAGTTCTCTGTAGCAAAAAAAAGCTATCAAAACTGTCATTTCCATTATCTAACGAGATAAAACAAACTTTCACGATTTTTTTTTCAACTGAACTTAAATTGTCCTTTGGAATGATAATGATTTTTGGATGAAACTCAATTGATTTTTGTTAAAATTTGAGTAAAATCCGTCGTGTCTATTCAAATGTTTCGTTATCTACGTACAATTATCGTAACAATCAATACTCGAGAGAAATTTCATTGGTTTCTCAGAAAACAGAAGGTTACAAAGTTGGAATAATTTATTGGATTCTTTTTTCTTGGGCTGTTACGTCAATAATAAAGGCTCCATTAGTCCATTCATTTTCTTGGCTCATTTAGCTTCGAGATTCTCCTTTTCAAAAGAGAATTGAGAAGAAAAAAAACGAGAATTTTCATTGGCTATTGGCTATTGTCTATATTAATGAAAGACGATGAAAAAAATCTTTGAATTTATAATCTCAGCATGAGAAATAATTCGTTGATCACAGAATGAAGTAATGAAGGAATTCAATCAACCTTCGAAATCGATTTTCCGATAATATCTTGAAACCTAAGCGAGATAGTGTATTTTTCATAACGACATGTCTTCAAGCCCTAATTATTCTCAGACCAAAACGGTTCCAACAGAAAATTTTTACAATTTCTTATAGATTCTAAGATTTTTTTTTTGTTAAGAGAGCACTAATGTCAAATTGAATACCTGTTTTTTTGAATTCAAATCGGCTTTCGTTTTAATATTTTTTACAAGATTCTTTTTCATGGGCTTTATTCTACTTTACGAAAAAGAACTTAACAAAAATTTTACTGCATGTCGCTTCAATTTCCAGATAATTACCTAATAAACGCCAAAATGAAATGGACTAATCTCCCTTTCACCTCTCCGTAACTGCGATTGATTCTGAGAGAAATATAATTGGCAATTAATCGATCAAAATAAGAATGTGCAGACAGAACCATCATATGGTTTTCATTTTTTTTCCCCATTTCTGAGCTATTTGGCAGTCCTGCAACAACGACACATTAATCCGCACAACCTTGCATATTTTTCCCCTCTAAAAATCCAACAATTGCAATTATTTTCATCTAATCGAAGTAAACTTTTTATTATTATTATAAAAGAAAATTGAAAGTATGATAAACATCACGTTACCATAGTTATCCATTAAACAATTAATTCATTACACATTTTATTGCGGGGTTAAAAACGCAGGATAAATCTACAAGTAGTATCATGGCCCCTGGCCATGGCCGGAATTATACGTTAATAATTCATTCGAAAGACTCGTCAATATCACAGTATCATTCCCATTGACTATTCCTATCTTCTATTATTTCGGACGAATTAATGGACGAATCATTTAGTGAAAAAGTAATTTGACAGTTATCGCTGCAGTGACGTGGGCAATTCAATGAATTTCATTTTTTTTTCAATTTCCTACTTGATTTACGCACTCATGTTTATTACAATTTGATTAATTAATGGAAATTAATGATTTTTTGAAATTTTTTGCTGTTATCAGGTAAATAGGGACGAACAGGAAGGCGAAGTTGGAGTCAGTGGTGGTGCGGCAGAAGGCTCGGTTAGCAGTGGCGATACGGATGATTGTTTTGATGGTAAAGAGACTGACAAAGATCCAAAAAAGAAGAAAAATCGTTGTGCAGTTTGTCGCAAGAAAGTAGGCTTAACCGGTATGTATCAATTGATATAGATTGAATATTTTTCGTTTAAATCATGAAAATATTAAACTTTATTATAGATCTTGTTGACATGGAAAAAGTTTAGTAATCAATTTTTTTAGAGGACAATTCAAAGTCTAAGAAAAAGAAATAATTACATTAAAATATTCGTCATTGCTCTGATTTCGAGATATTTCAGCAAAAATTATTTAGTAATAGAGTAGAGGATAATTTGTAATAAATTCTGAAAACATGTCTGGAATTATGAACGTCTATTGACGATTTTTCTCAAACCTATTTGTTCTCCAAAAAATAATTACAACAAAATCCATGGAAAGAAATCACACTTACACAAAGAAAAATGTTTTCTTAATTTAAGAATGTGCAGTCACTTAATTTAAGAATGTGCAGGTCACTTAAATTAAGAAAGAAAAGTCACTTGATTTAAGTGAGAAAACTCACTTGATTTGAGTGAGAAAACTCACTTGATTTAAGTGAGTTTTACTTTCTTAAATTAAGAAAGAAAGAGTCACTTAGATTTAAGTGAGAAAAGTCACTTAATTTAAGTGACTTTTACTTTTTCAAATTAAGAAAGAAATAGTTACGTGATTTAAGTGAGAAAACTCACTTGATTTAAGTGAGTTTTACTTTCTTAAATTAAGAAAGAAAGTCACTTGATTTAAGTGAGTTTTACTTCCTTAAATTAAGAAAGAAAGTCACTTGATTTAAGTGAGAAAAGTCACTTAATTTAAGTGACTTTTACTTTCTCAAATTAAGAAAGAAAAAGTTACTTGTTTTAAGCGAGAAAAGTCACTTGATTTAAGTGAGTTTTACTTTCTAAAATTAAGAAAGAAAGAGTCACTTGATTTAAGTGAGAAAAGTCACTTAATTTAAGTGACTTTTACTTTTTCAAATTAAGAAAGAAATAGTTACTTGATTTAAGTGAGAAAAGTCACTTGATTTAAGTGAGTTTTACTTCCTTAAATTAAGAAAGAAAGTCACTTGATTTAAGTGAGAAAAGTCACTTAATTTAAGTGACTTTTACTTTCTCAAATTAAGAAAGAAAAAGTTACTTGTTTTAAGCGAGAAAAGTCACTTGATTTAAGTGAGTTTTACTTTCTAAAATTAAGAAAGAAAGAGTCACTTGATTTAAGTGAGAAAAGTCACTTAATTTAAGTGACTTTTACTTTTTCAAATTAAGAAAGAAATAGTTACTTGATTTAAGTGAGAAAAGTCACTTGATTTAAGTGAGAAAATTCACTTAATTTAAGTGAGTTTTAATTCCTTAAATTAAGAAAGAAAAAGTCACTTGATTTGAGTGAGAAAAGTCACTTAATTTAAGAATGTGCATGCCACTTAAATTAAGAAAGAAAAGTCACTTGATTTAAGTGAGAAAAATCACTTGATTCAAGTGAGAAAATTCACTTAATTTAAGTGAGTTTTACTTCCTTAAGTTAAGAAAGAAAAAGTCACTTGATTTAAGTGAGAAGAGTCACTTACTTTAAGAATGGTAGGTCACTTAAATTAAGTGACTGCACATTCTTAAATTAAGAAAACATTTTTCTCTGGCTATCTTATCTCATGCTTCTTTATTAATTAGACTTTGAAATTCGTGTAAATATTAGACCTTTGAGAAATGTCATTGCAAAGATTATTTCATCTGTTTTGAACTCTGAGATATTTTCATAAAATCTAGATACTTATCCAAACAAATTCAAGATTGTCCAATTGAATTTGAATTAAATTCATTTATCATTAATTGTTTCTCTTTCTCCAGGATTTGAGTGCCGTTGTGGTGGACTCTTCTGCTCTGTGCATCGATACAGTGACAAGCACGACTGCAAGTTTGATTACAGAGAAATGGGAGCCCAAGAAATACGGCGTAACAATCCAGTTGTTGTTGGTGAAAAAGTGCAAAAAATTTGAACTATTTTAGTGTGTAGTCGTTGGGAAAAAATGGTTATATAACTATATAAACAAAAATATTACAAAAAAAAATTGAAAAAAAAAAATTACAAAAAACATATTAAAAAATGGATAAAAACACCGGAGATAAGAAAAAAAAAAAAAGATTAATAATAACGAGATAAATTGTCTGGCAGCTGATTGCACATTGAGGAATGAGAGAATATTAACTAATAATAAAAAAATTTAAATGAAAAACCATGTGAATAATTGAAAACACGAATGAGTGTGTATGAGTATGCCTGCTGATGAATGCATAGATGAAAAATTGAAAATAAAGGGTCAAATGTCAAAGTCAAATGGGTAATGCTAATACATTAATTTTCGACAGATTAGCATTGATAAAAATCTGAAAATTAAAGGTAAATGAAAAAATTATTAAAAAAAAAAGAGAAATAATGTATGAATGAATGAGAAATTGAATGGATCAAACACGAGTGTCAGTGCCATGTCAGATTGTCATCTAGTGAGAGTTTTAAACTGCGAAGATGAGTGGAAAAATTATTATTAAAAAAAAAAAAACAAAAAAAAAATAATATCTGGTTACTAACTGCTGTCAGCATACTACTATTACCTACTATTATCACTATGATTATTACGGTTTATTATTCTTATTATATTACGTTTATTAATTTACTTAAATCTGCAAAATTCGCTGGTTAAATGAAAAAAAAAGCAAATTGAAACAAAAAAGAATTATTATTAATGGAGAAAAAAATAAAAATTTATCGATAAATTTATATTTAAGTAGACGCGAAATTCCTGGTGCAGTCAGTCAGTCGGAGATTGTTCTTGTTTTGGATTAAGAAAAGAAAAAAAATGTTCTTTTTTCGGGATTGGGAAGGAGGGGTGGGGGGTGGATGCGGAAATGGATTGTGTGACAGAGCCGTTTTTTGATCCAGAGGGAGAGAGAGAGAATGTGAGAGAGAAATGGAGAAAGAGAGCGAGACAGAGAGAAAATTGAGAAAACACAATATTAAATGAAAAATTATTTTTTTTTCTCTCTTTCGTGAATAATACTATTCTTTTTCTTTTTATCCAATAATTATAATATTATTATTTTTTTTGTTTCTATATATTGAGAAAAGGGAGTGTTGTTTAGGCGATGACTGACGTTGATGGGTGATCACAATTTCTAGGTTTAAAAAAAAAAATGAGTAGTCTAATAATTATTAAGTATATTAGCCGATTGATTCATAAAAATAATGCAATGAAGTATAAAAAAAAACAAAAAAAAAAAAAAAGTAGTACTGTGTGTTTATTGTCCAATCTTCACGAATATAACGAGCATTATTACTCATTAAATGAAAATGAAAAAAAAAAAGTAAAGGAAAACACAAATAATAATAACACTGTTTGAAACTACGTTGCGCGAATTTGTGGTTTTTTTCTTAAATTCTTTTTTTTGTTTTCTCTGTAATAATTATATGAGAAAAGGCTGAAAAAAAAAGTTGGGAGCAAAAAATTAATCATTTTGCTTTTTGGCCCCCAAACTGTTTGCCGTAAACTGAACAAAAAGATTATAATCGATGAGCCTCTATCCTCATCACTCTGCTGAAAATGTTTGAAAGAAAATTAATAATAGACACAAACTGACAGCAATATGTATATATATATATATATGCATTTATATATATATACATAAATATATAAACATATATTTTTTGTTTGAAACTTGACGAGGATATTTAGCTCACGTGATTGATCGATGGCGAATTCACGTGTTTTTTCAAATAGTGTCAAAATAATTGAAATCTCGTTTTTTATTTTTTTTTGTTCACTTCCCCACTAGTCTTGTTTATTCAGCAATGACGAATGGGAAAAGGTCTTAATAAAATTGCGATTAAATCGCACGGGAATTTCCAAAAGAGTATTCCGCCCACGATCAATTACTCGACAAAAGAAAAGAATAAAAAATATTTAAATAAAGAAATATAATTATAACAATGCTGCATATAATCGGCTTGACGTCGTCATTAACACCAATCACAGAGGTTTGAAGTAAAAGAGAAAAAAAACTCTCTGAGTGATGAGTTAAAAAATGGAGATGAATAACTGCGGATATCCATCGACTCGACTTTTTAGTTTAATTATTATGGATTAATTATTATTATGATCGAAGAACAAAAAAATAAGGAGAAATAAATGAATTTTTAAATAAAATAAACTACTTTGTAGGTAGCGGACACATTTCCATCATATTGATGAACCTTTTAATGTTTTATTCGTGGACATGAAAATAATAAACGAAATAGATGAAAAATAAGCAGTAAAATCGTCTCTCATGGATGAGGCCTTTGAAAAAAAAAAAGAAAACCAATGAAAATGTGTATAAATCACCATTTCAATTTAAAACAATTATTTATTAGTCAATAAAACATGTGCTATAATCAAGTGTTGGTTCAATTAATGTGAAGATAACGTTTTTTTTTACAATTTCTATTCACTGTGAAACCAACACACAATTGGCAATGATTTTTTGATGGATAAATTTTTTTAAACTAAATAAGAGATCGTGGACAGAGTTCTTTACGCCTTTTTGAATAAAAATTAAAAGAAATTAAGATGATGAGGATTAATAAAGAATCGTTGTTGCTTTACATGTTTATTCGCTTTAGGTAATATTAGTAATGGTGACAGAATGCCGCTACATCAATTATTGCTGCCAACAACCACTTTGTACTATACTTTGAACACATAAAAAATGACAGAAAAAAAAAAGTATAATGAAAATATGATAAACATGAACTCTGGTGAAACGATCGGTTTATTTAATATATTTCTTTTAATTCATTAATTCTTTCATTCTCCTTTAAACTACTTGAACGAGTTTTCATCGCAAAATAGCAACTCTCTTTAATCAGTATATCATTTGATTTATTGATAAACAGAATTAACAAATTAAGAAAAAAAAATTAAGGAAATAACTGTTGATTAATATGCATCAATGTCTTCCTGTAGTCAATGGATTACCTTTGTTGTTTACTGATAAACTTTCTCCTGCTTTATTATTCAATTTTTTTGTCTTTCTTCTTTCTGTGACTCGCAATGAGTCAATGATGAATTTATTGAACCTCAATACTTGGCCAGCTGTTTATTGATTCTTCAGGTAAATTTTAATTATTTTCAATGTCGTTTTTCAGTCTGGGGTGAATAATCTTTTTTTTTGGATTTAATGAAATTGGAAGAATTTCACAATTTTGATTGCATTGAAATGCCAGGGTAATTCCTGAGACAAAAAAATTCAAATAATCAACAGTAATTATGTTTAAATTATCCCGAGTTGTTGAACTTTTCAATGAAATCATCAAAATTATGAAAATCAATTTTATTTTTTCAGAGAAAAAAAATTCAAAGAAAAATAAGGAAATCATTAATATACACTAGTTTCTCTTCGATATTTCCAAATCAAAAGAAAATGGTGAAAAATCCATTCAATTTCTCCATTTTCCTACAATTCTGAGATATCCTCCCTGAAGAAAATAATTTTAGGAATAGTTCATCTTGTTCTAATCACTCTACAACTGAAATGAAATTGATTCAAATATCTTCATGATTTTCCAACGTGGTAGACTTTTTTTCTTTTTATTTATGAATAAAGAAAATCATGAATCAGATAATGTTGAATGAATTTATAATGAAAAAGGAACCCAAACCAGTTTTATTGGTATGAAATGAAAAAAAATGAGTAAAAAATTTACATTATCAACTGTAATGTTGTCTTCAGGCCTTTATCCTATTTTAGACATGGCATATTTTTCTAATATATATCGCAAATATCGTACGACTCTTGCACGGCAAAAACTATCGAATGACTTTGAAAAAATAAATGTTTTGTGAAAGAAGAATGAAAAAACTAAAGTTGTGAATGAAATTTCATTGCGAGGAGTATGAATGCGTGTGAATGAATTTATCGGCAGAATAGAGAAACGAGGAAAATTAGAAAAATAGATATAACAATTGATAATATTAACAAAAACAATGAGGGAAATTAACAAAATTTGTTATAGAAAATTGGTGGATTTATCAGCAGCGTTTATACATAATTGAGAAAATGAGCGAGAAGAAGAGTTACATGAGAAAGTAATGATGCTTGTAATTATAAAAAAAAAAATGATATTAGTACGTTCAAGTGATTAAATGAAAAGCAAAAGTAACATTCAATATTTCAGATATTACCGATGAAATATTCTTTGTGAGGAATGGAAAAATGGGACTGCTTTAGTGTCTAGATTTTTTTTTTTTTCGTAATTAGGTAAACGAATTTTAGAATATTTACATTAAAAAAAAAAACTCTAGAGTCCTTTCACTACTCGTGCATTTTTTGGTCTTTACGATTATGAAGTAAATTGGAGCAAACGAAAGAAACAATCTTTCATAATTATAGTTGACTATATTTATGTATATTTAAAAAAAGAAAAGAAGAAAAATATATAAATTCATTCACCCTTAAAGAAAAAAATGAGAAAACAAGATGAAAAAAAAAAAAGGTCAAACATAAACTGCATTTTGCATTTTATTCGTTTTGTAACAAAATTGCTACAATAACCGATATCTTTGTTACTTTGTAGGCATTTATCCATGTAATAACAAATTATCAACTATTTGTTCTGCCAATTTAATACGAGAATGTCTCTTGATCGTACTTTTTTTTTTTTAATCAATTATCTTTCATCAATCAAAAAGAAAAATTCTCTTTGAAGCCAAGACAGTAGTAGAGTAAGTGCACTTTTTGCTGGCAAGTCGGGGAAGATGATGATTTTGGTTTATTTTTTTTTTAATGAAATAATTATTAGAATTGACATTAACTGACTAATTAACTAGTAAACATTTGCAGTAAACTGGTAAAGAAAGATTAATTGAAGAAATTTGTTAAAGATTCTTTTGCAGATATTTTTGAAATTAGTTTACTTGAAGGAAATATGAAGAAAGACTTTTTTGGTAAATAATTCCATGAATTAAAAGACGAGGTCTCTTGATGAATTCTCGCAATTCTCTTTTCGTGATATTTTCAAAATAATCTAAATTTTACTTTTGAGGGTATCCTACTTTACCACTTCATTACTGATAAACTCGCTATTTTTTTCTCGAAATCTAGAAATATCTGGAAACAAAAAAAAAAAAAAAAGAAATCTTCCAAGTGAATATTTTTTGCATTGGCTGGTTCAACGAAAGAGACACACTCATAGCTGACTAAATGATTATAAACTCATTATTTCAAACTTTTAACATATTATTTGTGTTTTTTTTTTTCATTTTCCATCTTCCTTTGTCTTGTGGTCATGACTAGTACTCATTTTTAATATTTCGACGTGAATTATTACTAGACGGCGCAGCCGTAAGATACTTGTGAAGCGTTCTTGCATTAGAATGAATTTGCAATTGTTGTTCAATTTTTGTTGGACTGTGTAATTGAAGTGGTGGAGTTGATGCTGGTGTTAATATACCAAGATCATTATCGCATTCAATATCATTATCATTTAATATTGAACGATCTGATTTGATATAACCGTGATCTTCAATTGCTGCTATTTTAGCTTTTGGTATTTTAATAACAACTGCCTCTTGTATATTTTCATTATCATTTCCAGTCTTTGATCCTTTTGTTATTGTTGACTTTAATTGTAGTGATGTACAACCATTGTGCTGTATTGATGCGTGATTTTTCAAGCCATATGGCGTTTTATAGCTTTTTCCACATGAACATTTGAAGGCTTTACGAATCCTATTTAAACATTTACTTTTATATAAAATGTTAAAAGTAAATAATTAAACTAAAGGAATAAAAGTTTATCAATTACAATCGACAGACTCTGCGTATTTCTTGTGTGACGGTTGAGTTTAACGATTGAAAGAATGAAGAAGAAAAAAAATTAAAAAATGCAATGAAATATTTCACATTGTTGCTTTCAAAGATCTCTTTGAAATGAGTGGGTTTTTGTAAAAATATTGAGAGAATTTTTTTATTTCAAAATTTGGTACTCTAAAGTAAAAGTGTGAGATGCCTCCAAAGTAATCTATACTCGTTTGAATTGAAAAAAAAAAAAAAATGTGTAAAATTGCCCGCAAGATGCAAAATAAATGATCATTAATAGTGATTATTTTTATAATGATAATCTCAATATTTTTTCCAATGAAATGTGTGTAAAAATTATTTACATACTTGCCATCATTCTTGTGTCCATTCTTGGAGTGATACTTGATTCCATTGATATTTTTGTATCTCTTTTTACATCCAGGTACAGGACAAGCAAACGGCTTGTCAGCATTATTATTCTGAGTGGCCACACTCTGGCTGATTACCCTGGGAATTAAGAAGTGTATAATCGAATAGCCAGCGTTTCATCATTGTTTTTTTTTTTCTTCCTAAAAAGAGATTTTTTTTTTTGTTTTCCTGAAATGCTCCTCAGTACCTGCTGCCATAACGTAGAATGTACTCGGACGAAAACTCCTCTGTCGTCGTCCACGAGTCGTTGCTGTCCTCTGGCTCGCTGATGAGGTCCTCTCCCTCCTCTGCTTCGCTTCCTGAAATGGCAAATATCGATTATTGAAATTCTGTCTTGACTATTCGAAAGTAAAGTGGAGAATAAAGATGCAATATTTTCAATATGACGTTTTTTTTATTGGAAAATTGGACGAGGTCAAGTGATTTTTTTCAAAAAAACGGTTTAATTGATTCTACAGTGCCACTATCACGAAAACAAGTCTTTTCGTTTCACATCTCGAGAGATTTGTAACGACCTTGAATCTAGTTTCACTAGAATTATCAAAAAAAGTACTAAATTACCTGTAGGCGTAACATTTTTATTACGATTCGTTGTAGTAACTGTAGTCTGATTAGAACGTCCCTGATTAATTGGCTTCAGCAACTCTTGTTTAGTTGCATCCGTCAAAAAACGTAGTGCATAACTCAGCGGTATACATGCAGGCTGTTGCTGCTCCGATTGTTCCACAACTAATGGATCGTAATCTACGAATCACAAATCAATTTAAATGTAATCAAAAATTAGCCAATAAAAAAACCTCCAAACGCAGTAAATACACAAATTACCTTTTTATATACACAAATATATAATACGCATTTTCTACGAAACAAATTGAAAAAAAGGAATATTTGATAAATATTAAAAAAATAATAAACTTTTTTTTTTCTCACTTAATTGAATAATTTTCATGTTCAAATGTGATTTTGACAGAATAAACAAATTTTTAAGAAAATGGAAAATTTGAATTTTTCAAAATATCGAATGTGGTACTGGTTTTTAATTTAAATTCAACAATGTAAGATTAAGAGATTTTCATGGATGATACCCAGCATGCGCAAATGAAAAAGCAAAAATCAATCTATCGCATAAAACTATTTTTCAAAGCTTTCATCAAATTTAAAATTCTTCATCATTGAAAAAACAAAAATAAAAAAAATAAATAAAAACAACAACAAAAACAAATAAGAATCACCCAAAAATCTAGCGATTAGTGCCCAGATAACCTCTAAAGAATTTCCCAACACAGGAAATAAAATTGACCATAACCTCAAATTAACGAAAAAAAAAAGAAGAACTTTAATCCAATTAATAGCTCGTCAATAAAAGTCAACGAATTCGTGTTGTATGCCACATATTACCGATATGTGTTTCTTCAATATGTTGTATTAAATGTCCCAAACTCTTGAATGTCAATCCACAACTGTTAAATTTACAGACGTTGAGCATAAATACGGCCATATCAGTTCTCTCACTGAACGTTATCAACGAGAATCAAGCGAGTACCTTAAAAAAAAAAGAAAAGAAATTAATTCAAATTATTTTTTTAAATTTGTCCAGATAAATTGTATAAATTCGTAAAAAAATTACGATAAATTATTTACCAAATTAACGTTATAAATTTGCAATTGAAACAATTGAAAATTATGAATATAATAATGAATTTAGTTACTTCATTGATTTAAAGTTGTGAACGATTAGCAGGTTCGGCTAAATTCGGTTGGTCGATAAAGGGAAAACGGGTGTGCAGTAAGCGGTGATTCGTTGCTTGAACGAAAATCAACGAGTTCCGTTCTTGTCATCCACAACGATAGGCTACCATTGGTACTCTCCGTTCACTCGTTCACTCACGAATCCAACATTCCAAAGGCCGGGTCTCGTCTCACCTCTTCCTCGACACTGCTCTTTGGTAAGTCCTAAGCGCCCTGCTGTCCTGGCAAGTGAGTAAAATAATAAGGAATCAAACAATTAAAAATTTATAGTCAATTGAATCCTTATTATTTAATGAATTTATTTTCATAGTTTGTTTAATGTGACGTCATGTAAATAACGTGAAATCATGAAATTTATTAACCGTCACCGCGTTTAACGGAAACAGTTTAGAGTAACACGGCGAGAAATTCGGCCATTTTATGGTGTATGCCGGACAGATAATTCGCATGTTCTCATTATTTTATTGAAAAATTACGTTAATTTGTACAATGATTATAGGATTAATCAATGTTTGTATGTTTGACGAGAACATTTTCATTCAATTATTTTGATTTTTTCAATGTTAAAAAATTCACGTTATTTTATGTTACGTAATCATTACGGTTGAAGAACCATTGAATCTTCAGTGGCCATTAGATACGTTTTTTTGAAAATTCTTTGACGCAACGTGCCTACAGTGTGAAGCGACACGCGACTCTGTATATTTTTTTAGAATTAATGCAAAATAATTTAACGCTTTTTATCTCTTTATTTTTGCAGATTTTCGAGTCGTCAGACACAAACTATCAACGTCAAAATGTTCGCCTGCACTCGATTGATCGCCCCTGTCGCCAGGTCGGCTGTAAGTAGTTTCACAAAATAGTTCATTCAAATTTTCACTAAAATGCAGAAAAAAGTCGTTACATAATCCAACCTTCCTCACCAATAATTCACACTAATTTTTTTTTTAAATTGTTTTTCCCTCAACCAGATTGTTGCTGGTAGCAAAAACTATCTGCGTCCACTCAGCAGTGCTGTGATTAATCAGAGCCAGAGCCTCCAGGAGAGCCAAAGGCAGACTCCAGTATGCTTGGTGAGTATTTCTTGACATTTGAATGAAATCCGAATTGCATAATGACTCTTCAATTGTTATGTAAGAAGTCATTTTTCTATTTTTCATCTCTCCATCACTGAAAATTATCTCATTTATTATTGAGGATACATTTATTTTTAACTAATTGACACATTTTTTCATTTTTTTTTTGTTAATTTCAGTCGCCAGTTATTCGTAACTTCCAGACCTCAACAATCAGCCGTGACATTGACTCTGCTGCCAAATTCATTGGTGCTGGTGCTGCTACAGTTGGAGTTGCTGGATCTGGTGAGTTCAAAAATTGATTTAATCATCATATATCAAATATCTGAATCATCTAATTATGCAATCATTACATAACCTATTAACTGAATAACCTTAATCCTTCATTCTTTTCCTAATGTAAATCATCCCCAGGCATTGGCATTGGTCTGGTGTTTGGATCACTGATAATGGGTTATGCACGTAATCCATCATTGAAACAGCAAGTTTTCACCTACGCAATCCTTGGATTTGCCCTTTCCGAGGCAATGGGACTGTTTTGCCTCATGATTGCCTTTATCCTTCTGTTTGGCTTTTAATTCAGTTTATCCACGACCGTTCAACCTTATTTTCCTCATTCAAGTATTATTCCTCATTTACATTAAACATATATTACATCGAAATAATTAAAATAAACACTTTAAACGTGTGATTGAAACAAAATTCAATTTTTAGGTGCTGGTATTGGATCCGTATTCGGCTCACTGATCATTGGTTATGCCAGGAATCCATCACTGAAGCAACAGCTATTCTCATATGCCATCCTGGGCTTTGCCCTGTCCGAGGCCATGGGTCTCTTCTGTCTTATGATGGCTTTCTTGCTCCTGTTCGCCTTCTAAAGCCGTTAATTAAAAAAATCCTCCATTAACGAATTACCGATAGTTTTAGTGCGTCACTGCCAAAGGCAGCGGTTAAATTCTTTGCTTGAAATATAGTGAGAAAACGGCCTGCTGTCTGTTGGTCCTGCGGGAGCCCATGAAATCATTAAGGATGCCGTAAATAAATAAACAACAAATAAGAATTTTGTTCGATCATGAGAATAATAAAAAAAAGTTGACAAAGTAAAAATAATGGTAAACTGGTTAATTCGGGGCGTGACCGTGCAGCAATTTCTTGTTAATTTTTATCATTTTTTTTTCTTTTTCATGTTTAAATCGTCGATGACATGAAAACGGGGCTGTAATATTGAATTTAATAAATGAGAGAAGAAAAATTGATGAAAATATTCTATTAATGATTTTAATCATCATTTGTTGAGCCGTCACGTATCCCCCGTTCCAAAATCAATTACAGCTCGTAATTATTTCATGGCCTACCGAATAAAGATTGAAGGAAGAAGAAAAAAAATCATGTAGCGTAACTCACAATTGTTATTGAAGTAAAGAAAAAGAAATTGAAACAGAAAAAAAGGCATTGAATTTCCATATAATGTTGAAATATTACATTTGAATAATTAATGAAAATAACAATGAACAAGAAAAATATGGAGAAATTGAATAACAGTCTCACATTACTAGTCCAGTTTACGTACTCGCGCTCCCCGAAGATGACTAATTTTTATTAAAAAAAAAAAGATCTCAATCCTTATGAATTCGTATCTCTCCCTCATATACGTGATTACGGTTTATCAAATTGTTTATTTTTGCAATTGGAAATTTTTATTGTTGAGCCGAAACGATTCATTATTGTTAACATGCCGTCGCGTACGCACCATTATTATTTAAACGGTAAATCTTTGGCGAGGAATCTGTACAGTGATTATCGAATAAACATTCATGTCGTGAGATTAAAAAAATGAAGATTATCATAATTAATTAACTTGATGAAACACTCCCTACTAATAAAAATGTGCACTCATTCAGATGGATTGCACTAATCAAAAGCTTTATTGAAAGAAGAAGAAGGATTTTGGAAAAGTAGGGAAAATAAATCGAATTGATTTGATACATTTGCTTTATATGAAATATCTTAATATCTCATTATTGCCATGTAATCTCTTCATCTTCTGTAGATTCCTAAACTGTTTCAGTAGTAAATTAGTGAGAGAGAAATCTCAAGGTTTTTTTTTGTAATTTATTAAATTCACTATGAAAAGGGTTCTTGACGATTTTCTCTAAGGTAAGAGCACTAGCATCTGCTCAGGCACTAGTACCTGCTCACTTACGGTATTTTTCGTATTTATATAATTATATTGTGGAGAAAAGCAAATTGAAAAATTTTAACAATATTAGTGAATTATCCATGAATTTGAATTCATTACACTACCAGATGCTATACTTTTCCATAAAAGAGAATTAAATAATTTTCAAACGGCCTTCGTTCATTCCGGCAGTTTTCACCAGTTATCGCATCGAGCTACGTCGATCAACGAGGGTGACACTCCGCGCGAATTTCATATTTGACCGTTAATTAGTGGCACCAATGTGTGCTCATGTTGTTTTTACTATTTTTTAATAGTTAATTCTCCAGGTATTGGGGTAACGTACTGATCTACTACTAGTTACATTCACTTTTTCATGAGCAGGTACTGGGGTAAGCGCAATATTATTTTCAAACTTCAATATTATCAATCAATTTCATTAAATAACTGAAAATTTTAATTATTCTATATTTAGAAATATATGATAATAATTTTGAAAACGATATGCCCATTTTCAATCAATAGAAATACTTTTCCCGGTGAATTTTCGGGAACCGAATCGAATAGTGAGCAGCTACTAGTGCCCTTACCTTAAACTTATTACCCAGTTAAGGCTTTCATATCATTCAGCCAAAATCTATATAGAATTGAAAAAACAAAATCAACATTTCAGTTGTTGACAATTTAATATTTTTATTCTGACAATTATTTTTACAAATCAGTTCATCAATTTCACTGTTCCTCTTTCATTCCTCAATTAATTCATAAACAATAATTCAATCATTTTCTACAATTTTCTCCATTTTATTAATTAAAAAAAAAATAACATTGACTCATGATGTTAAATTCGCGCCGTGACCGAGAGGTTCTCCAATACTATTGGACGGTAAAATATTGAGCTGCTGCAGTAATCCCTCTCTTTCTCTCAAGCAAGACCATGCTTTTTCCTGTTCTTTCCTAGTTAATGGTAATTTTCTCTGTTTCGAAGTTATTAATTTTTTGTAATGCTCAACAACTTCATTATCAGCAACACTAATTTTACGTTTAAGCGCCTGTCTTTTACTCTCCTCCTGTGCTAAATTCATTAATCTCTTCAATTGTGCTACATTATGACTAGATAATGCCATGAGATCCTGTTGGCATCTTTTAATTTCAGCAAGTATTTCATCGTCCTCCTGATTCTTACGATTTATATCAGGCTCAAGTATGCCTTGTTCAACCAATTCTTTGTGCATTCTGAGCTCCAAATTCATGGAATTTTGAATAGATAAGTCACGCAGTACAGGTGGATCACCATCTCTGAATAATTTGTTTTCAGTATTGTTGTTGGCGACATAAACATTTTCTTCCAAAAGTGCAGAGACAAGCCGTTGTGTGAGGGGTCCAGCCATGCCATTGACTTTCTTATCAGCTTTTGCTAATAGTCCAGTTACATCAGTCCGACCCTTTTTCTTGTCTCTATTCGGATTTGCAGCTTCCTCTTCCTGGAGTAAATCATTGTGGGCCCACAAATAGCTGTAATGCCTTCCAATCGGTGGAATTTTCTTGAAATCACTGATATCCGAGTGTGTTGAAATTAATTCCTCCAGTAATTTAATATCATCTGGCATTATATCAGTGCAGTATGGATCAACTGATGCCCAGAATTTGTTGGTTGTATCATTCTTAGGTAATAATAATTTTGGTACATCAGTTTTCGAGCCCTCAATTCTAACAATTTCATGTGGATTTGGTACAATTTGATTTGACGATCCAGTTGACTTTGCTTTAAGTAATTTTGCTGGTAATGGTGACTGTGTCTTAACGTTAATATCTTTGTTACGTGATTTTTCATCCCTCATTTTTTTGTCAAATGATGACAAACCTTTGCCACTTTTTGCTCTTTTATCTCGGCGTTCCTCGGCTGATGATAGACATGCTATTTCATCTTGAAGCATGCGATTTCTTACGACAACTGATGACAACAATGTCTCTAATTCTAATTGTAAAATATCTAAATCCTCCATACCAACACCTTCTTCCTGTGGCCGCTGTAGTATACTCGTATAACGTGGTAATAATTTACTATTATCACCTACTTTTATTACTGGCAATGTAAATGTTATTTCTGGTGAATCTGCACTTGTATCAGAATTTTGTACTTGTGTTTGTGCTGATTTACCACCTTCACGTGCTTTAACTGGTGTCTTTTTGTTGTTCAATTTACCCTTTCCCGACATTTTTCAATATTTTATTGAATTAATTCACTTCTAGTATATTAGTTATTGTTTATTGGAACACGTAAATGCTTTTTGGAGTTTAGCACAATGGGGTTAAGCCAATGCCTAGTGTTTACTCTCAATGCGACTCATTCAATTCCTGGGATTTGAAATTCTTCGTACGTGAATTCGGCAGGTTGTTATCATTTCTTTCTATTTACTCATTGAACTTTAATTATTTCCATAATAGTGTGGGCTATTTTCTCGATTGCAAACCAATCGAATGAATGCACTGCAGTTTCAATATGGCGGAGCTGAGAGATTGTCGAGCTGGAGAGAGAGAGACAGATGCTAGAGAATCTCGCTTCCCGCGCTTTTGTGGACATTTAAAGAAACTCCATCAGCGCTTATCTCGGTTGGTAATCTGGCTTCAATTCCATTGCAGCACTTTTTAAAGTCATGACAGGGTTGCCTTCGCTGAGATTTTTCAAACAAATAATCATGACTCCAGAAAAAATGATTTTTATAACAAGTTTTATAAAAATTTCATGAAAATTTCAGAAAAATTCTGAAAAATCTCAAATATAGTAGAATAAAACTGATTTTTTTTTTACAAATATTATGTTTTTTTAAGTCGCTTTTGAAAAGAAAAAATCATTTACTTATGCTGCTGTCCATTACAAATAGTATTGTTAAGTCAAACTTGATCCGTACACCACACCTGTTGAAATGTTTTTTTTTTGGTGATGATGAATTTCCTCGAAGTTCAAATGGTTAATCTAAATTATGCATAAATCTCAACCATTATTTATTATACAAATTAATTGAGCCCATTGTTGATTAAAAAAATTTCTGTCATCACTTCTGTCATCACTTATACTAATATATATTATAGATATACTATACTATATAGTATATATCTATATACTACACTATATATATATAGTATATATATAAGATAATATAATATAATATATCATAAATATTATATTATAATATATTATATATGATAGTATATAATGAATTTTTGTCTCTAAAAAGTCTATGTTAGGACCTCAGAAATGAAGGGGCTTAAATCCAGAGACTTGCTCCTTTTTGACTGTAAAATGCAACGATTTTTTTTTGCCTTTTATTGCAAAAAAAATGGTAAAAAACCCTCAAATTATCATTATTATTATCATTTCATCATATTATTAAGGACTTCAGTAATAAAGTGGCATGAATGCGAAGGACTTGCGCCTTTTTGCCTCTAAAATCCATTAATTTTAGAAAAAACGTATTTCTTCTTCAAACGGGCAAATTGCTGCTTTTTGTACGTGAAAACGCGCTTTACATTCATTTTTCTTCATTTCAATGACGGTCAATTCAGAAATATGTGTAAAAATATATATAAATTTTCAAGAGCACCATGCAAAAAAGGTGCGCGCTGTGCTAGTTTCATACAAAAAAACATTTTGATTCACCTACATAAATCGTTTCTAATCGAATTTACTCTCATTATTTCCATTCTTATGTTGCTCAGTATTATGACTGTAAGTTTGCATATAAACTCCAATTGTACCATTAGAACTCTGAGGAAACTCTTCTGACGTATCATTCTTCATACTATTATCCCTCTCGGCCATTATTTCCTGTATGACTAAAAATGGTGACTCAAAAATGAGAGTTAAAACAAGTCCCGCAAAATTACAAACTACAAATTCACCAATAAGAGCATAAATGACCTCTTTATCACTGAAATGTGATGAAATTCTACTTGAATATACATTCATCTCTTGAATAACCATATGTATCAAATAACTTCCATAAGATATTCTTCCAAAGGGAATAAAAATTGAAAGTGATAAAAATCTGCCTATTACACCACCATAGCCAACAGTAGTTGCATAAATCATCCAACAAATACCAAAACCCCATAAATGTCTTGCAAAACCTGCATAAAGGATCTCCCATGGTGCATTAAACTCATAATTCTCACTCTGAAAAATTCTGTACGTAAAAAATACAAGGGAAAATGATGATACAGCTACAATCCATCCAAATGTCATTATCATAGAATTTGGAGGATTTTTGTTTCTACTGAGTTTATAACCAACTATAGCTCCTAACAACCAAGGTCCTGATCTGGTGTAGGTAGTAATGTAATTATCTTTCATCATGTCTAACACTCTCGCAATGCTATTGAAGGAGAAAAATAGAATGGACCATTGAAATTTCAATGTCAATACTGAATTTTTAATAATCAGTTGATTCTTTCAAATACTTACCCTGTGCTTTTCGAAATTGACATTATAGAAACGTTATTTACTCCTGCTATTACAGCTGGTGTGATGATCGTAGCAATTATCAAAGCAGCTAATATAATTGAACCAATCTTTGGTTTCTTGGCAAGAGGATAGAGAAACACGGGTGCTATCCAAAAAAGCTGCATGTCTGCTTCCAAGTACCAGAAGTAACTCATACATCCCTAGATGATTTATACTCAATTTTTCTTATCGATCAATTTATTGCAAATACAGTGCACGTCTCGGATAAGGCGTGTAAGAGTCTTGTAGGGGAAGGCAATTCCTGGAATCATCGTTCCCCCACTCCTGTTGCCAAATCAACGCGCAGTGGACATAAAAACTGGACATAGAAATCATTGCTCAAGTGAAGGCTATGAATGAGCTTTCGGACAGGTGCAATGAAAGTAATTTGATCTCTGCAAGCCTTGATAAATCGTATTTCGAGCCTGATCTTCATGGTATCCCTGATGAAACTTGTAACAATGGTATTATCCTTGATGAAATAAACAATAATGGTAGAACAAAAGATCCATCAATGTCAGTCAATTTTTTAACAGATTCTTTGAATATTTTGTATGATATGTGAGAAAAAAAAATATTAAACTATTATTTTCTTATTTTTGTTAAAAATTAAAAATGAAACCAAAGTTGAAAGAAAGTTTAATAACAGATAAATTATCCAAAAATAATTTTATTTTTCCTTTTTCTCGCTAACGCCTTATTCAAAACATCGGGACCTGAAGAACAGTGCTGGAGGAGAAGTCCGATGGTGGGGGAATTAACTCATTGCGAATATAAACATTGTGCCTTATTCGAAGACGCCTTATTCGGGACGTACACTGTATTGATTTAAGATAACACTGAGTGAATTACCTGAGAATTAGTGTTAACATAATTCTGAATCCACAGTATCATTAGCCACCAATTTTGTTTGCATGTTTCTTTCTGCATATTCATCTTCTCATTCCACATTGGCCCTGAGCCCATACGTGGTAATATGTATATTGCTAATAGTACAAGAGCTGCGATTGAAGGTGTTAATCTGTAAAAATTATTCATAATTATTATTTTTTTCTTTACTTATTTGAGTATACTCTTTCTCATTATTTTATTCACCTAAACCAACGACGAACGCAGTGGACAATGGGATTGAATCTACGTATATTTGGAATTTCTTTCATAAAGACATAAGCACCAATGACACCGTTTAGAACTAAGAAAGTGTCTGTTACAAAAGGTCCCATGAAAATATATATGGAATTCCAAGAAAAAGACCACTAAGAAATATTACAAAAGAAGATAAGATTTTTTTTAATTAATTAAGAAGTTTGGGGAGTTATGTCCAAAATATGGACTCATTTTGAGCATCATGCAGGACGTTCCTGATGTCATCATTATTATGTAGTATTTTTTTTAAATATTTTCATGTATTCTGTTTCAGACTAATTAGCAGTGAAAATTGCATTTTATACATGGGTTCTTATGCATAAAATTTGTCGTAGCCGGAAACTTTTGTTACCACCTGAATTTATAGCACAGATCGATGCTAAACCAGGTTTGATGCATAAGAGCTCATGTATAAAATGCAATTTTTATTATTAATTAGTTTGAAACAAAATACATGAAAATTTTGAAAACAAAATACTATATAATAATGATGACATTAGGAACGTCCTGTATGATTTTCAAAATGATTCCATATTTTGGAGATAACTCCCCAAACTCGTTATTAAGGAGGAACATGAGCTTTCGACCTAAAACAAAAAACGCTTACGTTTTTATGAAACTTCGAGGACAAGTTCATTGAGTAATCCAGAATATACCATAATTTTTTTGGATTTTTCCACCACCGAATAATAAACGAACATAATTATCAAAGTTGCCGTGGTGGTAAAGGGGGAATTTTGCTAAATTACCTCGCTGTCCATACCGTCCTATACATAAGTTCCAACTTTGATGATTATTTTCGTTTATTACCGTCAATGACCCAATTAATGCCACCAAGAGACCTATTCTGCCACATATTTTTCATAGAAAAATTATATCTTATCATAAATTCAAATTTGATTTTTCTTCGAAAGAATTTAGGGTCTGGACTGTCATTTACATTAATTATTTTCCTGAATTAATGATAAAAATTATTTAATTTATATTTTTGAAAATATTTTGCCCATGGCCCGATTCATGCCATCATGGCCCGATTTCTGCCATAGAGGGTTCCAATAATTGCCATCAATTAATTTCCATCACTGGTCGTTATTTGTAAATTATTCGTCAATTCGTATAAAAGTCCAATGATTTTGCTAAAAATCAATACGATTTTCGATTTATTAAATACTTAAATTTTCTCAATATCACACATTGAACTGATGAGGTACTCTAACTCCACATGAAGAGCTTTAGGGCTTTATTGTGCTGAGCACGCTGGTCGCATTCAATGGATTAATTTTAGAAATATAGGGGAGAGTGGGGCAAAATGGACCCAAAAGATGAGATGCCTCGAGATTTTTTAAAAAGCAGCGATTGCTTCAAAAAATCTGAAAAAATTTACAAACAATATACATATGTTGGAAGATTTTCTCAAATTTTTTCAGATTTTTTCGTCGAGTCCTTCATTACAAAAAAAATTCCTTAATCATGTTACAATGAGGGTCCATTTTGCCCCACTCTCCCCTATCTATCTAGTAGAGAAATATCGGATATTTTGATTGTCCGGTGTCCTCAGAATTTTTTTCTAGCCACTGTTATCAATTCCTTAGAGTTGAAAATTCGAATAAGTTCAATAATCACGAAAATGTATGAAGAGTCGCATTAATTGGGCCGATGGCATTAATTGGGCCATTGACGGTATTCAGTGGTGGAAAAATCCGAAAAAATTATGGTATATTCTGGATTACTTAATGAACTTGTCCTCGAAGTTTCATAAAAACCTAAGCGTTTTTTGTTTCAGGTGAAAAGCTGATGTTCCTCCTTAATTAATGAAGATGATCCTTCGAATACCTGATATGCGTCTAGCAAATTACACGATGCTCCTCTCCATAGTACCAGATACTGATGGCAAAGCATCACCCAGGCCAGCCTGAAAACCCTTATGCCATGAACAGATGGTACCTGATTATGTGATGTGGTGGTGTCAAATATTCGCAACAGATTTCTGTACAATGAGAATCTGGAGAATTCATTCAAGATATTTTTAGGTCCCACAGCTGAGGTGATTTTTATGAAAATATCAAAAATAGTACATCCAAAGAGGAAGCAAAGAATAACCGAGAATATCACTCTGAAATTTACATATGAAAACCTGAATTCATCTATTCTGTCTTTTTCTAATTTAATTTTGAATTTACATTGTAATTATTTCTCCAATCTCAAATGGTGCAGGATGTATAGATGAACACTGGACATTCTCAATTCCAATTGTAAATCCTGAATATTCCATCATGTCAGTTACATTCTGCAACAATTTGGTGATGTATTGAGGACTGCAAACTGCAGGTACACAAATAGATAAAGTTGAAGAGATTGTAATCAATGATTTCAATTCTTTTATAGATATCGAATACATGCAATGATGTCCCCGAATCAATTGATTTCCTTTATCAACTTTTATTGATATACACTCGTCATAAACACCGAGGTCCTTCGTATTTCCATTCAAAAGTCCAGAAGGGATTTTCGAGGAAGAATCCATCACTGAAACAGTCATACTTTCATTGGATTTTTACATGTAAAATTAAACGTAGGAGAGAGTGGGGCAAAATGGACACTGTAATGAAACGGTTAGAGATGGATTTTTTTCGATGATTCTATTGAAAAGCTGAGACAATTTTAGCCAGAAGATCAGTGTCAGATATATTTTTTTAGATTTTTTTGAAAATTCTATTTTTTTCGGCATTTTTCAGAGGGATGAGCCTTTGCTTTATTGAAAATTTTCAGTTTTTTGCAAATATCTCTGGTTCTATTGGTCGTAGCAATTCGTGGTTGGTCTCAAATGAAAGGTGAGCTCATTTCCCACCGATTTATGGGGGTTTTAATTCAGAAATATCAATATTTGGAATAGTTATAGGCCAAAAACTGTTCCACAAATCTGTTACACAAAAATGCTCATAAATACCTTGGAAATTGATATTTTTGAATTGAAAACCCCATGGATCGATGGCAAATGATCTCACCTTTCACCTTCCATCGGAATTTTTACGCTACGACGAATAGAACCGAAGATATTCTCGAAAAACTCAAAATTTTCAAAAAAAGGAAGGCTTTTATCCCTCTAAAATGCTCAGAAAATTCAAAATCGTCAAAAGTTCAAAAAACTTAATTCCGGTACTTGTTTCCCGCTTAAAATTTCCTCACCTTTCCAATAAAATCATCGAAAACAATCTACCCTCAATATTTCTATTAATTTCGAGAGTTTTCCATAATATTTGCCTAAAAATTTAGATGTGTCCATTTTGCCCCACCTTCCCCTAGTATTTAATCACGGAGATGAAATGATTTTACCTACTTTTCAGGGCCCATAATTCAAATTGTTTCAATCCATCGTTGTACAATAAAAATTGTGCATTACACTTCACATTCTCGTCTATTTCACTTTTAATAGAATCATTCAAATTTTTCGATGCAATTACTTCAATAATATTTTTCGGTTGAAGTTCATGAATCACATCGATCATTCGCAATGAAATATTACTTATTTTATGGGTTGATTGGGAGTCATCAATTACACTAATTGTATCATTGACGATATAATCATTTTGTAATTTACACATAGTGAATGGAAGAAATATTTGAAGCACCAACAGAAAATTTAACAACTGAGCAACTATTAGAGACCACATTTTGCACGGGAATGATACTCTCCACAAATTGTTTTACTATATATACAAATCCTATCGTAAAGTCAAATAGATTTGCGCTTATCAACCAAGTAAAGAATAGCGTATCTTATTCTCAACGATTCAATTCAAACAAATGTAATTATTGTTGCAAACACTTTAGTGTTTCATAGACACGTGATTAATAATTTTGAACTCTGACGCATTGAAATTATACTTGTACGTATTATCAATTGATACTAAATATGAATTTTCAATTACTCCGAGTGGTGAGTGATTCTCCTCCTTTTTCCTCCAGATGTTCTTCTTCTGCTGTATTTCTCCGACCATTAGATCATCTGGCCAAACTCCAGATATTGAACTATATAGGGCAGAGTGGGGCAAAATGGACCCAAAAGATAAAATGACTCGAGATTTTTTTAAAAAGCAGCGGTTGCTTCAAAAAATCTGAAAAAATTTACAAACAATATACATATGTTGGAAGATTTTCTCAAATTTTTTCAGATTTTTTCGTCGAGTCCTTCATTACAAAAAAATTCCTTAATCATGTTACAATGAGGGTCCATTTTGCCCCACTCTCCCCTATATCAGTGTTCACACATATATGTTAGTAAACAGCACGGGTTTTACTAATGTTAGGAAATATCAGTTTTATTTCACTTTTATTTAACGCTCGCTGTCAGATTCTAGTTACCTGTGACTAAAACATGTACATAGTATTGACCTGCGTGTTATCTTGTTAAAAGTACCTTTCATCCGGTATCTAGATTGTTAGAGGTCGACTTCAATGAGATTTTGAACTACTAGTTAACTAGAAAAAAAATATAATTTGAGAAATTATCAGTAAAAATTTCAAAAAAATTTCAGAAAAATTCCGAAAAATTCCGAAAAATCTCAAATATATTAGAATAAAACTTTTTTTTTTTTTTTTGAACCTGGCATTTGCCATCAAGTTCAAAAATTACGTAGTCTCATGTAATCCGCTTCGTTTTCATAATTATCCGAATCAAAAAATTTGAATATTCATCGATAAAGCGAGCCAGACTACTGACATTTGATCATGAATCAATTTTTTCAAGTTCACAAATCACTCGATTCACTGAGTCAAACTATTAAAAATCATTTTATTAAGAAAATGAAATATAATCCATCTTTGAACCTCGCCAAGTATTATCGCAATTTTTTCCAACGACGCTTGCTTCAATCATTCCTACTCTTCTTCTCAATATTTTTTTTTCATTGAGAGTTGTTCTCAATATGAGACTGAGAGCTATTATGATTGTAACCATTATTATCAACACCGGTTACTGCCTCAGAATCTGGAATGACCTCTCGTGTCGTTGCTTCTTGATATTCGTTTGCCTGCAAATTATCACTCTCTGGAGAACTAAAAATTTTGACTCCAAGATAAGCATTAAAATAAATCCAGCGATACTGCAAATAATCGAATTCACCGAAGAACGTGCAGATGATTTCTAGATCACTGAAAAAAGGCGTAATTCTAGTAGTACTTGCTCTTCTTTATTGGACAAGCGTCTTGCGGGCGATATGCGCCCGCCCTTGAGAGTTGCTAAAATTGTCACTTTTTCTTAGTTGCGATTACTGGGCACTACAACATACGATCGATCTCATACGGTTATACCTTCTGTTTCTGAATTTATAATTCGAAATTTGACTTCCTTTTTTTTTATTCTATACTGTGAAGTAAGCAGATGAAAATGTCATTTCCATTCAATATTCTGACTGATAGTGTGTACTGAAATGGCTGATAATTCTGAAATCCCTCTCGATTCAATATCTCCAGCTTCATCTAATATGGTTGATATTGAGAATGGCCAACAAAATGAGAGCGATCAAGAAGATCAAATTAAATTTACTTCTTCTGAAGTACTCCAATCTTTCTCACCAAATAAAACAAAATTGGTGCAAGTTTTTCTCATTATTTCTTGAACTAATTTAGAAAAAAACCAGTTTCATTAAAATATTTGAGATTTTCTCAGAATTTTTGAAATTTTTATAAAATTTGGTATATGCAATTCCTCTAGACGTAATGCAACAGAAAAAACTCTCAACATTTTCTATTCACACGTCCGACCTGATACAACATAACATAAAACATAATATTTTTCTCAACTTGCATTTTTCACAATTTAGCATTTTCCAAAGAAACTCATACTTAAGATCTCAATCAAAGGCTAACATAGTTTTTTAATGACCCCCCAAGTTTAAAACAACATTCAGTTTCCATAATTTATTACGTTTTCTAAAGAAAAGGAAATGTCTCCGGACAAACTTCAAATCTAATTTTTTTTTCATTTAACAATCCGATGGACATAAGAAACATTTCTATATTCTATTTTTGATGAAATACAACTAAAAGGCATGTTAAATTGAGAATCAGAAACAAAAAGTTAACAGCGATTATATAAGTGTAATAATAATAATAATAATGTAATTACTTTTTCAGATTCATAAATCGACGAGTGCCATTATTGACAGCCCCATTTTCACCTGTTGGAAATATTGGGTTCTAACAATGGAAATGAATTTTATTGCAATTTCCAGCACTCTCACAATGAGAAACTACTCTTTCATTTTTCTCATAAACTAGTATTTAACAAGATACGAGCATTCAAATTCACGTGGATCAAATTTGGAGTGGCATATGTGAAAGCATGCCAACAATGCAGTCGATATAGTTTGGAAAAATTTCAATTTTCAACATTCTCATTTCATTGAAAATCGATAACTGTCCAGACTATCACAGGTGTTAGTCCAAATTTGGCACACCTGAATACTTTTGAGGATAGAAGTAGAAGACACTATTTCCCATGATATATAGCAAATCCAATGAGTATTTTCAGCAAGCCCGAACAATTTTTCATTCTAAACATGCATAGAAAATTCATAGATTATGCCGATAATTTATAAATAAAATTTTTATTCCATTCTCAAGAATTATATACAGATTCAAACATTTTCCCAGTTATACTCTAATTAAATTTCAATAATTATTCAATGCTTACTGCTCCTGTGTCCAATGTAATGCACGTCATTCTGATGATCAAGTGCACGATTATAAGCTTGAAAAAACCTCTTTCCATGCTCGAATGTTGCAATCATGATGGCACAGGCTGGTGCTACTTTAACTAACCGTGGAATTAAACCTGTGTAGAGACCACGTACACCATTTTGTTCATAAATACGTTTTATTATACTCCATGTTTTGCTGCAGCGCTTTGGATTGCCTGTGGTAAATCGAGAATTAGTTAATTGAAAAATTAATAGTGACAGTGATGATAAATTTTTGATAAATCAGGTATTTTTTCAATTTTTCCATAAATAATTACGTGAATAAATTTCTCGTTCACCCATCTCAATTTGTCGGTGCGTTTTAACTACATCGAATGGAATTGTTATGAATGCTGCAACCTGAATAATACAAAACAATGAGAAATTACAATGAGCAATTGAAAGTTTTATTAATACTCAATAATTTGAATTTACTTACAGAACCAGCTGTAGCACCAGCAGCTAAATTAAAAGTGAATGTGTTTTGTGAACTTGGAAAATAATTCTTAATTGTTTCATAGTTGAACCAATAAATAGCACTGAAAGGTACGTCACGAAGCAGAGTAGAACTTAGTCCCATCCAGAGTCCAGATACACCACTGTTTTCAACCACAGTCTTTAATGCCTGTCCTATTTCTGAAAAATGAGGAAAATATTCATATTAAATTGATGCAATGTAGAATTATCATGCGAAGAAAATACTCGAGTAATGAAATAAAATTCTGGATTAAAAATTTTAATAATAAATTCCAAATGTTGAGAAAAAAAGGGAGAATTTTTAGTAGGGGAGAGTGGGGCAAAATGGACACTGTAATGAAACGGTTAGAGATGGTTTTTTTTTTATGATTCTATTGAAAAGCTGAGGAGATTTCAGCCGGAAAACGAGTGTCATGTATTTTTTTCGTTTTTTTTGAAAATTCGATTTTTTTCGGCATTTTTGAGGGGAAAGCCTTTGGTTTTTTGAAAAATTTCATTTTTTTGCAGATATCTCTGGTTCTATTGGTCGTATCAATTCGGGGTTGGTCTCAAATGAAAGGTGAGCTCATTTCCCATCGATTTATGGGGTTTTGAATTCATTAATATCAATATTTGGAATAGTTATCGGCCAAAAACTGTTTCACAAAACTGTTACACGAAAATGCTCATAAATACCTTGGAAATGGATATTTTCAATTGAAAACCATATGAATCGATGGCAAATAATCTCACTTTTCACCTCCATTTGGAATTTTTACGCTGCGATCAATAGAACCGAAGATATTCTCAAAAAACGGAAAATTTTCAAAAAAAGGAAAAATTCAAAATTGCCAAAAATTCAAAAAAATCAATTCCGGCACTCGTTTTCCGCTTAAAGTTTTCTCAGCTTCCCAATGAAATCATCGAGAACAATCTACCGCCAATATTTCTATTAATTTCAAAAGTTTTCCATAATATTTGCCTGAAAATTTGGATGTGTCCATTTTACCCCTGATGTCCATTTTGCCCCACCTTCCCCTATGTTTTTTTTTTCTTAATAATTCAATTTGATTAAAGAGGAAAAATGAAGGATATAATTACCGGAATAACTGAGCTTTTGTGATTGCATCTTTGTTCTGATGAGTTCCAGTGGACTGACCAAAGTCGCCGCCCAAATACGTGCTGTTGCACCGGCAATCATTGGTATCCAAGGTGGTTGCTCCTTTGGACCTTCCTTCTTCTTCAATTTATCATTATAAGTATCCTAAAAAAGAAGAATTTTCATGAGCCCCATCCCTTTCGAATTATTTTCAATATTAATTTGCAGGTCTTTGGACTTATTACCTTGAAATATAGTCTCAATTGTTCATAAGAAACAAAATAAACAATAGTGGCAGGTACAGCGAGTACAAGAGTAGGACTTAGTCCACTCCAAAGTGAAAAAACTCCTTCTCTTTTTCCAATTTTCACGAGGGCATCCTGCAAATAATCGGTGAGATGAAATTAGTTGCATTCATCAAGAAGCAGAATCAAATAATTATATGGCCAGGCACCGTCTCGTGTTCTCCCCTCTCTGGAATACTTTAGTGCACAGTTAATTCTATTTCTACCGCGGAAACCTTAAACTTCTTTTTAGTGACCTAAAAATCATTCTCTAGATTGATGAGCAAGATAGAGAATCGAGATAAATCTATTCAGAATTCGTCAACATTTTTTCGCAAATATATAAAAGTCTAATTTTGTTTCGCGTCAAGTTTTTGAGAATCAAAGGGATCAAGTTTTCAACTTTAGGTCAAAATTGTAAACTTTTCAATCGATTAGAGTGGTCATTTTGTATTAATCCCTCCATATAGATTATTTTTAGATTCATTCTACACAGAGAAAATTTTTTTCTTAATTTAAGAATGTGCAGTCACTTAATTTAAGAATGGCAGGTCACTTAAATTAAGTAACTTTTCTCACTTAAATCAAGTTACCTTTTTTTCTTGATTTAAGAAAGTAAAACTCGCTTAAATCAAGTGCGTTTTCTCACTTAAATCAAGTGACTTTTTCTTTCTTAATTTAAGAAAGTAAAAGTCACTTAAATTGAGTGACTTTTCTCACTTAAATTAAGTGACTTTTTTTCTTGATTTAAGAAAGTAAAACTCGCTTAAATCAAGTGCGTTTTCTCACTTAAATCGAGTGACTTTTTCTTTCTTAATTTAAGAAAGTAAAAGTCACTTAAATTGAGTGACTTTTCTCACTTAAATCAAGTGACTTTTTTTCTTGATTTAAGAAAGTAAAACTTGCTTAAATCAAGTGCGTTTTCTCACTTAAATCAAGTGACTTTTTCTTTCTTAATTTAAGAAAGTAAAAGTCACTTAAATTAAGTGACTTTTCTCACTTAAGTCAAGTGACTTTTCTCACTTAAATCAAGTAACTTTTTCTTTCTTAATTTAAGAAAGTAAAACTCACTTAAATTAAGTGACTTTTCTCACTTAAATCAAGTAACTTTTTCTTTCTTAATTTAAGAAAGTAAAAGTCACTTGAATTAAGTGACTTTTCTCACTTAAGTCAAGTGACTTTTCTCACTTAAATCAAGTAACTTTCTTTCTTAATTTAAGGAAGTAAAACTCACTTAAATCAAGTGAGTGTTCTCACTTAAATCAAGTGACTTTTCTTTCTTAATTTGAGTGACCTGCACATTCTTAAATTAAGTGACTGCACATTCTTAAATTAAGAAAGCATATTTCTCTGTGTATTGCTCCACGAAAGGAATATCGACCACCCACTTACAGACACTGAGAAAAGAAATTCTTGTAGCAAGAAAATTGCCTTTCAACTAAATGCTCCTTTACAATTTTCATATCTATGGGCGATTCCACCAATTCTCGAATAGAATTTCGGCTCCAAATTTTGGGGGGCAACTTTTCGGTCCTCATCGATTAAAACCATTAAAATGAAGAAAATCCTAAATTCTAAACCATTTTGCCCCACTATGGGAGCAGAAATCAATGAATTTTGATTTTTGCATCGAAATTTTCTCTTAAGAATGACGTGAGTAGCTAAATGAAAAAAAAAATACAAAATATAGATTTTCATCGCAAATTTTCTGAATTTTCTGAAAAAAATATCCTTTTTCGTCTTTGTTCTTGTTTTCGAGGTGAAAATGCTCTTTGAAAACTTCAAATGCTTGTTTCCAGTCGTTCCCCCAATTTTTTTTCTATTTTTTTATTTTTTTTTTTAATATTTAAATATTTAAATATTTATTTACATTTTTTAAATATTTTTTAAAAAAATATTAAAAAAAAAAAATCAAAAAATTGAAAAAAACATTGGGGAACAATTCGAAAGAAGCATTTGAAGTTTTCAAAGAGCATTTTCACCTCGAAAACAAGGACAAAGACGAAAAACGATATTTTTTTCAGAAAATTCAGAAAATTTGCGATGAAAATCTATATTTTGTATTTTTCTTTTCATTTAGCTACTCACGTCATCCTTAAGAGAGAATTCATTGATTTCTGCTTCGATAGTGGGACAAAATAATTTAGAATTTTGGATTTTCATTTTCATGGTTTTAATCGATGAGGACTGAAAAGTCGCCCCCCAAAATTTGGAGCCGAAACTCTATTCGAGAATTCGTGGAATCGCCCATATATATTGAAATCTTCTGGAGTAAAGTAAATTTTCTTAATTAACGTAAATTTTTTTACAACGAAAAGGCTTTTAATCACGTGATTATTGAAATGACTGGCGAAAATCTATTCAATCAATCAGGAGACAAATGAAGCTTAATGAATGAAACAAATTATTCATTTTCCCCTCTGTCTCGTGAAAATGAGAATTTCGTAATTACCAAAGTTCCATTGAATTTTCTATGATCCCTCATCCAATCCGGCAATTTTCCATTGCATGAACACAAATGATCCATCAAGCCATTGCAATATAAAAAACATTTATTTGACAGCATTGCCTTTTGCTGTGCCTGCAATCTCGTTTTGACAACATCAAGAGGTGTAACTGTTAATTAAAAAAATTCTGATTAATTATTGGAAAAAAAATTCGAGAAACATGAATTGCATCAGAAAAATTTGCATTAATAATTTTAATTGAAAAATGACTCGAATAAATACATTACCCATTAATGATGTTATTAATGCACCAGTGCACGAGGCAATCATTTGTTGAACAGGCCTAATTCTGTATCTTGGATCATCGAGATCAATTTCACTCAAGTTTTTGTTTGAACTCGACATTTTTTAGGTTAAATGATGAAATTTTACGAGCGGCTTTTCACAATTAAACCCTTTTTAAAATTTTATTTCACTCGTTTTCAATGAAAAATTGATAGTCATTAATAATGAGTGATTTTCTATGCACTTTATTGATTGTCATGTTAAATAAGCAAAGTTTTCAAGTTTTTAAACTATTTTTTTACAATGATATGGATGACGCAAACGAGGAAATCATGCCTGTGGTCGCACTTGAATGAATATATATATATATAATTTGTCTTTGAAGAAACATGTGATCGCTACTGTTTTATCCACCGAGCTTCTTCACTGTCGGAAGTACAGTCATCCCAACCAAAGAGGTAACCTCCGAAGTCGACCGGAAACTGAAATTTACATGTTGTAGCATAGGATCCGAATATTTCCGAGAATCATTTGTTGGCTAGTACGATAATAAACATGGCGGTTTCGGCAGTGCTACGACGTGCTATTGGCACTAATTTGTTTGATTCAGCTATCATCCATGCATCGGCATTATGTCAAGTACAACAGACTAGGGCAAAATGCTGGGTACTCATTGAAAAACCGGAGCCTGGACTTCATGGAAAAAGTTATCGACGATTTGTACATTATCCAGAAGAATACACTGTGGAGCCACTTCAGGTTACGAATCTTGCCGGACGTGATCCCATTACTGGTGAGTGTTTCTTCAAGTTCATTTCTATTGGGAAAGATATTAGAAAAGAGATTTTTTTAAAGATTCTGTGTTATTGAAAGTTTTTCCATCAGTTTTTAGAAAATGCATTCCTCCAATATTTTTCGATAATTTTCACACAGCTTTCCTTCATTGGAGAAAGACCTTAACGACATCTACTGTCTTTTTCTTCCATTATATTTTTTTTAAATGTCTCGTCCTGTTAAGTTTATCTTCATATTGAGTAGCCCGGGAAGCCCAAGTTTGATTATAATTTGGAAATACAGTACAACCCCGCTATTTGCAACTTCACTATTTGCAACTACCCCGCTATTTGCAACTTTAGTCCCGCCTACTTGCTCCCACTACTTTCTACCAGAGATTGAGAGCGCATTCGTCTCTTCCATGTACAGTAGACTCTCAAATAAGTTCCCCTGTCCGTTCCAGACCGCTCGTTAAAGTTCCGTTCCCCACTTTCACGAAGATCAGTCTCCTCTGCGCAGTTGATTGCGCCGTGGCACACTCTCCTATGCGCAGCTAGATGCGCAGAATGTATAATTCTCGACTACATCTAGTGCACATAACCTCATTCTAAATACCGCGTATTTAACCTCAATTTGATTGGTCCTCCGAAGAAGCAGAGTGGGGGAGCCAACGAGGAACTTTAATGGAAAAATCTGGGGATCTTTAACGAGAGCGGAACTTATTTGAGAGTCTACTGTATTAAAGAGGTTATTTTCAAATAAGGTAAGGGCACCTTAGTGAGTACCTTAGAGAGTACCTGCTCACTATTCGATTCGGTTCCCCAAAATTCGACGAGAAAAATATTTTTTTATTGATTAAAAATGGGCATATCGTTTTCAAAATTATTATCATATATTTCTAAATATAGAATCATTAAAATTTTCAGTTATTTAATGAAATTTATTAATAATATTGAAGTTTGAAAATAATTTTGCGCTTACCCCAGTACCTGCTCACGAAAAAGTGAATGTACCTAGTAGTAGATCAGTACGTTACCCCAATACCTGGAGAATTAACTATTAAAAAATAGTAAAAACAATATGAGCACACATTAGTACCACTAAATAACGGTCAAATATTAAATTCGCGCGGAGTGTCACGCTCATTGATCGACGTAGCTCGATGCGATAACTGGTGAAAACTGTCGGAATGAACGAAGGCCGTTTGAAAATTATTTAATGCTCTTTTATGGAAAAGTATAGCATCTGGTAGTGTAATGAATTCAAATTCATGGATAATTCACTAATATTGTTAAAAATTTCCAATTTGCTTTTCTCCACAATATAATTATATAAATACGAAAAATACCGAAAGTAAGCAGGTACTAGTGCCTGAGCAGGTACTAGTGCTCTTACCTTATTATTTTTTTCCCGCTGTCCATTTAAACTATATTCAACCTTGATATCATTCCAAATGATTCATTCTCTGTTTTTCTGGAGCTTTTGCATGTGCATATTTATTACTTTCATGATACAGATTCAAACTACAGGAAATACAAGAAACTAATTTAAATGAAAAATCTTCTCTAATAAGTTGAAGCCAATCTCATATTCATTTTATTTCATTCATTCAAAGATGGGTAGATAATATATATATTCACGGATTGAATAACATTCAAATTCGTAGTGGGCTGCGCCCTCCTTCCCTTTATTCTTATTGGCTGTAGGGGAAGTTAAATGTCTGTGGTTGGGACTGAAAGCAGTTGAGGGGCCAGTTGCAAATAGGGGGGTTCTGATGTCGAGATGAGTTGCAAATAGCGAGGTTGTACTGTAAATTCATTATTAGCAAGAATTGGAATTACTTTATTTTCCGATGTTAAACAATTCACAAAACATACAATGCCAAGGGAGAATATGTTAATTTTTTCAAGATGTTCCAAATTCTCTGGAAAAAAATTGATAATTCGGTAATGACGGAAAAATTCCATACTCGTCGATTCCTTTTTGTGGATGGTTTTTGCCAAGGATTTCAGAACTCAGGGGAAAGCAATATTAATTTCAATATTTCTTATATATTGTTATCTTTTCCGGAATTTGGCACAAAACATTTCCTATCTTACTACTGGATGAATCGATCCATATAATTATTAAATGAGGAGACGTCCAATTCGAATTAAGTTTTCGGTTCAACAAACATCAACTTTAGTGTCTATTCCCGCAATTTATATTTTTTCCATACAATTTTCCATCGAGTTAAAACAATTTTCGGAGATTATTTGCAAATACATTTGAAATGAGCAAGTTTTCGAGAAATTGTCAAGAGACCTTTATTTTTAGAGAATTTTCTAGGCTACAAAAAAGGTTCTCTTGCAAATTCTCTCGAAGCTTTATGGTTCAGAGATATTTTCAAAATACACCCCATACGATTTTTTTGATGTACAGGGTGTAACAAAACTCCAGCTCATCCGTGATACCTTAAGTTCAGGGATGAATGCTGAATCGAAAAGTCTTCTGGTACTTCTTGATCAGACGTATTCCTGTTGAATTATTCGTGCAGTGGAGATGTCATTAATACGACACATTGCATAGAAAAAATCGAAATATTTCTTGGAAATCGCGAAATTTGAGATTGAATTATAGTTTATTTAATTTTTTTCCATCTCGCCGATACGATATTTCTCGCCAAGACCCTCGCAAATCAGTAGTGAAGAGGTAAAACAGCATAAATCGACTTATCTTTGAGGTCATTTCGAAAGAAATATCTCGGAAACTAAGCGAGATAAGGTGATCTTACTAATCTGTTTTTTAAAGAGAATTTCGAGAGTTACAAAAGAGCTTTAGGCGAAACTTTCCCTTCCTCGGTTATTTTCTAAAGTATTTTCAAAAAACATAATGAGAAGAAAAAAGACTTATCTTGTTTTACCTCTTCACTACTGAATTAACCAGAACTTTTCAATTCAAAATTTATCCCTAAACCTGACATATCCCGGACGACCTTCAGTTTTGTTACACCTTGTATATCGCTTCACTATTTCATTATTGAATGTTTTCCATAACTGCTCATGTAGCAATAATTTTTTTTCCATTCTCTAAATATCATTCATCATATAACCAAGAGAAATGGTTTGAATAGGTAGAGTCGTGTCAAAGGGTCTTGGTGGAGGGATAAAGCACAAATATCACTGGATCCATTGGGTTCGTGATGGTCCAACTGATCCAAATGAGCCGCCAAAGGAGGAAAAAATACTTGCAGTCTTCAAAAATGGCTGCAGAACAGCGGACATTGCCCTTGTTGGTTCTGGTTCAGAATTAAGATATTACATTGCGACTGAGAACATGAAGGCAGGTCAAATCATAAAAACATCACGAGCAATTCCGCGAATGCCAGTGCGAGCATTAGAGGGCGATGCTTATCCCCTTGGAGCCCTTCCAATCGGTACAATTGTCAACAATGTTGAAAAGTATCCAGGTTTTGGTTCAGTGCTCATACACGCAGCCGGAACAGCAGGAACAATTATTCGTAAAGATGGACTTGATCGTGTTATCGTGCAAATGCCGAGTAAAAAATTATTCAGCCTTCATCACACGTGTTTGGCTACTGTTGGACGTATATCAAATATTTTGCATGGTGAAACGCCAATTGGTAGTGCACAAAGAAACAGAGAGCTTGGTAATAGACCACGTAGTGGTCTTTGGCAGCGTAAAACTGGTCGATTTGGTAGAAAAATTAAACCACCCTCACCAGTTAAATATTTCCATCCTGACGGAAAAGAATATCGCCCAGAAGAAATACGTTTAACTCATAGTGCTTTCAATACAAATTCTGACTCTGTTCGAAAGCCAACTGTTCCTATCAAACAATGGAAGAAGCAGGAACTGAGGCCATTTTAATATTAGATATCTGAGTTTTCGATAAATCATGCTGCAGACATTTCTTAATAAAATATGTGAATATAAAGCCAGACATGAGTATTGACTAATGTTATTCCTCAACATCCATTTTCATTCTTCCTTTATACCTATATTTATGATAACAGATTTCGAATAAAGTTGTGTTTGAAGAACAATCATAAGAGTCCCTAACGGCTGAAATGCATAAGTAATTTTTGAATAGCCAACCAAATCTCTCCAGTTTTCCATTATGGATAGAGGAATGTTTTGAACGATTGAGTATCAAATTGTTATTGCTGATCTTTTATTATCAGCGTTACAGTTATTATAGAGGCGCGTGAACGGAACACAATTGCAAATTGAGAATATATATCCCTCTGGGAAGGAAGAAAAATGAAAAGAACGCCATTTATGTGAAAAGGCACTCTACTTCGATGGATGATGAAAATGAAACTGAATTGAATATCGAGATATTCGGACCTTTTTCGGCCACTCAACTCCATTTTCTCGGAAATATTAAGAATATCTCTTCTAGCTTTACAGGAAATGCACTGTAGGGTAAAGGTTCAGATTAGTATACCTATATCATATCTCTGCCAATTTTGGGTCTATCAACACGTGATTTGTTGCATTATCTTCCTCTTAACGAGTACAAGGTCGCTCGAAGGATGAGACAGCCGAAAAATGTGAATAAACACTTGAATATCGGTTTGTGAAGAAAATTAGAGAGCTTCTTACTTTCTGGAATAAGGTTTTGGTATACAATAATATAAATTTACACGAATCATGTCAGTGAGTGGGGGAATTTCAAAAGGTCACGTTTTCCTCTTAAAATCTGGAGATATTGTTGGGTTCAGAAATGATCTTTTTCTTTCACTGAGCAAAGACGATCGAGTGGCAGGTTCAAATGATCGATTTTTATTTATCTTTTCCTTTTAGTTATTATGATTACTATAACTATTGCGATTTTTCAAGATTTTACTGATACTAGAACAATGTCGGAGATGATAAATTGTTATTAGATAATATTATGAATATTCAATATTGTTCCGCATTTGACTCACGCTGTCCCAGTATCTAGCACTGTGATTGGAGGATTCTCGGATTTTAAATACCAATATTCCTGCTATTGTTTTTTTCATGTAATTAATTGCATTAGTCGTCGTTATAAGTCCGGTAATATGCATTTTTCATGATTTCAAAAATTAATAGACATTCTGACGAACAAAAAAACATATAAGGTTGTATAAGGAAAAAATAGGTCTGTAATCATGAATTTTCGCAGTGAAATTGAAACTGAACCTCGCTTATGGAGTTTCAATGTTAATTCAATTATTTTCAAAAATTAATTTTTGTCTTATTTGTCCGGTAACATGGGGTAAACTGAATTTTAAAAAAATCTCCTCATGCTATTCTATCGAGAGTGACCAAAATCGAAAAAGGAAAATAGATTGCCCGAACCACTAGGATTACCTTAATATCCAGGAACCGACAGTTTGGATGTTCGGTCTGTGTACGGCTCGGCGGATCTACCGGGTTAAGCAGCATTGCGTCTGGTTACTACTTGGATGGGTGACCGCTTGCCGTACACAGATTTGAACAACAAGAAAGTCGATCCATGGTTCTCGCAAATAGGGAAGGAAGGCGGCAAAAAGGCGGATGAGAGGGGAGGGTATAAAACCGATATGGTAATAGAAAGGAAACTAGGTGTGAGCAGTTGCTCGCTCGCTTCGCTCGCTCGCGAAGTGGGGTGCATAATTGCGCGCTCGCGAATAGAGGAGTGCGTAATTGCTCGCTCGCTGCGCTCGCTCGCGAATGGAGGAGTGCGTTACTGCCGATTAGAAGGAATTAGTGAGAATGTATTGTGATGAGTGTGACTTCAAGCCGCACTAAGAACTTCCCAATAATTTCTCTCACTTACTATTTGAAAAACTGATGAATGATAAAAACGATAAATAACAACAGACATAATCGTGGAAACCATCAAAAAATGTTGGGGAGTTCTCAAAATATGGAGATCAATAAAAAAATCGATTTTTCCTTTTCGGGGTCAGTGCATAGACTTCACTTTCAGGGAAGTTAAGAAAAATTTAATAATGTTCTTCTTAAAAAACTAAGAAAGTACTGTATCGATTTCAATCAAAAACTAATCAGATCGAATCTATATCGAGATGCTTCGATTGAAATATCCATCATCTCGATCGCGTTATTGATTAACGAGAAAACGTGAACGAAAAAATTGGTCACATACATACACACACAGAGACATGATCGTAAAAACTATCAAAAAATGTTGGGGAGGTCTTAAAACATGGAGATCGATCGAAAAATCGATTTTCCATTTTCGGGGTCATTACATAAACTTCCTTTATCGGGAAGTTAGTAAATATATAAAAAAAAATATATATTAATATACAAATAAAGAGAGAATTGAATCAAATATGCGTGACAACAGGTAGGAGCAGAAGAATTGAATGGATAAGAATAACGAGCTGCTATACTACTTGACGCATTTTTCATATGTAGCGGTTACTACAAGCCCTAATTATTTTCAACAATAAAGGAAAGATTAGGAATCTCAAATTACCAAAAAATAAATTATACTTCCTGAATTCTGCAATATTTTGAATGGAATGATGAGAAAATGAAAGCTATATATCTAGTTTATCCAATTCTGCATTATGCAGGAGAAGTGGAAAAAAGTAAAACTGAGGAAGGAAAAAATTAGGAGCGTACGAGTATTCAACACTTTGCATAATTCATTAGGAATTAAATGCAAGTAATTCCATTTATTGATACAGTGCACGTCCCGAATAAGGCGTCTTCGAATAAGGCGCAATGTTTATATTCGCGATGAGTTGCTTCCCCCACCATTGGGCTTCTCCTCCAGCGCTGTTCTTTAGGTCCCGATATTGGGAATAAGGCGTTAGCGAGAAAAAGGAAAAATCAAATTATTTTTGGATAATTCATCTATTATTGAACTTTTTTTTAACTTTGGTTTAATTCTTAATTTTTAACAAAAATAAGAAAATGATAGTTAAATATTTTTTTTCTTACATATCATACAAAATATTCAAAGAATCTGTTAAAAAATTGACTGACATCAATGGATCTTTTATTCTACCATTATTGTTCATTTCATCAGGGATAATACTATTGTTCCAAGTTTCATCAGGGATACCTATTTTTTTTTTCAACGAAATTTTTATCATTTATAATAATTAAAAAAGTACTTACTCTCTTCAATGTGTATTTGTCACTATCTTGATTTAAAAAAAGTTTAATTGTAATTTTAATTGTACAAAATGTTCAGTTTTTAATTCTTTCAACCGAACGCCTTATTGCGGACAGCCAGACCCAAAACACTGCGCGTTGATTTGGCAACAGGAGTGGGGGAACAACGATTCCAGGAATCGCCTTCCCCTACAAGACTCTTAGACGCCTTATTCGAGACGTGCACTGTAAATGGAATATTCAGTAGTAAGTTAGTAAGAATGGGACTGGAGGGGAAAACGGCAAATGGTGTCGAACGGAATAAGGACTGAATTGGAATAACGGGGTAGAATAGAAGGATAGAATATCACGACATACAGGACAAAAGTGGATGATTGGATACAAAATTCATCTTTCGAATATTCATTTCATTCTTTCCAATGGATATCATTCACTTCAACTCAAATCTCAAAACTCATACAGTTCTAAAAAAATTTGATGAAAATTGGATCGACTTGGAAATAATCAATTAATTGTTTATCTTTTAACCTGAAATTTTTTATCAATGAATCAAACAAATATTGTCGAGACAAAATTCCGCAATTATTCTGAAATTTTTCATTTGGAATAAATAAAAGAAAGATGAATAAAACATGACAACTTGAATAACAATAAAATTACACAAGCAAAATTAATAGAAGAAACCAAGAAAATAAGTCTGAAATCATAGTAATAAGAAGTTTATCCACTTGAAAACAGTTATTCCAATTAAAGAATAGAAAAATATTCCTTTGAAGTTGGAGCCTGAAATTCCATGAAACAATATCGTTGAGGTTGACTAAACAAATACAATTTTCAGACTAATAATGATTATATTTTATATGCTCTATTCTTATTCTTATTCTTCATTCTTTATTGTCAGTGTTCCAAGCCCAAACTATGTGGGTATTTTGTAGCGTAGTTCCGCGGCTCAACCGCATGAACTTATACATATATCACGTAAATTATCAATAAAATAAAATTTTTTCCAAACATTCCACCATTGAGATTACTTTTTATCTTAGAAATTACTATATTGTCTTCATTGATCATTCAAAAATATTGAAAAAATGTGATAATACCTAAATGCCTCTTAGTACACTGAGAATTCTGTAATGAAGTGGTAAAAACAGTAAAGTCGAAAGATCATATCAGTATCAACAAGTTAGAACAGGACTAGCCGACATAATTTTACGATTCAAGTATTGAAGAACATTGCGATGATGAAATTGCACACATGTGAAAATTTTTTTATAATCATTATGAACAATCATTATAAATAATCACTATGATTAATTTTTTGGAAGACAAAAAATTTAAAAATTGTCAGGTGTCTGCTATTTTTAGTGTCATGAAGAATTAATTTATTTCGGATTACTTTTTGTACTGATATAGGGGAGCGTGGGGCAAAATGGACTCTCATAACAACATGATTGAAAAAATTTTTTTGGAATGAAGGACTCGACGAAAAAATCTGAAAAAAATTGAGAAAATCCTCCAACATATCTATATTGTTTGTCAATTTTTTTAGATTTTTCGAAGCAGCCGCTGCTTTTTAAAAACATCTCGAATCATCTCATCTTCTAGGTCCATTTTGCCCCACTCTCCCCTATGGCTCTTTTATAATCAATCAAATTCTTCACAAAAAGTCTCTTGGAATTCATCCTAAACTTACTTCACTGAAAAGTTTTGAATGAGGTAATTCTTCATCATTTTTTTTTCGATTTATGCCTTTTTACCACTTCTTTACAAAAGTTTTGAGATCGATGATGGAATTGATGAGTTTTTTCCTTCAAACCTTTCGAATTCTAATGGAATAAAGGAATATTTCTACCGGAAAATACTCGCAAGGAAGTAGATTTGTTCCAATAGCTCTGGAGATATCGCAAAGGAATGAAAAAAATTCAATTTCGTGGCTTTCACTATATTCCGAAAACTAGTGAACCAAAGTAAATTCAGTAGTGAAGAGGTACAACAAGATAAGTCTTTTTTTTTTCTCATTAAGTTTTTTGAAAATAACCGAGAAAGAGCAATTTTGCCCTGAAACTTTTTTGTAACTCTTGAAATTCTCTACAAAAACAGATGAGTAATATCACCTTATCTCGCTTAATTTCTGAGATATTGCCTTCGAAATGACCTTGAAAATGAGTCGATTTATCCTGTTTTACCTCTTCACTACTGTATTATATTATTGCATCTTTCAGTGGAAACATTCCATTTTTTCCATTGGAATCGAAAAAATTCATGTAGCTTATTCAGAAATTCATCAAACTTCATTGAGTCTCAACGGAATATTTTTTCTAGTTTCATCTCGTTTTGATATATCCGCACCACAAGAGTCACTAAAATTGTGCAACAAAAAATATGGAATTACTGTGGGCGGACTTTGTCATTCAGTAGTTAGGCAGTGCCTGTTCATTATTGAATATATATTTATATCTAAAATGCAATTACTGAAGATAATAATGTCTTCATAGGCCCTTATTGTAGATGAGGATATTGGCGGTTGGATCATGCGATCGTATTTCTTCTTGAACTTCAGGCTCCAGGCGATCAATTGATATTGGTACTTGTTGTGCGAATAGTGCACAGCACAGCGGTGTTGCAAATGTCAAACAAACACCGCATACTGCTAATTGAATTGGCATTGCTGCCCATTTTGCATTCGCTAGGAGATTACGGCGTTCCAAGAAATTCATTAGAATTGGTGATAGAACTGAAATGAAAAGAATCAAATTGTACGATTTTAAATTTCGGTCAAATGATTTTTATGAAATTCTTGTAAAGACATTATTGTCAGTAAAAACAGTTGTGATCGAAATATACTTATTCTTGCTTAAATTTCACAATAAAAAAAAAATTTCACAATATTTCGGAAGAATCACGATGTTTACTGAAGCAAAGGAATTATAGGGGAAGGTGGGGCAAAATGGTCATCAGGGGTAAAATGGACACATCTAAATTTTTAGGCAAATATTGTGGAAAAACTCTTGAAACTAATAGAAATATTGGCGCTAGATTTTTTCTGATGATTTCATTGGAAAGCTGAGAAAATTTTAGGCGGGAAACAAGTGCCGGAATTAATTTTTTTAATTTTTGACGATTTTGAATTTTTTTAGCATTTTTGAGGGGTAAAATCCTTCCTTTTTTTTGAAAATTTCCAGTTTTTCGAGAATATCTCTGGTTCTATTCATGGTAGTGTAAAAATTCCGATGGGAGGTGAAAGGTGAGATCATTCGCCATCGATTCATGGGGTTTTCAATTTAAAAATATCGATTTTTAAGGTATTTATGGGCATTTTTGTGGAACAGTTTTGTGAAACAGTTTTTAGCCTATAACTATTCCAAAAATTGATATTTTTGAATTTAAAGCCACATAATTCGATGAAAACTGAGCTCACCTTTCATTTGAGACCAACCCCGAATTGCTACGACCAATAGAACCAGAGATATTTGCAAAAAAACTGAAAATTTTCAAAAAAAGAAAGATTCACCCCTCAAAAATGCAAAAAAATATTGAATTTTCAGAAAAATCTAAAAAAATACATCTGAAACTCGTATTCTGGCAGAAATTTCCTCAGCTTTTCAATAGAATCATGAAAAAAAATCCAACTCTAACCGTTTCATTAGTGTCCATTTTGCCCCACTCTCCCCTATGGGAAAATATCCCATCAATCATTACTTCATAATCCCATACATCGTCGTATCCATGCATTAATGCCCACTTTATCTACTTCTCTCTATGCCAATGATTTCAAGATGATTTGGGCTTATCACAGAAGAATCATCATAATCTTATTGACTTGCAAAAAAGGATTGAATACAATTAGCTTAATGTCACGTTCGACGTTATGAATTATAGTATTTTTTTACAACTGTTAAAAAATACATACCCATACTTGGTGAAGCCATGAGAATCCTTGATACCGTAACTGATGCAATTGCTTCTCTAGCAGCTTTCGGGCTATTACCGACTTTTTTACCATTTTCATTGTAAAGATCAATTCCATTCTTCAATTCTGTAATTCTCATTAATGGTATGTTAACACAATTGGCAGCTGCAACAGCAGCAAGTGGTACCAAACGACCGGCTAACGGTGGTGCACGTGATGCTAGACGATTTAATGTTAATGCTGTTGTTACAGCACCAGTAACAGCACCAAGATAACTCTGTACAAGGGTTTCAGTTGGAATTGGACTTGAGCCACTGCGATTTGTGTAATTTACTATTGCATTGAATGACTGGTTACACCATTGCCAAAATATTACTGCTGGCGTTGACCTGAAGTTTGAAAATGAATTTTTTTTAACGTTTTAGTTTATTTTTGGATACAAAAATAAGCATGAATATCTTCAGGCAAGTGGTAGAACTGTTTGAGTTAATTTTTGCCTTCATTTTATGTGAATTATTGAAAAATCCAAGCAAGGGAGAGAATCGTTCATGGAAAAGTTTCTAGTAAGGGAAATTAGAGCAATGAAGAAGGTCTTTGTAAAAATTTCTGTATTTCCATTGAATTGCAAGATATTTCTAAAAAATCAATTGAATCAATCTAAACGTTCTGGATATTTTACGAATATCTCTGAAATTATTGAATTTAGGATGATTTATAACGAAATTTTTTTTGTAGAGAATCAAATTTAGCACGAAAAAGGGCTCAAGGTTCATCCTCTTAAACTCGTTCGTTTGAGAGATATCTGCAAATAGAAATAGACGTAACTCTTGGATTTATCTCGATTTGGCTACAACTATATTTCAACTCCCAAGCCCACGTAATTTTATTTATTTTCTGGCATTTCTCGCACTAAGAAGAAAAGGATTTTCCAGAGAAAAGTCTCAATTTATTTTTAGTTAATAAATCATTTCCACCATCTCAAATATATTTTTGAAAACTCGAAAGGGAAGAAATATATTTATAAAAAAAAGAGAAAAAATCAGTTTTATTCTAATATATTTGAGATTTTCAGAATTTTGCGGAATTTTTCTGGAATTTTCATAAAATTTTTGTAAAACTTTTATAGGGGAGAGTGGGGCAAAATGGACACTATAATGAAATGGTTAGAGATTGATTTATTTTGATCATTCTGTTGAAAAGCTGAGGAAATTTTAGCCGGAAAACCAGTGTCATTTGTATTTTTTTCGATTTTTTTTGAAAATCTATATTTTTTGGCATTTTTGAGGGGTAGCCTTTCATTTTTTTCAAATGTTCAGTTTTTTCCAAATATCTTTGGTTCTATTGGTCGTAGCGATTCGGGGTTGGTCTCAAATGAAAGGTGAGCTCATTTCCCATCGAATCATGGGGTTTTGAATTCGAAAATGTCAATTTTTGGAATAGTTATAGGCCAAAAACTGTTTCACAAAATTGTTTAACAGAAATGTCCATAAATACCTTAAAAATCGATATTTTTGAATTTAAAACCCTATAAATCGATGGCAAATGATCTCACCTTTCATCTCCCGTCGGAATTTTTGCGCTACGACAACTAGAACCAAAGATATTCTCAAAAAACTGAAAATTTTCAAAAAAACAAGGCTTTTATCCCTCTAGAAAGCTCAAAAAAGTCAAAATCACCAAAAACTCCAAAAAATTAATTTCGGCACTTGTTTCCCATCTGAAATTTCCTCAGCTTTCCAAATGAAATCATCAAAAACAATCAACCGCCAATATTTCCCTTAATTTCAAGAGTTTTCCATAATATTTGCCAAAAAATTTAGATGTGTCCATTTTACCCCTGATGTCCATTTTGCCCCACCTTCCCCTTTAATTTTTCTGTAATTTTTCCTGATAATTTCTCAAATTAAACTCTGACAATCTTTCTTTGCCCATATTTTAACACGGAATACGTTAAGACAAAGTGGAGCGAACGAAAATTTCATGTAATAATTCATGACCACAGCGGCGACCCTGGGGTCACGAATTGCGGTCATTTGTTATCTCTTTCAAGTTTATTCATTTAGAAAAGAGAGTGGTTTTAAAGTACTTCGTTTACTGGTATTAAACACTCATTCATTGTTCCATTTGGGATGAATAATTATTAAATAAACATGTATATATACTTGTAAAAAGTCATCATGGCACCGGTGATTATCATGTTCATGGGTACTTGGGCACTCATTCGTCCAATTAATAGCATCTTTTCGCCAGTATCCGGATGATACGCACTATCATACAGATATTTATTCTTCCACAATTCATCCTCGTTTATTTTCAAATGCTCCAGTGACTCTCCCTTTCTGCAAAAGAAAAGAAAAAATTTAATTTCAAATAGAGGAGAGTGAGGCAAAATGGACCTAGAAGATGAGATGACTCGAGATTTTTTTAAAAAGCAGCGGTTGCTTCAAAAAATCTGAAAAAATTCACAAACAATATAGATATGTTGGAGGATTTTCTCAAATTTTTTCAGATTTTTTCGTCGAGTCCTTCATTCCAAAAAAAATTCCTCAATTATGTTGCTATGAGGGTCCATTTTGCCCCACTCTTCCCTATTAATTTAATAAACAAGAAACCGAAGAGAGAAAAAAAAAGTGGTTTATACACTACTACTGTTACTCAATTCCGGTTCTCGTATTTCGTAATATTATTAATATTCACAATTCCAATTCCAATTAAAAATTATAATCAATAAACTTCAAAGGTCACTCATTCGAATTTCTCTGAATTTTTATAACAATCACCTGTATTTTGTGACAATATCACGAGCCCTCTCGAGGTCATCATTGCCGGCAAAAACATTTAATGGATTTGTTAAATTCAAGAAATGTTTAGCCCTACCAATGTAAGTAGTCTGATCCCATCTTGGCTTCTCGATGTCAATTTTCACATTCTTCGAAATCGACATCGCTGTCACTCTTCACTAAAATTCTACCTTTCTCCTTTACTTCTGCCGTCCAGACGTGTTCTCTTTCTCTCTCCTCTCCCCACTCTCAATTTCTGATCCTACTCGTTTTTTCACCTATAACCGAGTGACCCACTGATGAATTTTTCAAACATATGCTAGAATGTTAATTGAGAAGTTAAATTTTTTCAAATTATTTTACTTGTGAATTTGACACTTCAATTGTAAACACTTACGCGTGCGCTCAAGTCCTTCCTATAGTCTCCCACCCGTGCATCTGCTCATAATCCCCAGTAACGGGAAAACTATAATCAGTTTCTTGCAAGAGTGAATGTATTGATGCATGTAGCCACGTATACTTCATGTATGGGTTTTTCGTGGATCGAACTCGGGGGACCGCCTTTGATGCGTGCGCACGCTTTCTTCCTTCTCTCTTTTCTGAATTTCAACGGTTAGCGCCAGATCGTTTGGTATTTATTGTTGTTCTCCGTTGGCACCGGAAGATGGTGTTGTTGTCAAAATTTTTGGAATGTTAAAAAAAACCGTTGAAAAGTCTTGAAATGCTTCATTATAAATAATTAAGGTAATCCTAGTGGCAGGTTCAAATGATCGTTTTTTTTTCTTTTTTGTTATTATAATTACTATAACTATTTCGATTTTTCAACATTTTACCGATACTAGGACGATGTCCAAGATGATAAATTGTTATTAGATAATATTATGAATATTCAATATTGTTCCGCATTTGACTCACGCTGTCCCAGTATCTAGGACTGTGATTGGAGGATTGGAGGATTTTAAATACCAATATTCCCGCCATTGATTTTTTCATGTAATTAATTGCATTAATCGTCGTTATATGTCCGGTAACATGCATTTTTCATGATTTCAAAAATTAATAGACATTGTTGTGTGACCCAACCTTTTTATCAATTTCTAAGACGTAGTTCACTACAATATTAGTATGTAAACAGAGTCCAAGTTATTGTACAATGTTCTTTAAGATAAAGTTTCCCACGTCCGCTGGTCTTTTCCATGAGAACTTTAAACAAATCCCAAACTATCAATAAATAAACTAACCCTGGTATCCAGCCAGTCCTACTCCAAAGGTCCAAGTTCCAGAAAAGTTTCAGAAAACTCAAGAATTATAAAACTTCAGTTTCTTAAACAAGTCAAGTTTTTGTCAAGTATAGAACACAGTACTTATTTGTAAATTCCAATAAGTTGTTAATTAATAAATAATTTAGTACTAAAAAGTGAGTTCTTCATTTTGGTACACAACAACATTCTGACGAACAAAAAACATATAAGGTTATATAAGGAAAACATAGGTCTGTGGTCATGAATTTTCGCAGTGACACTGAAACTGAACCTCGCTTATGGAATTTCAATGTTAATTCAATTATTTTCAAAAATTAATTTTGGCCTTATTTGTCCGGTAACATGGGGTAAACTGAATTTTAAAAAAATCTCCTCATGCTATTCTATCGAAAGTCACCAAAATCGAAAAGGGAAAATAGATTGCCCGAACCACTAGGATTACTTTGATAGTCCTCATGCGTTTTCCAGACAGTAATTTTACCAGAGTTATCGAAAATTCAATCTCAATGTAGAAAATGATGGTACGTGGTTAAATTCATCGGGAGATGCGGTAGCATCTCTCGACAAGTACGAGCCCAACACTCTCTGTCAGGCAAAGGCTGCACTCCTATACGGCTAAATAGGACTCGAAAAAATTCAATAATTTTTTCTATAGCCAAAATTCCATCTCGTGAGATAATTTTCTGGTAATATATTGATATGAGTGTTATCATCGAATCTATGTACAAAAAAAAATTGAAAAAACCATATTTTATAATTAATTAATTAAAAACGTTGGCCAGAATTCTTCTCTGAATCGAAATTTTTGGTGGACATTGTAACTGTGTTAGTGCCTCATTGACACTACGTAGAAGTATGCGTCACCCAAAGGCAGGCAGTGAACATCAGACGCGATTGGCTTCAAATGGAAATATCTCGAAAACTATCAAAAATTTATCGAGACACGCTGCGAATAAAATTTAGGGGATGAAGTAACGAAGACAATAAGCGAAACCCCGTTCTTCTACGACTTGTAGTTTCCGAGATATTAATTTTTTACTGAAAAGTTTAACAATGACGTGCGAGACGTAAGAAAAAATTACAGAGTTCTGATTTTACCGACCGAGTATGGATTATTTTTATTTTTCGTGACATCACTTCTTGCGGCAATTTCTTCCTAAGAAAAAATAATTAGAGTCTCGAGCGTCATTTTCGAATTTTTCATTGAAAAAATCATATTTCAGAAACTAAGAGTCGTAGGCTAATGGGGTTTTGCTCATTCTGTTCCTTAATTTTTTTCTCTAAATTTCATTCGCAGCGTGTCTCGATAAATTTTCAATAGTTTCCAAGATATTTCAATTTAAAGTCAAGTCGATCAGTACACGTCCAGATTCGATTGAATCCATCTCTATTACATTGCTCATTTATAAATAAAAAAAGAAGTGAAATGGTAGAAAAAAACGCCAGTGCGTTTTAAAAAAACGTCGACAAGTATGCGCCCCGATTTTATTGGAAAAAAAATATGAAATGAGAATAGTACAAGTCCGTAGATATCCTGTGGATTACTTTTTCAAATTAATTCATCATCTTATTATTCAGATACTGGATGAAATTGGCATTGTACAATGAATTTGAAAAATTGAATAGTAAAGAAATTGAACAAAAGAAACGTACTTGGTGTACCAAGTGAAAACACAGAGTACATGTACACAAAGCACGTTTCTTTTGTACAATTTCTTTATTATTTAATTTTTCATATTCATTGTACAATGCCAATTTCAGCTAGTATCCGAATAATAAGATGATAAATTAATTTGCAAAAGTAATTCACAGATCTTAATTTTTGTTTGGTTTTTCCATCGTTTTCTGAGCAGTTATAAATATAAAAAAATAGAACTCAGAAAGCTGTTTCTACTAAATTATTTTTCTTCAATTGTTGAGTGCAACAAAGAGTGCAAAAAATTTTTTTCTATAATATTCACGATTCTGAGAAGTATTTCAACGAGTCTTTGACATAATAGAATGAATTTTCAAGCTGTAATTAATTTTTTGCAAATGTTGGGTTATGTCACCTTATCATTTGTTATCATTTTTTTTCGTCGTAAATAATTAGATGAAAAATTTGAAAAAAAGAGGTGATTTGAAACGACTTGTTTCATACCTGTTAAAAAAATCAATTTTTTCCTGCCGTTTTGAGTTTACTCCCCAAACACCTTAATGATTTAGTTTCTATGAAAGACATCAACGTTTAAAGGTGATTGAGCGAAATTCAAAGTAATATTCTTTCTAGAACAAGCACAAAGTTATAGTGAAACTCCTCACATTAATGTGTTTATTTCTTTTGAATTTCGAGATACTAAGATGAACTACACAGAAAAAAATGTTTTCTTGATTTAAGAATCCGCAGTCACTTAATTTAAGAATGGCAGGTCACTTGAATTAAGTGACTTTTCTCACTTAAATCAAGTGACGTTGTCTTTCTTAATTTAAGAAAGTAAAACTCACTTAAATTAAGTGACTTTTCTCACTTAAATCAAGTGGCTTTTCTCACTTAAATCAAGTAACTTTTTCTTTCTCAATTTAAGAAAGTAAAAGTCACTTAAATTAAGTGACTTTTCTCACTTAAATCAAGTAACTTTTTCATTCTTAATTTAAGAAAGCAAAAGACACTTAAATTAAGTGAATTTTCTCACTTAAATCAAGTAACTTTTTTTTTCTTAATTTAAGAAAGTAAAAGTCACTTAAATTAAGTGACTTTTCTCACTTAAATCAAGCGACTTTTTCTTTCTTAATTTAAGTGGCCTGCACATTCTTAAATTAAGTGACTGCACATTCTTAAATTAAGAAAACATTTTTCTCTGTGTAAGAATGAATTTCATCTAGTTCTTCTATTTCTTCTGTGCTTTGCTGAGACTGGAAAGGTTTTAAAGCTCAACGAATGTCATTGATTGGGATAAAACTCATTGGATAACATGAGCCCTTTCCTGAAAATTCAAATATAAAAATTGAATAGCATTCGGATTATTTACCGCCATTGAATTAACATGACGAAACACTGAATTTCAATGGGAAGAACCTGTTATCATTTTTCATAAAATATACATAATTTTAAGATGCTCCAGCCAAAAGGAATTGAGCTCATTGGAATTCATAAAAATTCCACTTTCTTATATTTCAACCACTAAACTAAGTATCTAATGACGGACATTAAAAATTCTTTTCTGCAATTTAATTAATGCGTTAATATGTTAAATACCTGATAGACAGAGACAACATTAGTGACTACGTGTATTTGCTTATTTCACGCTCATCAATTCAAGTGTAAACCATAAACGAGGCCCTAACCAACACTCATGACACACTTTAATGCATACATATATGCGCTGCTGACTGTTCAAAGTGAAGAAGAGAATGTTTGAAAAAGTGGGGGGAAAATAAAAATAATAGTGGCTGAAGAATCATGACAAGTGGCAATACATGAACGAGGTGAACGCTCAAATGCTGTAACAGCTTTTTTCTCTCCTCCTTTTTCTTTTTATCTCGTTTGTAATTGTTCAAGTTCAATGTTGGAAGTATGTAGGGCAAATGGGAGCATAATTTTCCATTCAATATATAATTACTTTACTTTTTTTCCATCAATCTCTTCACCGAGCCTGTTGGCACCAATTTTTTTTCCACAATTCTGACTTTGTTAGAGTAAAACTGTGCGATGATTTGGACTCATTCGAGGGAGCATTAATTTTTTGGATCAACAAGTATTATGAAAAACACATACTACTTGAGTATTTTTTCATTCAAATTCTTGTCAATGTCTCTAAAATAATTAGGTCCATAAGTATTTGCCAGGGCCTATTCATCATAGGCTATTGAACTGAAAAGAAAAAAAAATATTAGAGTGTATGCCTGCATATCTCAGGAAACTTCGGAGAGAAATATTCTCTGTTTTGATGATAATTGTACATACATTAGAGCTCCTCTTGTTCCAACTTCTTCTGAATTTCCCACCTGTTAGTTCCAAAATTCCACGCATGCGCCATTTAACCCTTTGCCGTGCCACATGCGTCCTCACTCTCTTGCGCGGTGCAAGATGGTAATGGTAGGGATGGCGGGCGCAGGAGTGTACGTTCAGCCCTGTTCAGAAATTTGTGGGAGCATATGAGTTCAAAGTCAATATCATGTCTACACCCGGGAAAAACAGAATTAGATCTATCCAGGTCTAAAGGAGATTCTACAATGGTCGCAACGCAATGAATTCCGTACGGAATCTTTATGGTTGGTTTATGTTTGCGGAGAAGTGTCGGACGGCAACGGACGCACTCCCTTAGCCCACAATGTAGGATTCACCTCAACAAATCTGATGAGTTCTCTTTCCTGCTTAGCATCCAATTTCAAATTTTTCCCCATTTTCATTCGAAAAATGTACAGGATTGTGGAAAAAATTAATTGCGATTACTAATATTTAGATTTAGCGAGGTTATTGTTTGACAGGGAATGCGTCCTTTGCCGTCCGACACTTTTCCGCAAACATAAACCAACCGCAACGATTCCGTACGGAATTCATTGCGTTGCGGCCATTGTAGAATATCCTTAAGTAGATCTTCTTAGATCTATTGTCCGGGTGAGACCGACTCTTGTAGTATGACCAGAGCAACGAAAGAGACAAGACGTTTTCTGTGTAACTTCGATAATCCTGTTCAAGTTAAATAAAGATAATTACAAATCAATCAGTTTACGATCAGTATTTTACACAATTCCACAGGAAAGAAATTAACATCTATCTATATCTCCGTAGATCTCCTTGAATCTATCTATATCTCCCTAGAACTCCTTAGATCTATCCCAAAATTTAGATCTAGGTAGATTTAAATCTGTTTTTCCCGGGTATATTCCCGACCAATACACTTAGATATGCATGCATATCTGAAAAATCATTCGATTTTTTTTTGGCAAAATTTTAAAATCAATCAAAACAAATGATGAAAAAGAAAAAACTGAGGAATAAATATTGTAGAATTTGGAGAGAAAATTGGAATAAAAAAAACATTAAATTGTTTTTAATAATTTTGAGAATTGAACAGAACTAATAAATTCGAAGTACGAAACTGATGAGAGAACGGAAGAGCGTAATTTCGGTGTCCCTCTCACGAGTATACTCGTGCTATAGCAATGCGATAAATCCCTAACAACCTAAAATCGTTAGATCGCATGAGATAACCATTCTAGCATTGAGCTCAAAAATATTGTAAGGATTGAAAAAATAGCATTTCTATGAAAATTTTACGAGTTCAGAAGCTCCATGGCAGGGAAAATTTGATCTTTAAATGTGACTGGAATTGTATCCATAAATACAGGTGAGGATCGATATATTTTAGATCACAAAAGTGATTAATGTTAGCATATACCGCATCCCACCGTATTATTCTACTAATCAAATCTAGTTTTAGCATATGATGTGAATTGTGAAAAAGAGAATGTGATTGTTCATTACAACTTTCATCAGAAAATTCATTATATTATTATAATAAAGGAAAGTATGTCACCAGGTGCATGCTGTCAAAGCTTGGCAATCAAACCTCACAGCCCCTACCCGGGTAGGGAACATTCATTGGGCCAATGCTGGCCCAGTGCCGGAAACCCATGATCCAATGCCGGCGCCCAATTCTCAGCCATGGCTGGCCCAATATTGGCTGAGCATTGGATGATAACATTGCACCAATGCTGATTGTAGTTGTTTCAAGCGTTGTCAAAGTTCCCGAGCCCATCTTGCATTCAATTTTCTTTCGTTTTCTATGACATTGACAATACTTGAGGTGATTATTTATTTTCAAAAATTATAAAAGGGAGTAAAAAATTTATTCTGATGATTTTTAGCGAGTGATTAGCTGATTAGAGGTCAGAATAATGATTTCTATTTTCGTGTTCAGGAATTGGTATTAGTTTGGAATCCCTATGCTAAAGCATAGGCATTCTTCCCTGCCCGCGTGTCTCGTACAAGGTGTTTATGCGTAGGGTGAGTGGTCCAGTGGTCGAACGGATAAGACTCGTCAGACACCAGTAATCGAACATAAAAAATTGGATAATTACTGATATGTTTGACCGTTTTATACCTTTTTATTTGAGTTGATAGACATTATATAGTGTTGCGAGGATTAGAAAAATGATATTTCGCTGAATTACCAGTTTTTTCTAATATAAATGCTTCAAATAGTTCGATCACTGGTCGAGTTCGAACACTGGTCGACTCACCCTAGTCAGGAAGTCGAAAAAGCGCGGGTTTTCTATCATTTTTCCTGAGAAGGCATATTTATTTATCACCGTGAAAATTTAACTACATATTCTTGGAACTTATAACTTTATTTTTTTATATTGTTTTTATTTCAAGAATGATGATTTTGAATGCTGCCGATTCGCGAGAGCTCCTCTGAAAAAAAAAACGTTTTGCAGTAACCAGATATCTCTGATAAGATATCGCTCGAGAAGATCATTGAAAATGAAAAGAAAAAACTGTTCCATTAATATAAGTCATAATCTAGTATTGGTTCTGTTCAGACTAGTTCATAGATTGATTTTTCCCTTTGAGAAGTCATTATTCCGTCAAAAATGAAAAATTCACTCATGTTTTCGATTAAATATTAGAGCAGCTTCAAAAATAATTATTTATGCAACGAAAAAAATATAAGAATAAAATTGCCAGCTATAACGATATTTTTTTATTTTTTATTACGTTATAACGATATGCATATGAATTTTTACGTTGATGGATTAAAATGCCTTTTCACAAAAAATTGTCGAAAAATCGTTTCTTTTCGCCCTCCTGACTGGACATAACCCCTTAGGAACCTCATATCGAGAAAGAACGTACTCAAGTATTTCTATTTGTTGCAATGTATAGTAATGGCACGAGATTAACCCCCATTATGATCATATATGGACCAGACATCGATGGTACTTCATCGAACTTCGGAACTTTTTCTCTATCTTATTCTGATGATTCTACATTCACAGAATTATATATGCACCGTTCTAATACTCTCAAGCTTTCATAGATATGTGTGCGTCTCATTTCTAGTTTTTAATAAAAAATAATGAATTACCGCATAATGCGTATTTCCTGCTGTAAAATGGTGTCAAAGTATTGAGATCAATAGAATTATCAATTAATATCGTATAAAAAAAATATGTCACGAATACCGGAGTCTGAAGACTGCTCAGTGTGAGAGAAATGGAGAAAAAAGAAAAAAACCATAGATATTATATACTAGCTAGAGAGAAGTAGTTCATCGATTCGTCAGTCATATTGCCATGAAGATAAATCACTCCTAGCTCATTTTGTTCCAATTAGAAATCATTCGAGTTATCACATTTTCTTATCCCTTCGAAGACTAATTAATTTTGCTCATTTTTATTCAACTTCTGTTTTGTTTCAACTTCAACGTACTCTTTGCATATTTTTATGGGGAGAATTAAAATAATATAGCCTGTTCAATTCAGTCTTGCGTCAGCTACATCAATTACCCCCTTCAATCAGTCACGTGATGAGCATGATGCTACTAATCTGATATATTGTAGTCACACCTGCCGTAGGACTACACAGTATGCAAACTGATGCCAAGAACTCGATCGGACAACAGCACATCCTAGGCTCTAACAGTTTTATATTTTCCAGCTATTTAAAGTATTTCCCGTGGGAAATCTATATGTACTTCAAGAGATTTCAATCAGACTCTGAGGAAGCATTCTAATTTCCCTAAATTTTGGGATCCTTTAATTTATAAGCCAAATATCGAAATTGAGAAGGAGCAACGCCATGGTCATTACATGCCTATGTGATTTTGAAAGCACATTAAAAAATTATCAGATCAAACTGGTTGTTCGATGCATGTAAAAACAGGTAAACATGTCCCTATTCCATTTTTTCGTGAATTAAACCAGTGAGAAGAAATGATTGATGGAGTACATATGAAAATTCAGCACCATATTCTTCAGTTCACCGAAGCTGTTAGAGATTTTTGTCAAGCAGTGTTGACACGAAAAATCTACGCTGTTTTGTCCGATGAAACGGAGTTTGAGCGGTGTTGGAGTTCAAATAACATTCATATTGCGGTGAGTTCCTCGTTGGTTAACCAAATTTATTGGGTCAAAATAATAATTTAATTTCATTTTTTTTTATTTTTCAGAAATATTGGTGTTTTATATGCTATATATATTGTTACATGCATACTTTCTCATATCCATCAATAAACATGTTCATCTGAACGAGATATTGTAGATTTCACCAATAAGAATTCTTCCAAGAGTATAGATTTAGTACCTTCAGTACTGGGCATCGGAATATTATATATTGACTGAAAAATTTTAACTTTTTTACGTTTCAGCCCTATAAAATTATGAAAAGAGATCATTTTAAGAACGTCACTTCATCATAGAAATTTTCAATATAGGTCACACATGCATATATGCTTTTCTCAGGTTTTTATCATGAAGTTTAATTTAATTTAATTTATAACGCCAATCAGCTTTTCTTAACAACAATAATTTACATAATTCGTGTAAAAGAAATTGCAAGAGAGACTAGTACGTGAAGGCCCTACTTATATCATATTTATAGATTTATATACCCAGGAAAAAATGTTCAGATCTGATCAGATCAAATTAGATCTGATCAGATCTAATTAGATCCAATCAGATCTGACAAAATGAAAATTTTTAACATGAATAGATCTGATCAGATCTAATTAGATCTGATTAGATCTAATTAGATCTGATTAGATCTGGTTAGATACAATCAGATCTAAGTCTGATTAGATCTGTTCAGATCTAATTAGATCTGATTAGATCCAACTAGATCTGGTCAGATCTAACTAGATCTGATCAGATCCAACTAGATCTGATCAGATCTGATGACCTAATATGTATATTGGGTCATCAGATCTGATCAGATCTGGCTGGATCTGATCAGATCTAGTTAGATCTGATCAGATCTGATCAGATCTAACTAGATCTGATCAGATATGGAAATCAAAATTAGGTGAATAGACAAACATGATCAGGCAGAATTGGATTTTCATATTATTAGAAAGGGCAGTCATAGAACTATAAATATGGTTTCTTTTAAAATCTTTTTCAAATAAAAATTTATCTGTTAAAAAAAATTGGCAATGTGTCAGATCTGTGCTCATTTCATTATCATAGAATGTCATATTTATTTTCATGCATGATTCTGCATTCCATTTAGACAGTCTCAACTTTTCTCCGAAGTTTTTCCCTCAAATTTTTCTAATCTTTTTCATTTATGACGATTCGAATTCTGCTTGATATCAAGAAATCGTGTGATAGCTGAGTGGCTAGAGTAGGAGACTGGTAATCCTATGGTCCCGGGTTCGATCCCGCCGAGGTCCATTTTTTTTTTCCATTTTTTTTTCTTTAAAAATTTTAATTTTCATTCATTTGTTTAGTAAATAATTCAGATTTTTATTTATTTTTCATTTTCTCTAAAATATGAAATTTTTAATTTTGGATTTTGTGCAGATCCAATTGGATCTGATCAGATCTAAGGAACTCAGATCTAAGGAACTCAGATCTAAGGAACTCAGATCTAATTGGATCAAATTAGATCTGGTCAGAGCGTGCCAATTTTCAGATCTGATCAGATCTAAGGAACTCAGATCTAATTAGATCTGATCAGATCTAATTTGATCTGATCAGATCTGAACATTTTTTCCTGGGTACATTTAATAAACATTGGATTACATAACTTATACAGTGTAACCTTAATATAACGAACCTCAATATAACGAATTCCTCGATTTAACGAATTTTTCAAAATCCCCCAGAACTGCCCATAAGAGTCTATGTAAAATATACCTTTACACTACGAATATATTTTTCAAACAACCTCGCTATAACGAAAAATCAATCATTGCAGAATATATATAGAAACTATTATTGACCTTCATATAACGAATTTTCCAGCCTACAACCTCTACATAACGTATCCTACAAATTATCCCCACTCAATTCCACAATAACTAATGTCTCAATGAGTGCTGATACGTTTAAATCTTCATAAGATAGTCATTACTGTTTGATCACTGTAAACATTGCTGTTTGTGATTGTTAGTAATTTTGAAGTTGTAATGGCTGAAAAACGGAAAAGGTGTTGTTTGAGTGTTGCAAAAATTTTAACCTTTATTAAGCATTAACCTTTATCATGTTGTTAATTTTCTCTCTCACATTCTATGTTTATATTCTATTTGAATCTTTTCAAATAGATAATTCTGTGTTTTGATTCAAATGAGTTGTTATTCACATGAGTTGTTTTAATGGAAATTTTCTTACCTTGTTATAACGAATCGAGTTTAATCTAACCTCTATATAACAAACCTCACTGTTACGAATAACTCGATATAACGAATAATTCCTATTTCCCTTCAGTTTCGTTATATCAAGGTTACACTGTATGAAGTATTGCAGAACAGACTAGGGAGCAAAGGCTCCATTTGGTATGAAAATCGCAGATTCCAGCACAGGACATTAACCTAGAGGAAAAAGTTACTTTACAACATTTAGCAATGAGAAGATTCATTCATTGTTCACTTCACACTGTAAAATAGAATAGGGTATAAACGAGCCATATCAAATCGAGAATGGATCTGAACCGAATCACGGGAATTGTCAAGCTTGGCCGTCAACTGGAGTAGAAAAATGTTAAACGGTTCGTTTTGCCCCATTATCCTCACCATTACGATACAATGCACTTCACCTGCATTCGACCCCTCTAAATTTGATTGAATTCTCACTTCATCATGAACCATCCCTGTATCCAACTACATTTTTTTGGGACCAGCCAGTATGATCAATTGAAAAAAAGCATTTAGAGGGACATATTCAAATGGACTGAGCTTTAATTTGTTCATTTCGTTTTCGACTGTGCAGGCGTATATACACTGAGAGAATTTTTCGAACTGTGGAACTAAAAATACAGTAGGAAAGACCTTGACTATGAAATATATTAACAGCAAACAAATTTTTATCAAGTACCGCTATCAGATAGTACACATAACTATAATTTAGCTGTTTTAGTTATAATTCTGGGTGCGATTATTAATTTGGAATAGTTCGTTTTCACTTTTAAGGAATAGTCATGTTAGTGGTGGGAAGAAGAAGATGCGTCAAATATAGAGAATGTCTTTGGATGAACGAGTCAAATATAGAGGGAATTTTACTGTACAAGTATGGAAAAATATTTTTAAGTGGCATTTACATGGTTTGAGGGAGAATTTCCTCATATGTCATACAATGGGTGACTTCAGAATTCATGAAAATGAGAACGGGACAGTGCGCGATATTGATCAATTCTCATTCTTGAATGATTGAATGATGAATGATTTTCCCTCTCATTCAGTCTTTCACGTTTTTCTTTGAGCAAACTTGAGAATGAGTTAAACCGTCCCCGTGACAACATAATTATCAATAAAAATTACATATAATTAAATTGAAAGTAATTTCTCAAATGCTGTTGACATATTCCCATGACGAATAACCGTACATTCTCAATTCAAAATTTGCGGTGATGTACATTATTCATACAATAACTATCAAATTAGATATTCCCTAAATTTCACATTATTCTATTCCCAGTGAAAAGAAGAAAAAAAAACTCATAATTGCACGTTCAACCGATTAAAAATATTCGCATGGTATGAAGAAGCCATACCATATCCCTCATTAGAACCGGTCTCAAGTGACTTCACTTCGAAGAACTTTACCCTTTTAAAATGAATTTTTTAATCGGTGTGCTTGAATCACTCCATGTAATTTATTATGAATTGACACCGAGCAATGGTTAGAGGCTACGAAATATCTTATCTGCGTGTTGAATCCATGGATTTCTTCCTTTTGACCTTAAAGGTCGCAGTGTCCTCTTTAAATTTTTTCCAACATAATCACCTGATGCAGCAGACAACTAAATGCTTCAAAATGAGAATCAGGGCTCTCTTCTATTGACCCGGATATTGGATACAGGGTGGGTGAATGTGTTGGAATTATCATTGACAATTCAACGCACGCATGATCATTTATTTGTACGAGTTACTGCTTGGTTTTCGAGGAACAAGAAAATTATTCATTTTTATTTATCTAATTGTGTCAATTTGAATTTCAAAGTAGTGCCAAATGTTCAAATGGTCAAGTTTTCTTTGGAATAATTTATCCAAATGACTGTTGATTACGTAAAAAAATTTGTCATCATTATTCTCATTTATTTTTTTTCCATTTCTATTAAATAAAACAAAACTGTTATTTCTGATGACAACTATAAGAAGCTGTAGCGCCTGAATTATCTGTGTAGTTGGCTGCTGAAGTGCATCAGGTATTCTTGTTCGTGTTGCCTCCAGGACACGATCTAGGCAACGTGGACCGTTACCCCCACCGACCTATATGCCGATGGTATATATGAGAAGGATATCTTCTAACACTGGCTAGTGAGAAGTGAATTTCTCAAACATACGCATTCATCTTGTATCTGCGAAAATTTTCCGGTTATAATTCATCAATTACTAGTCTAGAATAAAGGAATAATTGGATTGATGAGACTAAAAATTCGAAAAATTCTAATCAGTTTTGTGCTACTAATACCTTGTTTCATCAATGAATAATGACACCTAGGCTTTCTCATTGAACAATCGATTGAGCTATTTATAATCGGACTTGTTGAAGCGAAAACAATTAATTATGAAGTGCAACAAAAATTATAGAGATCGTAATTCACGTGAATTTATTAAAAATTCTGATGTTGTGAGGAATATATTTAAGTGCATGATTTTTGTTATTCTCTGTTCACGGCCGATTAACGGAAAATTTTCGAATGACACAACAACAAATGACTTTGTTCAACGGTGTAAACGCGATTGTGTCATCAAGAGGGACGTTGTGGTTTGCGGAAAATATCGGGTTGTCAGATGGTTACATGAAGTGATTCGTGAAAAGGTAATTTGGATATTTTTTTTTAAGTAGTAGTGATTCTGAGAGGAAAAATTTAACTTTACTTTTCATTCTCATTACGCCTTTCTTTGCTTTTTTATTTTTAATTTTTTAATGAATTCTTAGGAGTTCAGTTATGGACCATTTAAGGTCATCAGGATTCCGCCCATCACGAGGGAATCAGTTTTACCGGAATTACCAAAACCTAAGGATATAAAGTTTGGTATTGCTGAGACACTGAATTTCATGAAATACGTTGGAGAAGATTTGGTCACTAGGAGAGCTATTGTTTATACTTTTGAACCACCGCCAGTCGGTTCGAGGACTTTCGCTAATGGACCCATTGTCGTTGATGAAGACGAAATGATTAATTTGCAGAGAGAACATTCAGGTATTGTAATCTGTAATTCGTTGAGCTTAATTGTTAACATCAGGTGAATTTCTTTCGTCTTGTTCCTTTTATAAGAGAAAATGAATTAGTGAAGCGGTGGACGGAAATGAGTAAATTGGATTTTAATGACAATTTTTTTTTGGAATAACCCTGAATGTAAGTGGATGCGGAAAATGTTAGTGATTACCGTATTTTCGGAAATGTGGTACAAGAGGTTTTTCGGACAAGAGGTAAACCGAAATAAGTCGACTTGTATTTGTTAAACTTTTGCTAAATACCTTAAAACTGAAGTTTTTATGGAGACTTCTCTGTATTGCTGAATACGATCTTTGAAAAGGTACTCATAACAATTCTGTAGCTCCACTTGAACACAAAATATTTCATGAAACCAGACCGTTTATGTAGTGTATGAAGATTGAGGATTCTCCATGAAGAAGCCATTTCGAAATTTCTCCGGAAATTCCTCAAATGAATCTACAAGAAATGTTTCGAGGTATCTCCTTCTATCGCTTCACTACGAAATTCTTTGTTCTTCTTTGCGTGACCTTCTGAGTAAATTTATCATCTTTTCATTTAGCTAACACGAACTATTCATGTCTTCCTGAATATCAAATATGACCTAGATACTTCGAAAATTCAGTTTTTTTTTATCTGTATAACATATTCATCCTAAAAAAGTTGTTTCATCTAATTCTTGTTCGGTATATTTGTTTTCTCATTTTTCATTCCGTGTAATAACTCCGAATGTAAATAGCAGGAGCCTTTCACCCATAGAATGAAAAAAAAAAAAATATCAGACCATTTCATATTAGCAGCATAACACGTAATGATAGTTTTCCAGTTTAAGTTCAGCTTTTTTACATGATATCCATTAATTATTTTTCATCATATCTTTCTTTGTGTTTACAGATAATTGGCGTTTGTTCAAGAAGAAGAAATCGATAATTTTACCAATATTAATTCTCATTAATTTGATAAAATTGAAGCTGATGTTGATTCCCATAGCTTTAGGAGTTCACATGATAAAAAAATTAATTGTTATTGGTGGATTATTTGTACCAGGAATTCTTTCGAGACTGAAAATTTGTAAAGTACCACATCATCCACCTTATCATGCTTGGGCAACTGCGGCTGAGGCTCCGGTGGATTATCCAACTGGTAAATAATGCATTTATTTTTCCTTTAATATGAATCATTATGGGAACTACATTTCATATACCTCAATCTCCCTTTTTTCGTATTTGATGGAAAGATTATATATTTTTATATTCTTTATAATACTTTCAAATGTTCAACTTTGAGTTCCTAAGATATTGATTAATGATGAATACACAGAGAAAAATGTATCTTAATTTAAGAATGTGCTGTCACTTAATTTAAGTGACCTGCCATTCTTAAATTAAGTGACTTTTCTCACTAAAATCAAGTGATTTTTCTCACTTAAATCAAGTGAATTTTTCTTTCTTAATTTAAGAAAGTAAAATTCACTTAAATTAAGTGACTTTTCTTTCTAAATTTAAGTGACCTGCACATTCTTAAATTAAGTGACTGTACATTCTTAAATTAAGAAAACATTTTTCTCTGTGTAGATATTCTATGAATACCTCTAAATTAATGATTAAATTACGATTTTTTCGATGAATCTAAATTTCGAGAAAAACTGTCTAAGGTCTATGCAAATCAATATCTTTCAAACCAATTATAAATGAAAACTTTTGTGAAAAAAGCAGATTGCAATTTATCAACGGAAATTTGTGCGACTGTTTTTTAATCCTAGACTGGTCTCCCTATGAGAAATCTGCCGGGCTCAGCGGTTTCCATTTTTTCATAATCATTTGGCCAAATTCTGAAAGAATCAACTTTGTTTATTTCAATGTTGAACAGACTATAAAATTTTGTGAATTAGATATTCTGCAAATTCAACAAAGTAATAAAATGAAATTTAAGAGTTGGAACAATTATTCTAATGCTAAATGAAATTGTTCAGTGAGCGACGTTGTCGAAAACTCGCTTTACACGCTGGCACAGTGTGGAAGGTATTTGGCAACGTCGCGGCCAAATAACGCGGTAGCAAATCCCTCATGATGAGACCGAAGTCGCAGAAGTGCTTTAGATGACCAGTCTAGCGTTAAAAATATGCTAATTTCGGCTATCTCCTCCTAATTTATCAAGCTGGAAGCTGTACAACGAAGATTCTTGAAATTTCTATTTTGGAAACAAACGGGCGATTATCCGCAGCGTGGTTGTGATGAGTGTGTGCTACTAGACATGTTTGATATAATGTCGTTGAATGAAAGGCGTAATATCACTGCAATTTTATTTATAGTAAGGCTGATTAGGGGCAGTATAGACTGTCCTCAGTTTCTCAGGTGCTTGCCTTTTCGTATACCAAGATTGGGCAATAGAAATCAATCAATTTTTTATCTACCGTTTCCTACATCTAATTTGCCTTTGTCATCCCCTTTGTATAGGGGCCATCAACGATATGTTTATAAGTAATGAGACTGCAATTGATTTTTTCTCAACCCCTACTGATGTTTTGTTGTCAGCAGCGATTACATATGTAAAAAAATTTCGACCATAGGTGGTGTTTATCTGAGCCTAAATCTAATGGAAACGTCGTATTTTTGCTTTGTTCTTTTTGTTCATAATGTAAAATGCTGTAGTTATAATGTAAATTGATGATGTAAATGAAGAATTATTATGTGACCCTATTATTGGCCTCTGAGGCTGTTGGGTCTTGAATAAAAGTTAAAATACAAATACAAATACAAATTTATAGCCATCGCTAAATGCTCCCACTCTTTCACGCATGAATAGATGGCAATACTCACTTATGCAACCAAATATTGTCTGAGAATGAGCTTTAGAATAAATCTGACTGGCCTCGTTTTATCACTTCATTTGATAATTGAATTTATTCTAGGCTATGGACACGATGACGCTGGGTGGTCACACAGAAATGATTTGATTCCAGGATATGGCTATCATGGTTATCCACAGTCGCCCTATGGAGCTTATGGTGGTTATCGACAACGGTGATGAAGATTGATAGAAAAAAGTCTGATTTTATTATTTGCAAAATGATTTATTCATGTATTTATATAATTTATTCTAAGATAGACAGCAAGTTTTAATGTTCTTGCTTAAATAAAATTGAAACCTTTATTGTCCATCGTTGATTACCAATTATCAATGATTCGTTCTACTTTAATTTCCATTATAGTAGGAACTGTTTTCATGGATTCATTCGTGGAGCGTCAATAGTTGATTCTGTGAACCTTTTTGTACTGGATTGTTCACATAAATTTTCATACGTGGATAAGAGTTATGAGTTGATGAATTCATCTGAATTCTGTTGGAAGGTCTAGGAAATTCTTACTCAAAAAATTTAATAAAGTGAAAATCTGCCATATGCTAGTATGATGAAGAGCAATTTTTAGTTTCTGATGCCTACATTAAGCTGTATGAATATAGAACGTTTCATCTGTAGTCATAAAAAGATATGCACGAGATAAATAGGATATGTGAGTCAATTTGATAGAATAATTGGTAAACTAAAAGTATTAATCCCAGATTCATCATAACCGACGAGTCGAAATCTCTGATTTACGGCTTCCAGATGCTTTTCGTATATTTCGAATTTACGGTGAGATAAATATGATAAAAACCAGAGTGAAGACCACGGGATTACCAATTGAGGATTCAAATCAAAATAATGAATTGACTTGTTTCCGTGATATCGCAGAAATTATTGCATCAATATGATTAGTATTACATTATTCTCTAGTTGAAATTTGCCAAAATTTTTAATTGCAAATTTACCAATTTCTTTTCTCGTCGAATGATAATCAAAATAAATTTCAACTAAGAGTTTCACGGAGGAACTGAAAGTCATAGTAAATAAAGAATAATAAATGCGTCATTTGACCTACCTCTCAATTCTGATTAGCATCCGCATGTGAGCCATACCCAGTCAAATTCCAATAACATGTCCCAGATGTTTCTTCCTTCTTTTTTAAAAAATAATAAAGTTTTTTAACGTAGATCATTGAACTCATTTGTGAGCTAAAAAAAGGGACTGTATGGAAGGACACACGTGACCCAATTTTCAATACGAAGATTCAACTCAAGGTCGTTTGCATGGTGAAGGTACACGTACGAAAGTCCAATAGCCCCGTGCATGCGACTGACCCACTGACAGATTTGGATGTGCGCCATACAACGTTCGTTCCATCAATACCGATCTTTTTTTTTTTCCTTCCTCATCGAATCTGTGGGCTTGTCCTCATGCCTCAACAAGCAAAATGCTAACACAATTCTGTACCGTTATCATTTCATACAAATTTCTCAACGCAACCAATTACATTATCAAAACCAAAAATTTTGCTACGTATAGCAATAAATCGAATAACGATGCTCAACTTCCTTACCTCACTAATGGTTAAGTCAACCGTTACTGTACGTTACGCTTAGTGTAAAGGAAAGAAAAAAGAATGATAGAAAAAAAAAAAAATTATAAAAGAATAAGTCGCATTAATATAACGGGTATCAGGTCTATATGACTAGATTGCGACGCGTGCGATCGTCTGCGACAAGTGTGCGTCACGCGTTCATTGCTCCTTCGATCATGTGTACGTTGTTTTTCGATCGAAAAACCCCATTTATAGAATCGATCGAAAAAAACAGTATCTATCATTCATTTTTCGTGGAAATATATGAATTTCGCGCGCACTGGCTCACTCACGTTAGGACATTAAGGTAGTAGTCTGGTAACTTATGCCTATTTTCATGACTTCTTTGGAGGGTGGTTTTTATTTACATATTGAAAATATAAAAAAAAAAATTATTTGAAAAAATTTAATGGTTTATTACTATTATTATTGTCACTCGAAGTTGGAACCTCAAAAAAAATGCACGTGGGTGGCCCGGGTGATTTTGGCTCTTGATGTTATCTGAAATCAAATATTCTTGATTATTCTTAATCTATAGACATGTCATTCTGGTCGGAACTACTGAAGTTAAATTTCAAGGGTAAATAACAAAATGGCGGACTTTGAAAAAAAAAGTTCTTCTATTTTAGCATAGAAAGGGTTGTAAAATAGAAAGTTAGGGGTGAAAAAAATTCTCGTTAGTACCGACGAGAACTATAAGTGTGTAGAACAGCCTGTTAAAATTTGAAAGCAATCGGTTCAGTAGAAAAAAAGTTAGGACCCGGGCCGACCAGAAAAACAATGCTTTGAGAAAAACGCGTTTAAAGTTCAGCAACAAATTTTCATAAGTAAACTTATACTTACGTCAATCGTCCGAGGCGCTCTAGGAAACTCGTTATAACTCCCGAAATATTTCGAATTTCTGTTTGAAATTTTCACAGTATATTCTCAAGACATTGTACTTTCAAATTAAGCAAAAAAAAAAATTTTCGATTTTTTGAACCCAAGTTACCAGACTACTACCTTAAGAGGCAAGTTCAATACTGGAAGATTTGTGAGCGCATGAAGAAATTGTATGCTACAAGAAAAGACTGAAATTAATACTCGAAAATTCTCATTTTTAGTTTGAACTAGTATGAATCTTTATATTCGACAATTTCATGATTTTCCTAATAATTTCAATTCCCATGACTTTTGAGCTCCGAACATGGAGGCGAGTTCGCTTTCGTGCTCAACAATGCTGTTAATCACCCGGGAATAAAAATTAATTAATCCTTTCTTATTTTGCATTTTTTCAAGCATTTTTGATTTGTTATCCCTTATACATCTTGAATCTGCACTCGCTAACAATTGTCATTGTTTCAGAGTAAAGTGCTGAATAAAATAAATTATCTTTAATATTTGTGTGAAATTCAATATTTGTCAAATCTTTAATGAATCAATAGAAAAACGAACGTTCCCATAAGAACTTTTCCTGTAGGTTTGATTGTTCTCTGCAAAAAAGGATTCCATAGTTGCCGTATCTCGCCTCAGTTGTGATATTTCCGAAAAAAAAAATTCCTCCGACATGAAAACGGTTCATCTCATTTTCTCCCTCTACACTGCCAAATTTATTTCTCATATCGCGACGAGCAGATAACATTCATAATTGTAAATTTTGGAAGATGCGGCATAATGAGAAAAAAAATAAAATGTTGTAAAACAGGAATGTTCCTTGGTGTGTAAAAAAAAAATCATGTGAAAGAGAGGTGGGAATGAAAAATTGTTGATGTGCGATGATAGTTGGTGAGGGGAAAAAGGAAGGAAGGCTAGGCAGGAAGGTATACGCCGAATGACCGCGGCGCAGAGGACGTACAGACGAATGGCCGGGTAACCCAGATCGCCTTGGTTCGGCCGATTCTTCGAGCAACGTTTGCCAGTACCGTGTCGTCCGTCGTACGCGACTTTAACCATTCCGAACTATTTATTGAAAGTACGTTGAATTGTTTCTGAGTATTCAGTGGTAATTGTTCAAACAATTATTTATTTTCAGAGAAATTACAAACGATATTTTGAGGATTAAATTGTTGGAATCTATGAGAAGAATGATAATGCAATTGTAAGTAATTACTTTTTTTTTTCTCATTTCATCTGAAGTGTGTCCTTGAAGATGCGGTGAATGACCGGAGAGGATTTTTTTTTAGATTCTGCCTATCTCAGGCTGTAATTGATTTTTTTTTCTAATTTATTTCATTTTGTACTTAAATTATAGAGTTTGTTGGATTTCGTGAAGAACGGAATTCTTCGTCAATATGGCTCGATCTATAGTAATTTTTCGAAAAATTCAGTACGAAAGTAGTAAAAGGAGCAAACTCGAAAAAATTACATCCATGATTCTGCCGATATTTTTGAAACACCTTATCACATAGTAAATCCTATGATATTGCTAAAATAATGTATATATACTTTCAGAATTTATGTTCACCCCTTCACTGTAGAATGCTTAACCCGATTATTTTTTTTTTCGTGCAAAGAGAAATAAATAAGCGTGTTAACAGTTCATTCTTCAGAATATTATTGACTTGATGAATCCTTTATAATTAGTCTCGCTTTGACTGTCAGTAATAATACCGGCGTTTTTTTTTCTACAAGAGCCGGTAGTTAACCGTTGGGCCATAAAGATCAATTCATTTCCAGGTTGTTCGAATGCCTTTGGCATTATCTGGAGTATCCAATGAATATCATAGGTAAATCTGTTTTAAACTACTTAAACTATTTTCAGGTGATGAAAAAACCTCATCAGCATGATATCTTGGTGTTACTGAATGAATCAAATTAATGCACATGAGTGTGCGAACTAGATAAAAAAAAATAACAACGAAAGTGAAAGAAAATTATCCGTACGATTATTTGCAATGGGAAGAGTCAGCTCACACACGTGCTATTGTCTCTCACTCATGTTGCTCACATGCCTGCCTGTATTTCAAGGGGTCAAGGCCGGTGTAGCAGAACGCTCATCATCCAATAAGACAGAGATCAACGAATTACAAATCAACAATAATGAAGTAGATTATACGAATGATAATCAAGAAGCAATTACTCAACATCCTCATAGCATGAGTGATAAGCCAACGAAAATGGATTTGGATATTTCGGAAATGATGTATATTGATTCGAAAAAAATGCCAGAGGCCGAAGCTAAAGTGGACAGTTCTGTTAGGCGGAAGAGCAAGTGCCAAAACTCCATATCAATTGATTGTATAGAAACAAAATTATCGTCATTTATCGACAAGATGTCATCAACTAAGTCCTTCAATGTAACGAAGTCAATACAAATCATGAGAACTGATGCAACTACATCGGCTTATGATAATGAAAGTTTTTTAGATAAAGTACACAGGTTTGCAAAGAGCCACGTGATGAGAATAAATCTTAACAAAGATTTAATATCTTCTGGTGAACAGAGGACATTTTTCGGTGGTAAGTGATTCAATTTAATAAGCTTCTGACTAATGCATAAATAAAAGGAATAACGCAATATTAATGCACTTTGAGTAATTGGATGGCTAAATCAATTGAAGCACGGTATGCTGCCTGTGCATAAATTCAAAGCTTTCTGATTCCTTTCCTCATCCATCTCCGAAAACAGGTGTGTCCTCATCTCCAAGGATCTGAAACATCGTGAAATTTTTCAGCACGAGGATCATTAATCAGATGATTTTTCTGCATTTGCATGAAACTAACCATCTGCTTTAATATGCGCCTGGTAAAATTTTGCTTTCAGCTACACTTGATGGAAAGAATCCATTTTTAACTGGCTTCGGACTTGGTTTTTTAGCATTTGGATTGAAGAAACTTATGATACCGTTGTTTGTCGGTGTACAAATAATCAAAACTATGCTACTTGCCCTGTTTCTACCAAGTATCATTGGAAGTATCGGTAAAATTGTCGGAAAAGGTGAGTGCCATGTTGGCAATTTTTCTCACTTATTTTATGAAGGATATCATTATCATAATTGCACTTAGCAGGTCTTTCTTCATTTGCCCAAGGCTCAGGTGTTGCAGCACAACCGGAGGAGAATTTTGAATTTAAAGATAACTCGGACTTATACAATGATGATTATTTAGCTAAACAACCACTTGGTACATTGCCAGCCTCGACGATGTACGATGAGGGTATGCTGATGCAGCCATCACCTAAACCAGATTCAAGATTTGCATATGTTGATTCGAGATATTCTGGTGTCAATGGATTTAGCGATCGCTACTATACTAGACACGTTGCGAATAATGGATTTTCGAAGAAACAGGACTTCAAGGTAAAACTAATATTGGGATAGATCTTTTGGCATGCTCATGATCATTGAACAAATATCATGCCATTAAACAAATAAATTTATTAATAAATTAATTTTTATTAATAAATTTTTAAGAGAATCAAATTCCGGAAAAAATATGTAATGTGCAAGCAGGATTTGAACCCACGACCCTCTGATTACATGTCAGGTGCTCTATCCAAATTCCTCTTACAACTTGAATTCTATTATTTTTTTTTTATAATGTTTATTTATTTGTGAGGCCGTGAGTACAGTGTAGAGAATTTCATCTCGTCAATAAACAAAGGCTAGAATATGAAAATTGCAGATTTACAAAAAAGTCGGTATACGACATGCTTTGTTAAGACAGTTTCGGTATTAATGTATTTATTATTATTATCTATTGCTGGCTTTTTTGCGTTTATTAGTATAATTACGTGCTACATATTTTTTTTTTTATACATTTCGAAATGGAAAGGCTTCTTAAAACCATTTCTAAAGTACTTGAATTCTATATAAACTCATGTGTGGGTTTCAATTTTATGGAATCAATGGAAGCTAACTCTATATTGTGGGAGTCTTCTCACAAAATTATGCCTCGATCTAGTAAGCGAGATGAAGTAATTTTATTTCGTAATCGTGCTGTGCTGGAATTTTTTGGATATAAGGAGAAAATGATAGCGGAGGGTGGGGCAATGTAGAACGCGGGGTGCAAAGTGGAATAATTCTCTAATGTGAAACGTTGCATAAAAATTAATGGAATAGAATATCTCGGGAATCTTCAGAATTTTCCTGTGATTGTGTGAATATATGTCTATATTATATACAATAGGGGAGAGTGGGGCAGAATGGACACTGTGATGAAACGGTTAGAGATGGATTTTTTTTGATAATTCTACTGAAAAGCTGAGGAAATTTCAGCCGGAAAATCAGTGTTAGATGTATTTTTTTTAGATTTTTTTGAAAATCCTATATTATTCGGCATTATTGAGAGGTAAAAGCCTTTTCTTTTTTGAAAATTTTCAGTTTTTTGCAGATATCTCTGGATCTATCGGTCGTAGCAATTCAGGGCTGGTCTCAAATGAAAGGTCGGCTCATTTCCCATCGATTTATACGGTTTTTAATTCAAAAATGTCAATTTTTGGGAGAGTTATAGGCCAAAAACTGTTTCATGGAACTGTTTCACAAAAATGCCCATAAATACCTCGAAAATCGATATTTTTGAATTGAAACCCCTATGAATCGATGGCAAATGATCTCACTTTTCACCTTTCATCGAAATTTCTAGGCTACGACAAATAGACCCGGAGATATGCACGAAAAACTGAAAATTTTCGAAAAAAGGAAGGCTTTTACCCCTCAAAACTGCAAAAAAAAAAAAAAACGAAAAAAATACATCTGACACTGGTTCCCCTGCTAAAATTCTCTCAGCTTCTCCATAGAATCATCAAAAAAAAATCCATCTCTAACAGTTTCATTACAGTACCCATTTTGCCTCACTCTCCCTCTTGTATATAATACAGACATATATTCACATAATCACATGAAAACTCCCGAGATATCCTATTTCATTCATTTTTATGTAATATTTCACATTAGAGAATTATTCCACTTTGCCCCACCCGCCCCTAGAATTTTTTCATGATTACTTTTTTATTTTGGAAGAATCAAAGCTACAAATAAACGTAACAGAGTCAAATTATTTTGGGTAATTTGGAGCTAGAAAAAAAAACGGCGGTTTTAGTTACAAAAACTAGATTTGAGCCACAGTCTGCGGCGACTTATATCACCCTGTTCACAAATAAATGGAAGAGAACGGGGCAAAACGGAACTGCAGGGTGAAATGAATCAGGATGTTTTTTTGGAAAGAAAAGCCTCTACAGAAAAAAACAAAAAAAAGTTCAATGATGCTCTAATATAAGCAGTTCTTTTGAGGTCCTTTCCTTGAAAAAAAATTTTGGTTCATTTTCCGATACAAAGAAACTGGGAGATTTCGTCTGGAGGACCAATCCTCTCATTGAACGTTGCATTTGACGAGACGTGCTGAATGCAATTGCCAAATCCGATTTCATCTCAAAGTCAAATTCATGTGTTTTACTATTCTACGTTTATGTTAATATCAATGAGGATTGCATATTGCGAAGAAAATCAAACTACTAAAATGAATTCAGTTCCTATAAAATTTGAATGAGATTGAATAGAATATTGGTACAGAAACCTATCACTATTTCTTGCTATTACTTGTTTGTTCAATCCTCTTATTGGGTGTCGGTCACAGATCCATGTCCTACTTCCTATCACTATTTCTTAAGGAGGCTGGTCACTAAATGCGTTCAAATGAAAAAATTCTGAATATTTTCAATGTTATTGTTGAATATCCCATACGACTCGTGTTAAATTTTTAATTCGTTCTTGAATCTAGTTTGGACGTAATAAATCAATTAAAATCCCCGGTTATACACAGCCTCTTATGGGCATACTGAGCCATACCGATAATTCAGAGACAAAAAATTGAAAATCTCGTGAATGACAATTGAGATTTGATTGGAAAACTGATCAGTATCTTCCTTGAACAATTAGGAAAAATAATTGACCATTTTTTCGGGGCCTTACAGACCTTTCACAATTCCAATTTATGGTTTTATACAATTCCTCGATCAAAATTCACGTGTCGAGTAACTAACATGGCATCGCCGCGTGACGTAGCGTTATGTCTGTGAGAGCTCGGTATGTATGTGTGGATACAGTTTGAAATATATTTCAACTGCAGCGTTGTCAAAGTTCCCGAGCCCATCTCGCAATCAATTTTCTTTCATTTTTTATGACATTGACAATATTTGAGGTGATTATTTATTTTCAAAAATTATAAGAGGGAATAAAAAAATTATTATGATGATTTTCAGCGAGTAATTAACTGATGAGAGGTCAGAAAAATGTTGTCTATTTTCGTGTTCAGGAATTGGTATTAGCTCGGGATGCCTATGCTAAAGCATAGGCATTCTCCCCTGCCCGCGCACCCCGCACAAGTGGTAAGCAACCTCCTTAACTATAAGGAAATCTAGTCGTCCATCAATTTATTTGAGAGAAGTATTTCTTTCATACTGTACAGACATCCTTTTTGACCTTGTGGCGCCGATATATATGATGATTTGTCATTATTATTATTATTTTTTCAATTAATCGTATAAAATATGCTCATCTGCAAGTGATAAACATCATCATTTAACTGTTGTTTCATTATTCTACAGGTTTTCCATGAAATCCCAACGAGTTCTTTACTTCTGACAAACTACGATCCATTCTATTCACCTCTACTGTCACGCTTAGACGCAGTATTCTCACGTCTTGGTCACACGACTGAGGGCTGTCGTGAGTATGCAGTTTGTGCTATGTACAGAAGTCCAGCACGTTATGCACCATATTCAAATCTCGTATCAGCACAATTATCACGTGAGTTGAATGAATTAAGAAGGCCAAGTAGTGACAATCCAGATGTATTGAGATTCTTTAGATACATGAAAGCTGCTAAAGATGGCCAAGATGGCGTGAAGTGTGAGATGGTTTATTCTGATTGTGATAGTTCTCGAGATGATCCAAGTTTGAGGCAGAATCAAGCAATGCTTGCTACTTATCAGGATATTGATAAACTCGTTCATGCGAGGAAGCTATAAAAGTTCTATCTTTTCTTTCATACACGTGTGATGGTTAAAGACATTTTGGTGAGAGGTGATGTAGGAGTGTATTATGGAAGGGGTAAATGGACATTCTTTGTTTTGAGGTGAAAGTCAAGATTCTTAGAATTTCCTGGAGGAGATTGGGCAAAACTCATCGAATTTCATTAATTTTTAGATGAACCCAATTTTTTCATCCATTTTTTGATACACGAGAAAGATTTTGGTATATGCTGCAATTAATTAAATCGTTCATTTATTTTGTATTACCAATTTGTGTTCTTTCTTGTGTAACAAAATGTACACAATATGATTCTCAATTCAACATGTATACAGATTTTCAAAAATTCAATTCAATGTTCAGTGCTGCACAATTGCAAGCTCAACTGAGATTATTTTAAGTTAAGAATAGTTAATTTATTTAATTTATTTAGTAAATTATTAAAATTGATTTAAATTGAAGAAAATGTTTTGTCTGACCTTTTTTTTTCTCATTTTCATTAAGAAAACTCACACACATGTCGAAATTTATGAAATAACTAGCATGAGTTAATTATTTTCAACTAGGAAAAATGAGTACAAAACCTCATATCAATAATGAATTTCTGGAATTCATAGTAATCATAAGCAGTCTTTCACGTTCATTCCGAACCTAACTGGCAGGAAAAAAAAACGAAAATGGGGAGAATGTGATAACAAAACTATGTGTCTGTATAATCGAGGAATGGGAGCAAAGTGGGAATTTCAGGCTAACTCCCTGTGAAAACGGTTCCATGTCAAAAAAACACGAACAAAAATAACACACATGCAAAAATAACACATCCGTGAAAAACACATACATTGAAAAAAAAAATTTTTGTTGTAAGAAAGTTTACTTACTTGAAGAAAATCTACTTTACTCAAAAAAATTTCAATATATATAGAGATAGAGAAATTGTGAAAGAAAATTTTGAATTTTCTTGCTACAAATTTTTTTTCTCAGTGTACACAATGAAAAATAAGAGCAATAGTCACAAATTAAGAAATCAAATCGCTATTTGAAAATGTAAACAATATGGGATTATTCAGAAATCAATAATAAGAGGAAAGACGGGAACAGCTATAACGTAGATGCGAATGAATTCACCTAACACTGAACAATAAATATTCAATAAGATTAATTAATAATATTTTTGTTAATATGAGTTAATGTGCATATAATACGATATATCGCATAGAAAAAATCAAGATTTCTCAAGAATTTCAAAATTTGAGATGAAATAGTAATTTTTTTTTTTTTGTGATTGTGATATTTTGTTGTGTGTTATTTTTGCATGTAATGTTTATGATTGTGATATTTTATCGTGTTATTTTTGCATGTAATATTACTGTTACGTGTTATTATGACGTGTTACCGTGAAAACTCCCTTTCATAAATAGGGAATAATGTGGTAGGATAGAATCCATTAGAATGGTCCAAAATAGATTTTATTCAACAATTCCTTTGAAAAGCTCTGGTAATTCTGAATGGAAATTATGTGCTAGATTAGCTTTTCTTTTCTTAAAAATTCGTCTACTCTAGCCGCAAATTAATAGACTGGGACTTTCTATTTTCAAAAGTTCTCCTTTCTTTTTCTATTTGCAAATATCTCCAATTCTAACTGTTGTAGCGTACAAAATCGAGAAACAGCTCAAAAGTCCGCTCATCTTCCCGAGGGGCTGCTCACTTGGGAATTCGGTGGCACAGTGATTCCCAAAAGGAATCGATTCCTTGTGATTTCCACTGTGATTCCCGTGATTTCCGAATCAATAAGGTAATCTGCGATTTCCCGTGATTCCCACTGATTCCAATGATTTCCAGTGATTCCTAAATTTCAGAAATCAGTGATTTCCAAACTGTCAATTGGAAAACCTTAGTATTTAATCATTGTAGATTAACAATAATTCATTCATGGTTATGGGTATGCCTGATCAACAAAAGCAATTATTAAAGAAATTAGAATAATTTTTTAATACTCTTATGAATATTTTCATGAATACTTAAACTTTTTTCACTTATAATAGGAGATGACATAGTTGAATTATATTGCTTAATATTAATATAACCATGTACATCTATCCAACGTATATATATATATATTGGATGAATACGTTGGACGAATGCTTGCTCGATGGAGAGGGGATGAGTCATTTCCAGTGATTCCCGAAATCACGCGATTTCTTTGTGATTCCCAATGATTTCCTATACATTAGGAGGAATAACGAGGAAATCAGGAATCGTTCGATTTCCAGCGATTTCTAGCGATTTCCAGTGATTTCTAGTGATTCCTAATCTGATTTCGGATGAAATGGTTCACTGATTCCCCAAGTGAGCAGCCCCTCGGAAATTTGATTTTTATTGTGCTTCAATTATTTCGAATATCTTTCAATATATGAAGAATACAAATTATTATAGAATTGAACAAGTCTCTATAAAAATTTCTGTACTTTGTTTGATCCCGAAATATTGTCTGGGGATTGATTCTACAATGGAATTAGAACTCATATATACATTTATCTCTCTACCATTCAATTGTTCCACGACATTTACTCATTTTTTAAATTCCCTTTGGACGGTCGCGATCGAAAAATAAGAGGACTTTCAATTTCTACATTCCCTTTTGACCTGAGAAAAAGAAGAGAGAATCACTTAAAAAAAAAACACCTGAAGGTACTTTCCACAAAACACATTCAGCCCCAACAGTCGCAAAATTTGCTATAATTTTAATATAAGCTGCGTTTTGTGATGATGCAAAAGTGAGTCATAAGAAGTGAAAGACTGTCTTCTTTAGTGTTCCAAGCGAAATGTAGCGAGAAAATTATACAAGCTGATGTGACGCAGGTACAAGTCCATTGACACCGGAGATCCTCTTTCTTTCACTCCCCCTTCACCCGGGGTATCTTCCAAATGTGACCTTAAAAGACTGAAGTTCCGGCACTATATCCTCGAAAAACACTTTCACTCTTACTATTTTCTTTTTCTTCAGAAGCAACTATTTTCATCTCCCATCTCTTTGTATAAACTTACGTAGTTATACTTTCGCAACACAGCCCACGTTGATGATTTTAGACTGTATATAAAACGTTAACCACCAAGCCCATGGCTGATCAGAGGCCCAAAGGATTTTGTAGGTTCAACATCTTCCAAATTTCTTTCATCTCATGGAATTATTGATAATAAAATTGAAATTCATTTACGAGGTAAGTACTCAAGAGTACTTTTTTTTTTTTTTTTTATTTATTTTATTAAGAGTACTAAATAATGATTTCGTTATTGAGGATATTTAGAGCTACACAGAGAAAAATGTTTTCTTAATTTAAGAATGTGCAGGTCACTTAAATTAAGAAAGAAAAGTCACTTGATTTAAGTGAGAAAAGTCACTTCATTTAAGTGAGTTTTACTTTCTTAGATTAAGAAAGAAAAAGTCACTTGATTTAAGTGAGAAAAGTCATTTAATTTAAGTGACTTTTACTTCCTTAAATTAAGAAAGAAATAGTTACTTGATTTAAGGGAGAAAAGTCACTTAATTAAAGTGACTTTTACTTTCTTAAATTAAGAAAGAAATAGTTACTTGATTGAAGTGAGAAAAGTCACTTGATTTAAGTGAGAAAAGTCACTTCATTTAAGTGAGTTTTACTTTCTTAGATTAAGAAACAAAAAGTTACTTGATTTAAGTGAGAAAAGTCATTTAATTTAAGTGACTTTTACTTCCTTAAATTAAGAAAGAAATAGTTACTTGATTTAAGTGAGAAAAGTCACTTGATTTAAGTGAAAAAAGTCACTTCATTTAAGTGAGTTTTACTTTCTTAAATTAAGAAAGTAAAAGTCACTTGATTTAAGTGAGAAAAGTCACTTAATTTAAGAATGGCAGGTCACTTAAATTAAGTGACTGCACATTCTTGAATTAATAAAACATTTTTCTCCGTGTAGTGGATGTTATATTGAATGAAAATGAATTCGATCATAAAAGTGCAAAGACTAAAAAAATCAAATCGAACCCTCGATAGTTTTCATTGAATATCTCAGCATCTAATGGGTCACAGAGTATTTTAGTGATAATTTTTTTTAGAGCTCTGATTTTTTTTCATCAATAAGGAAATCTACATAATTCCACTATCTCTTTTGGATTCCGAGATATTTCAGGAAAAGTCATCAGAGAGTGAAATTGACTCATCCAGTTTTACAACTTTGCTACCGACATTTGAATCTATACTAGTTGTACTTGACACAATTTACTATTTTATGACTCTGCGTGATGAATAACAAGTGTTACTTGAGTAGCTGACAATTTAGGTAAACGTGGAAATAAAGTATTCAGTGATTGTAATCGATGAATTACGAGGGACTACATTTGGAATTCAAAAGTGTTTGACACGAAGGTGCGTCACGAGCTGCCATTGGTCCGGAGATATAACGGGACTTTGGTGTGCACCACTGCCTGCTTCACTATATACCAGACACACCGGTAGTTTTGGAACTCAGGTGCGCGTGGTTACAAATTCGAGTCAAATGCTAGCAGTGTTACAGTGGTTATTTCACATCGTATTTTTTCGTGAATTGACTGTTACTTCACTGAAAATATAGAAATATGACAGAATTGACAAGACAGTGACATTACTGGTTTTGGTGATACCATGATCCACTATTTTTGAATCATTTTGACGTGAGTATTTAACCATTGATAACAAGGTTAAATTTTTTGCTAACTGAATTTATTTAAAAATTTAGATTTCTGTAAAATTGAATAATTGCATACGTTACATTTCGGACTGATTGACAGACAGAGTCAAAATGTCACAGGTAGCGATATAAATTGATAAAATGAGAAATTCCAATAGCTATGTGATAAAGGAATATTATTAAAAATAACAAAATTATTTGCGAGATGATGAATTGATATTAATGAATTCATTTCGACAGTTAATGCAGTAGAATAGCTGAATAACGAATTGGCCATGCGATCATCTGAATTGAATTGGATCTTGGTGGTTGCTCTGTCGGTAAGTATATCGGTGAGAGCAGTTACCTTCGAAGACGGCCCGACTGAGAATCATGGTAAGACGTTTAAGGTCAAGTTTATCAACATTAACTTCTACCTTGCCGATTTGAAGAATAATGAAAACTTTTGAATTGTTGTAGAAAAATCGGTGAAATTTCAAAGTGAAAGTGCAGAGGAAGCCATCAAACCAAACAAAACCCGTCAAGGTAAAGATATATTCGATTGGATTGGCCTTGGTACTGGTCAGAATGTAGATCCTTACCTGGTAAGGATAAATCAAGCCTGTTTGAATGGCGATCTAGCTGAATGTTTCAAATCACGTGCGATAAGTTCGTTCAGTGAATTTTTTGAGCAGCCAGAATACAATTTGAATGAACAGGTGAGAATCGTGAGAATGGGTAGAGATGTAGTGCAAGAGGTCAGTCGTCAGCCGTACGAGTACTCGAGCACTGCTAGGTAAGTATTTATAATATACAGGGTGTATCTGAAAAAGTGTACTTTTAGTGACTATGCGATAGAAGAAATTCCTCAGAATACTGGAAAAATAATTAAAAAATCAGCACGATGCCCAGCAAGATCATCAGCACGATTTCTACAAAGATTATCAGTGCGACGTTCTGCAAAACCTTCTACAAGATGGTCAAGCAATTTTTTAAATTATTTTTCCAGTATTCAGAGGAATTTCTCTTTTTTCAGATACACCCTGTATCCCAGAGAAATTCTCTTAATAAGATACATAATTTAATTGTTTTTGATTCAAGGTCGAGTGATTCTGATTGGGATCAATTGGTCAAGTTTGCTACACGTAAAGCAGAAAAATTCGTTAAAACAGTTGCTATTGAGGTGAATATACCATCCTGGGTGACTGGAGAAAATGAAGTTTATGCGCCAAGATTTTTGGATGAAATTGCAGATGAAATCGATACACTTGAGAATAAAAAAGATACACTTTTCAGTGAGTATTTGTTCTCGGGCATGTCATGGGAGAGAACTTTTTCCCATTCGTGGGTGCTGATGAAGTTGATGGATTCGTTAAGTACATGTCGTTCTGTAGAAAAGTATGGAATATTTTCAAGTAAAAAATTCTATGAAACAATATGTTTCTTTCCAGTATTTTCAATATTCCACTGGTCTCCCGAATTCGAGACCATTTCCCTTGCTGAAAATGCTTGAAAATAGTTGATACTAATTTTCGAATTATCTATAATCTGAAATATAAACTTTTTATACACTTCAAGGGGTAAATATGCAGAATAGAAATCATAAAAATAAATTAATTCAAAATTAATTTGAAGTTGTCTCAGGAAGGGAGGTGGAGAAAGTGTTTTAATATATCGGACTCAAAAATTTGAAGGTAAATATCGGAACTCGCAATAGCTCAATTGGCTGAGCATCAGACTGATCATTAGAAGGATGTGAGTTCGAACATCGCTTGCATATTCCATATTTTTTCCGATGATTTGATTCTGGTGATTAGTCAATTTTATGTTAGGCCGCAACTCTGCATATTTACCCTTTAAAGATTGATGCCAAATTTTTTCCAACTTTTGATAAAATTTCATTGAAGAAGTAATAAAACAATACTGTATCAGAAAGGAGAAGTTTGTTTTTCGCAGCAGTATTTTTTTCTCGTAGCAATTTCCAACGAAATTTAGTTAGATTATGAGAATGCAAAAATTTGAAAAATCCATCAACTTTATGGCGAATCAATCTCAAATTGGGGTTAGAGCTAAAATTTTGGTAGTATTTATTTAAATGATTGACTAATTTTTTTTTTTATTTTCCAGCTCGTCATCGCCTGAGGAAACTTTTCATTCCCATGCTGATAATTTTGAAATTATTCAAATTGAAACTTCTCCTATTTTTACCTCTAATTCTTGGATTAGCTTCATTTAAAAAATTCCTCGGTTTTATGGCTATTGTGATACCAGGAATAATCGGTTTCTTCAAATTTTGTAAACCAATAATGAATAATTATCAGCCACCAGTGTATACGCAGAGCGGTCTTGGTTTTCCCCATTACAAAGAAATAAATAATCAAGGATTTCCAGCCGAGCATTCAACTTATCAAGATAATCCTGCTTATCATGGTGGTTACCAGTCTGACAGTGTTTCTTTTGGACAAGATTTGGCATATCAGGGATACAAGCATTACAAAAAATAGGGAGTTCTGGCTTGGATCGTTGAATCATTGATTGTTGGTATTATTTGTTTTGTACATAAATTATTGTATCATTTTGTTCATTCACCATGCTTTCACGTCATTGTCATGGAACATTCTTCTTACATTTAAAAAAATAGTTATGTGTATTCATGATGTATGTAAATAATTATAACTAATTTACGAAAAGTTAATATGTAGAATTCTCCATATGATTTTCATTGAAAAGTTGGACTTAAATCATTTTTTATCCTTACGGAGGAGAATCTGGCCTTCCTACTCCTGGCACACGGAAAATTCAGTTGTTTTTATATTTTCGAGTAAAGCAACAGGTTCAAGTTGAACAAGCAGAAGCCCCACTATCTGCGAGTTATTTACAAATCCCCACTCCTTGTGCAGCATTCAATATTTTGCCAATTCGATTGGCAAAATGCTTCCGAATGGAACTTCGCCCATAATGAATTGAATCGCTCTTCATCTTTCCCATAGCTCAAAGAATAATATTATTTTCACAACAAATGCGTACTCATAGATTACTAAGAACATTGCTCTAGACTGCATCGACCTTTTGCAGAGAAAAATCGAAAAATCGATTTCTGGAAAATTTGATTTTTCTCGAAAAACACTCAACCGATTTCGTTCAAATTTTGCTGACAGTATTTTGGATAGGAAGGGAAAATACTGTTAAATTTGCAGATAGCCGAGTATGACTGTTTCGGAGCAATGGGATGATATGTGGCATACACACATACATACTGCAACGTACCACTTTTGTACGGATGAACGAAATGAGGAGTGGATGGGTCTATGTCCACGAACCAGAGAGATTTATTACTAGAGTATTCAATAATGAAGCTGAAACGTTGGGATTCAAGCTCTGAAGAATCATATTTATTCAAGCTATCTACAGGTGTTTTTAAGAGGAGCATTTGTTCTCTGATACAGGAAAATAATCTTTATTCTTTGAATTTTATCTTGATATTTTATATTTGTGAATGATTAACCCTTTCATTTTACTCATTTCGAAGTATTTTCATTGATAAATTGGAGACTATGGCGATGTCCTCTAGGTATTCATCCTGGTCCTCTTCCGCGTGTTGGAACTCGCCGTCTTGAGACCTGGAGCGCCCCCCTACGTCCGGCAGCGCTCTCAGTGCCTGTTATTTTTACAGAATAATATTTTACAAATTATTTACAAAGAACATTATATTAAATTGAATCGCTCGGGCTGTTCACCGTTGCTTCGCTCAGGTCATTCACCGCTGATTCACTCGGGCTAGTCACCGTTGTAAGGGATTTTTCAGGGCGTAATCTCGTTGGAGAGCCTTGAGTGTCTTCTACAGTCGGCGAGGGATGAGTGCAGTCGGTCTGCGCTGCGAGCTCCTTATATCTCTGCAGCTCAGACCATACGCGTTGGCTTTACCCCCACCCGCTCTCTCTCCATCAATCAGGGCGGGGTATGCTTTCCCTTCACTTTTATGGTTTCAGAGCCATGAGTTTGTTCCCCTCGCCCCTTTTATTACCGTCACAATACATACGTGTACATAAATACAGTCATTTTTTAAAAAGACGGTTTCGAACATTTCGAGTCATATTCCGATAAAATTGTGAAATCTTAAAAAATCGCGTTCACAATGTTTCCATTCAGAAGCAAAAAAAAATTGATAACAATTGGAATGAACAGGAGTCATACTACGTATCTACGAACGGCAATGTTCGAAAAATTAATGGTATATAACGAGCAGGGCCTGGAAGTTGGCGATCAATGATGAAACCTGAAGAGAGTGGTTTTGCTGAATGTCATGCGGGTTCTCTTTACCACCAAGAGGTGGTAATCTTGTTTATTGTCTTGCTAGTCATCTTGCTAATTATCTTGCTCATCATCTCTCTAGGTCTGTCTTTCTAATCATCTTACTGGGTGTCTTTCTGTCCATTTTTCTGTTTCCATGTCTTATTTTTGTGCACCAACTTCCAGGCCCTGATAACGATGAAATTCGATGAATTTTCGAAGAATGAGAGATTTTTTGTAGATGTTGCAAATCAGATAGTTATGTAGAACAACTTAAATTGGTATCGACACAATGGAATATTTTTTATAATAAATAATAACTTGTCATAAATATGTTTACCATTTCTGAACTGAGATACAGTAATAATGTACGGTAATTGTGCAAATTTCATAGACTAGACGACTGTCAACCAACTAAGTATCAACTGTAGACGGGATTCAAATTTCCATAATGCAGGGGTAATCAACCTTCCCACCAGGTAATGCAACTTGATGTCAATAATATTATTAATTCAGTTCAGTTGGAATTGATATTCCATACATAGATTCTCATTTTTTACGAAGAACGAAGAAGAAATATTCTCGTATTTAAGATATTGCTTCCGAATGGAAGCTTTGTAAACGGTCGATTTTTCGATTTCGAGATTTCATCGGAATATGACTACAAATGATCCAAAACGTCGAAAAATCATATTTTTAGAGCATGTCTGTATGTATGTGTGTGTGTGTGTGACTGTGTGTGTGTCTGAGTGTATTGCCATGTATCGTCATTTTCTCTGAAACGGCTATACTTAGCGCTCTCAAAATTTGACAGTATTGTTCCTCTGCGTGCAAAATGCTGTCATAAAAATTTCAGCGAAATCGGTTGAATAGTTTCCGAGAAAAATCGATTTTTCAAAAAAGCGTTTTTTTGGATTTTCTCGATGAAAAATGATTCGGTAGCGCCCAGTTTGGGCTATGATATTCATCTCATTAAAATTCACGTTTTTGATCGTTTTAAAATTTTCCCCTGATTTTGGTTCTAGAAATTATCTCAATTTTAGTGATTTTCAGTTCATATTTTAGCGGAACGATAACTCGATAAGTATTTGAGATAGAGACTTCAAATTTTGCCAGTTTGTATATCTGATGAAGGTCTAGGGTGCTATTGAAACTAGGCGAAATCCGTCCAGTTGTTTCTGAGATATTTGCAAAAAATGATTTTTCTTTGGAGGCTTATTTCATAAAAACTATGCAACTGATTTGCACCAATTTGGGCTTAAAAAATTCGTTATAATGAAGAGAATGAACCCCCTAGATTCCCAATTTATTGGTCAAGTATTTATTTTTATTTTGAAAAAAAATCACTTTTTTATGAAAAATCGGAAATGTAAATTTTTCTCAATTTTTTCCTGAGAACACATATTATTTTTATTTCATGATAATAAAATATATAATTTTCCGAATAAAATGAGACCATTTTCATCCTGATATGATGATGGGAACATTGAAAAGTTGAATCATCAAATTCAGAAATTATTTAATTTATTATTTTAGATCGATTATTGGAAGTTCAATAGATTAATAATAATAATAATACCTTTTCTTATATGAAGAATATAAATTCGGAAAAGAAATGAAAAGGATGAGTCAAATGATGATAACTCGAACTAACTTCACACTGTTATTCATTAACAAAGATTATATCAAGTATTGTTTGATAATTGTTTTATGATTTATTTGATTGAAAAATAGTAAATAGATTGGCGACATTGCCTCGTGGATGGGAGGTGGAGAAAAGAATCAAAATTCGAAGGTAAATATAGTAACTCGCAATAGCTCAGCGGTAGAGCACCTGACATGTAATCAGAGGGTCGTGGGTTCAAATCCCGATTGCGCATTACATATTTTTTCAGAAATTTGATTCCCTTAAAAATTTATTAATAAAATTAATTTATTAATAAATTTATTTATTTAATGGCAAATGATGGTATATGATGATTACGAATAACTGTAAAATTACTAGTGTAAATGATAACAAAATCATTGGAATCTCTGATGGTGTTCGCTGAAATGGGGTAAACTACCTCAAGAAAGAAGAATGAAAGTAGGGATATCGGAATGAACAAATTGATGATACATAGTGTGACTGCAGCGATGAATTCGAACAGTAGATTATCTCACATGGAATAACGATTTCCACAGTAGATTATCTTCCATAAAATAAATAAAAAAAAATTAACTGATCACTTGAATCAAATCACTAAAAAGCACGATCTTAATCTAAAAAGTACGAAATTAAAGTTTGAAAATTACATTCGGAAGCATACTGCCAATTGCATTGGCAGAATAGTAAATCTTATAATTCAAATTACGCACAAAGGGCGAACGCCTGCTTGTTTCATGAGCAGAATGGTTCTAATGAATTCCTAGTTACGGAATTTCTCCTTTCTAAATCTAATATGATAAAATGAAGACTTTTGCGTCGTTGTGAACATCATACTCTGAAAGTTCTGAGAATCAGCTCAAATGTAATTTTGATCAAATGATAATATGGGATACTTATATGGGAAGAATAATCTGATCAAGAATGATCGTTATAAAATAGAAAAGTTTCATCAATTTTCGACTGAGTCTAAGAGAAACGAATGCATTAAACAAGAACTGAGAAGAAATTCATAGAATATGTCCACATGTTGATGTTATTTGCGTAACCAATAATTGGAAACCCTTGATGGAAATCATCGATAAGATAGGCGAACTCAAGGACCTTTTGCAGCTGAATGAATAAATGTGAATAGGCTTTAAAGTTTTGAATAGATCAATTCCTCACTAATTGTCTCAATCATGCTTCAATTTGTGGATAGAATGGATCGGTATTTTATTACGCACTATCAATTAACAGGCGTTAGTCGAGGGCGAGTGTTTAAAAGTACCAGCCTCATACAATTAGATTCTTTCTTAAACAAAGAAAATACCTGGAGTTTCAAGGTAAGTTTCAGTGAATATTGACTCGATGACAAGCAGACTTTTGGAGCTGAACTACTCACGATATGCCACGGAGCTGAGTTTCTATGTGAGTTCTCATATCAACATATATTCAATTGGAGAACAGTCACAATTTGTTCAGATCCCATATTCACTTGGTTCTATCTTTTCCAAAGAATTATTTTTCACATTGTTTGTCTTTGACTTTATCATTTTGTTCGTGATGTACGGTTTTCCGCAGCTGTACAAAGTTTACTCATATCAATTCCCGGAAAGCAAGTGACGCTAACGATAAACAGCATTCATGACCTTCTACTGAATCGTATAAATAGACGGAGCTACTCATTTTCCATAACAGTTATGTAGATTTCTTCAAAAGAAGAAAAAGATTAAAATATTATTCTCATTCAAACGATGTTGCGAAATCATTCAATACTCTTATTCGGCTTACTGATAGTAGCAACACGAGTATCGATGTCTTCTGGGTCGAACCTCAATGTATTATCCCAAGTTTATCATATTTTCAAATTAATGGATAGAATAAACATTGGCAAAGCTTACTCGAAAGAGTTGGAAGCTATAATAAAGAAAAACAATCCAATTATAACAACTGTTGACATTGTAGAAGAATTACGAAATGTTTTCAAAAGGATTCCTGAATTAGGACCTATTTCTGTAATCAAGTTAAAGTCAATAATAGCAACATTGATTGAAAAATTAGAAATTACTGGACGTCTCGGCCGATTGATAGATCGTCTCTCCAAACGTCTTCATTCCATTGATAACCATTATGCAAGATTCTCAAGGATTTATTTGGAAACCAATAATACTAGAGTTGAAATAGTTGAGGATTTTTTCATGATGATTACTTCACAAAAGACATCTGGATTAAATAATAAACTTCAGAAGATTCATCAGTTGATACATGGGTCTGATCAGAAAAAAATAAAATTGTTTGGTTCGATCAATCGACGAATGCAGGTATGTAGGATATACCATTAGGCAAATATTTTTTCCAACATCGAAATTTCAGAGCTTCATTGTCTCTCTTTTTCTTTTCTCTCGAAGAATAGAACAGATTTTCTAATCTTTGTCTCCGAATAAGTCTCGTTTGATTCTCTAACGTTCCAAATTAAGTAATCGTTCTCATTTGATTCTCCCATTCTTCCTTTACCGATTTCTAATTTCGGGTGCTTGGTGAGATCTCAGTTCGTCGATTCTTTCGAGTATTAGATTAGATATATTCTTAGGAATAGAGAAATGGTGAATTTTCCATAAGGGCCATTCTGTAACTCTGAAGAAATTTATTTGCCACAAATTTTGAGATGTTCAAGGATGGCCAATGAGTTGAATTCATGATGAAATTAGATGTGAGAATCAGAAATTCGATGGTAAATATAGTAACTCGCAATAGCTCAGCGGTAGAGCACCTGTAATCAGAGGGTCGTGGGTTCAAATCCTGCTTGCGCATTACATATTTTTTCCGGAATTTGATTCTCTAAAAAATTTATCAATAAAAATTAATTTATTAACAAATTTATTTGTTTAATGGTTAGCATTTATAAATTATGTCGAAAACTGAGGGCTGACGAAGTTTCTTCACAACCGTTTCCACCTGTTATGAAATTCACATTTCAAATCTCCCAGAGCCATTCGCTCCCTCAGTAGATCTCGAAGCGTCTCTCTAAGACTCATATGTCTCTAAAAAACTCGGTGCAATGTTTTGGTACATCCTAATCAGAGATACAAGTATTTGGGAGCGTTCCACTGGTCATTTATTTAATAAACACACTGGATATTGTGCATCACTTCTCACGAGACAGGATCTCAGAATCTTTCGTGATGCATCAGTTCGTTGTCGCGTAAAAAGCGGAAGTCCGATAGCTTTCATATCGCTCTTATACCTTTTCTACCTCAACTTATTATTACTGCAGCAATCAGCTGTTTTGTGATTCACCCGTCAAGTACGGGGTAAATGTGCAGTACAGCACACCTATTCTATATCTCATTCAGTCTGTCCAATATATATGAATTAAATTCAATTTAAAATTGCTGAACGAACAGCGGAGTGGGGATAAGACTGAGTGAGTGAGATTTCAAGGCAATTCGAATGGAAATTTGGTATAGAACTGGATAGCTTAATCGGTAGAGCGCCCGACATCGAAAGATCCTGGGTTCGACTCCCGCTGCAGGACTATCCAATTTTTTCTCGAAAAAATCTTGAATATGGGATAGGTGTGTTGAGAAACACAATCAGCTGTTTTGTGATTCACCCGTCACGTACGGTGCTGCAAGTGCCTGAATCTTCCTAGGGGCCAGACGCCTGGAATGAAATTTCTGCCGTAGTCGCGGAGCCTGCAAGGCTTTTATTTAGAGTATTATTTTATTTTACTCTCTAAGGTATATATATCCTCTTGAGTCTTCACGCATCTTCCCCCCCAATCCCGCTGCACCTCATTTGTCGAGGGACTAGGGAAAACTCCATTTCTCGAGGAAATCCGGCCCAGATACCGTCGTTACTTACGAAATTACTGCTCGGAAAAATGACTGTGGGATTAGAGCTTTTCAAATTTCGGCCATCCCCATCCAAGATCGAACCCCGGAGTCCTGCGTAATGAAGGAAGGTTCAAGTAAGATTGCAACTGCTTCGAGGTACATGAAGGGATCGAGAACTGTAAAGCTAGTGGGAGATTTATTTTGGGTACTGTTAAAGAGTGCAATTTGATTGCACGGCAGATGTGGAGTAGAAATTTTGTAAAAAAACTCATTTCATGATAGGCCCAAGTAATCAAAATAGGAGAAACGTGAGATGCTGAATATTACGGAATTTTTCTGGCACTTATACCTAGAATATCATTATTATTGATTTTTTCCCTTTCCGAAAGGAACAATTCGCTTTATTTCACGGGATTCGGGTGAAAAACCACGAGCGATAGACATACTTACCTTTCCGATCAATATATCAGTTGCGTTGATGAGCCGAATGTACAGTTAAATATGAATTGGCTGTAGAAGATCACACATCGTAGAACCTCAATAAGGAAGAGCTTGAAGAGTATCTAACAAATACTGTAACGCGATTCGTCCGATCCCGTCACACTTCCAGCCATCCGCACACACGGTTCAATAGCTCGGGCGCCAGTTTATTCTTTACCGGTGGAATAAACAAAACTCACTGCGTGCTGGTTTCCCCTGGGCTCACCACGCTTAACCTCTTGGGGCGGTTACGGGCTAGCCTGCTGAACCTTCGGTAGTAATTACTCGGGGAATTACTGACCCCAATGGACGGCATGGGTAATCTATTCCCGGTAACCCAGTATGCTGGGTTTTGGTAGAGGAGTGTGGATCTAGTTACAGTCCCTCCAGCGAGAACAAGTCGGAATGGAGTATTCCGCGATAGCCTCTGGATGGGCCCGTCCACAGTATTCCTCTGATCTATCGTCACCCGAGAATATCGGACGTTTCCATCCGGACGAAAAACGCGACGTAGCCACGCTACCAGCAACCAACGGTGACTCTCACCGAAATGAGCGGTACAGATTCCAGAGACTACTCCCGATCCTCTCGAGTCTGCCACCCAAGGGCCTGACACTCTGGGCTACCCCAACTACTCTTATATGCAGTATTCGCTAACCCCAATGCCAAATAAGTGGGTATACGTTTTGTATTGAGTGTCACCCCCCCTGCTGCCACCCGCGGCACACTAACTGCTCACCGTGTCACTGAGTCTATTTACATCAGCTGAGGCTGCTTCTCATCGTCTAGAGGTCTCTCCGCGTACCTGCGTAGTTCTTCCTCTCACACCATTGCCAGGCCTGGAAATAACTCTGACATCTCTAGTGGAGCGACAGCATTTGAGCTAGGCTCCTGCCTTATCCTCAGCCGCATATGAATCTCACTGACGTGACAGTTAGCTTACGGTAACTTTAAGGTGTCATCTTACGCAGTCTAGCGGTCCATCTGTGAGTCTTTTCGAGCTCTACACTTGGATAGTTTCACCCGAAGGTGGTCTGAGCCTTTGCGATAGCCGTAACAAGAAGCCTCACTACAATACTCGTCAACCTTCCCATTGATGTATTTTAGAAAATAACTACACTGAGGAGGATTGAATGAGAACTCAAAATACATCGATTTGATAGGATACATGATTTTTCAGCAATTCTTTAAATTGTTTCGAATCCCGGAAATTGAAGAAACAAATGAGTGCTATAATTTCAAATAAGATTCCTTCTTGAGGTACTTCTATTCTATTTACCGAATGCTTTTGGTTGATAGCATGTGAAATTCCACTATTGTGATCATCGTGGCTTATCTCAACAACATATCTATAATCTCTTCGATAACATTGTACTGAGAGAAATGAAAGCCTATATCATGATGAGCATTGCTCATGTGCATCTCCAAACTCATCAGAAAAATGATTCTATGGATGAGATGAGGGTAATAACGTCAAATACTGAAAGAAGACTATTCGATTACGTTCATGAGGTGCGAAAAGTCATAGTACAGATGCCAACAGACGTTCTCCAATGTGGTTTTGTAGCTCGTAATCGTAAGTAAGATTCATCTAAAAACATGATTTTTGGTTTTATGCACGGAGAAAAAAAATAGGTAGTTATCCTTTTTTCACATAGGTTAAATTCCTATGTTAACATAGGAATTGTAGCTATATGGAACACAGGTATATTTCCTATGTTACATAGATGTAATTCACATGTTAGCACAGCAATTTTTCATATGTTAATATAGGAAAAATACCTGTGTAGCATAGGTGTTATACCTACGTTTACATAGGAATTCTACCTATGTTAAGATCGGAAGTATCCCTATGTTATTATAGGAATAATGTGGAAGCATAATTGAGTTTAGATGTTCTCAATGAGTGTATCTGACAGGCTGGCGACTGAAAACTAATTTCAAAATTCTTCAACGTTTCCATGACTTTTCCCTGACTAAAAATAAAATACCAGGACTTATAAAGAGAATATTATTCGAATATACGTTGGAATTTTCGGTTGTTCCTGAAATTAATTTCTTTATTAGAATTCAACACTGATACCTGGAACTGCGTTGAATTCTTAGGATTGTGATTTTATGTTAGCCTTATTGTAGGTTTCTGACTAATCGAAAACTTTCATTTTTCTTCCATTAAATAGGGGAGGGAGGGCAAGACATAATTTTCGAATATTGATCCCAGTTCGATATCGATAGAGTTGAAACTTATAATATGACTTTGCTTTGACAAAGCCGTCGAAAATATCTCTGAAACAATCAGAATGAGGAAGAAGTTTTATGGATCCTTTTTTTTATGAAAAATTTGATTTTACATTAAAAAGGTCTCCTGATATTTTTCGATCAACCAACTAGTTCCAAAAATATTTGTGGAAGGATTTAGTGAGAAATAATTTCACTGACTTAAGGGAAAGTGGGACGAAACGGATATTGTTATGAAACAGTGGGGAATAGAGTTTTTCTGATGATTTCATTGAGAAGCTGTCGAAATTTTAGATGAGAAACGAGTCCCGGAAATTATTTTTTTGAATTTTTTGAGAATTTAATTTTTTTTGTGCATTTTTAAGGAGTAGGAGCCTCCCTATTTTGGTGGAGATTCAGTTTTTTAAAAAATATTCTTCCTTCTATTAGTCGTAGCCACCTGGAACTGATTTCAAATTGAAGATGAGATTATTTCCTGTCGATTTATGAGATTTTGAATTCGAACATATCGATTTTTCAGATACTTATGGATATTTTTGTGACAAATTTTTATCATCGGCTTCTACCCTATAACTATGGGTACAAACAATATTTCTGAATTCAAAATTGCATGAATCGATGGAAAATGATCTCACCTTCCATTTGCAATCGGTATCATGTCGCTACGACTGATAGAATCAAAGATATTCCCAGAAAACAGAATTTCCACAAAAAACGAAAGGGTTATATGGAAGGATGTCGCTGTTGTTATTTCGCGCCACTTGGATGCGACATCTCTTCAATAAATTTGCTCGTCGGATAGCGATGAAAAATAATTGTTATTATTATGGAAAAAGGTTGCCACGGCTCGGGATCGAACCGTGGACCTTTTGGTTTCCAGTTAGGCACTTTGCCACTGAGCTATCCGACCAGCTGTGCTGATAATTTCGGTTTCTTGATGTTATTCATTGTAGCGTTCGCTACATTATACCCCTCTTATGATACCCCTGGATAATGCCCAAAGAAAATGGAATTCTCGAAAGATCCATAAAAGAAATTTCCCAATGGTAACATAGGCATCATTCCTGTGCTATTATAGGAATTGTTCCTATGTTCGACAGAGGTATAGTTGCCATTTTTTCATAGGAACTACCCTGACTGAACGGGCGATTGCATATCGATCAGACAGTCGTTCACATTGGAATAACTCCCATATTATCAAAGGAATTATTCCAATGTTAACATAGGAGAAATTTCCATGGAATGGAAGGAATATACCTATAAAAAATGTGTGTTTATCTCATTTTTCCATAGGACTAGTTATCATAGTGGCATAGTAAACAGCCCTATACTAACAGGATTTTTTCCTGTGTTAAAATACGATGAATAACAATTCTTTTTTCTCCGTGTGGAAACAGCCCATTACATAGTTGAACAATTAGAATTAATTATTTTGGGAGGATCACAAGCAATTGGGTCTGTAAAAATTTATGACTGGGTTCTTCTTGAATATTATACAGTTTTCTACAGGAAGGATCTCTTGTACAATATGGATCTCAATTGCTTCGCAGATGTGACCCAAATAATCCACGTATTTTTCTAAGCTATCTCTATATTTATAGGCTCAGATTTTATTGAATTGAAGGGTTCATTCCAAGGTATTGTCATCGACGATGCACCTTCCAATATACGTTGTGTATCAGGTGAAAGTTATGCTTGTGTTAGTCCAAAGAAAGTCCCCATGAAGTTTGCTACGGGTAATGATGTCTGCATTTATCAAAACGAAAATCAATGCTTGGGACAATCCTGTTACAATGAAATGACTGATTGTGAATCTATTGCCGAGCAAGTCGTAGTTTGTGATGCGGTACGAAACTTACTTATGTTATGAAAATTATATGATTTGTAAAGATGACAATGATGAAAATATGAAACTATCGAATGGAATCAAAATGAGGTTGACCTGATTTGAAATATAAAACGAATGAGGACATAATGAGTAGTATGGATAAGAGTTTTCAATCGAAATTAAGAGGACAGTTCTGACCCATTGACTCCCAATGAAGAATAGTTTTAGCTGAAGCTGATCATGTTCCAATCATATGGGCAACCAGATCCGGCTGAGACTGAACTAGAGGTAAAATTCTTATGTGGAAATGCACAGACATTTCCCAGAACGAAACTTTATCGGAATTTCCAATTGGGTAGTAGACTGCCAAAAGCACAGAACAGACCATTCAGGCTAGTGGTTAGTTGTCATACGAGTTTCAAGCCAAATAGATCACCTAAAACTCAGGCATCAGGGTTTATCGATTTTATTAACGGTGTGTATTCTATTTCGAAGATCGTGATTGTTTCCATGACTGTATCGGTCGATGATACATCACATATTTGAATCAGAAAATTCAGAAAAATCTCATTTTCTTTGAGTAATTTAATCCTGCATACTAATCCTGTCAGAACCAGAACGAAAGGAAATAATAGATCACTAGATAATTATTAATTCATTCAGTTATATTTTTTCTATGAGATATGGATATTAATTTGATATTGTATTCAGTTAAATTTCTGCCTGACTCTTTAAGAGTGCTTGATTATGCTACCAGGCCAGGAACGGCTAGTCAAATCATTGCGGGCTATTCAATCAAGTCAAACATGAATAGGTTCTATTAGAGGAACCTAAATGGGCTTGGAGGTAATAAAAACAATGAACTTGATGTGATCGAGGTGCGAAGATTCAACGGAATGAAGTTTCCTCTTCATTAGCTGATTTAAACTTTTTGGACTTTAGCATCGATGTCCGAATCATAGCAAAATCGAAAATTATTTTAGCCTGTATCGGTCAATTGCATGTTTGGTTCTGGTTGATAAAAATGAGAATTACATCATTTCCACGAAAAATCATGAAAATTATTCCATTGACAGGAATCAGACAGTCATAGGCGGTATGATTATGTGAGAAGTGGGCATGAAAAAGTGCATCGTGAAACGGACGTTTATTATCGCAATAAAACTAATCACTGCTCTCAAGCCCCTAAACAGGGATTTGCGACTTACATAAGAGCAGGATACACCATATATTCTTGTTACTTTTGCATGTGCACGTGCATGGGTAATGGTTGGAAAGCAACGGATCTTCGAGCTATAAGTTTTTTAGAACAGGAAGCTGAGATTTCAGAGTTAAAGTGCATTGATTTTTGTATTTTTTTGACAATTTAGTGCCTTCCACGATCGCATGAATGAAACAATGACTATCCTGATTCTAGGGCTGTTATTGGAATAAGATTCATTGAGGAAAATGGGATGGTACACTTACAGATAAAGCAAGGCACTGTATTATCAGGTGGCCAGATTCAAGAGGGGAGTGGGGAGTGGAAGCCTATTGAGAAGATAGAACGCAAATTTTCCCCTGGAAATCCTGAAATCCCACCTGAATACTACGCCATGCGTGCAGACAGAGAGACGAAACTCGTCGAAGACTTGGAGTATTGTCATATTTCTAAAGACTTTAGGAAAATGAGTCTCAATGACGTGAAAATTCCGGAAGGATATCTCATAACTGGTGAGAACTTTTAACGAATTTTCATATCTTTTTCGTTTTTTTGAAACTTCCCAGAGTATGGAAAAATAGAACGATTCATTCAATGGTTTCTTGTTATTGAGAGATCGCATAAAGGTCACTAATGAAAATTTGTTCCTGACGTATGAAAATACTTTATAAAATCTTTATGAAGAATTCTTTATGAAACGTGTCTTATCAGAAATTGGAACTTTTCTTATGAAGATTTTCTTATGGAGTTTTTATCGTAGCTCTATAGAAAAAGTTTTTATAAGAACAATATGTATAAACTTTTTTTGAATAAGAAAAACGCAGTTTGATCCAATAGGATCATTCATAGTGTTCTCTATAGAGTGATATTGTCAGGAAGCTACCCTTTATGAAATTTCGTTTTATACAGGCGACTCTTATAAAAAAAATTTCATAGAGGGAAGCAAAAGATATACAATAGTATCAATACTTTTTTTATAAATACTATTTTATAAATTCATTCTTTATAGAAAATATCTTTATAAAGTAGAATTTTATAAAGGCATTTCTTTAAATTGACTTTTAACAAAGATTTTATCTCTCAGTTCAATAGTTGTCCTTCGAAAAATTGCTGAATGGAAAAGCCCGAACGGTTTAACAAAAATATAGACTTTAGCCGTTGTTCGGTTTCGCCAGCAAGAAAGTCTGTTCCTCAGATAAGTGTGTCAAACTGCGCCGCGATCTCGACTATATGTACTTTTCGTCAAACTCCGCTTATGGACGGGACTCCGACGGTGCGTGACCTATCGGCCGCGGCGGTACTACAGTTCCCTTTCATTTTGACCTTAGGCGCTGTCCCTTTGAATTTCGTTCCTTCCTCGCGTTTCAATTTAATTCTTCTTCTTCGCGCTCTTTATTTTCCTTTTCTCATTTATTCATTATTTGCTATTATCATTTTTCTTTCATTAATTATTGATGAACTAGGTATGAGGTTCCTACAAGATACTTCTGTGAAATAATTATTCCACATAAGTGCCTCTAAAGGAAACGTCTTTACAAAATCAAATTTTATGAAGATGTTTTCTATAAAATAACTTTTTATGAAAATGTTTTCTATGAAATATATAGACACACTCAGCAGAAAAATTGAGAAAAGAATCAATTTTGTCAGTTTTTTTCGTGATTTTCAAATGGGTGTAATTTCACGAAATATGATCGGATCGAAATAAAAAAAAGGTCGAAAAGCTTGAAATCTTCTTTCTGAAATCTTGAGATGGAAATTTTTTTTCGACCATCTGCTATAATGAGATAAGACGGTTGAAAGCGGATTTTTTTTTCATTCTTTCTTCATTTGATTTTTCCTTCTTACGATCATTTGTTGTGTAGATATCGTCATTTGATTCAAAAAATACCCTTTTGTCTTTAATGGCCGAAATCCCAGAAACTACTGATCGCACAACGAGCAGACGGTGGGATTCGTAAACTTAAATGAATTTTCTGTGACGTTCTTGCACTGTTTCATTGAAAAAAAATTTTCTTTCACTTTCAAAATTGGTTTGAAGAAGTACCGAAAAATGAATTTTTTTTTTTTTTTTGAGAAGTGCTCTGAATTTCGCGAATTTGGGAAAAACTGCAAATGTTTTAACATTTTTCTTTAGTTCACTGTGTGCTGAACTACTACCTCAATTCTCAAGCCAATCGGCTAGACCATTTTTTCCCGAATGAACAAAGTTTCAGCGAAAATCAAAGGAACACTTTTTTGTTTCTCAAACACTAATTAATGATGGTTGAGGCTGGAAATTTTTTATCTCCATTATTTCTTCGTAATTATTTGTGCAAAATTTGTTGAATTTCACAAGAAAAAAACAATGAAAAAAAAAATCGAAACTTTTTTTTTATCAATATAAAATTTGAATTGTTTCGTGAATCAGTGAAAAATTCGAAATTTCCTGTTCAGAAATCAATTGAGAAATCGATTTTTTTTTTAACCGATAAAGGAATAAATAAAAAACTGAATAAAAATCCACCAGAGTCGTATTTGAGTTGGAGAAATAGTGACTCAGAAATTTTTTTTTAACAACAAAATTTTTTATCAATTTTCGAAAAAAAATTTAGTTTTTTTTGATAAAATTTAACAGATATTGCACAAGAAATCACGAAAAAATGACGGAGAAAAAGCATTTTCAGCCTTAAACTGACAAAATTTGGTTCTCGTAACTTTGTTGCTGAGTGTATATATATATTTCACAGAGAACACCTTCATAAAAATTTTTTCTCCAAAGACGCTTTCTTTAGAGGCACTTCTGCGAGGTAGTTATTTTGCAGAAGTATCTCTTGTAAGAACCTCATCCCTAATTCATTAATAATTAATGAAAAAAATAGTTGAAGCAAATGATAAATAGATAGGAAAAGGAAAATAAGAGGCGCAAAGAAGAAGAATTACATTGAAATGCAAGAAGGAAATCAAATATGAAGGAACCGCGCCGAACGTCAAAGCGAAAGGGAACCGTAGTACTGCCGCTGCCGATAGGTCACTTCAGACTTCCTTGCTGTCGAAACCGAACAACGGCTCCAACGGCTAAAGTGTCTGCATTTTTGTTAACACTGTTTAGGGTTATCCATCCAGTTATTTTTCAAAGGATAACTATTTCGCTGATGAAATAATATATAGAATATGAAGAATAATTATTGATTAAATTAAATAAACTATTCAAGTGAGAGATAAAATCTTTGTAGTAGAACACTTTATAAGAAATGTCTCCATAAAATTCTATTTTATAAAGACATTTTCTATAGAGAACGAATTTATAAAATAGTATTCATAAAAAAATATTGATACTATTGTATATTTTTTGCTTTCTTCTATGAGATTTTTTTTATAAGAATCGCCTTTATAAAACTGAATTTCATTAAGGGTAGCTTCCTTAGAATATCACTCTATAGATAACATTATCAATGATCCTATTGGATTAAACTGCGTTTTTCTCATTCATAAGAAGTTTATTCATATTTTTCTTTATGAAATTTTTTTTTATAGAGCTACAATAAAAACTTCATAAGAAAATCTTTATAAGAAAAGTTCCAATTTCTTATGAAACACGTTTTATAAAGAATTCTTTATAAAGACTCTATAAAGTATTTTCATACGTGCTTCAATGCGGACTCCAAAATATTCAAAATGTGAAATTCAAACTGTATCATTCTGAGAATTGAATTGAAATATTTCTTCTCTTCCATCAATATCGATTCATCAATAATCGTCATCATTCGAGCGGATTACAAATTCTTACTCCCAAAACGAATGTCTCACTTGATTGATCGCCATAACTTGAAAGAAATGCATACGCAGTTCGCATTACTATGAAACTTCAAATTCATACTAATTATTATAACTTCTTCTTTTTCAGGTGTCAAACTTCAATTTGAGAACAAAGTAATGACCAATAGTCATGCACTAAGTGGTGATTCAATTGAACTCCAAATCACCGCCACACCTTTCGATTTTAAAAGGGGGATATACACAGAATCGGAAAATAATCCTTCGATATATCTAACTTCTTCTATGTATAGGAATGCGTCTGTTGAGCGGTAGATATTGGTCTATTCACTCCATAGTCGATATTCTCATGGAAAATCTATATATTCTTTTCGCAGAAAAAAAATTGAGTTCGAGAGCCCGGATGTTCCGATCGATGGACCAGAGGATACAGTATATTACGGCTCGGATCAAATTGTAGAATTTCGTGTCACCGATTATAAAAAAGACGCAGGGCAGACAATCATTCCATTTTTTGATGCACGTGCAGTAGAAGCTACACCTCATATGCCATTAAGTGGCATTGGATTATACTTCAAGGGCTCTTCTGGTTATGGTGGATTCATTGCACCGAAAATTTTCATACTTGATGCACAAAATTACTTCAACGTCAGCATTAAGTTATCTGCGAAGTACCAAATCACTCTGATAAACTGAAAGGATTCATAAGAGTAAAATTGGGAAGGTTACAATGCAAGACAGGAGCTTTCCGTGAACACGACATACGAGACTATCAATATAAAAAAAATTATTCTAATGCACTGCACACCTGAGCGGCTACAAAGCTTTCTGCCAATTGCATTGGCAGAATATTAAATAGAAAATGTTCAAATTACACAGTAGTGGGGCTCCTGCTTGTTTTTCTTATCAACATTCAATCTTCAACTCGATAAGTTGCATAGAACTCCGCATGGATAGGGTACATTGAGTAGTTTAAATCAACAAATACTTTTCATTTCATTGTATCTTGAATTAGAAGTATAAAAATTGGATGAGAAAATGAAATTTTTTTAATTTAAGGTCTGACTATCGCTCGAGTCGCCACTAAAAGTGGGGGCAAGGGAGGTCAGAAAAAAATCATCTGGAACCAAAGGAGAGAGAAATTGTACAACCTATAATGCTATTCAGTCTCAATATATTCCTTGGTTCTATATGATAGCATAATTTAATCAAAACAATTATATCTACTAATATTTTGATTTTGTTTTCGAAGAATCATTTCTTAAAATCTTGATACGGTCCTGCCTACGCACACTGATATGTGCGTATACGTATGTGCGCGCACTAGAGAATAATCCTGTAGCTGTACACACGTACAGAGCGATTGCATATACGTACAAAGTGGTGCTGGCCTGCCGGTGGTCCGATCATTACGAGGGGCTATTCATTTGTGAAATCACTGCGTCACTCAGGACTGAAATCAGTGAAATCCTGAGATTTCATCGATTTCAAATGATTTCAATTCCAATCACTTGCAATTGATGAAATCACTGGCAATCGCTGAAATCACATAAACTACTAATCAGGTCGATTATCTACGTTTAGCTCGGTCAAAATCACAAGTTGCGCTGAAGTTTGATCTCCCAGAAATCCATGAAATTATATGAACGATTGAAGTGGCTAGAGGAGATGCTTTTAAAGCAGTTAGAAAAATCATTGTTTCAATCTTATGACATCATGCCTTCATTCACCTTCCTCATATCAACTACTATGATTGACCCCTTTTGCATTAATATAATGAATTTTTTTCCTCCTAAATTTCACCCATATTCCCCCCTCCCCTATCCCTTCATCTTACACTAGATAAATGATATCGAAAATTCGAAATCGTGAAATTACCAGAAAATCCCATGCAATCACATGAAAGCGATGATTGCCTGAAATCACCCTGAAATTAATTGCAATCAGCAATCACTGTGTCACTGGATTTCCAAATAAATAGCCCCTCGAATCATTGCTTACATCAATCGTTTATTTTTTTTTCCTCCACGTGTCAAAACTAACTACGTGTCAGAAATAGCTGAATCTAGTCTCAAAAAATTCCAAAAAGGCCTGGCTATGGGCTACATTTTTTTTTCAGAAGCCCCGTACATCTCGTTTTCTTGCAAATTTATAATGATTGAAATGCGAATCAACTCAATCAACACAGGTTTCTATGGGGAAAATCAAATTTTCGGAATTCAATATCTCGAATTCTACGTATCAAGCAATTTCTCTTCATGAGGAGAAGTTGTTGGGCTTGAAGTGAAGAATATCTCTGAATTATTTCAGATTGTTCGTATTTCAAGTTGTTAGCGTTAGTAATACCTCAATATGCATTGAAGAAAATATCAAAGGAAATTCATTGTATAATAGCGATGAAAGAATTTTGAAATCATCGAGTCATTATGTGTTTTCCCATGAAGGACGTTTCACTTCAATGCAATCGATCTTGAGCAGTTTGTATTTTATCGCCTTTTCGCAGCTGTACAAAGAACATTGAACAAGGGCAAATGACTCCAATATTTAATGATTTTGACCTCCAATTATATTAACAATGCTTCTGATATAAATACGTGAAGGATGAATATTTCACATCAGTATTGTGGATTATTCACTGAAACATCCTCATAAAGGATTCAACATCAACAAAAATGGCTCGAATTCATCTAATCCCTTTATTCATAGTTCTGTTTTTTGCCAGTCAGATATCATTGTCTGATGGTCAAGTCGACATAATTTCGAAGGTTTATCGTGTTTTTGTAGTAATGAATAAAATGAATAAAGGAAAAGCTTATTTCAAAGATTTAGAAGCTATATTGACTAAACCAGATCCAGTGAAGACTTATGTCAAACTTCTAAAAGAACTGCACGTTGTTTCGAAGGGAATTTCTGATTTGAAAATTGAATACGAGGTTAATTCAAAATTAATGATAGAAACGTTGATTGAGAAACTTGAAATTAGAGGTGATCTTCGGATTGCGATGGATCATCTATTGAATCATTTAGATGTCATTGACAGCAGATATAATAGATTTTCCGAGATTTATTTAGAAACTAATAATACTGGTGTTACAATGCTGGAAGATTTCTTTACTGCAGTTACATCAGAATATACAACTGGACTAGATCATGAACTTAAGATGATGTATCTATTGATTGATGGATCTAGTAGGAAAGGAATAAAATTATTGGATCTTATGAATCGACACATGAAGGTGAATAGAAAGTGCAATCTCACGTACATTCTTAATTGCATTAGGTTTCTTGCTCTTAATTTGTCATCTTTTTCGAATCTCAGGACAGAGAACTTCAACAATGTGATGATCCCGTATCATCTCAGCAACATATCTACAATCTTTTCAATAATATTGCAATGCGAGAGCTGAATGCATTCATCATGATAGTTACCGGTTACCTCTATCTTCAAAATAATGGGAAAGGAGACTACACAAATGGGATTAGTATAACGACTGCGAATACCGAGAAGAGATTGATTGGTTATGCCCGTGAAGTGCAACAAGTAATGGCAAGAGCTTCAACTGCCATTGTTCGATGTGGCCCAACATTTTCTGATCGTAATTATTTTGCTTAGAATAGGAAAACAAATTTTTATAGTAAAACAGTATGAGTCAAGGCCTCTTATGTTGATTATTCTGTCAATTTTTGCGAAAAATTTACTTTAGCAGAATTGTTCAAGATAAGTTTGTGGATTATTCATTTTAAAATCGAAAAATTATTTTAATCAAATTTTCTGAGTTTACACGCTCTAAAGACATTTACAATATGAGCTATAAGAAGTCAGCCGAATTATTTTCGTTCATCTTATCTACAAACAAATAATCCTCTTTCTTTCCCATGTATTACATAGGCACGGGCTTCATTGAACTGAAGGGTTCATTCCAAGGTATTGTTATCGATGATGGACCGGTGAATATACGGTGTCAATCAGGCAGCAGAAACGTTTGCATCAGTCCGAAAAGAATTCCAGCCAAGTTTTCTACGGGTAATGACGTCTGTATGTATCAGAAAGAGAATCAATGCTTGGGACAATCTTGTTATAATGAAATGACAGACTGTGAAGCTGTTTCCGAGCAAGTCGTAGTGTGTGATGCGGTATGATATTAAAATATACGGTAAAAATGTAATAATCGGCATATATTCCAAGTATACAGGTTGTAACAAAACTGCGCGTCTTCCCCAACACGTTAAGTTCAGGGGTAAATTCTGCTTCCAAGAGTTCTGTGGCACTTATCGATCAGATGCATCCCTGTCGAATTATTGGAGGTGGAAACTCCACGAATCTCGAGGGTCTGACAGAATATCCTATCGATAGGACGAAATTTTTTTCTAAAAATTGCAATGTAATCTCGAATTTTGTGATTTTCAAGAAATATTGATTTTTTCTATGCGATATGTCGTATCAGTACCGTCCCCACCGCACGAATAGTTCGACAGGGGTGATTCGATCTATTACGTCTAATTGGCAAGTGCCAGAGAACTCTTCGATTCAGAATTCACAACTGAACCCAACGTATCACAGATGACACGTAGTTTTGTTACACCCTGTATGTACTTTCACATAAGGAGTTATGTTACATACATGCGCATGTGTTTAAGATTTTCTCGACATGTCCGGTAATTGCATTCCTACATATCATAGCCTCAGAATCGAAGTAGCTCAAATGCGCTGTATAAACGTAATCTTTATGCTACTCTGTTTCTGGAGCACTGATATGTTTCGATATATATATTGACATTTCTTTGTCGATAAATCAACATACTCTATGTCTATTTCGTTGCTGTTTATAGGACCCATATAGTTATAGACGCTATGATTATGTGAAAACTGGACACATGAAGAAACTTCGCGAAACAGATATCTATTATCGCAATAAAACTGATCACTGCTATCAAACGCCTAAACAGGGATTCGCAACTTATATAAGAGCAGGATATACTATATATTCTTGTTATTTTTGCATGTGCACATGCATGGGAAATGGTTGGAAAGAATCGGATGTTCGAGCTATTAGTTTTTTGGAACAGAATACGAACATTTCAGAGTCGAGGTATCTACAATGGATTTTCATATTTTTTTAAGGATATTTTCATTGTAACTACTCCCTTACACCAATGGCAATTGTAATTTTAGGGCTGTCGTTGGAGTTAGATTCGTTGAGAAAAACGGAATGGTGCATTTACAAATAAAACAAGGCACTGTACTGTCAGGTGGTAGAATTCAAGAGGGAAGTGAGGAATGGAAGCCTATTGAAAATATAGTAAGGAGATTCTCGTCAAAGAACCCTGAAATTCCACCTGATTACTATTCTGTTCATGCAACTGGAGACATTAAACTTGAACAACAACTTGAGTATACTCATATTTCCAAAGACTTCAGATCAATGAGCCTTAGCGATGCTGTGGTTCCAACGGGGTATCTCATCACTGGTAAATATCATACAATGCTATTCAAACTGATAATCAGGTTGCTTTAGAGTAATAGAATTGAATGAGTCATGGCGTCCACTGTATATTCGGTCATTTTCAATGAATATTTAGTTGAGGAACCTTGCTTAAGTTCTAAAGCGCAACTCATATTGATGTTAACTAAATAAGGTTGTGCCATAAACGTGTAATATCTTCACGAGAAACGCAATTCGTAGTTCCTTTTGAGTGAAACTACAAGTCTACGGATCTCTGTTGTTGATAACACTGAAACTTCCTCAAATTTCCGGGAGGAATTTCATAGTGCTCGATTGCTATTATCAGCAGCGCTATGCTGCTGATAATAGCTGCCGAAGTAATCAATTCTCGATAATTATAAATTCGCGATATCAACAAATCAACACTAATTGGGCAAATTTAATGGGTAACTGGTCAGATGATCCTCTTAAAAACGATCCTCATGAAGTTGAGCATTGTTTTTTAATTCTTAGAGAAAAATGTCAAGATGTAGTGATTGAGGTAACTTGGGAAACAATTAACAATCACTAACAAATGCAGTTGGTTAATGTAAGTTGGTTTATTATAAACGCTTTTGAGTTTTTATATACAGAGTATAACGAGGTGTCTTGGGTGACGAGCTAACTTGTACTGAGTAGCGTATTGAAGGATATCGTTAATCCCATAATATCTACACAAAATTAAATCTAAATTTATGGAATACAATGAGCTGGAGAGAGAAGATAGACTATTGAAAAGAGACAACGCGAGTCCCTCAACGTGCGCGAGTGTCGTTCCCTCTCCTTGCCGGTCTATTGTATTGTAGCGGCTGCTACAAAGAAAGCTTTTTTGTAGAGAATTTCATCGGCTGTTAAAAACATCTCTAAAAGAATCCCTGGAAGATCAATAGTTTTGATAAAAGGAGTTAGGATCTTTTTTCCGAGGATCTATTGACGTGGAACCAATTTAATGGTACCACCAAGAGAATAATCGCAACAAAATTAAGAATTTCAACTCTGAGTATTTGCAAATAGAAGAAATTTTATATCGTAATCTTCAACTCGATAGTTTTCTGATATTCAATAATTTCAATTTCTTTGCTTTCAGGAGTTAAATTTCAATTTGAAAAAAATCCGACCTCCAGTAAGGATGTTGTAATCGGTGATACGATTGAACTTCGCATTAAAGCTACTCCTTTTAATTTCGATACTGCAAAGTTTTCAGAGACAGCGGATAATCCTTCGATATATGTGACTTCATCTATGTACAGGAATCAGAATGTGCAGAGGTAAATATCTGGCTCCCAAATGATTTGATGAATTTTTAAATTCGAACCACTTCACATTGCATTTACAGGAAGAGACTAGAACTCCAGAATCCGGATGTTTCCATTGATGCACCAAAGAACGAAGTATATCCTGATCCCGCTCAAATTATAGACTTCCGTGTTACTGATTATCGCAAGGATGCCGGACAAACAATCATTCCGTTCTTTGATACTCGAGCAGTAGAAGCGGTACCAAATACTCCATTGAGTGGAATTGGCCTCTATTTCAGGGGATCGCGAGGCTATGGTGGATTTATTGCTCCCAAGATTTTAACACTCGATATAAATAATTATTTCATCGCTAACTTTACATTACCTGAAATATCATCAAACGATTCAAATGGACTGAGAAGACTTCTCCAAGATAATAAAAATTAAGAGAGATCAAATTTATCATCTTTTTGAAGAAGGAATACAATCTGCCAGTTGATGATTTATATTAGAACATTGTTATGGCATTCATGTCAAACCCTTTCGATTTATGACATCTTGGAAATACATAACAAATTACTCTCTTTCCTTTGAGATAACTGTCTTATATGATTTTCATCATTAATAGATATTTTGTTTTTATTAATACTTTCTTACGATCGATACAGATTCAACAAAATGAATTAGATTTTCCCTCATTCAATAACGAACTGACAATTTTGTGAAAGTTAACATTCCTGATTCTGGTTCTTATATTGAAAGATATTCATGATGACCAGGAGATCAAACGTGATATTTGATTAATCTGTGATAAGAATTCTGATCCTCCGGTCTCTCGGAAGCGTGGCTGGATGTCATTGAGCGAGAGCCAAAGACTACGCACACAAGGCTGTCAATGCTTTCACGATATTAACGTGAGCTCAGTTTCACCTACATTCGAATAACCTGCATACCAATAAAGGTACGTATTGTTTTTGGCATAAAAGTTGAATCACTCGAAGATGATTTTGCATTTGATGTTCAAATTAGGCCAGTGATCCTATGATGGATCCTATCAGGATGTCTCATTGGGAGCGCTACACTGAGAGAAAAAATCTATTTTATTGAGAAATAAAAAGATTGAAAATTTCCAATATCACGTAAACTTTAAATTAAATATAAATATCATTACACTGAGGAAAAAATGCTTTCTCCTAAAAATTGAATTTCTTGAAACTGAGAAGAGTAAATAATCATTAATTTTTAGAAATTAGTAGATTGAAATTGATTCATTTTTATTAGTTATTTAGAACGAATTGAAGATTTTTCAAATTGATTATTTCATTGCTTGTTCCAACAATAAATATTGGGGAGAGTGGGGCAAAATGGACCTAGAAGATGAGATGATTCGAGATTTTTTTAAAAAGCAGCGGTTGCTCCAAAAAATCTGAAGAAAATTACAAACAATATAGATATGTTGGCGGATTTTCTCAAATTTTTTCAGATTTTTTCATCGAGTCCTTCATTCCGAAAAAAAATCCTTAATTATGTTGCTATGAGAGTCTATTTTGCCCCACTCTCCCCTACTCTTTTCAAAGAAAAATTTTTATGTTAATCAATTAATTGATCAAAAAATTCGTTTATTTTTTCTTCAATTCAAAGACAAATTTCTTCAATAAAATCATATTTTTCTCTCAGTGTATCTGACCGGTATTCGTTGACTGATTTTAAAATGCCTGAAAACTGGAAACTGATCTGAAAACTGAAATTATCAAGAAATATATACCGAATGATTAAATAAGTAACATTAACAATGAAATTAATTCTCAAGTCACATTTCAAGGGTGAAAAATTAAATTATGAGAATTCTCATTTTTTCTTCCTTCCATTTTTCAATAAATTCCGTTCAATGCTCTGTTTCTGTACAAGGTACTTTTATCGCAGAAGTATAAGTATTTTTGTAGAGACTCTGAAATGAACAAAATCTCAAGAAGTGCTTCTTTCCTTATCATAAATTTAATTTGAATACTTATCACAATGATTTCGTAATCGAGCATTCACCTTCGATAAACGATTTCGTAACTCATCCAACTGTTATATGTTTTCCAATGACCGATTCGCTCATTGAACTGGTAACAGTTTTACCATAGCTGCATAGCGAATTAAAAGTGACGGCAGATGCTAATTATCAATACTTTGTATTTCCGAGCAAACTGATCAGTGTTGCCGAGATCAATACCCAAAGTCGTAAATTCCCGAAACAGAGACTGTGATTTTTTTTCTGTCGTAAAAGCATCATATTGATGCGTATTCATCATCGAGAAAGATGTCACCAGTTAGTTGGATTTATTTTTTTGTATTGCTGATGGCTGCGAACCGAATATTATTGTCTCATAGTGAAACTGATGTATTATCTGAAGTTTCTCATGTATTTCAATTGATTGATGAGATAAATATTGGAAAAGCCTACTCCAAGAATCTAGAGGCCATGAAAAAAAAGAACACTTCAATTAAAAGTAATATCCAGCTCCTAGGAGAATTGAGGAATGTTTTCAACGGATTGTCTGACCTGAAAACTGAGGACAGAACAAAGTCAAAATTAATAATACAAACGATGATTAAAGATCTTCGGATCAAAGGTCATTTACAGAAAAATCTGAATAAGATATTGCGACGTTTCAGTGTTATTGATAATTTATACAAAAAATTTTCAAGTATATATTTAGAAGCTATAAATTCTAATGTTACTGAGCTGGACGAATTTTTCGGCAGAATAATTTCAGAATCCTCGAATGGACTAAATTTCAGACTCAGCATGCTTTTCAAGGATTTGAGTGGTTCAGGCATATCTATGTTCGGCTTGAGGTTGATGGATCTCATGAAATTACATATGCGGGTGAATAGAATTTGAGATTGCGATTTTATTTTCATCATATCAGTTTTTTTTCTGCTATGGATATTTCCAATATTCTAGGATACTATGAAGGCTCACTATTGTGATGGTCATCTGTCATCTCAACAACATATCTATAATTTCTTCAATCTTATTGTAATCAAACAATTGAAGGGCTTTATCATGTTAACCATCGCATACCTTCATTCAGCTATCAAAGTAGGTGGCTACTTGTTTGGGATTGAGCTGATAGCAAAAGATACGCGAGAGAGGCTAGTTGCTCAGCTTCATGATGCACAAGAAGTAATAGCAAGCACTACAACAGACATTATTCGATGCGGTCCAACAGCTTCTAATCGTAACTATCTCTACTGAAATGAAGATTCTATGTTATTGAAGGAAAGACAAAAGCTCTGTCCATTAACAATATTCAACTCACTCTTTCTGGGAATATTAAATAATCTATTCGGAATTTCTTTACTTATTTCCAATTATCCTCTTCAGAGAGATGTACATTTTGAACATTCCTATTTTCACAGGTAAAGGATTCATTGAATTGAAGGGGTCATTCCAGGGAATTGTAGTCGATGATGAACCATGGAATATCCGATGTCAATCAGGCGAAGAACATGTTTGCATTAGTCCAAAAAAAGCTCCTGCGAAGTTCGCTACTGGTAACGATGTTTGTATGTACCAAGGCATGAACAAGTGCTTGGGTCAATTTTGTTACGATGAAATGACTGATTGTGAAACTATGTCTGAACTTGTAGCAGTTTGTGAAGCGGTAAGAAAGACATATCAATTTCTGAGATTATGCCTTCTATTAATATGAGCTGGAATAAGTCTCTTCAATAAAAAAGATGCGAGACTTTTAATCTGAATAGTCTGTTTCGTTCTTATCGAAGACAGTGGAAGGAAATTTGTTCCATTGAGATGTAATTATGAGTCTGCTTGTTAACAGGATCGACACAGTAATCGTCGTTATGATTATGTGAAAACTGGACATAAGGAGATAATTCGTGAAACAGATTTTTACTATCGGAATAAAACTGATCGTTGTCTCCAAGTTCAAAAACAGGGATTGGCAGGTCATATAAGAGCGGGTTATACGATTTATCCTTGCTATTTCTGTATGTGTACATGTATGGGAAATGGCTGGAAAGAATCGGATCTTCGAGCTATCAGTTTTTTGGAACAGAGCACTGAGATTTCAAAGTTGAAGTATTGTTTAGGTTTATATTCAATAAGGAGGACTTATTTGCAACTGGATTATTGAAACGAGTATTGTCATTTTAGAGCTGTTGTTGGAGTGAGATTCATTGAAAAATATGGAATGGTTCATTTACAAATAAAACAAGGCACCGTACTACCAGGTGGTAGGGTTCAAGAGGGTAGTGCAGAATGGAAACCGATTGATAAGATAGAGCGGAGATTTCCATCAAAAAATCCTCAAGCTCCACCTGAATACTATGCTGTTAGTACGAATAGAGAAACGAAGCTCGAAGAATATTTGGAATATACTCATATTTCCAAAAACTTCAAGACAATAAGTCTCAGTAACATCAAAGTTCCAAAAGGTTATCTCATCACGGGTAAGAATGTTCAACTCATTTCATAACATATCGTGAAGTTGAGAAAAAGTAGAGTTGAAATACAAATAACTGACTATGTCAGAATTTTTTTCCCTTTTCTGCATAGTAAATATATATTTCAAAAGTTTTTCTAGTAGGTGACGGATATTCTCTCAAAATTTAATTTGGCGCATGAAGGAATCTCCTTTTCCATTCGAGATAAATCGAGAAAAAAAATTCTTCGTGTGCTTGGAAAATGATTATATGAGTTTTTTTTCCAAATTGTGGTTTTGAAATTTGGTAGAAAAATGAATTCTCTATTAATCAGTCCTCCGTGTCATCATCTCAAATTTGCAAGTAATAACGTTTCTAACAGTTAAAATATCCCAATAAGCAAAAATGAATCCACAGAACGTTCCTGTTACGTTTTGAGGAAACCCTAAAACGTTCTAGGAACGTTCCCAGGGATGTACCAGGGCTGTACTCAGTGGACTATACACCATGCCGGATTGCATCTTAGTACGTACTTTGCAATGTTCCGAAATGTTGTAGCACGTTCCAAAGAGGAATTGAATATGTTCTGAGAGAACATACTGAAAACGTATTCTTCGGACATTCCTGGTACGTTCCGCCACGATGTTCGTGTGAAAGGGGCGTATCTCCGCCCTTACTCTTCTTCATTTTTGTAATTTTTTCATCCTATGAGAATAATTGGAGTTACGCTCATCTGTTCTTGAGATTTCTTATTCAAATCCAACACTTGCGCTTTTTCGTTCTCACAATTTTCTCATCTCATATGAAAATATTTGGAGTTATGTCCTTTTACTTTCATAATTTTTGCAACTATTCATTTTTTCGTTTTCTTGATATTTTTTCACTAAATTGCAGTTCCGGTTTTTGATCGTTGTATCGGCAATATCTTCAGCACAGATCAGTTTTTCTATTATTATCTATGCTCGAAAGAAATACAAGCAGGCCTTGTGCGTTGCTTATAAAAAAATCAGGCTTGTGCTGGAGATATGCCTCTTTCTTATTATCAGCAATAACAAAAACACGGATGTGCTGGAGATATACCCGTTTGTTACTATAAATTCACGATATCAAGGCATATCTCTACCCGTACTGGATTCGTTTGAGCAGGGTTCAGTCGTCAGGGATATGACGACTGAACCCTGCTCAAACGATGATTGCACATCCGATAGACTACGTCGGTAACCGATGGCTCATATCGCTCGTAATAGAATGCGATGGTTTCCATTGGATGTAACTTTTTTTTAGGCTGCATCGGATGAGTGATTTTTCCACCCTCTGCTCGTTCCCGCCGGTGGAATCTATCCACTTCTCTCGAATCCGATATCTAAATTGCTGGAATCATTCATTCACAACCGATGAGATAGGCCGAATGAACGATGCAAAGTGCATATATCAGTTGCACCGATTTTTTGATTAAGTGCCGATAAGGTAGAGAGTACTCTACCTCATTCATACAGTGTTTTTCATTTTCGCTCCGCTAGATGGCATTAGTGAAATTGAAAATCATTCCTGTACAATAATAAAATTATTATTAACAAGTTTTAGCTTTTCCAAATTTTTATAAAAATTCATCTTGTTAAAAAAAAATCTTTCCATGTCAAATTTGGGAATAATTTTTATGTTTTTGATTGATGATCTGTGAACCTGAGGAGATAAAAATATTTGATAACTTATAAGCTTCGGAGCCGACTATATTTTTACATCCTCAGGTTCACAGATCATCAAACAAAAGAATGAAAATTATTTCCAAATTTGACATGAAGAGATATTTCTTAAAAAGAAAATTTTTCATATTAAATTGGAAAAGCTAAAACTTGTTAATAATAATTTCATTATTATGTAGGAATGATTTTCAATTTCACTGATACCATCTAGCGGAGCGGGAACGAAAGACACTGTATGAATAAGATAGAGTACTCTATACCTTATCGGCACTGAGTCAAAAAATCGGTGCAACCGATGTATGTACTTTGCATGGTTCATTCGGCATATCTCATCGGTTGTGAATGGATGATTCCAGCAATTTAGATATCGGATTCGAGAGAAGTGGATGGATTCCACCGGTGGGAACGTGCAAAGAATGCAAAAATCTCTCGTCCGATGCACCATGCAAAAAAAGTTACATCCGATAGAAACCATCGCATACTATTGCCCGCGATATGAGCCATCGGTTACCGATGTAATCTATCGGATGTGGAACCATCGTTCATGTCCCTGACAACTGAACCCTGCTCAAATGAATCCAGTACGGGCAGAGATATGTCTCTTGGAATCAAGTACAAAATATTGAAAATTTGATGAGAGTTCTGAAGTTTGAAGCTTTGAGGGATAAATACGTGAGTGGTGGTAAATAATTTTTTGAATTAATCACTCGAAATTAGTAGGATGCATTCCTTCCAAATTCAGCAGCGAACTCTCAGATTAATCCAACAATGTCTGCGAATTTTTTCATGATCAATTCGGTATTTCAATTCCAACTGACATTCTCTTCAAAAAGATATTCCAGTTTGAATGGAAATGATACACGTGCAAAAGTATTAAAATGGGGGGAAAAGAAGAACAATGCATAGAATGTTTCTTTATAAAAAAAAACGCGCCAAGCACACGTTTGAGAGTGTACTGCAAATGAGCTCTAAAAAAGTTGCAAAATCCAGTGCAACTCCAGGTATCCGAGTGGGGCTATTCATTGAATCGTCTTCAACTAATAACTGGTCTAGAGTCGTCGAATGAACAGCCGTACTCAGCGTACTTAGCACAGGAAAAACAATACAAATGCCAAATCCAGAAGAAAATAATAAAATTAACAAAAGTCAAAACGAAAATTCAAAAAACGTGCTTGGCTGTGCGATCAATAATTAAAGGATATCATCCATGTATCAGCACAAACAAGCTCGTTTCTTGTATTTTCATTTAGGCTTTTGTTCATTTTATTATTTTCTTCTCGATTTGGCATTTGTATTGTTTTTCCTGTGCTGAGTACGGATGTTCATTGGATGACTCTAGACTAGTTATTAGATGAAGACGATCCAATGAATAACCCTACTCGGATACTTGGGGCTGCACTGGATTTCGCAACTTTTTTAGAGCCCATTTGCAGGACACTCTCGAACGTGTACTTGGAGCGTTTTTTATAAAGAAAAATGCTATGCATTTTTCCTTCCCCCCTCCCCTTCCTTCCTCCTAGAGTCGTACTGTCGAAAGAGTGAATGCCGAAATTCATATAGTGGAGTGCATGAGAGCAGGATGAAGCTGACGTCTAGCTTTCGATAGTCCCACTGTGGTATTGTGGTGGCTCCGACTTCTGACAGTGCCCCAGTAAATTAATAGTTTTTGCGCATTTCTCAGCTATTTTTAAAAGTACTATTCATTGTTTGATACTCAATTGCTGAGCCCATTTACAACAATTAATATGTATACATATAATTAAATTAGATCTGATGAGCAAATAGTTGTCACGGTCGATTTATGCTGTCAGAAATGGGCTTCAAGGTGTCGGGGAAATTACGGGCACCACGGTAACATGAGACTCCCGCTACTACACATAACCTCAAAGCTCACTTGGAATTAGTTTGTGTTTTTATGTGTCAGTGAGTGAATATAATTCGAAAAATTAATCAGTATTGACTATTAAAATCAATGAATAAAGATGAACGAAATATAGGATATATGCGGGAGTGAGTTATGAACAGGGCCAAGCACTTCATGCTCCTACGATTCATTCGCCATCCGGTACATGCGTGAAGGTAGTCAAAATAATTTTTCAGTTAGAATGCTCATAGCAATTTGACAGTTAGATTCGTGTCATGTAAGTGTGATAGTAACATATGAATATAAATAAATAAAGAAATCAATTCATTAATTCGAGAATAAACTAATAAGTGAATTAAGTGGAAGTGAAGGATTCCGACAGTTTCGTTGCACCTATTTTAGTTCGAGGGAATATTTGAAATTCGTAATTAATTTTAAAAAGTGACGTGGACTTTATGTTTGAATATTCTTGAGTATCCCCTCTTCCAGCACTATCAGGAGGAATCTCGACAGGATTTTCACGAGCACTAGCAACAGGAATCTTAACGGGATTCCCTCTAGGACTATCAGAAAGAATCTCAGCAGGACTCTCACCAGGACTGTCAGAAGGATTTTCAACAGGACTCCAATCAGCGTTGTTGAGAAAATTCTCATGAGCAGCCTAAAACTATGAGTTTCCGGGATATTGCTGAAAATGAAGTCCACGTGGTTTTTTTGAATGACGAAATGGAATGTTCCTTCAAACTAAAACACGTGAAATGAAAGTATCGAAACTCTTCACTTCCCTACTTAATTTATTCATTAACTTAATTTATGAATCCATTTACTAATGAATTTATCTATTTATTCATTTTAACATACATTCAGCAAAAAAATTCAGGGAGCAGAAAATTTTTCCAAAATTTTGAGCTACTTCCAAACGGCTGTAATTTCGCGAAAAATCTTCGGATCAGAACAAAACAAAAATGGAATTGAAGCTTGAAGTCTCTACTTTCAGAATTTTTGAATGGAAATTTTTTTATGCATTTCTAATGGCATGAAAGAATCGATTGATGGAGGGAAGAAAAAATTCAATTTTTTTCTTTTTTCAAAATGGTCCACGGGCTCGAAATTTTTTTTTTCGACAACCAATATAAGGAGCGTGCAGCCTGAATCTCGAACTTCAATTTGTTCGTTTTTTTTTCGGTACGACCATTTTGCGCTGAGATATTGTCTGTTAAGTGAAAAATGACCCTTTTGTCTTCAATTAGCAATATCTCGGGAACTACTGATCGCACAGTGAGAAAGTGGGGTGTTTTGGAAACTTGAATTAATGCTCTATGGGCTCCGCTTTTTTGCTAATTTCTTTTCCATTCTCAGAATTTATTTGAACACGGACCAAAGAATGATTTTGGTGTTTTCAAAAATCAGCCCAAACTTTTGCGAATATTGCGAAAATGACTAATGTTTTTACATTTTTTCTCAGCTTAATATGCCCAAACACCCTGTCAATTTTCAACCCCATCGGCTGGACCATTTTTTTCCCGACTGGTCCAATTTGTACCAAGAATTGAAAGAGCATGGTTTTGCTTTTTGAACATCAATCAATGATGATTAAAACTATAAATTTTCATCAAGCGTTATTTTCTTCGGATTTTGTATGTAATACTCGTCGTGTCAGAAGAGAATCATCAAGAATTTCAGGAGACAATTTTTGGAGTCATCATTGCCTTAATTTGGAAACTTTGTCATGTCTCCAGTTCATGAAATTTATAAAAAAAACAAAACAAAATCGAAAATCATCGTAAATGTTTCTGAAAAAGTTTTCAGACATATTTCCTCATTTAGGAGATCCTTCCATTCATGAGCCGAGATTCATCGAAAAAAAACATTCCAACAGTTTTTTGAACAAATTGTAATGTTTTTTTCCGATAAATTTCGGCAATGATGGAGGTCGTAAGTCAGTTTTTACGTCCCCACTCCGTCAGCACGGGGATGAGAGAAGTCGACACCTCGCTCTCTCTTCAACGGTAATATTATTATTGTTAGCTCTCTTTCATCTATGTATTTCTTCGTCATTCCATGCACATCTCCGCATGCGCAAGAAAACAGAGGTAGCCATGGATGACAGAGATAACGAAAAATGATTGAGGGCGTTGAAATATCTCAAAGGCGAAAATGATAGTGGTTCCACTGTCATTGTTTATCACACTAAGTTTACTTAAGGAGGTTGGTTACTACTTGTGCGGGGTGCGCGGGCAGAGGAGATTGCCTATGCTTTAGCATAGGCATCCCGAGCTAATACCAATTCCTGAACACGAAAATAGACAACATTTTTCTGACCTCTAATCAGTTAATTACTCGCTGAAAATCATCACAATAATTTTTTTATTCCCTCTTATAATTTTTGAAAATAAATAATCACCTCAAATGTTGTCAATGCCATAAAAAATGAAAGAAAATTGATTGCGAGATGGGCTCGGGAACTTTGACAACGCTGCAGTTGAAATATATTTCAAAATGTATCCACACATACATACCGAGCTCTCACAGACATAACGTTACGTCACGCAGCGATGCCATGTTAGTTACTGGACACGTGAATTTTGATCGAGGAATTGTATAAAACTATAAATTGCAATTGTAAAAGGTCTGTAAGGCCCCGAAACAATGGTCAATTATTTTTCCTAACTGTTCAAGGAAGATACTGATCAGTTTTCCAATCAAATCTCAATTGTCATTCACGAGATTCTCAATTTTTTGTCTCCGAATTATCGATATGGCTCAGTATGCCCATAAGAGGTTGTGTATAACCAGGGATTTTCATTAATTTATTACGTCCAAACTAGGTTCAAGAACGAATTAAAAATTTAACACGAGTCGTATGGGATATTCAACAATAACATTGAAAATTTTCAGATTTTTTTCATTTGAACGCATTTAGTGACCAATCTCCTTAATCATGGGTGCTTTTCTAAGCAGAATGTTGATCCCCACAGAGGGAAATAGAATGGAGGTCTCGCAGTAGATTGTAAGTGAATAGGATAATTCCAGAGTAACTTATTTATTTTCAGGTGTTAAACTCCAGTTTGAAAAAAATCCTATCTGCAGCTCTTATGAGGTGACTGACAATGCGATCGAACTTCAAATCACCGGAACACCTTTTGATTTCAAAATTGGACAGTTCACAGAAAGTAAATATCAGCATCCAAGAATTTTAACCTCTTCCAAGTACAGAGATAGGAACTCACAGAGGTAAATATCAGAATGCTGTAGATTATGATTGATTTTCTAACTGAAGTTGTGTGAACATACCTTACAGAAATAAAATAAAGATTGCAAATCCTGATGTTTCAATTGATGCACCGATGAACAAAGTATACCGTGGATCTCATCAACTTGTTGATTTTCGTGTTACTGATTATAAGAAAGATGCTGGACAAACAATTGTACCATTCTTTGATGCACTGCCTGTGGAAGCTATCCCTCATACTCCATTGAGTGGAATTGGCCTGTATTTCAAAAGTTCTCCCGGCTACGGAGGATTCATTGCCCCAAGAATCTTTACACTTCACGTATATAATTTTCTCAATATTAGCGTTACATTACCTGGAATAGACTAATTTGGAAATGTAGTCGCAAAATCACGAAACTTAGTATGGAAGTAATTTAGTTGACAAATATGGTACGAAAATCATGGAAAATGATGTGGTACACGTATTTATCCTCATATCCTCAATATGTGGGTGAAATTTGAAAAGGATTGAAAGAACCATATAAAAAATAATCTGTTTATAATTCTTCCTTATCAATGAATAGAAAAATGTTAATAACAATTATTGCCTTGTTTATAATCATTAACAGGATTATTACACAGAGAAAAATGCTTTCTTAATTTAAGAATGTGCAGTCACTTAATTTAAGAATATGCAGGTCACTTAAATTAAGAAAGAAAAGTCACTTGATTTAAGTGAGTTTTACTTTCTTAAATTAAGAAAGAAAGTCACTTGATTTAAGTGAGAAAAGTCACTTTATTTGAGTGAGAAAAGTCACTTGACTTAAGTGAAAAAAGTCACTTGATTTAAGTGAAAAAAGTCACTTAATTTAAGTGACTTTTATTTTCTTAAATTAAGAAAGAAAAAGTTACTTGATTTAAGTGAGAAAAGTCACTTGACTTAAGTGAAAAAAGTCACTTGATTTAAGTGAGTTTTACTTTCTTAAATTGAAGAAGAAAGTCACTTGATTTAAGTGAGAAAAGTCACTTAATTTAAGTGACTTTTGCTTTCTTAAATTAAGAAAGAAAAAGTTACTTGATTTAAGTGAGAAAAGTCACTTGACTTAAGTGAGAAAAGTCACTTGATTTAAGTGAGTTTTACTTTCTTAAATTAAGAAAGAAAAAATCACTTGATTCAAGTGAGAAAAGTCACTTAATTTAAGTGACCTGCAATTCTTAAATTAAGTGACTGCACATTCTTAAATTAAGAAAAAAATTTTCTCTGTGTAGCCTTCTATCTTTCTAAGCAGTAATTTGATGAACATCGAGGGCGATAAACTGGAGATATTTTTGAATTTAGAGATTATCATCACGTCCAACTAAACAGAGCTTTGTATGATCTCCTTGAGTCAGGAATTGTAGGGAAATGGCAAATTATTAAGAATTTAATCACCATGTTGATCCACCATTCACGGAGTATTTTTAAAATCAACGGGAGATACAGAAATTCTCCAATGAAGAGAAAAAAACTGTACAAAAAAATTTACACAAAATTCCAATATAATTATTATAGAGAACCGTTTTAAACCTCCTACCACTTCAATACTCAGATGTATCAAGTATGTTTGGAATTTTCTTGTTCCTTATCATGGACTAATTATTAATCATCGATTACAAGAATTATTGGAAGCTGCATGACATGATCGGAGCCATTATAATTATCGAGAATCAATTTCAATGTTTCAAATAACTTATTTTGTCTTGGAAAGGACTGATATTTATATGGTCTAAAAGATTCTTGTTGTGATCAGCGAATCGCACTCGCACAAAGTGAGAACATTCTGAAGAAAAGGAATTATCATGATTCCTACATAAAAAACTAGACCAGTCACATGGGATTACAATTTCTGGAGAATTCAAATTCAAATTCAAACGATTTTTATTAACATTATATACAGTGAAGTAACTACACAATATTTACAGTTACACAGATAATACTATTTACATAGTTTCAGCCCTCAGGCGTTTACGTATATTTAAGTGATTGCTGTGGGTTTTTATAGAACTTGGGATTGTGGAGAGTGGGAATTCGGGGATAGGGAAAAATTTATAAGAAAAAACCCTATGACAGATGGTGAATAAGAGGTTAATGCGGTCGGTTAGACCATCGGAAAATTATATAGGTATTGAGCTTGTTAATTAGTGGATTAGGATGATTTGCAAGGTTGGCAGCGAAGTTGGTTGTCAATCTTTCAATGAAATCTGTAATGTACTCAATACCTGATATATCATGGAGTGTTTGAATCGGGGTACTTCTGTATGCGTTGTTTATTTCTGGAGAATATCATCTTGATACTTTCCAAAAGATCTATCCAATTGCTCTCATGTGTTGCAGTGAATTATCCAACACAAATTCAAACAATCGTCATAACTTCCTATAATTTTCTCTCATTTAATTCAACTAATAACCTATTCTTCATGAACAAACAAGATTAACACAGTACTACTTATAGTGCTTTCTCATCTTTCTCTCGGAATCTCGTGCTATTTTCTTTCTGATCAAGATCAATGCGTGGCATTCATGAATGTGAAGGTGTGGCCTGATCTTGAAGAGCCGGAAGGTAAGTGGAAAAACAGGGTCACGGCCGACTGGTACACACATTTTTTATCTCACATAGCTTTATGTTTACAACTCCTCGCATATATTTTTGCATAACTTCCGCTCTCAGTGTAACGCAGGTTCATCTTAAAATTGTCAATGATAATGAAATCTTTAGTTATTCAGGAAAAAATTAGATAAAAACAAAACATTTTTAAAAAGCAGGTAAAATCATGCTCTAATTTGATTTATATTAGAAAGTGCATGCATTATCTCCATATTTTACAGATGAATAATTGAATCGAGGTAGTTATGCATCCAATTGCAATTACTGAGGCATCTCGAAAAGGAAAAAATCATTCACGGTCGCATGTTTTTCTAGAACAAATGATAACACCCGGTTGAACGTCTTCAACGCTTTCATTGCAATATACCAATTAGTAATATACCAATTAGCGTTAATATTTACTGAACATTATTAATTTGTCCGTTCCACGGTTTCGTGAAATTTTCAGCCACCTCATTTCTGATATCACAGCACGACTAGTGCCTGTCATTCAGCACTCTAATATCCATGATATTTCTCATCTTAAGGTAGTTGACTCCCTAATGACAAAGTTCAAGACTTGCTGAAAAATCGGGCTATAAATAATTAGGTGCATAATGCATCTAATAATGAAATTTGAGAACGATGGTCCACGGTATATATGAGATAATTGCAATTAAAATCACCGTTTTTGTACAGGCAGTATGGGAGAAGCGTGGGAAAACTACTAGTTTTATTTTTTTTCACGTTGAAAAAAAAACGCCATCATTATGAAAAACTAACACCTATCAGAACTATACATCTAGAATTATTCTTGAAAATATGAAGATCATTGACCACATGGTTTCGGTGAATAATTAAAAATAAAACCGAAATTTTGAGGAAATTTTCAGTGGAAGGGGTATCAAGATGGCCGCGCGAGCGTGTTGTGGGAGAACATTTCACAGTTGTGTGTATTCATATAGAGGATACTACTGTGTGAGTGTACAGTCAAGTCGAAAATATATAGGTTCATAGTAGTACATGTAGGATCAAATTTATTCAGGAACAGGAAACGTTTATTTTAAATGAATAAAGAAATCATATTTGAAATTATAAAAAATACGAATACATAAAAATACAAGTGAGGTCTTCTCTCGTCATCGGCTTGAGGGGAACTCATTCCAACTTCAATCTTTCGCCCAAAAGTAAACTCATTCTCTCTCTTTGTCTTAAACTATTTTTCTCAGTCACACGTGCATCCATTCGTCACACTCTTTGTCAATACAATGACCATTCTGTGACGTCACTCTTAGCCACCCGCACTCTTCCCACAGACCCTTAAATCTAAACAAGACCATAATAAAAACGTCAAAGGAAAAAACACTTTTCACTTCACACTTTTCCGTTACGAATTTGAAATCTTAGAGTCTCTAATATTTAGTCTATTCCTTTTCATAAAATCATTGAATTCATGCAACACAATGCCTACTCTATTCTCTTAAACTCTAATCCCACATACATTATCAACACATAGGGTGGCGTCTCAGAGCCAAACCTTTTTAACTGGACGGTAGGGAGTCAACTACGTTAAACCGAGTGTATACTCATATTTATACCGGAATTATAACAATATTCATGGAGCGTCTCTATCGTATCAAGTTACCTTTTTTTTCTTTTAACAATTCGAAGAACATCTGATTTTTCAAATTTCAACAACATTGAAATTGTAATGAGGGATTTAAATTTTCTAATTCGTATAAATTGATTATCGAATACTTTATTGAAAGTTACTAGGAATAGCGTGGTTTTTGTGAGGACTTCTTCCAAAGCTCTGATTTACCTCAGCGGATGTGGTCTTCAACAATTTCACTTTTCTCACGAAATTCAAAGTTAAAGCTAAAGCAGATAATTTAAATATTTGAATCTTCTTTGCAGCATTTCAAGTAATATTTTTTGAACAGTGGACTCCAAATTCTGTACAGTGAAACAAAAAGCTTCCTAAAACATGAATTTAGGGGGGAAAAATTGGAATGAAAATTTGAGGGATCCTCAATTAACAGTAATGACATGGAGAGACTTCAACGAAATTTATTGTCACGTATAGATTTTCAGCAATGTCAAAATATCGCATTATCATGAAACCTCCAACAGATCCCTGAGGCATTCTGTTTTCCTGGCCAATGTGACATAGTAAATTCAATATGAGTAAAGGGAGTCTTTCCCACTGATTTAAAAAAAAAAAACAACGATAAAGGTGAGTACGCGAATCAAAACCGGTCGAATAAGTTCTCACTCGCCATCCTGAGAAACGGACGGAACTGCGAACCCGTTGACCAAGTGACCTCATTACTGCGAGAAGACCGGAAGCGGTTAGCCGCCATTGCCGATGGACAGCCATATACATTCTTTTTTTTTTGTTTCCATTTGTTCAATTTGTTTTTCATTTACCAAACTTGATTTCCCAACGCAAATTTATCAACTTTCTTTTCAGTGACAAAATGGAATATTCATTTTTTTTTTTTTTTTTCATATATCAATATTTATAATCTCATCTGGAGTAAAATGGTGATGAAGTAAAAAAAAAATTGGAACTGAAGGAATTGTAAGCACCGTAGTCTCGTGCTTGTCCACAATAATTGAATGAATCGTAGAAAAAAATTATCCAGGTCATCTGAAATATCCAACAGTTTTTCTCATTGATTTGGTGTTTAAGTAAAGAAACCTTTTTTTTTTATTTCCAAAAATAGGTTAAGTTGTAGAGTACACGGCTACACGTCAAACGTAAGATTTGTCGAAATGTTTCTTTTGGAATTTAAATTAACGGTGCATATATACAACTATGAATTGACTAAGAAATCGAATAAATTGTAGAGATATGTTATGTTTTTTCTTAATGAAGAAAAAGGAGAGGAATTGATTTCAAGATATTGTCCGGGGAAAATTGCCTCAATTCATGATTATCTAAAAACGTAAATTGGAATTGAATCGAAAAATTAAAAATGTCCCAGTTTCCAAATGCAGACTAATTTTCTACCATAAATTGTGTTGTCAATTAAATTTCATATATGCACTAGCAAAGAATAATAAACAAAAATGAGAAAAGGAAGAAAAATGAAATCTCTTTCTACATTCATCAAATGAGGGAAGGTAAAATCAGCAATCTTGCATGATCTTGACCTTCCGCGCACTTGTGTGTTGGCGTTCTGGAAAGTTGGATTGCTCTGGATTTCGCATTTATATTCGTTTTGCCTTCTTGCTTATTTCCTTTTCCTTACTATGAAAAACGGTGAGAGTACTATTCCGGTGTGTAACCCACTGTCTGATGCCTTCGGCATCCTGGAGCTCACCCATTGCTAATGAACAACAAGTTTCGAAATTCCTACTATTCACATCTCCACATTGAAGACAACAAAATAGAGAATACTGCAATCAGGTGCATCGATGAAGTGGTAAAATGGAATAAATTGAAGAAAGGCTGTAGCTTTTTTTTAGCCAATATCTTTGAATTCAGTAGGCTTAACGAATAATGTCAAGAAACATCTTTCGTTGAAAATCGCATGGAGTAGAAGAGAGATCTCTTAAGGAGGTTGCTTACCACTTGTGCGGGGTGCGCGGGCAGAGGAGAATGCCTATGCTTTAGCATAGGCATCCCGAGCTAATACCAATTCCTGAACACGAAAATAGACAACATTTTTCTGACCTCTAATCAGTTAATTACTCGCTGAAAATCATCATAATAATTTTTTTATTCCCTCTTATAATTTTTGAAAATAAATAATCACCTCAAATGTTGTCAATGTCATAAAAACTGAAAGAAAATTGGTTGCAAGATGGGCTCGGGAACTTTGACAACGCTGCAGTTGAAATATATTTCAAACTGTATCCACACATACATACCGAGCTCTCACAGACATAACGCTACGTCACGCGGCGATGCCATGTTAGTTACTCGACACGTGAATTTTGATCGAGGAATTGTATAAAACCATAAATTGCAATTGTAAAAGGTCTGTAAGGCCCCGAAAAAATGGTCAATTATTTTTCCTAATTGTTCAAGGAAGGTACTGATCAGTTTTCCAATCAAATCTCAATTGTCATTCACGAGATTTTCAATTTTTTGTCTCTGAATTATGGGTATGGCTCAGTATGCCCATAAGAGGCTGTGTATAACCAGGGATTTTCATTAATTTATTACGTCCAAACTAGGTTCAAGAACGAATTAAAAATTTAACACGAGTCGTATGGGGTATTCAACAATAACATTGAAAATTTTCAGAATTTTTTCATTTGAACGCATTTAGTGACCAACCTCCTTAAGGTAGTACCGCCGGTACTAGATGAACCATTCCGAAAATTCGGAAATTTAGTACACTTGTAGATTATGATAAGATAATGATGCAGTTAAATTTTTAGAAGGCTAGCGAGATCGAGTCAAAAGATATTAACACTTGAAATTTCACGACTTTAACATTGAGCCTTATGGGAAATCGCACATTTTATCATTTTTTTACAAAGTTGAGCGTTTCGATTTGAATAAAAAAAAGTGCAGTGATTGAAAAATATATCTAAAACAGTCTAAAACCTTGAAAATACAGGTTCCGAGTGTGTGATAGCAGTAATTAGTGAATAACTATAAAAACTGTACTTTTTATATGTTCTCTCTCTCTCTTGCTCATTCGGAACGCTATGTAGTGTGCAAACACTGCATGATTCAAACGAGATACTATAACCACTGACTAGGGCAGTATCGGCGGTACTACGTTAATAGATTTTCCTAGATCATGCTGTTTACGAAATATTTTTTGCATAAGCTAAGGGTGGTTCTTAAAAAAATCTTACTCTACCATTTCACTACTGAATTGGTACAAGAAATATATCTTCAGGTTCTTTGCGTATAGAGAATCATGAAAAGTTCTTTTATGAAGTCCACGAAAATTGGTATTTCTTGGACATTTACTGCGGAAAAAGGCTTCCCATGAATTTTCTTCAAGTCAACTCGTTTTAACGATATTCGTAGAAGTGAAGATTCCGTGCAGAATCACGGAAATTTTAAACAAGTGATATCTCTACTGAAATTCCAGATAATTACGTCATTGAAAAATGAACAAATCATCGATTTTCAAATAATTTCACGACTGAATATCAATGAAATTTGTAAATTTCAGTTCAATTGTTTCTTGGAAATTTAGAAAAAATAGGAAAAATTCAAGAAAAAATTGAAAATTCAAGTCATTTTAATTCTGAATATGCATGCTCAGTTGAAAATTCAAGTGATTTGTAGAATTATCGTCTCAATTCTGCTTAAAACTCATAGATTCCTCTGAATTTCTCCGGAAATTCACAGATTTCATGAGCATTTTCCCATTAAAAAACATTCAGTATCACGTTTATTAAAATTTTCATCGAATTTCCTACGAAATTTCAATTTTTTTCTAACAGTGTACGAAATTAGAAGGATATATTGATGATCATTGGACATTTCTATTCAATAGCTTTGAAATTCGATGAAAGATTGCTATTAAATTTAATTTTCATGAATATATTCAGTTTCTGAAACATGCTGATCCGGTGAAAATTATCTGAGCTTGTTCGGCTTTATGCGAATAATATGAATAAAGTACTATCCTAAAAAATTTTTAAAAGAGTATTTTCATTTGGATTGAATGAATATCAGATTCTGTCTTGCTCTGGGATGTCTTGAAACTAATTGTTTGCAAATATTATTATCGTATAATAATGATAAACGACTACATATTTACAAACATTAATGTGTGAAATTCCCTCATGACTTCTCATTATTCTCCCATTACTCTCAAAGTAATGGCTATTCCCCTGAAACCATAAAACCATTTTCACTCTATTGACGAAAAAAACTCATCAAGAGTAATTCGAAGAAAAAAACAATTCTCACTCTAACTTTGTCAATCATAATGAAACCATGCGAAAAAATCGCGATATTCAATAATGTGAAGAAATTTTATTGGAACAATGCATCCTTCATATATAAAAGAAGCTGGAAAATTAACTGAAACTATATAACCTCGTTAACTCATTATTCACATGGTTCAACACAAATTCATTGCATTAACTGAAATAATAAGCTTGATAAAATGCGTAACTTAGATGTATTTTTCTTTTTATTTCCTTCCTCGTCGTTTAATTCAGTCAACGACTAATGAGTCTCTCGCAAATAAGGTGATGCTGGCATGAAATGAAGAGAGAAGTAATGATAAACGGGATGAGAAAATATAGCGTGTGCGTGCTCTACATACGTGACACGGTTCTCTCTCCTCTGTTATGTGTTAAAATTTCGCACACACGAATGAACAGGGAGGAGGGGGTGGTTTCACGTAAAGTGATCACACATGTGAATCACTATGATTCATATAAATGTTTAATAATCCTCTTCCAAATTTTTCATAGTAGAATAAAAGGCATTTAGTAGGATACAGCTCACGGTTGACTCGTTGTATGTGAAATCGTGGGGGGTGAATGTGTAGAATAATGTTTTTACTCTACACAGACATAACAACACATGAACCATGAAATGCATCATGGGGAACCAGTTTTGAAGAAGGCGGAAACACTTCTTCGTCTCCCGTCTACCTCGAAAATTTATCCCCTCTCTCGCATATCACTGATTAATTTTTTTTTTCCTTTCTAGAGTTTTTATTCCATTTGTTGATTATTGAATTAATCAAATAATTTCATCTTTTATTATTCATATTCACCACAATCCAAATGTATATAACCAGTGCATACTCCAAGATCGTCATCATCATTTAATTCAATCCCACCTTCAATGTCTTGCTGTTCCTCTCACTCCCTTTTGCCTGCACTGGGTGTTGCCTTCCACACACTTTTGCAAAACCTATACCATTGGCGTTGACTCTCAGTTGTAATATACCTGAAAAAAGGGGAAGAGGAGGTGGATTTACACTGGACTTGTAATCTAGTGAGCGAGATCTACGTATATAAAGTGATCGGGGCAAGACGCAGGTTCAGAAGCTTTCGCACAGCTCTTAAGAAACATTACATTTTTATTATTATAACAAACAGCAATTGGAGCACGTGTGTAAAAATTTTGTTTATACTCGCTGGATTCTGGTAGTGATTGATTTCTCTGGGGCGATTTCTTTTCGCTTGCAGAGGTAGCTTCTCAATTTATCAAGAATACGTGTTTGAGTGAGGTTCCCGCCTGCATAACTAATTCATAGGTGAGTTTTTTTGCTTTTCAGAGTTTTGTTACGTTTACAATAATGTTAATTAATTTTCGAAGATTATTTGCATTATTTTTTTGCGTTGATTGCATATTCTCTTGAATCATGGATTGGTTTTATTTGAAATGGAAAACATGAATTATTGTTTATTTCAACAGAAAAAAATGAAGGGAGCCCTAGTATTGCTGGTACTCTGCGCTATCAGTGCTAGTCTTGCTAGTCCACTGGAAAAAATTGACAAAATCTCCATAGCCAAGGAGCAAGCAGTTACTCAGAATGATCGTGTCAAATTTGAAGAAGAACTTGTACGTAAATTGAACAGCAAGTGTTCACAAAATGACATAAGCAGTTGCATTATGTTGAAGCTGATAAGTTACATGAATAAACTCATGAAAATCGTATCAATGCGATTATCTGATGATATTGAAATTAAAAAAACAAGCCAAGCAACAGAAGAAGCTGTTACATATGAAGCTGGAAGAAGTAACGACGAGGATTCGGAATTTATGGACTTAGTATCGGGCAAAATTTTTGCATTCTTGAAATCAAGAAGTATCAAATGGAGAATACTGCCAGAAGATGACGTTGTTGTTTCAGCATCAGAGGATGAGACTGGTTCGTTGAATCTCGGGCTCTCTATTGAGAGATCTGACTTTTCAGTTGCTGAAGGTAATTAGAATTTTTCGTTCACTAGACTTTGGGTGTGCACCTTTTTTGCATGGTGCTCTTGAAAATTTATATATATTTTTACACATATTTCTGAATTGACTGTCATTGAAATGAAAAAAAATGAATGTAAAGCGCGTTTTCACGTACAAAAAGCAGCAATTTGCCCGTTTGAGGAAGAAATACGTTTTTTTTTAAATTAATGCATTCTAGAGGCAAAAAGGCGCAAGTCCTTTGCATTCATGCCACTTTATTACTGAAGTCCTTAATAATATGATGGAAAGATAATAATGATGATAATTTGAGGGCTTTTTACCATTTTTTTGCAATAAAAGGCAAAAAAACATCGTTGCATTTTAGAGTCAAAGAAGAGCAAGTCTCTGGACTTTAGCCCCTTCATTTCTGAGATCCTAACATAGACTTTTTAGAGACAAAAATATGTTATATACTATCATATATAATATATTATATACTATACTATATATATAGTATAGATATAATATGATATAACATATTATATTATTATATAATATAGAATAATATATTATAGTATAATATATATAATATATTATATTATATATATACTATATATATAGTATAGTATATCTATAATATATATTAGGATAAGTGATGACAGAAAATGTCCTATGCTTTTTTATATTATGGATCATAATTCGAATAGAAAGAGAAATCACACAGCAGCTCTACGAAAATATCAGAAAGGGTGGTATTTGAGGAAACTAATCGAGAGCTCTTGTACTGTTTTCAATTCTCTACGAGACACGTCTCCCGATAAATTTCACTCAACCAACTTGTTGTGAAGATATTTCAAGAATGAACTACCATCAACTTCCTGACAAATCTCCTCTCCCCACTTACCTACTAATTCAAAAAAAAAAAAAAAATTGTGAGATTTACAGAAAACTGCCAGACTTTTTTTTGTAATTCATAGAATTTTCTATCACAAGAGTCTCATGATAACTTCTGCACTAAAAAAAAAAATAGTGGTAAGAATGATCAAATATTGATACCACTGGTTCTTTAGCACATATTTTTTTGAAATAAGTCAAGAAATGGTTGAATTTGCTGAATTTAGTGAACTCAAACAAATTAACTAGTTGAATTGGCTAAATTCGAAAAATTCAACAATTTTTCTAATGGCATGAATATTTGATAGTTTCTACTACTTTCTTTCTTCTCAATGTGCAGAATCTAATGAATCTCACCAAGAATGGAAGGGACCAAGCCTGTTATTAATTACTTATATTTTACTTTTTTCTGTCAAAAAGGGAGAGGAAAGAAGAACAACATGGGCCCACTTCTTGCGGCAGCAGTCCTCAAGATTGGTCTGATTGGAGCCCTTGCTTTCAAGGGTCTCGCTCTTCTAGTGGGAAAAGCTCTTCTCCTCTCAAAAATAGCTCTCCTTCTCGCCAGTATTATTGGTTTGAAGAAACTCTTCTCACACCAGAAACACGTAACATACGAAGTCGTCGCTCATCCGCATCACAGCACAAGTCACACGTACAGCGCTGATCATGGTCATGGCGGTGGTGGCGGCGGTGGCAGTGACAGTTACTCAAGTGGATGGGCAAGGAGTTTTCACGGACAGGGAGTAACGGCTGAACAGCAGCAGCGCACTGGCCAAGAGCTTGCTTATTCAGCTCATGTACCCACTGCCTGAGTTTTATTGCGGGTTTCAACATTAAGCAAGTAACAAAAGGGTGTACTTGATTTTTCAATCGATTATTTTGCCAATTGTTGATAATCTATAACGAAAAAAAAAGCACTCGGCAGAAAATAATTCGCGAATGTCGCATGATCTCTCGCATCATCGGCACATCATCACCAATTGTCATTACCATTCTCATCATCATCATTATCATCAGAATCATTCTGTCATGATTCTATTACTGTTCCCAGAGCCCCTGGTACCTCAAGCACAAATGACTACAAATTCGGACAAACAGTGGACTTATGTAATGTTTCAGGGAAAAAAAAACAAATAACTGTGACCCATGAACGGATACAAACGATAGGCTCTTCTTTTAATTCATTCTAATACGATAGAGTTGATGGAGGACAAACTAGATAACGGACAGCATTAAAAAGCGGTTCACGGATTACGGATGCGTACACAAGGAGGTGCGTGCCCGGATCCAATGAACACTCACTACAGTCGCCTACTTTCTCGTGATTATTTCACATCTTTATCTTTCTATTTCTTGTATTTTCCACGACTAATTTTCACCATTGTTTCTTTTCACACTCTTTCTTCTGTCTATTCCTACTCTGTTATTCCGTACTAATTTTCCTTAACTGTTTAACTTTAGGCACGGACACAAGACTAACAGTTTTTCTTTTTTTTTTCACAAAAATGAAATGACACTTGGATGACACAAATCATAGACTCAGCTACTGCATTAGGTGAATTTTAAACTAGAAGCAATACGATATTTAAATGGAGATCACGACGAGACGATTATATTTTTATTAACTTTTATGGTATTCACTCATTTTTTTTGACAATATTATTTTCATGCTGATAGACAGAACGAGTTACCAGGGACTGTTTTTCTTCATATTATGTGTTATTACTATTATTTATTACTAGATGATTTAGGAATGTCTCGTCGCGCGTAACTCTCTCCTCTTTGTTGTTTGTTATTTAACTTAAATACTATTAATTTATTGTTTTTTTTTTTCTATCATTTCCAAATGCCTCCACAATTAATATGATTTTTATCTAATAAAAAAATGTAAAATACCTGTTGTTATATTCAATGTGAAAATAAATGGATTTATTACGTTTTTAAAATTCTTTCTTAATTGATGCAGATTATTCCCTCTAATGATTATATTTTCGATGAAAATTTAATTCATTATTGAGCAGACATTAAAAAGTTAATTTATATTCCTTTATCAATTAACTTGATGAGTAATAATCAATGAGAAAATGAACACATCCAACAGAATCATCACATGACCTACATATAGTATGTCAGACTTCGAAAAAGTGAAGATGAGTATTAAACGGACGGAACGGTAGATTTTACGAAAAATGGTAAGTTGGATTCTCAAAATAATGAGAGAACAATAAATTATGCATAGTTCCAAATGAATTGCACCGGTTTTTTTTCCTCTTCTTGGTGAGAATTAAAAGGTTTTTATGTAGGATTATGATGGCCATTGGGAGTTATGAGTCATCAAGTGTTTAATACCGTTATACCGCACCCGAATTCTGATGGTGAGGAGAGAAACGAAATGGCCAACATCGAGTAAGATAAACTTTTGATCCTGGCTTCGAAGGAACTAAGTTTCTTCTTCGTGCAATGAGGAATGATAGTTTTTTTTTCTCTTTTTTCTCGTCCATTTCGAAAATAGAATTAATTAATAGTTTCATGAGAAGTGCGTTAACATATTCATTCAGATGAGATGAAGGTATGGCCTCAATTTCTCACAACTTTGAAGCTTTCTCCCAGATACGATTGAGCTCCTGGAGTCTTTCCAGATACAAATTTTTGGCTGGGTTACAAAGAGTTATTGTTATCTCTTGCATCTTTTATTCTTGAAGGCATATTATCAACTTTCTGTTTCTCACGGATTTCGCATATTCTCATCTCAATATCAACTCTCACCTGTCCTATATTTTATTTCATTATTAGTGTTTTCCTTATTTATTTATTATGGTACATGAACAATGCTGAATTGAAATTTTCTTTTTTTATTATCTTAACCGAATTTTTCAAGTTAACGATTGAATTTATTATATCAATATTTCAGTTCATTTGGTTTCTAGTTTGAATTAATAATTATCCAATACAGAATAAATTATATATGGCAAAGAATTTTTGTTGATAAAATTTTTATTGGGAATTTGAAGGAATTTATTGAAAAATCGTCAGAATAGGGCAATGAGGGAAGAAAAATATCATAGAAAATTAATTTAATGATTTAATAATCATTCACTGAACTGTTCATTCACTGAATAGTCATTCCGGTCCAGAGACATTCTGCTCGATTGAATTTCGTAGATTTAAACAAACGAAATGACTTCAGCACTGGTTGTCACAATTCATGTTCACCGAAGTCGCACATATATATCGTAAAAATTCGATGAAAAAATTGAAAAATAAGGGAGGGTTAGAATGCAGTAAGAGCATTTTACGGGAGGCAAGTAGAACAGAAGAGAAAGGCCTTTACGGAGATGAACTAGATTCAGTTACACAGCGTCATTCAATCTTTCTTTTTATCATTGGCTATTTCTTTCTACATTTGATCGAACAATTTTCCTGGGAATTAATAAAACCAGAGAATTCGTATCGAGCATTCTCATCAGATTATGACATGTTCATATGTTTTATATTCTTTCTTTGAAGATGAATTCAATTCTCCGAAGAAGGAATATTCGAATGATCCCGAGCTCCAAATTCCGGAGGAATTGAGTTTTTTTTCTATTTTTCACTGCAAATACTTTCTTGAAACACCTGCTGTTTTTTCTACACGTAATTACCAAATGAGGCAGAGTTAATTATACTATTTATCTACCCAGAAAAAAAAGAGGAAATATGTATTCACGTTGTTATTAGAAGTGTACTATATTTTTGAATGACTTTTCTCATTCGTCAGTGGATGGGTCCCAACAGTAGTCAAGTGTAACGATCTAAAATCCATCCAATAGGAGTAGATGAAAAATGTATAAAAAAAATTTCACAGCGAGTGAAATGGAACGGTATTGCTGTTCGTCCAATCTTTTGTTGTTCGTAAGGAATGGTAAATTAGTGTAGAAAGAATTCATGTCGCTTTTTGTTTACTGTAAATAACTATTTGGTGTAGTGGATTGCAGGGATGCGAAAAATTATCCTTCCAGTTTGCCAATCTATATAAACAACGAGCAACTGCTGTGGATGATGTTAGTACTGGGTGGTCTATCATCGGTGAATAATCTGGATTATTTCTCAAGAATAATGAAGTCTATTTTGTGTTGTTATTTTGTGCTTACAATTGGAGTTATTATTCAGGGTTATCATCATGATCAAAAAGAATTCACCAGAGATCCATGGAAAGGAATACCAATGGTTTGCTCAACTGAAGATCCAAATAATACATCAATATCTTGTCACGGTGTTAGAATTGTCAAACGTGTTATTCAACAATTGTTAGAGAGTGCTGCTAATGTACCAAGCATTGAAATCACTGAGGGCATCAGCTTGGTTGAATCAACGGATGATGCTGCAAGGAAAGCTAGAAATATGAAAAATTCAATTCTCGGATTTTTAGAAGCACGTGAATTGAGGGTCAAACTTCCGAGCTTATTGCCAAGTAATTTCGAAGCTGTTATTCGAGATAGCCTGCCAAAGGGACGAGGGAGTAGCAGTAATGGTCTTGGGTTTGGCGGCGGTGGAGGTAAAAAAGGAGACAATAGCATCATGATTCTCGCTTTAATGATGGGTGAGTGATTATGACATTAAATGATGATATAAAATTGCAAATGAGTTGCGGAGTGTTTATAATATTTGCCTATATCTGAGGAAAATAAAATCATTTCTATGATAACCTTGTTTTAGAGGATAGAATTAGAACTATAAAATAGGTTCTGAGAAGAATCTATTTTCTTCTCTTGGAAGTTTAGATAGTACTAAAAGGTCAATAGTTAAGTGATAAAGGAAGGTCCAAGAATGACATCTTGAATCTTAGAGAAAATTTTCGGAATCATTGTTTTGTAGAGATATTCTTGAAATCTTAACACATAATATCCAAGTTATCCTTCTTTACTACTAGAATACAAAATTGAATTTGATTTATTTATTATTCGACAGTTGAAATAGAAAATAAAAACATTATTATATTACATTCTTCAGGGAAAATGCTGGGTGCAATGGGATTTGGCGCCCTCGCTCTTCTTGCAATGAAAGCACTGATGGTATCATCATTAGCACTAATGCTGTCACTAATCGTAGCAGCTAAGAAATTCGCAAGTTCAGGACACTCAGAGGGTGGACATCATGTTGTTTATGCCCAGGAGGTTACTGGTCAACACCATGTGAAAAGAAGCACTGATGACCCAGAATTATCACCTTATAAAGGCTACGCCACTTCATTTGGAAATCCTAAGACAGTTTAACTAATTAATAAATGCTTCCAACAATGAGAAAATATTCAGGTGTTCAACTATAGATTTTGTGATCGTGACAGTGACACATAAGATTAACGCGATTAATGTTAGAACATATTTATTCATTTATTTATTCATTTATCGAAAGGGGCTCAATCTGAAATAAACAACAGATTCGGAGAATGATTTTGAGAGATGTAAATTTTTGCAAGGACAAATCTAATTTTTTTATTTCTAATTTGAACAAGAAAATAATTGAGATCAATGAAATTAGAGTCATATCCGCTGATGGCATCGTATTGCGGTTGATGCTGCACTTTTCTTCGGTAGTATCGCCAATGTGAAGAAGAAGAAGAAGAAAGCACATGAAGGAGTAAGGAAGAATGAGTGAAAAAAAGTTAGAGGGGTGGGAAGTAGTATTGACCAATGAGGAAAGTAGGTCATCGACCTGTTGCTTCGCATCTGCGTACACACTCTCGCAGTTTCATGTATACTCACTAAGAGTAAGTGGTACACATGATAGACTTACGGGAAATAAATTCAGCGACCTTGACACGCACTGTATTCATGCTTCTTAATGATATCAAAATTTATGTTTTTCAATCAGCGGACAATGTATTAATTAATGCAAATATTAATTTGATCTTATTCATGTCATTGACCAGTCGATTCTTAAATTTCAATTCAAAGGGTGTCTTCTAGATAATCTCTCCCCCTTGCATTTAGTTATTGATATTTCCTCTTTCCTTGTCTTCTATAAGATTGATAAATGAAGAGAAATTATACCTTCAAACCATTGATATTCCATCGATAATATAACGCCAAGTTACCCCAGTCAACTGCATCTGGAAACCATCGAGGCGGTCGAATGAAGAGTGGCGAACACGAAGGATGGAAAGAAACAGAGACTCTTTTTCTTCAATTCCCCCTCCTTAAAATCTCCTCTCACTGCTAATGTATACTTTGGAGGCCTTTCTTTTACCTTCCTTCTTTTCACGTGGCTGTTACAGGAGCCCTGACAGAGACCGAGACCCACTGACACAAATTCCATTCGCTTCCTTTTTTACGTTTCGAATATCATAAAACGAGGAGACATGGAGTGAGCGCTGCGCAGACGAGAATGGCGCTCCAATGAAACCACAGGCACTCTTCACTAAAGAGAAATAAGATAACCACTAACTATAAATCTATCCGAATTGATTATTATTAATTGCAATAATCATATTTTATTATAAAAATGAATGGAATAACGTCAAATTTATTCATTCCCATTCATAGTGAAGATCTCATTGATTAACAAATGATGCAACTTTTGAAATTCTCTCTTCATTATTGAATGAGTAAAATTTTTCTTCTCAACTGAATTACGCTCAGTTCGCTTACTATTCAATGATAGACTAACTATTCATAAAGAATCCATGAGATATCATGCGGACCGTAAAAGCACTGATGGATTCCAACGAAATCGAGAGAGGTATGAAGAGGATCTCCCAACAGCCCTGATACCTGCTACGGAAAATTCCGTTACATTCCACCATTTAGTGGTTTCATTGATGTGCAAAAATTTGAATTTTAAATTAAATTTCGCCTCAAGCTCTTCGGTCGTCGATTAAAAACTCATCTTTTCCTTTTCAGGTCAAAACTCCATCGTTTTCTCTTTTTAAGGAGAAAAGCCTTTTAAGGGACTGTCATAACTCTTTCTTTCTTTCCTCCATATTTTCTTCTCTTTCTCTTTCTTTACATAATTAATTTTCAAGCATTCTCAACGTGATTCTTACTGTGGTATTATATTACACTCTTTCTCCCTTTTTTCAGAATATTAAGAGCTTCAAATTCTTCGAAACATTTGTTTTTTCTTGTTTCAAGAAAAGAAAAAAAATAGAGGAAACACGTGACATGAATGGGCAGTATTGAATCACTAGACTTTCTATTGGTTTACATTTTCAAAGGAAAAAAAACTACATTATTGAAGAAATCTTTTGAAAATTCGGATTCTGTAATTCCCCCACTCCTTTTCACTTCTGGGAATTAATTTTACTTTTACTCGATCGATTTCATTCAAATTATTTTTATAATCACGTCCTTTCTCAATTGAATAAAAAAAAAAAAATGAAACGAAAACGAAGAGATGGAAATAGCTGATACGAAGTCACTGTGTAATGAGGGAGAGATGTGTAAGAGCGAAAGAGATACGCAAAGAGTTTCATTGGTTGGACATAGTACGGAGTGTGGCATGGGTCAGAGTAGAAAGTGGTTGAAAATTAAGTGGGACATCGAAGGTCGGATCCGGAAACTCTTTCATTACTTATCGAAATACAACTCAGCTCAACTATACTGTTAATTCATTCATTGAATCAACATCCTCTTCAATGCATCCTGTTCACTCCTACACTCATCATAGAAGAGGAAATTCAATGGATTTTTAACTGGCTGTTCGTCTTCCTCCAATCGTGTTCCATAGAACCTAGAATTCAAGTACATACAGCGCGTACTCAAATACTTTACGATTCTATCCAGGAAGCTAGAAGCGATTGTAAATAGATAGTAACAAGAAGTAGCTACATGTTTTAACAATTAGCCCGAGTATTTGCTCTCAATTTCTAATGATTTTCACCATCGATTTGAAGCAGTTTCGTTTTTCTAAATTTAGATGCTCCTTTTTTTTATCTTCCCTTCAGTTGATAAACTCTCTTTTTCCGGGACAGGCAATTGCTAAGTCACTGAATGAATGAGTGATTGAAAGTGAATTGCGATTAACAGAACTCGTATCTATTAAAAACAATTTTAATTTCATCAAAAGGAGCATAGTAGAAGAGGCAAGGGGAGGAGTGCGGCAACTCGAGTGCCTCGACTTATACATGACTCGTGCCCAGAATAGTTATACCATTTCATAACTTTCACTTTTTATGACGCGCGATATTTCTCGCAGAAACATTGACAATGAGCACGTACACAAAAAAAAGCTGTTAATCTTTACTTATTTGTTTCGGTTTTTTTCACTATGAATTGCGATTCAAAGAGAGTAAAATCCGAGGGGCTGCTCACTTGGGGAATCAGTGAACCATTTCATTCGAAATCAGACTCGGAATCACCAAAAAATCACTGGAAATCGCTGGAAATCGAACGATTCCGGATTTCCTCGTTATTCCTCCTAATGTATAGGAAATCATTGGGGATCACAAAGAAATCGCGTGATCTCGGGAATCACTGGAAATCACTCATCCCCTCTCCATCGAGCAAGCATTCGTCCAACGTATTCATCCAATATATATATGTACGTTGGATAGATGCACATGGTTATATTAATATCAAGCAATATAATTCAACTATGTCATCTCCTATTATAAGTGAAAAAAGTTTAAGTATTCATGAAAATATTCATGAGAGTTTAAAAAAATTATTGTAATTTCTTTAATAATTGCTTTTATTGATCAGGCATACCCATAACTATGAATGAATTATTGTTAATCTACAATGATTAAATACTAAGGTTTTCCAATTGACAGTTTGGAAATCACTGATTTCTGAAATTTAGGAATCACTGGAAATCATTGGAATCAGTGGAAATCACAAGGAATCGATTCCTTTTGGAAATCACTGTGCCACCGAATCCCCAAGTGAGCAGCCCCTCGGTAAAATCTGAATTCTCAAAATTTAATCTTCTCATTTCTGGCATATCAAAAAAATTATAAAGGTGATATGAGCATAATGATGAGTTTGAGTAGATATGAATGAATGAAACCAAGTCCACGTGATTAACTGTATTTTTTTTTACTCTAAAATTCTATGTCACGAAAAATGAAGATGGATGCGTTGATTTCATGGGTTATGAAGAGATGAATTATCAAAAAATGTGTCAGTATTTTTTTTTTTAAGCAATCGTATCCGTTAGGTTAAGCAGCTCGAATTCTCGTAGGAAGAGTCAACGAGAAAATGCAATGAAAAACGGAGAAGAGTGTACGTAAAAGTGAAGAAGAGGCGCGGCTATTTGTCAATGTTACTGCTGGGTTGAGCCCACAGGTTTTAAAATAGAGGAAGGCATTATACTGTGTGGTCTTGCCCCATTGGTCAATAAACTTTCGGCCTCGTGCTCATGCGGCCGAACCAACGACAATGTAAGCTGTTGGAACACATAATTTAACACACACATATACATAAACACGCACACCAAACGCACACACACGCATCGTACGCAAATAGAAAGAAGGAAAAAAAATATATATATGTATATACACACAGAGGGATTCTTGAACACATGGGTGGGGGGGCCAAGTGGACGATGGAATTGTGGTGGGAGAAACGCCAAATATAAGGTAAAGAGCTTGTCGGATGGACCACATGAAATTTTCACCACGAGTGAGCCGGTGTTATAAGTATTAAATCGGTGGTAATTTTTCTTTCAAATTCAAATTGAAAAAAAAAAGAAAAATTCGCGTGTTTTCACAAAAAAGAAGAGACTATAATTGACTGAGGTTTACGAAAAAATAAAAATAACGTGAATATGAAATCGTTCCTGAAGATTGTGTGCCTATCAATGGCATTGATCTATGTTAATTGTCAAGAAATTGATGAGTGCTTGAGACAGGACAGTATATCCTGTGTTCAGAGGAGTCTCTATAGAAAAGCCAAAGAATTTTTTGGAAATGAAAATCTTGAGATCGTGAGCGGTGTGAGCTTGGTCAAGAGTGCAGATAGAAAATCAAAAAGCGGTAATGAAGTGTTGTATGACCAAGAAATTGAGGCTGCATCGACTGTTGCTGATAGGCAAAGCGCATTGGAGAATTTTGTTGGTGATGAAGCCAGTGAGTTCCTTACTGGACGCAGCCTTAGAGTAAGTTTTTGATTTAATGCAGCTTCACAAATTTCAAACTGAAAAATGAAGGAATTTAACCAATTTTTTTTTATCCTTCCAGATAAACTTCGCTCCAGCTCTCCAAAAAATTGGTGAATCTGCACGTGCAATAGTTGACTCAGTACCAGAAGAGGTTCAACAGGCTGCTAATGAAGTGGTTGAAGGTAAAAATTAGGAATCGTTTTAATATCGGAAACAGTTTATCCGAAACATCTGAAAGGTGAGATAGAGGAATATTTGTGAGGTTCTTGTCTGCAGGAAGACATTGGAACTATCAGAAAGATCCGCATGAAAAGTTCTCTATCGCTCTTACTTCTAGCGATGTTTTGGAAGAACCAATCAGCCTATTCATTTATTGATCGTTTTTTTAACCTCTATTTTCAGGACGTGGAAAGAAGAAGTTATTGAAAGCAATTGTGCCTCTTCTGGGTATAGCTAAGCTTAAAATCGGTGTATTAGCTACTCTCGCTTACTTTGGCATCGCTCTACTCGCTAAGAAAGCAATTGTTGTCTCCATCATCTCGATAATTATTTCTGCATTCCTTGGCCTTAAATCGCTCTGGTCGAAGGGCGCCTATGATGTAACTGGTTACAATGCGGGTGGATGGAGTTCTAGTGGTAGCGGTAGTGGCTGGGCAGCTTCACCAACTACTAATAATGGCTGGTCAAGTTCTGGTTGGGATGATCAGCACGGTGGTTACTCAGCACAAAACCAGGCATACGCTGGTTATCATCACTAATTATCATAACTTAGAAAAAAGAGATTTGATAACTGCCAAATAATTACCATCTACTATTTACAATTTAATTGTTTCGTCAAAAATTTTCATTACGGAATTTATAATTGAAACGACAATGTTTACCTGGGCATGTAGCAAAATTCTCCAAGTGGAGAAGTATATTTATTTGTTTATTTATGATTCTTTTTAAGATCAGCTTTGATTAATGATCAATGGCTCCATGTATATATAATATCTATATATATTTGTATCCTCTTTTTGTACTTTTACATGAACACAAATGTATATTAATAAGAAATTTTCATTTTCTACATTTGAAAACAAAAAAAAAATTAGTAATTCTATCTCTATATCTCATGAAAAACTATGTAATTAATCAAACCTATAGAGGCTAGTCGATTTCATCCCTCGATACAATATTCTGATTTTCATGATGAAATTGGAAACATTAAAATTAAAGAAATCTTTTTATTAAATATCTGCAGTTTTCCTCAAGCATTACTTCCCCCATATGTCTAGTTGTTGGCTAATTTCATGGAATTAAATCAAGGGGGCTCTCTCTTAGTCTCCGGCACATGAATATTCCCCGCGTTTCCTGTGGCCCGGAAATTGGGGATATATTCATACCGAATACATATATATTTATACATATACATATATGAATCGTCAATCGTCCCAGTTTCGATGCCCCAAAGGATTTTATTCCCAACAAATTGACATCAACTTTCACGCATTTCTTGGAACATCACATTGAGTTTTATTCCATGATGTCCACTTTACTTATTCATACAGAATTCCGAACGTCTAACCGTTATTTCAAGTTCATAGTATCTGGTGTTTGTGTCGACGAAGCAGAACGAATAAAAACTTGATTGTAACTGGTTATTATACAAGTGAAAATTTTGGCTTTTACACAGAGAAAAATGTTTTCTTAATTTAAGAATGTGCAGTCACTTAATTTAAGAAAGTAAAACTCACTTAAATTAAGTGACTTTTCTCACTTAAATTAAGTGACTTTTCTCACTTAAAACAAGTGACTTTTTCTTTCTTAATTCAAGAAAGTAAAACTCACTTAAATTAAGTGACTTTTCTCACTTAAATCAAGTGACTTTTTCTTTCTTAATTTAAGAAAGGAAAACTCACTTAAATCAAGTGAGGTTTCTTACTTAAATCAAGTGACTTTTCTTTCTTAATTTAAGTGACCTGTGCTTTCTTAAATGAAGTGACTGCACATTCTTAAATTAAGAAAACATTCTTCTCTGTGTAACTAAAAGCGCCGCTTAAGATGAAGTGTCAAGATACTTGGATTCACTCAAATCTATTTTTTAGGAAATTAATCATTATCAATTGAAAAAAGTTAATTTCGAATGAGTTCATGAATCCACATTCCTGTTCCATTTTTCAAATCGAAAAATTTAGAACTAGGGCATGAATACGCGTTCTTATGGGCTATCACTCTCACTGATAAGGAAGAGTTTCATTTCAATTCCAAAAAACCTCTACTCTTACCTTTTGATTAACAAATTATTAGTAAAACACAGGGCTACCAGTGGAGCCAATCTATATTATACCGCTTGGTCTCTGAAATTATACAAAACCAGATCTCATTATATAAGCACCGAAATCGTTGAAAAAAACTTTGTAATAAATATAGTTATTAATTTTTCATTGCTGTGACTTACGATGAATGGGGAGAAGATTAAATACTCGAAATCTGTTGATTTCTATCAATTTTAAGTCTTCAATCTTGCTTGACGGGACAAAGTTGTTACTTTGACGGTAAAATTTAAATCTAGAGAAGAAATTAAAATTTTATATTTGTAAAATGTCATGTACACCCATAGACATTTACACGTATAGACAATATTATTAGGTGCATCACGAGCTAAGGAGGAAAATGGAAATTTAGAATCGTTACAATAACTATAGACATATGACCATCTTCATTGTTTTACTTAATGCAAAAATGAGATCCAACACCAGGTGATAATTCAACAAAGGTTTCATTAGGCGTTGAAAAGTAACTTTCCTCTTCGATGCTCACTGCGCAGCAAGCGCTATTTCCGATTGGAGTAGATTCAAAAAAAGCGCGCACTTGGCACCAGCAATTGAAAAACATTTGATTTCTCACAAAAATTTCGCCAGCAGCAGACTAATGAAGAGAATACGATTTCCTTCGAAATTTCATTTTTGTATCCAATTATACACAGACATGGGCTATACAAACAGGATACATGGGATACCCATATTATACACATTTTGTATCCAATTATACAATCTGGCAGCCCTGGTAAAACAGAATAATTTGGGAGATGTCATCTGCATCATTATGTGAATATCTTGGAAAACACATTTAGAGACCATTCCAAACCATTTTGGAATACCAAGAAGGTTTCCCGCTGAATTTTCATATATCTCATAGTTCCAAACATTTTTGTGCAAGAATCAGCGAATAATTTGATGGATTCATCTTCTCGAACAATTTCACTGCGGAAATTCCGGAATATCATCATGCTGATTTGAACAGAATTGAGGAGATCACGGCAAATTTTTTTAAATTTATCTTTTTGAGGGAGAAGTTTACGAAGCATGAAGATGAATCAAAAATTCAACTACAAATCATAATGAAAAAAATTCCACGTAAGGTGATAGTTTCTGCTTCAGAGATTCGCGTGTGCTGAATGACTTTGAGTTCATTGTCTTGAACTTGAATTTAAAATTCACGTGTAGCAAAAGCCTTCAGGCATCGCCAGTCTGTACAGTCCGTATGTAGGTATATTATCGTACTTGTCCAACGACACGCTATTCATCTTTGCGATTTTGCCAACCAACAAGGGGAAAGTGCACTTCACGATTACCAGATCCGGACATACTTCTGCTCAGTTTGTCAGAGGGGAAAAGGGAGGTAAAATTAACTCGTTGTTCCATTCGTCATTTAGAATTGGGTCGAGTACTTGATAGTTCCTATTCTTCTACGTTTGCTTGTTACTTCTTGTGCATTATGAAGTTTGAAGAAAAGCTATTTTGTGTTTATTTCAATTGTTTAATCCACCGATGAGTATTTTGTTGAATTTTCTTGAATCTAAGATAGACATACAAAGTTCAGTGTCAGATCAGTTCAAAATCTGAGTAGAAATTCTAATAAATCGTGATACTTCATTGAGATAGAATGCTTGCTTTACCCGTTCCGACTTCACCCAGCAGAACAGTTCTCATTCGTGTTCTATAAATTCGGTTTATAAAGTTCAAACAACAACAGATTACACACTGAATCTAACTCCTGAAAGTCCTTGTGAATTCAAAATAGCCAAAAATTTTATCTGGGATCTATTGGATCCCGTGTGAAAGCAGCAGGTTGAGGAGAATTAATATCTCGAAACGGGGTGAGGCTCGCTGGAGGTAAGAGATAAGATACAATGTGTAGGGGAGAGTGGGGCAAAATGGAACTAGAGGATGAGATGATTCCAGATTTTTTTGAAAACAAGCGGCTGCTTCAAAAAATCTGAAAAAATTTACAAACAATATAGATATGTTGGGGGATTTTGTCAAATTTTTTCAGATATTTTCGTCCAGTCCTTCATTCCGAAAAAAATTCCTTAATCATGTTACTTTGACAGTCGATTTTGCCCCACTCTCCCCTATTACACATAGAAAAACTTGAGCGTAGACGATGTACATGTGGGGCGTAGGTACGTACTCTAAGTTTTCACAATCGAACGTCATCTACATTATCTGAGTACGGGATGTACGTACTCTGAATAGTTGATGTACGAACTATGAGTACGTCATCTACGCACGCTGAGTACGTCGTTTGGCTACTCTCAGTACATACTTTTGTGCCATTGAAACAACTGAATTATATGCGGATTGAGAGCTACAATTCAGATGAAGGGAGACAGAAAAACTAAAAAATGTATGGACGAAAACCAAAAAAAATATTTTTTTTTGTATGCATATTTCCAAAATATGAAAAGTGACGGAGATAAGAGGACTCTGCCTTTTTTTTCCTTTTTCGTAGAGAATTTCAAGAGCTATAGAATAGGTTCTAACAAAAAATTCGTAGCTCTCGAAATTTGGTGCAATAAGTCAAGAGAGAATCGCCACATGTCGATTATTTCCTGAAGTATTCAAAGAAGGAAATAAGAGGAATGGAATTAATCAATTCAGATGAATCTATCTCTCCGTGAATTGTTTTCTCAGAATATCTCAGAAAATCATCAAGATAGAACGATTTTACTTCAAGCGTTCCTTGTAGATCTAGAACTTCTCTACTAATAACAATTCTAACGATATTTTGAAAAGATACTTGAAGCTTGTTTTCTATCGAGCAAGAAGACTCGACGTTGACTGTAATAAAAGTAATGTTATCTCTCTTGCTATACATTTTTCGAATATCTCGAAAACTGATGGAGAAATTTCGTTTTCACCAAATTCTTTTTCGGAGCGGATCTCCCTCAGTTTCCGAGATATTCTCAAGAAAAAAAAAACAATTCTTCTGCCTTTCTTGGCTGAGCCAATATTTGTCGGACTTGAAATTTTCTCCGAGGAAAAGTTCTGGCGAAAGAGGTGTATCACCATGAGTACCCGAGATATTGGCAGAAAATTGATAGCAACAAATAACTGTGGTAATTCAAATTATTGTATCGATGATGAATTTAAGAAAATCTTAATTTATCGATATTTTGTAGAGGACATTAGATGTCACGCAATTGTTGAAGAGATTAAGAGGAAAGAAGGGGAATAGGTGAGCTCGCGCTTTGTGAGGGTTCCTCCTTCTACTATCAGCGGTCGACCGAGGTAGACGTAATTTTTAAGTTTGATATAATTTGTAGACTCTTGATTTATATACATAAATTAATTCGTAATTTGTCTGACTGTAAAAATGATCACTTTCGTATTCTTTTCATTCTATTTAATGTCAATTTCTTTTTTTTATGAATTAATTAATTCAATGGAAATAATTACTAATATTTTATCTGTACAGTTTCTAAGAAAAATAATTTTATTTATTATCATTTATTTAATTTCACTATATTTAAATAAAATCGAATTCAGTTTCAATATAATATTCAAAATTTATGTTTAATAAATAAAAGAACGGATAATTATAAAATATTTGTATTCAATTTAAAAATTTTAAATTCTCAATTCGTCCTTATATCAAAGTTTCATTATATAACATTGTCTCTATTTCAGAAGAGGTCGATTTTTTTGCTTAATTTTTTTGAAGCGAGAATTTTTCACGCACTTTTCTTTGGTATTTGCCTATCTGAAGGGCTATACTCGAATGTCGAGAATATTTAATGGAATCATTGCGCTGAATTAGATTACATACTGTAGCTATAAGATACAAATTACGGTTGAATTATCGGTAATTACGAAAAAAAATTCATACAGAGAATTAAATTTGGGCCCAGTAGGTTTCCAAAATGTTCTCAAGTTTCCTCTCTGTGTCCTCCCCAATAAAATATACAAAGAAAATATTCTACAATTGAAATGGCTGAAACACGAAGAATTAATGATCAAAAGTGGGACTACGGTGGACTCTCGATAGTTGCACGTTCGAAAGTTACGTGTATTTCCCCTAATCCCTTTTTCGGGCGTCCGAGCGCTTCCCCCACCACTACGCGCCGTAATGCCTCTTCTCTCATGTTGACGATCGCCTTTTGTCTTCGAACTAAAAACAATGGAGTCCCTCAGGATTTTCATTTTTGGAAAAAAGATCAGTTTACGATTCACTTTGAAGGGCTAACAACCTTTTTATCGTGCCAGTGCGTGAATGGTAAATTATATCTACCTCTTTTTAATACATTTTTAAAAATAATTAGCTGCTAAAAAAAATTAGTTCTCGGTGTTGAATTCGATTTTCATTCAATATTTTTTTAAATCTACAATACTTATCGTTCTCAATAGTTCATTGTTCTTTGAGTGCTTCTGTTATATATTTTACTATTCTCTCAATGAAATAAATCATGCTCGGTGGAAAAAAAAAAACAGTAATAACTTTGTAAAACGCGAAATTCAAACGAAGTCCCAATATGTGACAATTGAACAGAAAATTGATATCATTAAACGTTTTGATGGCGGTGAAGATATCAAACAAATTTGCTGTGAGTACGGTGTTCATGAATCGACTGTTAGAAGATGGATGCAAAAGGAGCAAGAAATGTGCGGTTTTCTCCCAAGTGGACGTCAGAAAAATGCGTACGGCACACTATCCTCTTCTAGAGGAAGACCTTAAGATCTGGTTTGATGACTGTAGGAAACAAGGAATTCCAATAACTGGACCTTTTACTCAAGCCAAAGCATTGATATTACATAAAAACTTAGGGGGTGATGAAAAATTTCAAGCCAGTGACGGGTGGCTTTCTAAATGGAGGACAAGGTATGGTATCAAATCATATACTATCTCAGGTGAAAATTTATCAGTGGATAGAAACGCTGATGAGGAATTTAAAACAACATTTGCGCAGCTGGTGAAAGATGAAGATTTGACACCGAGTCAAATCTTTAATTGTGATAAAACCGGATTGAATTACAAGATGCTGCCAAATAGACTTTAGCTTCGAAGGAAAATCATGGAGCTGCAGGTCATAAAGTGGACAAAGCGAGAGTCACAGTTATGCCCTGCACAAATGCTGATGGCTCGTTCAAATTGCCCTTGTTGGTAATCGGGAAATCGGAAGATTGGTTTCGTTCAATTTTTGAAGATTGGTTTCGAAACATTTTCGTCCTACATGTGAGATCTTTTTTAATATCTCGAGGCTTATTACCGAGAGCCGTATTATTAATTGATAACGCTGGGGCTCATCCTAAAGAATTGAGTGAAGATAGAATCCATGTAATTTTTCTACCTCCCAATGTCACGTCTCTCATTCAGCCATTAGATGCAGGTATAATTGAGAACGGCATTTTTGCCATTGAGAATGGCATTTTTGTTCAAACGACAATTCTTGATGTTTTGGGTCATTTGCAGTCATATCATGAGAAAATCGAAAAAATTACCATCACATAGCTTCCAGTCGGAAGCAAATATCATTATTGTTATTTCGTTCAATTTCGTTGCCTTTTTAAAATTCATGTCTGTATTGATTATGCATCTCCAGAATTTTTCATCATTGTATTCTTTGCAAGTCGTAAAATACATGTGAAAAATGAAAATACAATTTCAAATGTGGAATACTTGCCATTGGGGCTTATCATAGAATTTTTCAAGCTTTTTCCACAGATCATTTTTTCTTCCCGAGATGAAAAATGAGAGTCTCCCAAACGTCGGAGAGACTCGTCTCTGCGGCGGAGACGCAGTCTCTATTCGCGCCACCAGGGCGACTTTCGGGAGACTCTTGGCCGTCTCTCACGGAGAGACGAGTTCACATTGTTCACGAGTTCACATTGGCTGTATGGTTGAAGGACTAAAGGCCAGCTGCCGTGGAAAGGCAGCACAACGAAGAAGAAGAAGAAGAAGAGCGTCTCCAGTAGAGAGACGCATCTTTTCTAATAGAGAGCTTCATCGTCTCCCGTCAAGAGACTGGTGGCGGGAGCCTATGCGTCTCCCTCGGAAATATTTTCTACTTTATTAATTATTATATAATTATTGAATCGTGATAATGAACCATTTTTTTTAATTAGTACAAAGTAATGAGTAAAGTAATTGTTATGAAATAATGCCGAGAGTCTTTGGAGGTGCTGTGTGTATACTGTGTGTTCCAATGTAAGAATTGCTGTACATCTATCACAGTACAGTAATTGCAAAAAAATGAAAGTATTAATGATATGTTTTATAAACTATTATATGTATAATAAGTTGACTCTTGAGTACCCCAGTTGGCATTATTGCCCTGAATATTCATGCTGGTGTATTGTTGCTGTGAATTTGACGCAAGCATTTGATCTTGGTGACCATAAAAATTGGGATTGTACCAGTGTTGGGGATTTTGGTACTGATACGGGGATGACATCCCCTGCTGCCAGTATTGTTGATGAGTCCTACAATCTGCTGTAAAGTTTTGCTGAAATGAAGCCCCTGATAATGGTAATGTGTATTGCACATTCTCCTTGTCGGCTGGAGCACTGCTGTACGAGCACTGGGCTGGCGGATTGAAGTTGATGTCACTGGTGTAGGAGCACTGGGCTGGCGGGTTGAAGTTAATACCACCGTTGTACATTCCTTTAGGAGTCAATAGTGCCTCCTGTCCCTTAGATTTCTTTCTACCTTTCGCCACAAAACTGGGATTAGAGTCTTCAATTGATGGCGAAGAGCTCGAGGAATGCCGACGAACTATGTATTTAGATGGTGAATTCCGATCAATCATAGGAGTGGATGCTCTTCTTTTGATTTTATCGGTCAATTTTCTAAAAATTTCTGTAGCTGTTTAATGGAATCATTTGTTGGAAAAATTAAATACACAATCATAATTTTAATGACGAACTTACAAGAAATTCACTCAGAAAAATTATTCTAAGTGTCCGTCTCTTCAGTAGAGACCTAGAGTATCTCTGAGTCTCCCTACTAAATAAACTGATAATTCAACAAGACCAAATACTCAAGTCTCTGGCCAATGTGTACCATGAGAGTTCAGTGGATCTCCCAGAGACGCGCCGAGTCTCTAAGAGACACGCCGAGTCTCTAAGAGACACGCCGAGTCTCTAAGAGACACGCCGAGTCTCTAAGAGACACGCCGAGTCTCTAAGAGACACGCCGAGTCTCTAAGAGACACGCCGAGTCTTTAAGAGACGCTCAAGCGTCTCGATAGTCTCTGGGAGACTCTCATTTTTCATCTCAGATTAGAGCTCGAAATTAAGGAAGTCAACATTATTTTCATGGAAAAAAATTGAAAGCAAAATGAAATATCGATGAAGGACTCTCGTTTGGTGCCTAAGAATTTTTTTACACACATGAGAATGTCCTCGTCATATTTTTCAATTTTCTAATCAATTCTTCATTTCAGTTGACTTACTCAATTTCGATGTTAAATCAAATACATTTTGTGGAAAAAAACTCGTAAAATTCCATGATAAGCTTCAGTGTCAAAGTCCTCACGCTTGAGATTTTGTGTTTTTATTCTCTACACATATTTTACGATTTACAAAAAATGCAGCGATAGAAAATTCTAGGAATGTATTGTAAAAACTGAAAAATATGTTACACGATTATAAGTGAAGAATCATAATTTTTACTACTTTTTCCTCTCCGTGTACTCTCAGGACCTTCCGGTGAAGTTGAGGAAATTTTAGGAGATAATAAAATTGATTTATAGGCGCTAAAAATCAGAAAATATCAGAATGAGTTGATACTTCCCGAAAACTTCAATTCAACGCATGGTATGAAAAATTTTCAGTTGAAAAATGAAATATCAACTTTTCCTCCCTTCCCTAGGTAAGTCAACTAGCATTGCTCACTCAGGCGAAGGTGACGACGAGAAATAGTGCAATACGCCGAACTTGAATTATTTTCACGAACAAAGAAAGGTTAGTGTGTAAAATCTGTTTGGATATTTGCCTTTCACTTTAAAATCCACCTATTCATATTTTTTTCCACTTTCTTCGAACACTTCTGCACGTCAATGTAATTGCTTTCTTCATTTAACTGAACTATACACTGTGACAGGATAAATAAAAAAGTCAATATCCAGCTTTATTTGACAAATTGATCGTTATTGTATGATCTAGAGGGAAGAGATCATGAAATTTAGAATTCCTTTAATTCCCAAGTTGACGAAATGAAGCACTCGCGAAATGCCAAGGGTGCCACAATCATCAAGATAATTTCTATTGGCAAACCTTGAATACAAAATAAATTAATCAATGGGATGGAAAGCAAGCGGCTTACGCTGCCCGCCGAGGCACAGAGCACACACTCCGTTCCGTTGGCAAACGGTGTCACTTGTATTTTTGGTGAAATTCCTTTTGTCTGTAAAACTATCAATTTGGACTGAAAATATTGTATGAAAATTAAGATTGATTGAGGTTACTGAAATCATTGATGCAAATTGTGAGTATTTCTGGTATGAATTCATTGGAACAATGAAATAAATTCGGCGATACTGTAGCATTTTTCAAGAGACAAAATTTTTACCATATTGTACGAAACAATTTGGCATGGGAAAAAGTCATGACACAATAGGACAACTTCCCATCAGAAGATGATAGCGTGAGCCGGCCGAGAAATTTACACGTGGATCGGCACGATCTCATGAGTTCATTCAATTTACCACAATCATTCTCATCGATCACCTTGAAGTTATTATTCAAATACAGCTGTCGCAGCTCATTAGATCAAACAGAATTCCATCAAATTTGATTCAGTTTTCGAGCGGCACGTGTGCTCGAATACTGGGTTCAAGAAAAAGAAAAATATTCGTAACTTAGATATTAATATACTATTGTAATTATGGTTTTCTCTAACAAAATTTCGTTCTTGAATAATATATTTGTTATTTTGACTAATGGATTGTATCTTATTTCCTTGAGAAATGGCTATTGCGGTCATTCCCAATTGAGATAACCGAAAAATACCGTAGTACTTTATAAATGAGCAGATTCTCATTATAGGTTGGGCAAGGGAAATTTAATTCGGAAACTTTCTGCCAATTGCATTGGCAGAGTAAGAAGATTGCAAAGCGTAGTAGGATCTTGAAGTAACGCATAGAGAATGGGGCTCCTGCTTGTTTTTTTTTCTAATTCGAGCTCCGAGGTATACCCTCTCGAGTTTTTACGCACACAGAGAAAAATGCTTTCTTAATTTAAGTGAGAAAACTCACTTGATTTAAGTGAGTTTTACTTTCTTAAATTAAGTGAGAAAAGTCACTTGATTTAAGTGAGTTTTATTTTCTTAAATTAAGTGAGAAAAAGTCACTTGATTTAAGTGAGAAAACTCACTTGATTTAAGTGAGTTTTCTCACTTGAATCAAGTGACTTTTTCTTTCTTAATTTAAGAAAGTAAAACTCACTTGAATTAAGTGACTCTTTTTACTCAAATCAAGTGACTTTTCTCACTTAATTTAAGAAAGTAAAACTCACTTAACTCAAGTGAGTTTTCTCACTTAAATTAAGAAAACATTTTTCTCTGTGCATTTTATCCCCAACCCAACCCCGCTGTACCGCATTCGCCGAAGGACGAGGGATAACCTCTTTTTTCTTGCGGAAAACCTGTTCAGATACAGTCGTCTCTTGCGAGACTCCCGCTCGGTAGAAACTGTGAAATTAGAGCTTTTTCAATTTTGGCTTTCCCCCGCCGGGCTCCGAACCCAGGCCCTCAGTATGCCAACCCCCCCCCCCCCCCCCCCCTCCGCTCTAATCACAAAGCCACTGCCGTCGGTCCTGCTTGTTTCTCTACGATTGTTAAGGCCTAGGATTTCTCAAGTTACAGAATTTCCACCATATCATACAAAATAATTTCGCATAGCAAAAAGTCATGAAAAAATTGTACGACTTTCCATGATTACATAATAGCATGGTCCAGTCGGAAAATTTACACGTGGATTGGCACTATGCTAATGAGTTCATTCAATTCATCACTATCATTCTTATCGATCACCTTGAGGCTATTATCCAAATACAGCTGTAGCAATTCATGAGATCAACCAAAATTCCTTTCAACTTCATTTGGTTCTTTTTCTTTCCAAGTGACACGGGTACTGAGTCCAACGAATCAGAGAAAATTCTTATTGAGTTAGATATCAATGTATTATTGTAATTATAGTTTGCTGTAATTTCGTTTTAATTGATATGTCTTCATATTTATGGTCTGAATATATAAGATCTGATAGTTTGAATATATAAGAGAAAATGCGAAGATCTGCAATATGCATTTGTCAAATTCTGCCGATGGGGGAAATTATTTTTTTCTTTTAATTGATCAATGAGGAATCAGTCTTACGCATTTTGATAATATTCGACTCTCGACACTGTCATTTTCGTGTATGCTGTATTATAAATAAGATAGCTCTTCCTCCGAATCATGGCCTGGTTATTACTTTATTGGGAAACGGGCATTGTGGTAATTCCCAATTGGAAATGCCGATTAACGAATTTCAGTGGTCTCATGTGAAGTAAATGCACCAGTGAGTGAACGGTTAAGAAATTATATAAGAATTCTTATATTAGACTTGATCCGACATCCAGCTATAATTTTGTACAAAGATTTCCATTGATAATCCAAAGAAATTTCGGTAATTGACTACTTCTACTCTGCCAAATCTATCCAAGCAATTACATCCAAGTTCAGCCTAAAAGATTCATCTTAATGAGCCCCACAAATGGTAAGAATTCCAGATTTTTCAGAAGAAGTCTCTTGTAAGAGTGTTCGATAAATTGTTTTTTTTCAAAAACCACGGTTTTTCTTAGCTTTCTCCCTAGGAACACTACTATTTTTTATTTCACCACTCGAAAGTAAACAATATTTTCTACAAAATGAGTACTTTTTCATTCTGACGACAATCAGAAAGAATAGAAATCCTATCTGGAACCTGAACTTCAATTTTTCAGATTTGTCGTAGGATCTCCCATTTATGATTGAAAAATTGATTGTTTTTTTTTGTGGTAAAAATGAATAAATTAAGTTCACCAAAGATAGAACCATCATTGAATTTGTCCTCACAAGCGAATTTCCTTTGAAAAAATGTCCACTTATGACAATTCCATAAATTGGAACCACATCAAAACACATCAATTTAATTCAAAAAATTTGGTGAAATTATTGAAAAATTTTATATTTGGCAGAGTGAAACTGATGAATCATCGATATTTCCTACGAAAAAGATGCAAGAAAATTAGATTTTCCGATTCTTCTGCGGAAATGAATGTTTTTGCTGAAGAATATGAGGCATATTTCTTGAATTTTCGCAGAAGTTTGCCTTTTGCTTCCGAATGGAAGCATTGTAAACGCGATTTTTTTCGATTTCGAGATTTCATCGGAATATGACTCAGAATGATCCAAAACGTCGAGAAATGTCACTTTTAAAAAATGTCTGTATGTGTGTGTGTGTGTGTGTGTGTGTGCGTGTGTATGTGTGGCAGATATCAGCTCATTGCTCAGCAACGGTAATACTTGGTGAGCTGAAAATTTAACAGTACTTTCCCTCCCCGTGCAAATTGCTGTCAGTGAAATTTCAGCGAAATCGGTTGAGTACTTTTCGAGAAAATTCAAATTTTCGAAAAATCGTTTTTTCGACTTTTCTCGACTAAAAATTGATTCACAGCCCCCACTCTCAGCGATGAAATACATCTCATTTGAACTCACATTTTTCACTCGGGGTAAATTTTGCTCAGATTTTTCGTTTACAGATAATTTCAATTACGGTGTTTTTTACCCTGAATTTACTATACACGCTAGCTCAAAAACTATTTGAGTTAGAGACTTCAAATTTCGCCAGTTTGTGCATCTAATGAGCGAAAAGTTTGGTATTGAAATTGGGCAAAATCGCTCCAGTTGTTTCTGAGATATTGTCCAAAAACTATTTTATGGAAAGAGGTTATATCTCCAAAACTATCCAAGCGATTACATCCAAGTTCAGCTTAAAAGATTCATCTCAATGAGCCCCACAAATGGTGATAATTTCAGATTTTTCAGAAGAACTCTTTTGTGAGGATGTTCGATAAATTAGTTTTTTCGAAAATCACGGTTTTTCTTAGCTTTCTCCCTAGGAACACTACTATTTTTTATTTCACCATTCGAAAGTAGACAATTTTTTCTACAAGATAAGGACCTTTTCATTCTGACGACATTCAGAAAGAATAGAAATCCTATTTGGAACCCGAACGTCAATTTTTGTGTTCCATCGTAGGATCTGAATTTTCATCTAATATTGAATTTTTATGTACCATATGATATTATTGCAATTTAATCGATTATTCAGAGCTGAGATTCCAAGTTCCAAGTAGATTCCAAGTATCGCAGATGGAATCCTGAACAGATCGATACAGTCTGGAGCAATATTTGTAGGAATATATGAGTGCGTATTTGTTGCGAGAATAATGTTATTTTTTGAGCAATGAGATACATGAAAAGCGATTCGATTCACCATAGATGAATTCCATTCGGAAGCATGTTGCCAATCGAATTGGCAAAATATTAAATGTCGCACAAAGAGTGGGGTTTGCAAAAAACGCACCGAGAGTGAGGCTTCTGCTTGTTTGGTTCTTGTTATCTTCATTTCTATTTATCGTAGCAAGCTGGAGTTATTCTGAGGCAAATGCTGGTATCATTTCCATAAGACTTGATTGAGAACCGATTAATTTTGAAGCATTTTCAATTAAATTCTAGGCACTTTTCTTTTCATCATTGTTGCCTCACAACTAAGAGAAAGATGATCAAGATGATCGATACAGTGCTTGATCAAATTGATATGTTTTCCTTGAGATCGAAAGAGAGTTCGGTTCAATTGACGATTAGATTTGCCAATGATAAAATGAAATTCCTCTACTTTGGAACCTTTCATTTCCTTCAGTTGTCAATCTTGGAAACATTCAAAATTCAACGACTTGCATAACCCCAGCTCCCTACGATAAATAAAAAAGAAGATATCCACAAAGAATCAAATTTATGAGAAAGTCTACAGTATTGAAATGATTGGGCGACTTCAAATTAATATAAAGACGTTTTATTTAATTTATTTTCATCTGATAGAGTTCTTGATACGAAGCCCAGAAGAGTAATAATGTTTTTCTCAATCTCTCTCTTGACAACCGATTGTTCTGCTTCTCACTTCATCAATTACCGTCAATGACCCAATTAATGCCACTGAGAGACCTATTCTGCTACATATCTTTCATAGAAAAATTATATGTTATCATAATTTCAAATATGATTTTTCCTCGAAAGAATTTAGGGTCTGGACTATTATTTGCATTAATTATTTTCCTGAATTAATGATAAAAATGATTTACTTTATATTTTTGAAAAGATTTTGTCCATGGCCCGATTCATGCCACCATGGCCCGATTTCTGCCATAGAGGGTCCCAATAATTGCCATCAATCAATTTCCATCATTGGTCGTTATTTTTGAATTATTCGTCAATTTATATGAAAGTCCAATGATTTTGCTCACAATCAATACAATTTTCGATTTATTAAATACTTAAATTTTCTCAATATTACACATTGAACTAATGAAGCACTCTAACCCCACATGAAGAGCTTTAGGGCTTTATTTTGCTGAGCACACTGCCCAGGTAGGAAAGTCCAAGTCTTGACGACCGGGCCAGGCTAGGATCAGGCTTTATTACCAAGCCTTGACATATCTAGGTTGGGTCAAACTTAAATCTATGGTAAATTAAGTCTATACCCAAGGCTGAAATTAGATATTACATCCAGCCTTGTGCACAAGTCCTGGTCTAAGCCTTATCCAAGACTGCCTTTGAAGCCTGGGAATCGCCAAGCTTGTACCAGGCACAATTCAAGATTGGTACACAAGCTTTGAAACGATTAGTTTCATATGCTATATTAGAGGCTGATAGCCAGGCTAGAATCAAGCCATGTTTGAGACTACTCTTCAAGGCTTGGTAGTACTAGGCTAGAACCAAACGGCATCCAGAGTTCATAGTCAAGCCATTATGCATGTGTAGATAGATTCATTTTTGGTGCTTGACTACCAGGCCTGTGTGCTGCTTGGGTCAAGTCTCGTACTGCCGAGCCATCAAGAGGAGTCTCGGATATCGCTTGGATTTAACCTGGTTACTAAGCTACGATGTGACTTATGAATCTAATTGATTCCAAAATCGGATACCAATCTTGTATTTGGCCTGTAACAACTCGTGTTGGTACCAACCCTCGGACACAATGTTCGATAAGGCTTGGACCAGAGCTGGACACCAAGCTTGCATGTAATATAGCATATAAATGTGTGCGATAACCTTTGTTGTAGTGCATTGCAAGAGCTACAAGAAAGATCTTTATGAAAATTGCTTTATCTTTCATACATACCGAGATATATGGAAAAAATTGGTGACGAAATAAAATGCATTCATCTGAAATCTTTATCGCTTCATAAAAAAAGCCAATCTCCATGGACGACGAGTTAGCGAAATGCTGTGAATCAACCTTCAGGCATCGAAGACGCACGAATGAACTCGAATTCTCGAGTGTATCTGTGGAGGGGATGGCGTCGTGAGAGTGGAGAAATGAGGGGGGGTAGTGCATGTAGACAGTTGTGCCGCACGATGCAAGCAGGACGCTTCTTCTAAGTTCATATTATTTTTGTTTGAATAAATATTTATTCTCCATATTGAATTTGAGAAAACTTGAATTGAATAGTTATTTTTTTTTTTTTTTATTGAAATTGAATAATTACGTGTGACCAAAGACAACTAATTTTTTTCTGGTAAAGTGGATGAACGTTTCCATTTCTATCCCGTGACGCCATCCCATTGTTTCCAGTGGCCATCTTAGTTTTTTAGCGAGAACAATCTGTACGTAATCCGCAGTGCAAGTTTACGAGAAAATATCGAGTGCTTCCGAGCTAGGTTTAACCTTGAAATTAAATCTGAGAATTTTTTTGGTTTAATACTGTTGTCAAGATGAGCGATGAAGTTGAAAATAAGTATCGATATATTATCGTTGAATTCACAAATGAATTAAACACAGAAGGGAAAAAACTCATTGAAATTGTCCCTCAGTCGTGGATTGTGAAGGAGAGTGAAGAGGGGGAAGGCGATCAGTGTTATTATCCTCCGGAAAAAAATTATACGATGTATTTTTTTTATTATTTATAATTTAAGTTTTTTGATTTTTCAAGCCAAAAAAGTTTTTGAAAACCTTTAAGAAGAAATGAACAAAGTGAATATATGATAGAAAATTTTGTAATGGTTGTTAAAGTCTTCTGTAACGGTAAAAAAAACAGCATTATATTTTTTCATACAATGAATTTAGCTGTTTTTACTGTGAATCACCTCTCTGAGATCTTTTTTATCAGGCCTCGGTCCAGGTCAATTATCAGGCTTGTTACATGATAGTACCAGCCTTGGTTAGGGCTAGACTGTCACCATTGTTCCAGTCTTAATGATCAGGCTTGATTCAACTCCTGGAACTAGCTTAGCTCCGTGTTCCATTCCAGGATTGAAACAAGCTTGTTTACCTAGCCTTTACCAGGCCTGTTCAGTCATGGTACAAGCCTGTACCAGGCTTGTATCTGTTGTCGATTCCCACCTGGGTGGTCGCATTTAATAGATTAATTTTAGAAATATATCTAGTAGAGAAATATCGGATATTTTGATTGTCTGGTGTCCTCAGAATTTTTTTCTAGCCACTGTTATCAATTACTTAGAGTTGAGAATTCGAATAAGTTCAATAATCACAAAAATTTATGAAAAGTGGCATTAATCGGGCCGATAGCATTAATTGGGCCATTGACAGTATGTATTGATCGTTAGCCAAAAGGATCAATAAAGAGTTCTTGATTTCGTTACAATATATACGCCTCAGATATTTGCGTAAAAAAATTATAACTGTGAAAAATAATGATCTGGTTAAAAGTTGGATTGGAATAATCCAATGTCCATTCTGCCCCAATATAACAATGTGGATGTAGTCTATCTTACTCAGTGCTGACCCAAGAAAAGGAAACCTGGAGACAAAAAAAAATTAAGAGGTTTATCTTACCCCGGGGGTCCTTTCACTCCACCCTCCCATATTCACTCATTCACCGGCAATATGAAAGTGGTGAATTCAATCTTTGTTGAACTGATGAGTTTTAACGAGATATCCTTCTCGAGTTAAAGATTCATTCACATCACTGCAATATTCGAGGAATTCAATTTTTGCTATCTCATGCACTATAGTGTCAAGTATACTTGATGGAAAATTCCGGAAAAATCTATAATAAGAATTGTCGAGATCTATTGAAATAAGTGAGGATCAGGTTCAGAAACTGGATTCCATATAATTTCTCAACTACTGTATTTATTGATATCATGATATCAATAACTGCATCATGCAGACAGTTATCCGATAACCATGGTCCAACAAAAAGTTCACGAAATTTTGAAGGTCGTCGCCATAATCAATCGAAATTTTCACATGGATAATTTCTTATCTAGCTCGTCCAATATTGACAGAGTTCAATGATTGTCGAATTAGCTCATGCCATCTATTCACCGATATTCCTTCATTCTTTCTTATCTTCAGGTATTAAATAGGTCAATGTATATGGATTGATTCTCACCACGAGGCATACCATATAAATAGTTCAACTGGGCTTAGCAATGGTATCATTCGTTAAACAGTAACCCTTCTTGACGTTTTGGTGAGTACACGAAGATTGTAAAAATCCATTTTCGGATTACAGTCCTATCAAATTATATTCTTTGGAATCTAGTATTTATTCTTTAAATGTTTCTTGTTACGTCAGTTGTGAAATTATTCAATAAAAAAGTCATAAAACGGGGAAAATCAATCATCTTTCCTAAAAGTAGACAAATTAATCCCACATCACGAGTGGATTATATAAAATTTCCCGAAGTGAAGCTAAAACATCGGCATTCTGATGACTAATTTTTTAAAAATTATTGCTGTAGAGAAAATCATCACTCGAGAATTTATATTTTCTCCAGAACTTTCATATGAAATGGAATCTGTTGAGTGTTCTCAGTTTCGTACTACACGGAGAGAAAAATCCATGAAAATTTATGGTGAAAGTTCCAGAAAAATTACCGGACTGAGCAGTAACCGTGGGACATAGTGGCCTTACTATGAAAAAATGCGAAGCCAGTCCGGTAAAATTTGACACTGATGGGTTCCAGTAAAAATTTCAGTCTCAGTGAATAAGAATTCAGTTCTTCCGAATGAAACGCTGGAATTCGCGTATACTACACCATTTTTATTATATTGATCATCCTAATTATTATTAGTCCTTCATTATACTTATTCATTTTTTATCCTGAAAATAAATTTATTTTACATCCATTTTTAGCAATAAAGACTCTAGCAGAGATTATTGTCTTATGAGTTACAATGGTCGACAGAACTTCGGAGTCTTCCAAAAAATTCCCAAGAATAGTTATTCAAATCATAAATTTCATAATATCCTGTGTGCTGATCTAGTATAAGAGAAATAAATTTTTTGCAATAACAATTATTTCGCTGTTTGATACATTTAAAAACTTGATTTCATAGAACTGTGGTCCATGGCTATCGCGATGACAGATCCAATATGGCGATTCTTCCAAATTTCCCATAAGTCCTTGCGGTACGCGATCGAATCCGAAAAGACCCGAACTGAATCGATTGACGGACGAGTGCGATAGAAATTACTACTCAGTCCGGTAAAAAGTGTTCCGAGGACGAGAAAATTAACGTCCTAGTCCGCAATTTATACGTTCTTCACAACAAATTTTGTGGGATACAAGAAGAAATTTCATGAATGTCGGCACAGTTAGGGAAAAATTACCGACCAGTCCTGTAAAGTGCACTCACTCATTTGGTACACATTATGAGACGTTTCTCACTTTTTCATTCCTGTAGGAGGACGTTTTCACTTACGAACCTCTATGTCCCACGATCACCGGACTGGACCAGTAATTTTTCATGAATTTTTCTCTCCGTGTATGAATTCGTTATATTATGCTTGAGTAAATCTACGAGACTTTGTGAAATTTGAAAAAAAAATTTTTGAAAACCGATACATTCCATTTGAAACCCTATAAGTCGAAGCAAATTTCCATTAGCTTCTTTCACTGTTTCTCACATTGATGAGGTGTATTCCTTTTCTTTTACACAGAAAACATCTGGAAAGACAATGGCAAAAATTATTTTCATAATTTTAATATTAGCAGCTTTACTGGTGAGTACTTTTTTTCATATTATTTTAATAATATCAGCCATATATGAAGACGAGAAATGATTTCAGCATGAACATTCAGGGTTAACGAAAACTTGGGCAATGTACAGATTCTCCTGTAACTTCCCGGGAGTTCCGTTCGGTATGTGTATTCAGATAGGGTTTGAAGTTCATTGATAAGCAATCATGTATTTTGTTATTATTCGTAGGAGATCGTGCTAGTGAACCAGAATATGCAGCTTGTATGTGGGATAGGTACAATATCGTATGTATGCAAATGAATGTTAAGATGGTTTCACTCAAGATAAAGCAAAACCAATTACAATTAAAAAAATTATTTCACAGGTAGGACCAAACGGAAAGCTTGATCGGACCAAAATTTTCGATTTCCTTGCTACAGAATTCTCAAATTTGAAAGATTATGAGGCTATAAAACGTGGATTTCGAGAGTGTTTACGTCAAGGTAAATACATTTTCTGTGTTTCAAATAACTTAAACCCGGGATGATGCAAGTGCAAATTTTTTACAAAACCGGAAATATTTCGATACAATAGATAAATAAAAGTATGAATGAATGGCGATCTCGATTGAAAATGTCAATGAACAATTTGAATTCTAATGGAACTACGATTTTTTGGTTTTCAACATTCTTCCGTGACTTTAATTTCTCTCTACGGGGAAAATTCTCATCAATGTTACGATTTCGACCTCGAATTCTCTATTTATCACGTACAACTAATTCAGACTACTTCGTGTTCAAATTTTCAATAATTTTTTTTTCACGGAGAAAACAAGTTTTGGGAGAAGAATTAGAATTGAGAATTTCATTCTTCGAATATCATTTTCGTATCAAATTTCAACTGAATATTTTCGTAGAATTTCACATTATCAATTCAACGGTCAAACCTTATGGTAAACGGATGTCAATATCATGGATTTTCTTTCATAGGTATTGGAAATCATTCACAGGATCGAGGCTACAGGTTGTGGAAATGCTTGAAAGATAATGATATTATTGAAATGATGGATGCGCCACCCAACGGTCATAAATTTTGAATTATTCGCATTTTCAGATGATTATTGACTTTTCTCTCATATACTTTGTATGAAATATATCAATGCAAATATAATAGGAAGTGTTTTGATTTTGTTGAATTTCACCCTCACACACCTGTTGTCATTTCTGAGCAGAAGATGGAAGGACAAGAAGAATCGTTTATATTTTTTCATTCAATATTTTCTCTTCTTCAATGAATCAATGATAGATGTATTAACACACTGACAATACTTTAGACCAAAAAATGAGCACCTTGAAGAGATTTGATTAATTTTCATTCATTTCAAGCTGTCCAATATGAAGACTTTGGTTGATCTATGATTATCTTGATGCTAAAATACTCATCACTCTCTTACAAGTCTAATGATAATATTCAGTCCAAGAAGTTTTGCCCGATTCGAACTGAGGAAGCTGCTCCCTTCTCGAATAATTGGAATAGCAGAGTCCCAAGAGGCGTCTGAACCAGCAGCATGCTAACTTGTTGCCGAGATTAAAAATAACGATTTAAAACAACTCAAATGGGATCAATTCCAAATCCATATGGTGTTATCTTGATTAGTTAATCAAGTTAATCGTTTTATAATTAATCATCTGCTTACATTCATTAAAAAAATGAATGCCCGACAACTCATCCCAACCAATTCATCCCGAACAATTCATCCCACCCAATTCATCCCAAATCCACTCCATCCCCAGACAATACCTCCCATCCAATTCATCCCAATTCCACTTCATCCGTAGACAATACATCCCGATTTCGTTCATCCCGATGCAATTCATATCGATGGAAATATATATGATATAATATATGATCTTTTATATTAAGATTATATAGATATTATTATTAATTATACTATTTGTATAATTATTGACGGCAAATACATGTATATTATATGTCATAAAGAAAATTTTTTTTTTCCCGTAAGATAATTTGTCAGGGAAGGTCGGTGTAGAATATTTATATGATTTTCATCATATAAATACATATATATTATATGTGATCAAGAAAAAATATTTTTTGAATATGAATGATATGAATAATATCCTCAATAACAGCGGAAAATTCAAATTAATATGGAAAATATTTTTAAAAAATATAAAATAGAAATGGATATAAATATAAATATTTCGGGATGAAAAGTCGAAGGGATGAAACATTCCGGGAAGAAAAGTCGACGGTACACAGAGAAAAATGTTTTCTTAATTTAAGAACATGCAGTCACTTAGTTTACGAATGTGCAGGTCACTTAAATTAAGAAAGAAAAGTCACTTGATTGAAGTGGGAAAAGTCACTTGATTTAAGTGAGAAAAGTCACTTAATTTAAGTGACTTTTACTTTCTTAAATTAAGAAAGAAATAGTTACTTGATTTAAGTGAGAAAAGTCACTTAATTTAAGTGAGTTTTACTTTCTTAAATTAAGAATGAAAAAGTGACTTGATTTAAGTGAAAAAGTCACTTAATTTAAGAATGGCAGATCACTTAAATTAAGTGACTGCACATTCTTAAATTAAGAAAACATTTTTCTCTGTGTATGAAATATTCTGGGATAAGGAGTCGAAGGGATGAAATATTTCGGGATGAATATTGGGGATGAAATGTCTAATGATGAATTGACGTGTCACCAAAAAATTCACCTCAACATTGCAACAGGAAGAAGCTGAGCGCTACATAAAGTATGCGAGGATAGTCGGTTAGTCGGTTCAGCAGATTGGAAAGAGACAAAATGAGAAGTAGGAGAAAAGCTTGGTTAGTCATTTTGAAAGGAAGAGCAGACATACTTTCGCTTGCGGTATGGAGAACATCGATGCATAACCTCCTATTATTTTCACAGCTGTCATTCTCAATTCATTTTTTTTCTTCAGGGGAATAACTTATTCCAAGATATTAAGGAATTATTGTGAAGAATGAGATTCATTAAAAGAGGTTTTTTTTCCAACATAGAATTATGTAATTATCAAGGCCCGGAACTCAGTCTAACTAAAAGTACTAGCAGCCGCAGCTGATCCCATGGCTACCAGGATTAACAAATAGTGATGAACTATTTTAAATGAAATACAGACGTCATGTACATTTTTATCTTTTAAGCTTAAATACTTCAATTTAGAAATTTTTTCGGAATTTTCAGACTCAAGAAACAGCTTGAAAAGAAATGGTGGAGTTGATCCTTATAATTAGAATGCACTGAATGAAACTGACTTGATGAGACGTCAGAAGTGGAAAAAAAGAGATATGAAAAAATGAATAATGGGAGGGAGAAGATTACCATTTTTCGCGTTTTCCACAATTAATGTTTAGACCTCAGTCACTGTATTCTATTCACAAACACTAAATACATTTCTTTCTGAGCTGACTTCCAAGTCAAGAAATTCAGAAGAGATTCTGTAATTCCAGAAAATGTGATTTGAAAAAATATGGAGGTGAATTATATTTGTGTTAAATTTAATATTTTTTCTGAAATTTTTTTGATTCTGGTTTCTAAGGTATCAGTTGTGGCTGCCAATACTTTTAGTTGTATCAAGTTTGAACCCTCTTAATTAAAGATCACCCTTGATTAAAAGATTATGAGGACTATCGCTTATTAAATTAATTAGTTCGTTTAATGAGTTCAATGGGTTTTTTTTTTTGAATAAAACAGGACACAGAGTTATTCTGTGATAAATTCTTTAATTGCTGTTATTATACACTTGTTTTCTCGTCTGAATGCTCTGTGCGAAGCAACGTCATATTGCTTAGCAACGAGACCTACTGCGGGCTGTGCAGGGCCCTACCGTGTATTGGGATGCACATGCCTCGCTAGAGTTGTGCAAGAGGCCCTCAAACCGAACGGAGTTCATAATTTTTCAAAATAATTTCAATTGTGTCCAATCAACAAATTACTCTGCTGTTGAGATTATGATTCATTTCCAAATTTGAAACGAACAGCACGCGCCATTTCATTCTGATTATACACAGAGAAAAATGTTTTCTTAATTTAAGAATGTGCAGTCACTTCATTTAAGAAACCAAAACTCACTTCAATTAAGTGACTTTTCTCACTTAAAACAAGTGACTTTTTCTTTCTTAATTTAAGAAAGTAAAACTCACTTAAATTAAGTGACTTTTCTCACTTAAATCAAGTGACTTTTTCTTTCTTAATTTAAGAAAGTAAAACTTACTTAAATTAAGTGACTTTTCTCACTTAAATCAAGTAACTTTTTCTTACTTGATTTAAGAAAGTAAAAGTCACTTAAATTAAGTGACTTTTCTCACTTAAATTAAGTGACTTTTTCTTTCTTAATTTAAGAAAGTCAAACTCACTTAAATTAAGTGACTTTTCTCACTTAAATCAAGTGACTTTTTCTTTCTTAATTTAAGGAACTAAAACTTACTTAAATTAAGTGACTTTCCTCACTTTAATCAAGTGACTTTTCTCACTTAAATCAAGTAACTTTTTCTTAGTTGATTTAAGAAAGTAAAAGTCACTTAAATTAAGTGACTTTTCTCACTTAAATCAAGTAACTTTTTCTTACTTGATTTAAGAAAGTAAAAGTCACTTAAATTAAGTGACCTTTCTCACTTAAAACAAGTGACTTTTTCTTTCTTAATTTAAGAAAGTAAAAGTCATTTAAATTAAGTGACTTTTCTCACTTAAATCAAGTGACTTTTTATTTCTTAATTTAAGGAACTAAAACTTAGTTAAATCAAGTGAGTTTTTTTCACTTAAATCAAGTGACTTTTCTTTCTTAATTTAAGTGACCTGTGCTTTCTTAAATTAAGTGACTGCACATTCCTAAATTAAGAAAACATTCTTCTCTGTGTACCCCACCTTCTATGTATAGCAGGGACCTCTGCACTTCCCTGGAAATAAAGCCCGCCCTAGTGCGATCAGTAAAGGAAAGACTGTATCAAGATTTTTCCGCAGTTGATATTCAAGGGAAAAAGAGAATAATAGAACGCAAGTGTGCTAAGTAAATTCTCATGTCATCATTTGCATACGTTAAAATCCTACCGAATTTCTAATGTGCATTAAAAAAAGAGAGAAGAAGAACAAACCCACTTAATGCGGGTTATCCATACTCATCGCCACTATGATAATTATCCTAGCGTAAAGTTCGAGTCGTCAAAATTATTCATAAGCTCTGCTTTTATACGTTCATAATATGGCGTTACAGTTGAGCGAGTCATTTGATATTGTAGGTACTTGTTGGCAATAACAATGGAGTCATAACTCGACATTTTTAGTTGTCTACTCAAAGTTTTGAAGAGAAGTTTAAAAAAAGAACAATGTAAAGTTAATACCGTTAGTCTTCCCTGTGTTTCGAGAACAACGAAAACAGATCAACAATTACGTCATTCGCCTAATTTCAGGACAGATTGATGCATTCTTCATTAATTTTCGTGGAATATTCTAAATTCAAAGTGACCTATGGAGCTTGTTATCATAATCTTATTTTCCTACCAAAATTACGTCCTTTTTCTTAGGTCCTGGTATATTTTGCAAGAATGAATTACATTTGGGGACACCGGAAAAAAATGAAAAGATACTCTAACATGCCTATACAGTTGAATATTTGGTTTAATTCGCTCCGCAAGTCTATTTTGCACCATTCTTCTCCATAAGAATAGTAATGATAATAATTATCATTATTATTATATTAATAATAATAATCATGATAATAATAATAGCATTGAAGAACGCTGCTAATGTACGTCATTAACTCTATAAACAAATGTATTCGTGCACATAAATGCAAAATGTGTAATTTTTGACATGATGAATAAAATAAGTCATATTAATACCGGCAAACGACTAGGGGAGAATGCCAAAATCTCTCTCAACGAAAACCTCGATGAATATTTTGCCCAAAGGCGACGTTTTCACAGGCAGACACGGTCGGAGGTCTTGGCTCTTCTCTTCTTCCTCACGATCTTCCGTATGGGAAGCACCGCTATGTTCTTTTTGTTTCTTCTCCTTTATTTCTTTCTTTCTCCAACTCAGCAGTATATATCCAACGAAGTAAGAGGTAGAGAGAGGAAGAGAGAGAGACAGATGGATGAAATTGTGTACAAATACACAGATGTAACGAATGACCCAGTTATAAATGGGCGAGTGGCCCGGTTATTCGGGTTCCCATCGGAATCGTGAACATTAAGAGGTCTGACGAGTGAAAATACAACTTTATTATATTTCATTTTTTTACATTTTATAATGGCCTATGAAGATGTTTACAATTTTTGCCATACAAAATTTCTAACACTAATTCCATCGAATTCACGTAATTAGCTTCATTGTTGCTTGCACACCCACACGTTGCACGGAGTTAGAAAGAAAGAAAAAATGAACCGTTCCGTGTCAGCGGAGAGACATTTTAGACAACACTGTTGACTTTCCATTGTTCACTTTGAATGATGGGTTAAGAAAGCATTCGCATGAAAAGTATTCTCAAGAAGGAATAATAATCAATGTCATCTCAATAATTTTCATTTCCATATAGACAATGATTATTTTCTTCAAGTAAAGAACTTGGCTGAATTTTAAGCACGATTATTTTCAGCATGATGAAAAATGTGATGATTCATTATCAAGTGTTGGTGATGATAAAAATCAATGACATCAATTAGATACATGGAAAATAGAATGATGATTTATCATGTGATTCTGGGTTAAATTGCTGATTTAAAAAGATGCTGACGCTTTCCACGTGTGTCAGATAACTTGAAATCGGTCGATCACTGAATATAAATATAAATAAATTGAAAAAAAGACTTCGTAATTTCGTGAAATCGACTTCCTAACCTAGAAATGAGAAGAAGCCGAGATGATACCATATGCCTAGTGATGGGATACCGGATGGATTGAGGAGGAAGTCTGATTGATATTGCACACTTAACCTTTGAATTCACTGATAAAGGTGTAAATTCACCTGAGAATCTTCTATGGACTATCGGTAATCACGATACGCTCAATCGATAATAATAATCGTTCCTATCACTGAGTTTCCAATAATTTAGATGACAGAGAATGGCAAGATTAATTGGACGATCGCGATCAGTGACTACTTAACAATTCTGGATGAGTTTTAATTAATGTTTTGTGAAACTTTGAGAACGACAAAAAAAATTGGGATTTTTTCTTCTCAAAAAAGACATTTTATTCTACAATTTCAAAGAGAAGAGAAAAAAAGTGAATGTATATCCATTGAATGCACACTTTAAGAAGAAGACAACAGAGAAATACCGACAAAGGGAGCGGCGTAACAATTCATCGGCGTCAGCCTGCTGAAACGATCGTGCATCACTCTCCGAAAATTGAGAATGGAACCCCATGGATTTGTACATGAACATACATATGCGCATACGCATACATGGATAGGTAGCTCAAGATACAGAATAAACATGAACAATAAAAATCAACAATCGTGACGAACAATCGAATTGATGGTGAGCGAAAACCTGAGAAAGAGAGAGAGAGCGATATTATAAACTTTTCTTCACCTCCATTAAAACTGTTTAATTCCCATTGGAGCATCCAATGATGCTCCTTACCTTCGTCTCACTCTTCATCTTCCCCTCATGAACGATCTTTAATGGATGCTGAAGTAGGTCTCAAACTCTTTTTGCAACGAAACGAAAGACGAGGAATGATGATAATGATGATGACACTGAAGAAACATGCATGGAGTTCAAAATTTATGATTTTTTGGTTCATGTATTCATACAAGACGACAGCAGGATATTAAACTCCTCATAATACTTTGCCTGAAAGAGTCTAGAACACTGTTTGTGATAATGAAAATTAAAGAGTTGCAAATCTTTCAGGGAAAGGGAAATTCTTGTGCAGAAAGGGCTCAGGTTGAGACTCCTTCGCTTCCTCTTCTCGTGCAAGAGGTTAGTGTGGGTAAACGTGCTGGATGGAGGTTAAATGAAGAGAAAGAAAGAGAGAGGGAGGTAATGTGATAGGGATGACCAGGTTTACTTGATAGCCTGTTCGTATGTGTGAGTGTACCTGAGGAAGAGGGGAAATGAATAGGTTGTTACTTGGGTTGAAAGCATGGTAACAAAACTACGAAGGTGATATGGGCTGGTGTAAGTGAAGGAGAAAAGAAGAGAGATGCAGCGAAATGAGGGGTGGGGAGGGGAGAAGTGAATAAGAACGCAGAACCATCCACTTGTGTGTTGGATCCCCAAACTGTGCCGCCACTTTGTTTCGTACCCGCGTGAATTCCCCTCGTCTGCATCGGTATAAAAGCAAACCAAACGTCTTTTAGGTGCAACATACAAGTTCTATACATCGTCAACATCACGTGTCTCCACGCATCATTCGCGCTCGCGGATCAATAATTGATTTTTTTCCCCCCCTGAATTAATATTGAGGGGATTCTAAAAGTCCTTGATAGTTTTTAGTTGTTCGAATTTGTATTACTGTGTGGTGGAAGATTGTAATAACAATACAATGGAGATATTTGTGACAATGCTGTGGGCAATGCTGATATCAGCTGCTTTGGCATTACCAGCTAACGAAAAAAGTAATGGTGATAATGACCTAATGGCTACCATTTATTCTGATTGTTTGAAGAAAGAATCAATAAGCTGTATCAAGTACAAAGTCTTCTCATTCGTCGATAAAATGCTTGCTGACAAAGAGGATATCACATTGTCTGAGGGTATAACAGTTGTTAAAACATCAAATGCGGAGGAAGGTGCACCAAGGTAAATTGAATTACTTTTTTAGTGATCAACAAATTTAATTGTTCGATACATTGAATAATTCACATTTATTCATTGATTTTGTGATCAGGTCAATCGATTCCACTGATGTCGATGCACTGATTTTGGATCGTTTGAGCAGATTCTTGAAGACACATTCTATCAAAGTAGATCTCAAAGGTACTGACATACTCGGTGCAGTTGAATCAGCTGGACGTAGCCTTGAGGACATTAGCGACAGTGTCGCCGAGGGCCGTGGCAAAAAGAGTTAGTATATTTTTCTTTTACTTCTGTTTGAAACCATTTTGAAGATCGTTAATAAGAACATTAACAGTAAAGTCATTTAGATTGAATGATACGTTTCATTTCGTGTGAAAAGTAAACGGGAATTCTTTAATTAGAGCTATAGAAAACGTCACAAATTATCACCCACCTCGTTTGAATTTTTAATGTTTAAAGAGTAGAACATGCTAAGCCCATAAATAAGCGATGAACCGTACTACATACTTTACCACGTAGAAAAGAAGAATCCGATGGTCAAGATATGGCTATTTCCCTGCTTTTCACATTCATGCTCATACGAATCGCCGGAGGTAGGAGGATAAAATTCAGTGATGGAGAGCGTTTGTGTGTGTGGGTGTGTGTCAGTGTAAGTGTAATTATAAGTATAAATGTAAGTGTATGTGGGTATCTTCATTGCCAATGGCAACTAGATAATAATGACACCACAATGAAAGAAGTTCGAGGTTTTCAATGGTTAAACTCTTGGCAGCCAGCCAAGAGCCGTTGACCCACTCAACCAAACTGGTTTCCCATGTCCTTCTCTTTTTCTCTTCATCTCTTTTATTTTCGCTCTCTCAATCCGTACACGGCAACTACCACGATCATACGTGTAGATTTACTATAAACGTGATAGCCAACGGCCATGATTCATTACTAAGATGGAGGGAGGCCCTACGAAGTTTGTGACCACGTTTTAGCTTACGCCGAAGAAAGACGCGCAAAGAGTAATGGCGGAAAGAGAAAGAGACGGATATATGGCTCACTGGGACGAGATTTTTGACATACTTTCTTCAGGATCACGAAAGGCCATGCTACCTTGGCCTTTGGTTATTCCATACTTGTACATACTTAATTCAATAACGAAGAACACGTGGACATATTTCCACAAATTCGAATTTATTCCTTTATAACGGTTAATCCCGGATGAATTGCAATTTCTTATCTCTTTAATTTCTCTCTATCAATTACAGAAAAGGCACAGAAACTCATGGGACCACTGATGATGGCAATGGCCCTGAAAGCAGCAGCCCTTCTGCCACTTGCACTTGGTGCAATTGCATTAATTGCTGGCAAAGCACTTCTAGTTGGTAAAATTGCCCTAGTCATCTCAACAATTATTGGTTTGAAGAAACTGCTTGGACAACAAAAACATGTCACCTATGAAGTAGTCGCACATCCACATCATAGCAATAGTCATGCAGTTAGTCATGAAGATCACGGAAGCGGTGGTTTTGGTGGGGGCGCTGGTGGCGATTTCGGTGGATATGGAGGTGGTGGCGCTGGTTCAAGTGGCCACGGCTGGGCAAGGAGTCTTCCACAGGATTCACAAATGCTTGCATACCGCGGTCAAATACCACCAATTAAAGCCCAATGATAGATCCCAACGACAATTAAACACCGAATCTATTATATCTCATTTCACTTTTCCCTCCATTTTATTCGATAATTCTCTTTCTCTGTCTAAGTTCTAATTTTCTCAGTCGACCGCGACTTCCTCTGATCACTTCATTACCACAAATTTCTTCTCTAAATGCATGAATCACTATCTTTTCATTTCAATCATCTATTGCATTTAACTTGTACCCCCTAAAATACTCGTCACAATTTCATATAAGAAACTTCATTATTTATTACGTCAATCAATATTTATCATACGTATCTTGTAATTTGTTTTAATTTCTCAATTTCTTAAAAATTCCCTCTCTTCTTTTCTCTTTATTTTTATTTAATATAAATTGCTATCTATGTCTATGAATTTATTTATGTTATATTTTTCCAATAAAAAATGAACGAATGTGTATATCATTTCGAAAGAAATGGAAGTGATACAATGATAATCTCATTAATATTCATTATCTTATTTGTTCAATTTTTCCGCAAATCCTCATCACTCACTCCTATTCCTATATTTCACTGAGAAGTTCAAGGTAATTTTAATTTTTGGACAGTTTCCAGTTCATGTGACCTTGAAATTGTTCCTGTTCTTCAGTGACATTGCAAAAAAACTTGAAGTTGCTGATTAAGAACTGGTAAATCTAGGTGCAAAACATCATTCATCCCCGAAAGGTTATGAATTATGACCCACTAAAATTGTGTGAATCTGAAAGGAATCACTCCGAGTTGAAATTAATGAAACAGGTCAATATGCCAAATGTATCTAATTGCGGTGAAATTGATCAGAATAATGAGAGAGTAATGAAGAATTTGTACAAGCGATTAGTAGTGTCATTTGAAAAGCAAAAAAAAACGCATGAATACATCCAATTTATCGTGAGAACGAGCTTCATTCAAGTATCCATGTATATGTAAGTACAGATCTTTTTGAATAATATCGTTTACCGTTATGCAACGCATTTTTTGTCTCTCCCGCCGGTTCCCATGACTTTTTTTTTGCGAGTATTCGCTCTTCATTGTAAAATATCCCATGGTTCCATTTGTCCAACGATAAACTTTGCAGAAATGGAATAGTGAAAACTTTGATGAGAAGTCAGATATTTTTTTGAATTTTTTAAAATGATTGAACAATAGAGAAATATTGGGTTTTTTTAATGGCAAGCTGAGCACAAATTATTGGACGCAATTAATCAACTAATTTGCTTTTTTTTTCTGCATTCAACCATTCATCAAAATTGCAACGTCAATGGCTAATATCGATGGAAAAGAGATAGGGAGGCAGGAGGAATTCCATAAAACTCTTGAGAGAAAAGAAAAGAAGGAAAAGAATTACCGCGTGTCATGGGCACGTCTGTTCCGCACAGTGGGACGTCTCCATATGTATACAACACGCGTCTCAGTGGCACACTTTTTCTCAAATCTCATCGATATCTCTTCACTCAATGATTACTTGTTTTTGTAACTAGTTGCTCCATAGTTTAATACTATCGTGTACAGCGATTGTTAGTTATCAAGATGAATAAAATGAAAAACAGCTAAAAATTAAATGTATATATTTATTCATTATTATGCTGTGTGAAAATTTCTCATTTGCAAAAGAAAGTTAAATTGTTAAGTTCATATCCGTTTCTGGTTTTTATGACCTGACGAATAATAATAATTAAATTTCAAAAAAAAACCTGAATAAACGGACCATTCATTTTTTGTTAAATTATTTTGCTTGGGAACCGTTAATTTTGGAAGATTAGTTTAAGTGAAGCAATCATTGAATAAACGAGAAGTTTACTGAACGGTGATTCACATCAGTGATCTTGTGGACACGATATTATCGGTACAAGAAGAGAGCAGAAGAAGAATAGTTGAAAAATGAGAGAAAAAAAGAAACGGTATGTCGGGAGGGGGGGATCGAATATTCGTGAGATTTGGGGAATCGATGCTGGAGACGACCCCAATGAAGATTGAGCCGTATCCTTCCTGTTCTTTTCTTATAATTTTAATTTTCTATTTCAGAATCAAGAATCACGGATTTTTTTGGATGGCAATCAAATTATTCCAATCAATTTCCACAAATTTTAAATGAAGTACATCACACAGTTTAAATTTGAGTTTCCCAAACCCGTCTTCGTAGTTTTTTCGATGAAAACTTTGATCTACAGATTGAAAGCCTTGCAATCTATCAGTTATCGATGATATTTTTTGTGAGAAGCGTTTATCCTGAATTGAGAAGTGTACGAGCAATTAGTAAAAAATTTCTGTATGTCTCAGGAAATCATCAGATTATACTGAAAGATAAATTTCATGAAATGAAAAAAAATATTGTATAGGTTAAAAATAACACGACGTTTCACATGATATTTTGAAAAAGATTTGTAAATTTTGTAAATTAGTTTTTTATAATGAATGTGAGATGAATTTCTCATTTGAGGTTAATTCATATAATGTCATAATACAATTTTAGAGTTTATACAAAGATAATTGTAATCTAAACAATAAATATCTTTCACGTTTGGTTTCAGAGCCTGAAGAAGCTGGCATTGTCCAGCGAAACGTCGCGATTTGAGAATAATTTGATGTTGTTAATGTTTTTTCCAATATCCCTATTAACATATATTGTGTTCGATAGCCCTCGAAAATATTTACTTGGAGGAACTTAATTAATTTTTTCATCGATTGAAATAATGGAATATATCATTGAAAACAAAAATTTTATTTTTCAAGCAAAATGAATTTGTTGACACCATTCTTCATGATTTTATTGAATTAATCTCTCAATGTAGAACTGTCTGTTTCTAGAAGATAGATTAGAGCCGAAGAAATTACACCATATGTTAACTTCAAATCACATCTTTTCTCTCAAAATGTAACTATAAATCATTGTCAATGAATCCTTACCGATCATTATTTTGTTAATTTTCTCATGGAACAAAGGCAAAATCACTGCATTTAAATGGAAAAAAAAGGAATTATCGACTTGAACCGGAAGTTGGCTGTGAATATTGGCACAAAACCAAAAACGCCTGAGTCTTGAACATCTTGAGCAGCAGGAATATCTCCTCGCTTTCGCCTGATACCCAGTAAGAGATCATTTTCACCAGAATGTACGGGAAATCGGTTGAAGCGCGAGGGAGTATGCCTGATTCGTGCGAGTTCCGGTAGTATTTTTCCTCTTTAAAGATTCTGAACCATGAGGTTATGTGCAAAATAAATAAAAGAAAAAACCAAAAAAGAGTTTTCCAACAATAGAAATGAGTGAAGCCAAAAATTATGCACGCTGCATGAACGACGATACGGAAAATGTATTGAATAAAAAAGAGAGAGAAAGAAAAAAAATTAACTTTTATGCTGTTGTGCTAATCTACTATTTTTGCCTCCCCTCTTTTTCCTACACCCGATACTACGGGATCCATGTACATACTCTTTGGTTTTCACTTGGTGTGACCCAGTTAATATACCACTGAGATCCGTAGGCGAGCCCACAGTACCATGAAACTCACTGGCAAAAGGAAGCAAGGCCGTGAAAGAGAAGCTATTTACTGAAATATCCTTAATTATTCTTTCTTTTTTCATTCCTCTCAATCCATAAACCAATTTCATTCTCTTTTCCCTTCTCTTCATATATTCATGTGTGCTTAATTCGACAATATTACTGAATTGTAGATTAATTGCTATCAATGTAACTGGTATCCAGCATTGGGAATTCAAAATAGAATAATTCTATTAATTGTGGCGAACTAGAATTCGATAAAAAACTGAAAAACTAAATGACTATAATGGCATTGCCCTTTTTTTTTTTTTTTTTTTTTGAAGCAAAAAATCTCTCCACAAATCTCTCTGACTTAAGTCCATTCATGTTCAGAGCTGTCGAAGTCATAAGAAAAAAAGTTTGTCGCAATCAATGCACAAGAAGAGTACGAAAAAGATGAAGAGAGAGATGAGAGTAATGACCCATCAAAAAATCTAAAAATCCAAATAAAGGTTTCAGATAAAGAAAAATAGAATCAGGTGTTGCGAGATGGTTGGAGTGATGGGAGGAGCTACACCTGTATCAGAGGGAAAAGGAAAACGTTAGAGTATCTCTGATGAGATTGGATTGGTATTTACGATGGGGGATAAATGAGAAACAGTATTTCATATGGCTTGATCAAGATGAAAAAACGGAATGAAGATGGTGGGAGATATTTGCAGGAAAATTGGGTGAACTAGAATTTTTGGAGTACATAGCAAAGCAGCAGAATGAAGTTTTTTTCTCTTTTTTTTTTAGGGCACTAGTGAGAACAAAATGTGCAATGTTCCGCTGACAAATATCAGACGAGTGGTTCCTATAGCGTTTCGTCTCACCTCGCACGGGCAGTTGTTGTCATTTATAAATGTTTAAGTAAAACAAAAAGAAAAACAAACCACACTGCACACGGAGTTGTGTATGATGCTGGTATGAAAATGGTCGGGGGCGCCCCAATGAAATTGAATCGGGGTGGGGGCAATTTCCCCGAGTACGGAGTCTTGCTCTGTAGTACACCTGACCAGATATATAGAGCTAGGGCAGGGCTTCCGTTACGTACAGTCCACGTAGAGTGTTCTCGAGGGTAACGCATCTCGTAAAATATCTTAAGAAAACACACTTAACATAAACCGGTATCTTTGAGTTTCGTTTGATTTTTTTTTTAATTGGTTCACAATTTATTTGTATTGGACACTATTCAATCTCAAAGTCATTAACAATCAAATAGTAAGCTGCAATATCGTGTAGTGTTTTTGTATATATGTATATATATATATATATATATATTTTTTTCATTCTTCAATTTTTCATTCTCAAAAATACTATCGAATTGATTTGTGATCCAGGAGCTGAAGGATTTGAAGAATGCTCTAATATTTAATTAAATTTTCGAGCCTGACCTAGTCACCATGTGGTGATTGCATTTGTCATGTTTTAATTCTGGTTCTCAAATGGCTTAATAACGGTTCAGATGTCCACATCGCGTTAATTTATATACATTTCATTTCCAAATTACACTTAATAATATCGTTCTGTGAGAATTAATTATAATTTGAAGATATTTCATCCACATTTAAGCATCAGTTTCTAATTACAGTTATTTTTTTTTCAATTAAAAATAGGGAATTGACGGGAAAAAGAGACAGAAAAAACCAAAAAAAAAAAAATGAAAATCAACGTCCACCGTTACGTTTGCATAGCCCTACTGTTTGCTGGTGTGGCAACAGCAAGATCAACAGAAACAAAAGCAAATACTATTGACGAGCAGAGTGGTAGATCGTCAAATGGTATATTTGGTGAACTACGTTATGTTTATCAAATGTATAAAGATTGTTCGGGTGCTGAATTGAGCTCATGCCTTAAGCTAAGATTATTAACAGCAATGGATCGTGTTTCAAGAAGTGCACAGCTAAATATTGCCGAGGGAATTACTGTTATCAAGGATGATAATAAACTAGATAAATCAGAGGAGCCACCAAAGACACCACAAGAAATTGAAGCATCACTACCAAGGGCTCTCGATGATAAAGAGGATGCACTTAATACAATGATCTTCGATAAATTCGTGAGATTCTTCCAGAGTCATACGCTGAAACTCAAGCTTCCAAACGTCGACGAACTCTCGAGGAGTCTTCAGGAAGAGGGTAAGTTTGAGAAATAAGAGAAAATTTTCGCTTGAATAACCGTCAATGATCACATAATTATCAATTTTAATCAATGAATTCAGGTCGCAAAAAGAAAAAGAATATGGGAGGACTCCTCGCCATTCCTCTACTCATCGGGGGTACACTGGTGCCCTTGGCTCTTGGAGCACTAGCTCTACTCGCTGGTAAGGCGCTGATTGTGTCAAAATTGGCATTAGTCCTTGCATCGATCATTGGACTCAAGAAACTTGTTTCGAGCCATGAACATGGACATGAGGTAGTACAAGTTGGTGGTCACGGCTCAAGCGGCTGGGCGAGAGCTGGCCAGGAGCTGGCTTACTCAGCTTATAAACCAACCACCGCCTAAGAAGTTCTCAGGATTCTCATCAGCCTGAATGAGTGTTAACATTGGCATTTTTTTCTTCCTTTTTCATTTAAATCCTTCGTGCTATCTATCCCGTCATCTTTTTTTTTCATAACTGAATGGTATTTTTTTTTCCAACATGGATGAGTTTGAAGAAGCCAAAATTCATCCACATTGCTGCACTGTGATTCAAGTTTCTCTTCAGTTTTCACAATTCAACGTTAAAGATCAGAATTTAATTTCTCACATTCCATCAGTCTCTCTAGATTCAACATTATCCTTCGATACCTATTTATTTCTTCCATATTCACTTACCTTCCACTTACATCATCTAGATTCATAAATTCTCTTGCTATTCTATAACTTTCTCTCTTATTTTCACCTCCTCTAATTCCTCCCATGTCATCATCTTCACAAATTGTTATCATCTCACAGTATTTATTTGTACCACAAATGTAACATTGTAAGTCGTATCATGTCAACAAAATTCACTATGAAAAAGAAAAGAGAATGTATATTTATAGAAATGAAAGAAAAAAAAAACTAAATAATTTTGCCGTATGGACAAGAAAAGAAGAAAACTACGAAAAAAATGAAAATGAGACTAATAAATAATAAGATAAATCACCATGTATATTTCTACCAAATGAATTCGTCTTGAGTTTTTCTTTCCCCGTATTCTTCCATTTTTCTACTTTTCCTCTGCATTTTCGATGATTCCATCCGAAATAGGTATTTCAATTCTGTGCGTCTATTTACTTGAATGGAAAATCCCAACAGAAGAAGAAAAAATAACGATCGAAAATTAGTTTCCCGACGAAAACTGAAGAAGAAAGCGGATATGATAAAACGAAATTCCTAAACTGAAACAAACGAAATAGGAATAGAAGAAAAAAATGGCCAGACACGTGCTAGCTCTCTTAAATTAACGGACTCTCACGAGGGTAAAAGAGAAACAAGAAAGGAATACGAGAATGATAGTTTGGTGCCTTCAATACGTGGGGATGGGATAATTGGAGCCTGACCGGGTCGACGTGGCGTTTACATTAAGCCATGGATTGACTATGCTGAAAGTAAGAAATCAACATCATTGAGTACTAAAATTGTTAGACCAAATGATTACGATGACGTAGACACTTTAATAACACACTTCACCCGGATAGAGAAATTCTAGTCTCTTTTACTTCATTGAGTCAAGTATTATTTGTTTTTTTTTTTTTTTTTACCAGCTTTGAGTAAGATGCAGGCCATGGGAGCATGCGTCGACATTACGTCCGGCAGTTTTACCTACATAAAAGTAAACGATCACGAAACAAGTATATATACGAAATAAAAATATACGTAAGTATGGAACCCAGCTCACGCACGTTACACGTACATTTCACCTATCTTCGTTTTTCTGCTTGAAATACATCATGGAATAAAAAGAGAAGAGATATTGTAGATGTATTGGTACAAGTAAATGAGGATAAAACACAAGGATGTTTGAGGTGCGTGTGACACGGCAATGGCTCACGTACGTGGAAGTAAACCAGGCCGTTGTACAGACCAGCATCCGCGCTTGCCCACTGTGTGTTTGCTCGGCTCATTGGGATACTGTTCCAGGCTCTTTTAGATTACAACGCTGGCTTACTCCCTCTTCGCTCGCAGTGCGTCGCACCAGTCGGTTATGTCCATGAGTGGACTAACACTCACTACCTATCAAGAAAAAAGAGAGAGAGAGAGAAAAAGAAAGAGGAAACATAAAGCACAATTCAATACACCAGGTGGTGTTCCACCAGAAAAGTATCTAAACGTTTCTACCTACCTCTTTAATTCCCACTTATTTCTGTCTAGTTACAGTCAAATATTTGCAGTTCCAAATATAGACTTTCATTGTCATTTCTCTTCATATCCATAATTTTTTATTTAACTCCTTACTTGTTTCTCTTTTCATTACTCTTGATGAACGGTTTTCATTTAATTTTCAACAATTACTCTCTCTCCGTAATGTCGCAACGAGAATGATTACAGAGTATGACAATATCGATATGTGTGGAGAAAAAGTTGGAAAAAAAAACGATGAATAATAATGTGGAATACTTCAGTGTGGTTATGTTGCACATGGCGCACCGGAGTCTGTGCGGTTGGACGGGGGCCTTGACCTGACCTCGATCCTCCGGCGAGTTCACTCTCGCCGGCGTCGGAGGAAAGTGTTCCATTACTAACCGCTTCCCTCTTCCCCTGCTCTCTCTTCTTCTCTGCGTTATTCCACAAATGCTAGTGTTCAAACTTATGTTTCAACTGCTCCACATTTTTTTTTTTACTTTTCGCAACACTTTTATTAATAATATTGTACATGTTTTCGTGGACAGCGTCAATGTATGAGAATGACAGGGAATTTTTTTTACTTCATTCTTTGTTCATATTCTGAATGATCGAGAGTCTTCCAGGAAGATTCGAATGCTCTAGCTCTTCGGAGAAAGTTGCGTCGAGTTTTTTTTTTTCATCTTTTCCCACTCACTGGCCTAAAGTAAATACAGACACTACGAAGTTTCATCTCCTCTTTTTTCAGTTTTCGTCTTTCTGATTCACTTTCAACTATCAGTTTATTCTTCTCAATGTTCCCTTAACTGACGACTTTATCCTTATGTCATTCAATTACTCGTGATGAATAGGAATCAATAAATCGAGTACCAATATAATACTATGACATTTCTCTTCACAATAAGGTTTATATCAGCTCATTAGCTCTTTTATTTTCTGAAATGATGAGTACAGAGCTGACTTTAAGGGGGGACAACCATGTAGAACCTTCAAAAAATCGACTTTTTTTTTGCTTTAAAAAATACTTTAATATGTCTAGAATCCGAAAAACTTGTTTTTCTCGAAACTTTTTTTTTTACTTTTTTTTTTTCGGTGCCAACGATTGCTCAGAGACTATTCATCCGATCGGGCCAAAATTTTGCACACGTTTTCAGAACATGTGAGACCAGTCAGTAAACCTCCGAAAATTGAAAATTTCTAAAAATTAACTATTTTTTTTTATCAGCGAAGAAGAAATTTTTTTTTGAAATTTTTGACTGTTTTGATTCTACGTCTGCCATTTCTACAATTATTAACTTATTATCAAAAAAAGAGGTTCAGGGACTGACTGCAGGCATATATTGACCGCATCTTTTTGAATTTCTGTTTCAGATCATTTTTCACGACGCCACCCTTGGCACCGTAAAAAAAAACGGCGTGACCACGTAGGTTCATCGGACCATATCTCCATCAATTTTCAATATTTTTCCATTGCTAAAAATCGAAAATACTCTTGAAAATAGATATAATAAACTGTGAAAATTTCAGAAAGATCCATTCATTTCTTCCCCTTGAAAAAAATTCCCAAAAACAGGCTCAAGTTCGAGGCTCTACATGGTTGTCCCCCCTTAATAAAGCAACGAATTACTATCATCTTCAAAAATCGTGATTTTCATCTCGAACGAGTACCCAGCTTCATATGCTCCAATTATACAAGTTCTGAGAAATTATTAATCAGTTGGAGTGCCATATATTCAAATAATTCTAAAAACCTGTGTACTCATTTTTCAACGAAAAAACTGATGATCTGCTATAATCATAGGTCGTTTTGTTTCTGAGCAGTTGAAAGATATAAGAAAACAGGAAAATTCATGACTCTTCTCGGGAGCCATTTCTGACAGAAGAAATACATCGAAAATGAGAACATAAATCGCATAGTTCAAGACTTAAAGAATAAAGGGTATCACAGAATTTTCTTCTCTCTTAATGAGAATGTCGGGTGAAAAACTATTTAAGGAATAGTTGGTTTGATCTTGGCACCCTGATTGAGGAACAAAGGATTGAAGGCTTCTTAGAAATTTTTCTTTCTTCTTCCTACTTTTTCTGGAAGCGCTTTTAATTTCTTCCCGATGTAATGAACCATTTGAACCCCTCCAGTATGGGGTCCACACATTGTATCGACTCGCCTACTCATTCTTAGTAAAATTCCTGTACCTCGCTATAATTAAAAAAATTTCCAAATTATCATTTCGGAGAATAACCGACCCATCTCGATTCACCTCTCACCTACTGATTCATTATTTCTGTCATCACCTTATCGGCTGCGGTTCAACCCCGTTACATCAACCAGCGTAGATGATTATTAATTTATCATCTTCTGCTTCATCAAAAAACGCGATAGCGTTTTGCGCCATGTGCATGTTTAACTCGTGCACAGCGCTATATGTACATTTCCTTTCAGAGACTTTTTTTCTATTTTTTTATTAAAGTCTTTTTTTTCATCACGAAAAATCCTATACGTCCCTTGCAGTATTTTAGTGAGAAAATGATGCTTCAACAATAAAAAAATAATTCTGATTGTTAAATTGACTTTAAGCCTCAAAATGGACGAAGATGACAAGAATTGGTTCTGAGCACGAAAAACCAGTGGAATCAACGGTTTTGAGCTATTATTAAAGTATTCTTTCTGGTTGACAAAGTATCAGCGTTATTTAGCTTTACTCACATTTTTCTATAATTTACAAATGGAAACAATCATGAAATTAATTGAAACCAGTAAAATTTATTTTCTAGCCTAAATCAAGTTCAAGAATGTTTATAATGAACGTAGTGCTGTCGATAAAATATGAAAACATAGTGAAGATTGTCTCGATCATGCATTCACTCTTACACTGAGCAAAACATTACGAAATAATGAATTCATGTTCTTAAAATTTTTTTTTTTTTCGTTAAACTTCTGATATGTAATAGTTTTTTACTGACTAAAAAAAATAAATTTGTTTTTTGTTCCTCAGTGTGAAGGCTAAAGCATTTCGGGATAGAGTGTTTAACTAGACTCAATCGGAACCAACGATTCCATTGACTTCAGACAGTAGTGAGTTTCTTCGTTATACCGATGATTTGGACAGAACGGAGAAAGTTCGTCGTTTCATCCGCAAAGGTATTTCTTCTTCCTCTTTTTCTCATTTGCCCTCTTCTTCTTTTCTTTTTCAATTTTTTTAAACACTACTTTACTCTCTTTTTTTTTCAACTCTTTCTCGCTCTAGGCAAGAGCAACGCAGTTCGGGGTCAACGGGAGGCGCGGCCGTCTTCATCGAGGAGGGTCTGGCTCGATCCCAACACTCACTTCAACTCGTACATTCCATAAAAACCGTTAAACGTCCCTCCAAAGATACTTAACAATCTCTGTACTCCAACGCATTAATGAATCTTCATGAAAATTTTATGGACAGAAGTGATGTTTATCATCAATTTAAATTTCACATACTCCTTTCGATCTTTATCAACACTTTTTTCTTCAATTATTTGGATCATTAATGATAATTATTTTACTAATAAAATACAATTTTTTGGCTTGCACTTCAGGCATTTGTAAATGAAAAGAAGGATTCATCAATTGTTTCAGTACAATGAAATGCGAGAGATACAAATTGCAGAGAAAAAATCTGATGAGATCAAGTTGTCATCGTTTTCTTTTTTTTTTTTTTTTTTTTTTTTTTAGGACAAATTTTAAATTCCCTACTATTTTTTCATTAAATTCTCACATGAAATTTAAGATAATATAATTTATTCATAGAATCACCTTCTTTTGGTCACCAACTCCGAACAAAGTAATAGGCGACACAAATTTTTATGGTTTGCCCACTTCTCTTTCATCTCCTTGACTCTCCTATAACTGTAAAATCAAAGACACATCTCCACTGAATAATTTCCTCCCCACCCCCGTGCCACCTTCAAGAGACCCATTTTTAATCAAACATAATACATTCTCATCCTCATTCTGAACGATATTCGATAGAAGGGAAAAAAAGAATACCAAATGATTATTCAATAAATTAGAAAAATTATATTCAGCGAATAATAATCAATGCCACTTTCATATAAGATATTTATTTTCTCCGGAAGTAAATGAGAAGCCCAAAGACTGGTATTTGATGCTCACTGCTGGCTTTGACTGATACACGCCGACGATTTCCCATCTGCATGTTTACCATATATCTGCCCAGAGGGCCGAATATTCTTGGAAGAAGGAATATGAAAATTCGGGGAGAAATTAACAAATAAAAAATGAGGCGATAAAAACCATGAGCAATTGATGTACAACTTGAACAAAAAAAAAAATTTACTTGATAGTCATTGTAGCATCTATTGAAAAGTAGGGAGGTAAAAAGGAGGTGAGGTACTTGAATGTGTACACATGGCATATATGAGTGATTCGACGACACAAACCATTGGGAGAGGCCATCATAGTCAATAACGTATGGTAGGAAAGGAAAAGAATACAGTAGATGGAGTATGCGTGCGTCTGACCGTCCAAAACAGCTAGTAGTGGGCTCCCACGTGTGTATCGATGGGAAAAAAATGGGAAAAAGAAGAGGAAAAAAGTAACAGCCAAGAAGACGAATAAGGCGGGCAAGAGGGGAAAGCCAGGTGGACACACACGGTGGTATCACGAGAGGCCCCGGTGGCCACGACCAAAGCAGACCCAAAGTTAATGGTAGTGGGGGCCATCAAAATTTCAAAAACGTACGCGGACCCCTTTCGCGTCGAGGATAAAAGGCAGCATCGTGATTCTTTCGGTCAGTGTCGATACGATCGGCGTCGGTCAACGAGTTTGAAAAAAAAAAATCAAAGTAACCGAAAAAAAAAAGAGTTTAATCGAGAGGAAACTCATCGTTGATCTCTAATTATCCATATAAAAGAACGAAAACACCCACGGATATTACATTGAAGTGAAGTTGTTCCTGTTGAGGATAAGCTAAGAAAGTAATCAAAAATAATAAATATGTTCAAATACGTGGCAGTTATTGCATTAATCGGTGCTGTGGCATTTGCTGCACCCGCACAAGATTCATCAATTGAATCAAAATCATTCATCGAGGAGGCACTAGACGTTTATGCCTCCTGCTCATCTGAACCTGACCTTGCCGTTTGTCTAAAGATAAAGGCTCTACGTTTCGTTGATCGTGCTGCAAGATCTGCTGATATCAGTATTATTAATGGCGTCAAAATCGTCCAAACCGATGAAGCCAAAAACAGGTAATGATGAGCTCTTAATATTCGATAATTATCAATGAAAGAAAGTGATAAAAGTGTGTTACATCTGTCCACATTGAATAAAACTTAATTATCATGTCTTGTGTTAATCATATGTAATTATAAATCTCAAAATCATTTATATCAATTATCATAATCAGTTACTCCAACAAAATAATGTTACACATTCAATTGAATAATTTCATTCATCATGAGATTACGAAAATGACATTATTTGCATTTCTGTTATTGCAGCCGTGCTGACAATGCAAGGTCATTGAACGACATCGAGGCTAGCCTACCAAGTGAGGTCGAGGCCCGTGAAGCTGCAGTTGATGATGCACTCTTTGACAGAGCCGGGAAATTCCTGTCATCCCACACCGTCGAGCTCAGCCTCCCGGAAGAAGTCTCCCGCTCATTAGATGAAGGTAATTATTTCGTTGAAGGAATGAATTCCAAATAGCCAGGCATGTTGAGAGATACCTAATATGCAAATCGTTGATTTTCAGCCCGTGGCAAAAAAAAGAAGATCATCAAGACACTTGCACCATTCCTAGTCCTCCTGAAACTCAAAGCAGCAATTCTCATCCCAATTGTTCTTGGTGCGCTAGCTCTAATTGCTTTCAAGGCTCTTGTCATTGGTAAAATTGCCCTCATCATTTCTGGTATCCTTGCCCTCCAAAAACTCTTAGCTGCGAAAGCACACCAAAGTGTCGAGGTCGTTGCACATCCAGCTGAACACCATGACCATCATGAGACCCATGGCTGGGGTAGATCAGCAACTGGTGCTGAACTTGCATACAGCGCTTACAAACCAGCCAACTAAGAGAAAAAGCCATTCAATTGTAATTTTAGGGAAAGAAGATGGACTTCTTTAAAAAAAAACAAACGTTATATTAACGCCCAACTTCAGTATCACTCACGACGGCATAACAAACGAAGATAAAAAGCAATCAACGACATCATTAACGACTAGTATAGAAGAATTATAAGACGCAGGGAGCACACGACATTCAAATACTACTGAGTTTGATGGTCTTGTTCAAAAAGCTGTCTTACTGTCATTCTATGAATGGACTTTTCCTCTCCAACGATAATAGTCAGTGTCCTCTCTCCTAAGCCTCGACAATGACCGTGACTCAACGCTGACTGACAATACGAAACACTACCTCAGACAACTTGGATTACGATACATCAATCAGTGATGACAATTCACATATTAACTTGTGCGTTATTATACCCAAAACAAATCCCCCGGGATTCTCGGGATACAAGTGACGTGGCATACACTGTACTTTCTCGACTCTTTTTTTTTGACTTTCACAAATACGACTTGTTACATCCATTGCTCAATTACCGAGAGACTCTTAGTCAGTATCTCGCATATGAAACCGTTTTCATTTTACATTTAATACATATTTTATTTGCCCAGTGATCAATTATTTATATCGATGAACAGAAAGAAAATAATTTCGATAGAAATCATGTAACTTATATATTTGTTATTTATGAATAAAATAATTTTTATTTAAAAGGATCATTAATTTAATTTTACCTATTTCCACCCTATTTACAGTTCTAGAAGAAAATGATTCGGTAATTATGCAGAAGAGGGACCTTCCATAAAATTTATATAATTATCAAAGTCAAATCTTCGGAAAAAAATATGGAATGCGCAAGCAGGATTTGAAACCACGACCCTCTGATTACATGTCAGGTACTCTACCGCTAAGCTATTGCGAGTTCCTATACTTTCCTTCAAATTTTTGACCAAGATATATTACATCATTTTCGCCACCTCCCTTCCTGAGGTAATTTAAATTAATTTTGAATTAATTTTATTTCCCAGGTCCCTATTCTGCATATTTACCTATTGTTCTGTCTTTCATCTTATTTTGCGACAGAGACATTGTCATGTTGATGTCGGGATCAATGGGATTTCATATTATCGAAGCGAAACTAATTTGAGAGGATATGATCGCTGCTACTTATTTTTGTTTTGTTCTCTATTATATTCATGATACAGAAAGACAAGCTCTTCTCCTTTGAGTGCATCCGGTGGATCGGTACGAAAGTCGATGTGGCGCTGTCTTCGAAATGAAACAAAAGCCTTTATTTTTCATGTGTGTGAGTAGTCTATAAAGTACACTTTCGCTATTATGATAAAAGATCTTCCAAGTGAAACCGAATTGTGTTCTCTGATGTGTGAATTTTGCAGAGGCTATATAGGTGCCACGTTGAGATTGCAGGGTCGACAGTTTTCTACGGTCTCGTCCTCGGGCCAGGACGTTAATATAAATCACTCTTATTTTGTTGAGTTGAATCGAAAAAAAGGAGAATTTAGATCATAAAAATGAAGCACAAACTTCGTAATTTTCTCTTTCTTATTTGCCTTTCAACCGGTATTACGGTCATGATGGAGCCGAAAGACAGTAACGAGCCTGACCTCGAAGGTGAAAATACCGAAAGTTTCACTCAGGTATTTACTAAGTGTATTGAAAAACATAATCATGGAACATTTGAGTGCGTCAATCGGGGGAGTCTCAGTTTATTGAGTAGACTCAATGACAAAGATTACTTTGATTTCGGTGATGTTAAATTGGTGAGAAGTGAGGGTCAGGAAAGAGATTTACTCGATCTTGATTATGATCCAAAGGATTTTGGAAATGTCGTCAAAGCTGCAGCAAGACTCATGGAGAGGAGAAATTTGAGATGGGATTTGAGTAATGTTTATCCTGGTCTGCAGCTGAGAGTTGGCCCAATGTTAAATACTAATGGTGTATTGGAGTTTGTCGTAGATGAGAGACAGGGCACATATACTAATAGACAACTTGGAACAGGTGATTTGCTTGTTTTGAGATGAAGAAAATAATTTTTTTTTTTAAATTTATTTATTAATGAATGAATTGCATTTATGTGTCATTTGCAATTTAGTATCAAAAAATGTAGCTCAAGATTTGGTCGAAAATCTTCTTTCTTTAGCATTAAGGGGTTACTCAGCCGTAAGAGCCTACAGAGAGCGTTTTTTGCCAGGTTTTTTGGTTATTTTTTTTTTAACGGAAAGAAAATACAGTTAAATAATAATATTTGAGGGGGAACGGCTTCCCCAAGTATTATTATGTACTTGAACATACATTTGATTCCAGAAAATCATCAAAAAATATTAAAAAATGATGACACCAGAGCCATTCTTTGTGAGGCTCCTCGAATTTGAAGCATTTTGCAGGACACAGTTTAACTGGCGCAAATTTGGAGGGGAATAGAGTTGAAATTGACATACAAAATTAATGAAGAAATTCGCAAGTATTTTCGGATCATTTTTAGGATTAGTTGCGAAGTTTCAAGGGAATGCATTCTCCCAGTTCTGAGTAACTGATTGGCAAAATTTTCTATTTAATATGAACACTTATGTATTATGATTTATGCATTTACCCCGCACAGTTTCGGAATATGAAACTCGTATCGAATTTTCGATATCTGTATTACATGATTCAAAGGCAATTAATGTATGGGATTTGATGAACTTTGATCCAACCAGTTTTCAATAACTGAAGGAAAAGAGAACAATTTTGGGGAGTCTCTTTCTAACACAGACGATCCTAGAGGCTAATTGTCTGATACACTTTGTTCGTGTGTATATCGTCCCCCCCCCTCTCCCACTTCGGCCCTTGCGCCACCTACGCAGAAAACTGACGTTCCCCCTTGAACTGCAGCAGACTATTTTCTACGGCGATTCTTCTATATGGGAATTTTGGTTTGGTGTGAAAAATTCATTTCCATGGGAAATTGAATTTTGCTCGGGAAAAATAAATTCGTCCCAAAATCTTTCGTGTACGAAACACATTTCATACACGAATAAAATATTCCCGACATTCGAGAATAGACCCCATAGAGTTGTGCAGCCTTTCTCCCTGCGCTCCACTACTCCTTTCATCGCCCACCCCGCAACGAAGTAAAAAGATTTTCCTTGAAGAAAGAAATGGGGTAAAATGGTTTTTACGGTGCACTTTTATGAGATAACGGTATATATACCTTTATACATAACTTTGTTACCGACCCAGGTGATAACAAAGACTCGTGCTAAGACAGGTTGGTGCATAAGAGAGCATGTATAAGATGCAGCTTTGATAATTAATTCCTTTAAAACCGATCGGATGAAAAATTTGGAAAAAATTGCGGGAATTCAGAATCTTTTTTTTTCTCCCTGTTAAAAAATAAAACTTTTCCTATCATTTTGCGTTTACCCTCCAAACTTCTTAACCCTTCGTTGCTCGCGTAATGAGCGTAGCACCGCCTTTTCCACGTTTCATGGTTTTATTTTCATTTGTACGGCTACGTATCATAATATCATACCCTCAATATATCACATCAAAATATCACAGTTTGAAATATCACAAACAGTAATCAATCTGAAAATATCAGGAAATTAAAATATCATATTCCAACATATCACAGAATTAAATTATCACAAACTTTTATTTATTCAATTCCTTTTCAATCATACAATTTATAATTGAAGAACATAGGAATCGTGAATCTATATTTGTAAGTCAATATCGTATACTCAGCACTGCAAACAGACGTTCATCATGATGACGATATTTTTTGCGTTTTCGCGTGATAAATCAATCAGTACTGTTAAACTATTGGGATATCATATTAATAGAAATTACGATAAATTAGTTGCTACACCACTGCTACGAGAAGATGAAGTTTCAATGAATGCATCGCACTTGGATTCAGTACTGTGCTCAATTCATCGTCATGTCACCACTTCAGGACTCGTATTTTAAATAGTAATTTTTTTCCTCTCTGAGTAAGTACAGATTGGAGACCCATATACATGTTTCCACCCCAGAGAACAGTCATCGACTGAATGATTAGGCGAGAAATAAGACTGATGGAGCTACTTAAGGAGGTTGGTCACTAAATGCGTTCAAATGAAAAAATTCTGAAAATTTTCAATGTTATTGTTAAATATCCCATGGGACTCGTATTAATTTATTAATTCGTTCTTGAAACTAATTTGGACGTAATAAATTAATGAAAATCCCTGGTTATACACAGACTCTTATGGGCATACTGAGCCATACCGATAATTCGGAGACAAAAGTTAAAAATCTCGTGGATGACAATTGAGATTTGATTAGAAAACTGATCAGTACCTTCCTTGAACAATTAGGAAAAATAATTGACCATTTTTTCGGGGCCTTACAGACCATTCACAATTGCAACTTATGGTTTTATACAATTCCTCGATCAAAATTCACGTGTCGAGTAACTAACATGGCATCGCCGCGTGACGTAGCGTTATGTCTGTGAGAGCTCGGTATGTATGTGTGGATACAGTTTGAAATATATTTCAACTGCAGCGTTGTCAAAGTTCCCGAGCCCATCTCGCAATCAATTTTCTTTCATTTTTTATGACATTGACAACATTTGAGGTGATTATTTATTTTCAAAAATTATAAGAAGGAATAAAAAAATTATTATGATGATTTTCAGCGAGTAATTAACTGATTAGAGGTCAGAAAAATGTTGTCTATTTTCGTGTTCAGGAATTGGTATTAGCTCGGGATGCCTATGCTAAAGCATAGGTATTCTCCCCTGCCCGCGCACCCCACACAAGTGGTAACCAACCTCCTTAAGTTTACAAGTGAAGTGAGCACATCAACAAAATCAATATAATGTAGTAATTGTGTTATACTTTTTTTTGTGATATTTCGAGACCATGATATTTTGAAGTGTGATATTTTTATGCCATGATATTTTGCAGTGTGATATTTTTTATGATATTATTCATTGTGCGTCCTGATCGGGATATTATCTACAGGCATCGGAAAAATTAATCACACGAGCTCCGAAGACCGCTTCAATTTTTACTTCTGAGATCCACTTCTTGTTAGAATGCACCGTTTGCCGTGATACATGTAATAGTATTACATTTTAAAATGGTAATTGCATGTAATACATTTTCGGATGAAACCGATAGTTTTTCAACAAGTTTGAAGTTAGCACTCGGGCCGAGGTAAATTAAAAAACTCTGCATCCTGAAGGGAAATAACGATCGAGGACGATATACTGAAAATTTTTGTATTTTTCCAAAATTGGTGGATTTTTCGAAGACGAAGAACATTTACTGGAGGTATCACAGAAGGTCGGAGAACAAAAGAAATTGACGTCGAGAAAGACAAAATTACATTTTGCGACGACTCATTTTTCGACTGGAGCGCGCCAAAATACAATTCTTCATTAGTGATGTTACATTCTCAAGTTCAAGGAAGGGTTTCTTGTAGCCTTGCTGGGAAAAAACTTTTTTCTGGAGCGTGTGAACGTAGCAGTAGCAACAAAAAATTTCGTTCTTCCCATTAAATGTTAGTTGAAAAATCTGGCTCGCAAACCTCAAACATCAGAAACACTTCAACAAAACTCCTCTCAGATTTCAAATCGATTTTGCATTATTTTCCGATTTTTAGTATTGAATCCAGTTTCTTTTCATTCATTCCCGCAGTGAATTTTGACCTGTACAGTTTCCAAATGAATTAATGAACGGCAATTTCAAAAATTTGTGATTTTTGTAATTTTATATTCTATATTTTCATTCTTCCAAGTGTTCGTACTAGCTCCCATTGTTTGAGCATGGATGCCTGATGAACAAATAGAAGTCAGTTTATTTGTTTATATAATGTTCATTAATTCATTTTTTAAGATTTCAAATATTGTCACATTTACTAGATATCATCGTAAGTTATCTCATATTTCTTTCACTTTTATTATTCATTATGAGGAAATTGTTGCAAACAATTCAGAAAACTTCATCTATCTGAAATCTGATTCGATTGATATTTTCTACTAATTTTTTTGAACACGCTGCATATCTAAGGTTTTTGTCCAATTCCAATTATTTGAGGAGATAAATTCAATTGACTATTTGTGGAAAATATTCCTCTTCCGTTCCTCCCCCGTTATCTCCGTGCACCGGTAGCCTCCATGGCAGCTTGGTGGCACGTAGGGTGCAGCAATCTAATGCGGAACGATACAGCAATATTTTTCATAAGTGTTACAAAGTTTGAAGATATTTTTCATATAGGCACAAAATTCCAGTACAGAATCACATAAAACTCTACTCGTATAAAAATACTTCTTAACGTAACAATGTCTATAGCGAATATCCCAAAATCATTTTAAGATAAACTGATATGAATCTTGATAGAATAAATCTATAGAAATTCTATAGGGATTCTTCATACGTGAGTTTTTGTAAATACATTGAATTCATGAAATCCTCTATTGGAAAAACGTGAAAGCACGTAACACAGTCGATAAAAAAGACGTTACCAATGGTTTTGTTCCCAGCTAGTTCAAGGCTTACCAGTTTGGTGAACCCCTCACTAGCTGGCACCACGATCAAGGTCATTGACACAGAAATGCACCTCACCTTCATCTAACCGGTTCTGCTTATTTTACATTACAGGAAGAATGCTCGTGAGGAGTCTGGTGCTCCCTTTCCTTCTAGGCTTCAAATTCAGTCTCTCTTCACTGATACCCCTGGTATTCGGAATTATTTTGATTGTAACAAAAAAGGCCTTACTTCTGACGAAATTTGCCCTACTACTCAGTGGCCTCCTTGGATGGAATTCATTTGTAACTACATCGGGCTTCGGTGGCTTTCCTGGATTTGGTCATAATCAATCACCCTATGGTTACGATGTCACTCATAATTATGATCATGTGGTGCATAATGATTACGCAGGTCATCATTTTCCATTCAGACCTTATAGAAATCCACAGAACGTAGAATTCAGTGGTTATAATCAACATGTTATAAGAGAGGTCGTCAATGTCTACGATCCTGAGTCAGAAGCTACGGAAGATCAATCAAATACTCCAAGAGCAGAAAAGGATTTTATCTGGAAAACACGAGACTGAATTAACTTTAAGACACGAAATTGATAATAAAGCGCATGAATTCTTTGAATGTATACTTCTGTAATCTAACTCTGTATTATATTGTGTGAGATCGGCAATGAAAATATGTAATTTTACTTATTATCGGCACAAGATCATAATGAAATATAAAGTGACCGAAGAAGTTTATCCCCACTACTCTACAAGTAGATTTGGCCAGAGGGGATGAAAATTGGTCAGACACAGCACTCATCCTCATTCTCCGGTCGGCCGACAAATAGATAAGTAATATTTATTTTATTATTGGGTACCCAAATAAAAAAAAATAAGAAATAGCGTCTTGGACCTTTTTCCAAAAAGACCAGCTAGTATAATATTAAAAATGAATAATAACAACAATGAAATAATTGACAAAAAATTTTTTTGTGTAAGAAATTGAGAAATCGGAATTTGATTTAATTTATTTTTTTTTGGTAAAGATATGAAGACACTAGATTTACATTACACGTAATATAAATGAACTTTGACGAGGATATATCTAATTAACGATTTTGACGATTGTAAAGAATGCTATTATATTATTTCTTAGAATTTATTATTATTATTTGTATCCTATTTTTTGCTGATAATATTGCGGAAAATTTTACATTCAATTTAATTTTCTTTTTCGAATTATTACTGTGTTTAATGATAATTATTATTGTAATTGAATGTTATAATATCATTGTAGCGATTTTTGATATGGCCTATTTGAATTTTATAACAATTTTTCTGATATAAATATAAGTATATGGATACATAAAAAAAAGAAGAGGAGTGTTAGCCTCTTTTTTTACAAATAAAAAAAAAAATTCGTAAGAACTAATTAAAACTATCTAATTTTTTTTGATAATAATTTCTCTTGAATAATGACGAATAAATACTAAATAAGGATTAAATAAAAAAATAATAATTACAATTGTTTTGAAGACAAATTATAAATTTTCAAAAATTTTCATTGGTATTCGAGTTGATAACCGCTATTCCTTGATAAAAAAACTGTGATAATTGCAGAAACGATACACACTGATTTTGTTGATGAAAGTCAGTAGGTAAATGATCTAAATGGCACCTTTCAAGGTAGTAGGGTTGATTCGGGGTTCATGTTTGAATGATTTTTTGCATTCTATCGAGAGAGTTGACTTCACTCTACATCTCTGCCACACTGAGAGGATTTTTCTTACTGGCATAACTTAATAGTTGGAATAAACTATCTCAATTTGATAATTAGAGCTTAAGTCATAATTAAAATTAGCAGTTTATAGTCATGTTTGCTATCTGATAGTTATAATTGAAGTTGATCATATTCATGGTCAATATCGTGTTCCTAGAGTAAAAAGGCCGTAACAACATTGGAAAGGTGCACTATTTACGCCCTCTTCAGCCTAGGACGACGATGTATTCGATAGTCAAGATCTTTTCTACTATATTTTTTATTCCACAGTTCAGCCAATTTTGCTTAGTGCAAATTTTAAATTTATTCTCCGTGTAGTTTGGGCGTAATTAATTCATAATATAGTAAACACTTGGAGCGATATCTCGAGATTGGTTCATCTTACAAAAAAAACTATGGGCTTTTTTTCCAAATTCAATTTTTTAACTTTTTCGAGGTTTGCGTTCGAACACACAAACTTCTCGTTTTTGTATATATTTTTTTTTAAAGATAATTATGTAACCGTTCATAGCCTAAAGTTCAAAATAAGGAATTTTTCGTGTTGGAATGCAATAACTCGAAAGATATTAATGTGAGAAAAAAAAGCTTCAAAGGAAAAAATTGAGAAATTAAGTTCGGAAAAAAAACGTTTCTGTAGTTTTTTTCGTAGAATGAACCATTCCCAAGATATCACTATGAGTGTGATGCTACATTATTGATTAATTACGCCCTAACTATATCGGGGACTGATTCACTATTTGGCAGACACGCAGAACGATGTTGGCTCTTTCGATAAAATGCAAAAAATCATGGTGCTAAACATGAAGCCCATTTCGACCCTACTACCTTGATGTCAACTCAATCGGCTCGCTAAAAATTGTCGGAGATTAAAGAGATTTTGTTCCTCTAAAGGCGTTTTCTGGAAGAAAGTTTTCTCAGATGAACACTGTTAAGAATTTTTGGCCAGAAATTACTGTAAATTGGCTGGAGGTTTTTTCAATGCATGGTACAGTAAATTTACAGTGCATCGATCTACAGTACTGCTCAGTAAATTTCACTACTTGTAAAGTAATTTTCGGACTGTACAGTGATTTTCATTACAGGTACAGTAATTTTCATACACTACTGTACAGTGAAATTCATTACATGTACATTAATATTCGAATACTACTGTACAGTGATTTGTATTGTATTTACAGGAATATTTGAACGTTTTCCATATTTTCTGAAATTAGGTGGAATAACACCTCAATTATTTTTCTGTAAAGAGAGGTGTAACTGGATCGTATTTTTCAAACTGAGTTACGCAATCTATATCTATATTAACTGATTATAATGATTAAAACAAGTGCAGAAAGGTCATTATTTATATACTGTAAATAAAGTCACTATTCTTTTACGTAATGAATATCCTGGAGGACCAATTTTTATCTAATTATTTTATCCTAACTTTCATGCAGTGTAGTGTATATGAGGTATCCACGTGAAATCGGCGAACTTTTTCCTTGACCTCTGCCAATGTGGTTCAGTTTTTTTTGTATGATTATGTCGAGTTCAAGAGACACCCCGATTTTTTTTTCAAACCTTTCAACAAAACCCTTGTTGAAAAAGAAAATATGAAGAAAAAACGCCCACATTCAAAAATCTGAAAAAATTCTCAAAAATACATAATTATATGTAGAAATTTTCGAGCCATCGTCCGAAGTGGAAGTTCGATTCTTTCTGTGTTTTTTTTTTTTTTTTTTTTATACTTATTTAACGTCGCCATCTTTTCGCTAAGATTATGCCAATCAGCGACGGAGGTTCATGGTGTGTCTGTGGACACTTTCTGTGTTTTACGGGCCATTAATATTGAGATAATTTTGGAGAATTCGAGAAAAAAATTCCCTTTGGGCAGATACTTCGCTATTTTGGTACCAGAACCGAATTTCCTTTCTATTTTCTGAATAATCAAACTACAAATATGGATTTTGATCAGCTAGTAGCTGAAGAGACCTGCTATTAATTTGAATTCAAACTGATCTTACCTTACATCGATGGCCTTAAATCAATGGCATTCAACTTTGACCCTCTACGATTTTTTGCATTATTTTTCAAAATATTCAATCTGCAGAAATACCTACTCTCTAAAAATTTATTTTCCAGGAATTCACGGAATGTCAGAATCACAGAATAAAAATTCTGAGTTATAATACATAGTAGGAGTATTTATTCATTTGTTTTGTTTGATATTAGAAGACAGCAATTCAATGTCATTTTTGTTCATAAAAAAAAGTTAATTGTCTGTCAAAATCTTATGAGATCTGTGGTCCTCACAAGCGGAAAATGACTTGACAAAAATAATTCTATCTGCTTGAGGAAGTACAAAGTGGATCTCCTGAGTTCCCGGTATTGGTCTGCTGTTTTTCTACTGATTCTCGACCATGTCTTTGGCCACATCGTAATCTCCCCTCGGAGAAAATTTGACTACGATATTCGGTGAACTGGTTGGTTGAGAAGCCCAGCTGAATAATTCTTGTGGAGTCGTGATTTGACAATCAGGTATTAGTTGTAAGCTCGCACGAACAGCCATCCTCTTGACAGTACCACCAACGCTATCACAGCCTGCTTTGCCATGCGCAGTGGGCAAATAATGCCACTCTGCGTAGATGCCGGAATCAGACTCATGATAATACACGTTGAGAATGTTTTTATAATTCTTAAACTACAGTGATGCACCATCGGAGCGATAATAGATTTTGGAAACAATCACATTAATCCATTTTACGAAATCAGTTATAATTTCGGAAAATACGTGAACGGCAATTGAGTCGTGATTTAAGCAATCGGATATAATGGGCAAACTTCTGTGATCAATAACATCTTTACTTCTGAAGTAGACGACGACTGGATACATTGTGGCCTGGTTATTGTTCCAATGGCTATTTTTGGGAGCGCTGTTCCGGGATTTCATACACTTTATGACTACAACAATTATTCGGGCACGGATATTGTCTGGCGATGCCTCCCTAAATTTAATCGGGACCGAACTCCCAAAATTTATACCATAACTTAACTAAAAAATTTAACAAACTTAATCATTAAGGCACAGATCTGGTCCACTGAAGCCTCTTAATATATATCCGGGCCTTTTGTTCCCCGAAAAATCTAACAGTGAGTCAGAAGTTTCAATTATTTGCCCAAAGTGCATTTTTCTCGAATTATCCAAAATGATTTCAAAATTAATGGCTTGTGAAACACAGAAAGAATCGTACTTCTACTCTGCACGATGGCTCGAAAATTTTTACATATAATCACGTATTTTTGAGGATTTTTTACAGGAGAGTGAAGTTAAAGTTTTGCACTAGAATTTCACAGGAAAAATCAGGCGAATACTCATTATTGTACAGAGTACCTGATTTTACTGTACTGGTGTACTGTAGAAGTACTAGAAATTCACATATATTTATAACAATGAATCTCTTTTGAGAGGAAATATACTCTCATCATTACAAAAAAACAATAACCCAATGCAGGAGAAAGAGAATTTAGAAATCCGAATGGTTCTATTTTTTATCGTATACAGTTAGCAATTAATATCCAAATGACATCTAATTTGTCCCTTTTGCTCCTGATTCTCTGAGAATGTTGAACGAGTGTAGGTCAATTTGTAGCAATGCGATAGTTTTCTGTTGCTGCAACGAGTGATAAAAACTGTGCTAAAAAAATTTGATGGAATCAAATAATTGATTCGGAAATAGAAAAATATTCCCTTTTTCATTCAAATCAAAATTCTATAACGATATTTTTTTAATCCAACGGAAAATAAGATGCCACAGAAAGAATCGTACGACGGATTTTCAAAGGATTAATGAATAAAATATTTCAATCGATTCTCTGGATATTTTTCCAATTGCAGCACTAATTGGTTATATGGAAATCTTGCATGGTGTTGAATAAGTAGCGAGTCTGAATATTCATATGAAGGATAGTTGTATCATGCTATAGTAACATGTAAATTTATAGGAACATGTGAATTTTCTTTTCTTCCACTCTGAAGACCCATGAATAAATTTTTCAGAAATGAAGGAGAAATTTCTTGTTTTTACAGGAAGGATTATCTGAAATGATGGTGTCTCTGGCTAGAATGCTATTTATGAATATTCTCTATGCTGAAAAAATTTAATTATTCTTAAATCACATCCTACGGGGACATGACAACTTTCAAACCGCTGCTTTAACAGAGACTGCATTCAGCTTCATTCATTAATTTTTGTCATCAAAGTATTCCGCGATTCCCAAAAAATTTCACTGAATTTTATTAATAATTGTATAATTATAATCCATCCAATTCATTAAACATATAATTGTTAATAATTCGAGCGGTGGACATATATGAGGATGAAATGGACTTATTATTTTTACGCATGAATCACGTGATGAATATTCGTAAGTGAGAGGGTAATAAATGTGTACGATATAAGCATGTAAATTTTTTTTTTGTGTCATTAAGACCTAAAAACGAAAATAAGGATTTCGATGCAACTAGATTATGACGGAGATTAATTACACCGTTTTAATTGGCCGCGTTGATTATAGTTTTCTCAAAACTCATCACTTGCAATAATGCAATAGTATTATTATTTAAAAAGAGAACGAGAGATAGAAATAATGAGCAAACATGAAATTGGCACAGATTCAGAACAGGCATAATTCTATTCTAGAAATGCAATTTTATGCCGACAATCTTTTTTTTCCTCTTGTCATCACTATCGATTTCACGCACCTACATCCTGCAATACCTCAAGATCCTGCTTTCGCTAAAATCTCCACATTACGTACCAAGCTGTTCCGACCTAACTGTAAGCAATTGTAAAAAAAAGAATACGAGGACAATAAATGCGTAAAAGTAACACTACTTTAGTCTTTTTAAATTCTATTATAATAATAAATACCTTTATTGCTTAACGATTACAATAGAATACCATCAGCAATTATGAATAAACAATTGAACGAGTTTGTGCGTAGATTAATACAATGAGAACAAAGAAACGATAGCAGTCAGAAATAAGGAGAGCGTACTACTTGCAAATTTCTGACTACGTCATGTAATAGCTAATTTTTTATGTTAAAATTTTTATGCTCAAGCATATGACAAAAATATGTTCCCGGATTCTTTCGAGGAAATTGTCAATATTTGTTAGGGACAGAAAATCATTCTGCTTAAATATTCGATGTGGTTCGATTTTTCAGGAGGCACAGAATTTTCCCCTTTTCTCATCAACTCTCGTAGCGATTTTTCACCATAAAAATGATTTGAAAATTAGTTATTTCAAAAGATTTTACAATCATCTATACTACTACCTCGCTAGTTGTGATTTCTTTAATTTGATTATATTGATGTTTTTAGAATAAAGATTATGAGCATCCTGAAGAGGTCCACGCAGAGTGGACGAAACGTCGATGCATTTTAAAAATTAAATTCAAAAATTAAAAAAATTTATTTCTTTGGGAGTGACCATAATGGCCGGCAATTTACCGAATAGTGATTTCTTTAGGATTTTCAAGTGCTCTTGATTAATGAAGAAAAACTTCCGACTTGTGATCATATTTTGATGAAATAAATGAAGAGTATAAAAAAATAAGACTCAAGTAAAAACGTAAGGTACAGATGATCTGCTCGACTTAATCGTACTGTTCCAATCCGCAAGTTTAAATCCGCATATAAATTGCCTTAGCGCGCGAAAGAGGCAACCTTCGAGGCTCGTTTGGCAAAGGGGTCAGAGGGATACTTGCTCGAGAGCCTGTACGACATTGTTTTGGTTGAGGTGTGCTCTCGCCGAGGCGTTAAACAGCGCGTGGTGTGTACAACGTACAAGAAGGAAGACGTTGTTATGTATATTAAGCGTCATCAAAATGGGCATACACGAGTTGTAGAGGGAAAATGGAAAAAAAAAACATGAAAAATAAGGCGGTGGTAGGAAAGATAGAACTCCGTTAATATCAGGTATAAAAGAGTAGACATAACCGAGTGATCTGGTTAGTACGTAAAAGTATCTTGAAGTAGTAACAAAAGAGTTTGATAAAGGGGCTAACTGTTGAGTGTTCTAAAATTATTTACGTACTGTCACCGAGGATAAACACCAAGGTCATCCAGATGAAGAGGATGAGATTAGTGTGCATAACTTATTTACTGGCATTAATGATTATTAATACCAGAGCTGACTACACGAAAATTTTTGAAAAATGTACAAATGAAAAGAATACATTTGATTGTTTGAAGCGTAGGGCAATTGATGTCCTCAACCAGGCTATTAAAGATGATTCAATGTATATTGTTAATGATTACGTGTCAATTGCTAAGGATCCTGCTGCAGTCAGGGAGCAACGCTCATCTAGTGATAATATAACTGACCTGAGTATCGATGATCAGCTTGATAGAAAATTTAATGATTACTTGTCATCGAGGAGTATTAAGTTGACGATTCCTGGCGATGCAATTCAGGGTAAAATAAATATGAGTATAAGCAAATTTCAATGATTCAATTATTTTTTATGACTTGTTATTTTTTTGCAGGACGTAGAAAGAAGGATAAGGGTGGAATGGGCGCACTACTGATCGGGGGTATTGCAATGGCAGGTAATTATTAACGGAATGAACGAACAGTGAATCATGGTGACTATCTTTTAATCATGTAAATTTAATAAACGTGTCTTCTCTCTGTCAATTCAGGTGTAATGGCGCAATTGGCATTTGGAAAAATTGCATTCCTCGCTGGTACAGCACTTCTAACAGCCAAAATTGCTCTTGTCCTCAGTGCAATTATAGGCTTGAAGAAACTCGTATCAAGTGGCGGCGGCGGTGGTCACGAGGTTATTTACGCGACTGCATCAGAGCCACATGGTGGATTTGGCGGTGGCTATGGTGGATGGCAAAGATCAATTAATGCTTCACCATCTACGTGAGAAAATAGCGATAATTGCTATCGATACACAGACAGACTTCATCATCATCATTGAATGAAGAATACGCGGCTCAACTTTCCAATATGAATTAATTTATGTATTTATTTATTTATTTATTCTGTCATTAAACACTCAATGTACCTCGACATGTTTCATGTTCATTTCCTTGATTAAAAGAAAATCATAGCCTTATTATGATCCTCAAATTGACGAGTAGTTTACAGGTTCTAATGCTGAATAAGACCACTACAGGGCTCAAAAGTTGATGGAAAAAAAAATTCATAGCTTCAATTGTAAAGTAGTTGGATGATTTTTATTGAGTATATGTGCTCCACTTCTATGGTTCTCTGCGACTCTCTTGTAAAACAATGACTTTCTCGTGGAACGTTTATTCAAAAATTAAATTTTATGATTCATAAGGTTCACGGAATTAGAATGTTGAGCATGATTGATTAACCTTGCGATTACGGCAAAAATATTGAAGGTGAATGGATGCTCTTTCATGTCACAAATTAGGTGAACGGAAAAATGTGAGATTTCAGATAAAAGAATCTCCAATCTGATAAGGAAACATATTCGTCGCAAGACTTGTGTAGAAACTCATGTGGAAATAAATAAAGAATGAATTGAAAGAACACCTTTTTTATTATCAAAATTGTATAAATAAATAAATTAAATTTTAGAAGACATATAAATTGTACAATACAGTGCTCATAAACATATTATTCAGGCTTTAATCATCGTCGTGCATATCTTCGTCTTCTGCGATGTCCCTCATATCCCCCATGATCATAATCAACACTAGAACTGTGTGTTTGGACGTAGCTGTGTTGAGGATGCTTCACAATTTCGTACGACGTTTTGTCATTGTGCTCTGTAGGGATAAGACATAAAATATAATTAAAGAATACAATAATTATTTTTAGGAAATTTCTCATAAAGATTGATATAATTACCCAATGCCTTCTTCAAAGCGATGGCAGCAGCAAGAGCGAGAGCAACTTTGGCAACAACAAGTGCTTTACCAGCAACAACAGCAACAGCATGTATCATTACATACATAAGTGTAGCTTTGGCAGCTGCAGCCATTACAATTATGTATCTTCCGAGGCCTTTTTTCTTTTTTTTTCCTCGAGCTGAACAAGATAAAATGGGAAATGAGAGAAAAGGAGATCATGAAAATAATATAGAAGTACTGAAGTAGAAAATGAACAATTTATGAATCGATGCAATTCAGTCGTGCGCAGAATATAAAGTTTGGCTTTTACCATATCACTCAATAAATCCATGTATTTTTTCAAATTTTTCCTACCTTCATCGCCAATACTGTCGTCGAATAAATCAGCAAAATTCCAGGATTTCTCTTCCTCAGTAATGTTATTATCATTAGTTTGTTCAATTAATGATGTATTATTACTTTTGGATAATGTAATACACTCCGGTGTCTCTGCATGATCACCATCACAATCAATTGTCACTTTATTGTTATCAATTAATAATTTTGAAAAACGTTGATGGACGGGCTCTGTCGTACTGATGACGACGAGTAGCCCAATTATTGTTGAAAATATAACGATGATACGTCGAAGCATGTTCGACAATAACTGACCGTTTCGTATATGTGGCTTCAGCATTTTTATAAAGAAACTGTGTGGTGGCAATTAATTGTTATTATACACATAGTGGAAGAACAAGTTGTTACACCATACAGAGCGTGAATGCACCTATGGATGCATTAAACACGTAATCATTGCTTCGTTGCCCTTTACTTCCGTTTATGCTTTGATAATCCGTTTAATGTAATCACTTAAAAGTTTGTATAAGATTCACATAGATGTATTCTTATTGTATTCAGTTTATTGAGAATGAGAATTGTGGGAAACATTTGGATTTATTTCAACTTGTGAAGTTTTTAGTTTTCTTTCATTCTCATTTTAATGACATTAATATTAAATGATTTTTGCATTGTACTACATAACAAATGGACATGTGCGGCACGAAAATGTGCAAGTTAATTGTTATGTTTGGAAAATTACTGCTGTTATATTTTTAATTAAGAAGGAAAAAAAGATGGAAATTGAAAAATTGAAATTAAAATTTCAAATTGATAACTCGAGTTGAACTGTTACTGATGAATTTCCTCGAGTTTATCAGATCATTGCTTCCACTGCTATAGAATTTTCAGTATTTGACTATTTTCACTCTGCAAAAATATAATAATTTTCAATTGGCAGAGCTATATTACCGAATTTTCAGTAAGTCTTGAATGAAACTGTTCACATCATTCGGAAAACAATGATATTTAAGGATGTAGTCTAGAGCTTCAGGTTTGAAGAATTAATTTTTCTTTTATACAGTGCACGTCTCGAATAAGGCGTCTAGGAGTCTTGTAGGGGAAGGCGATTCCTGGAATCGTCGTTCCCCCACTCCTGTTGCCAAATCAACGCGCAGTGTTTTGGGTCTGGCTGTCCGCAATAAGGCGTTCGGTTGAAAGAATTAAAAACTGAACATTTTGTACAATTAAAATTACAATTAAACTTTTTTTAAATTAAGACAGTGACAAATACACATTGAAGAGAGTAAGTACTTTTTTAATTAGTATAAATGATAGAAATTTCGTTGAAAAAAAAATAGGTATCCCTGATGAAACTTGGAACAGTAGTATTATCCCTGATGAAATGAACAATAATGGTAGAATAAAAGATCCATTAATGTCAGTCAATTTTTTAACAGATTCTTTGAATATTTTGTATGATATGTACGAAAAAAAATATTTAACTATCATTTTCTTATTTTTGTTAAAAATTAAGAATTAAACCAAAGTTGAAAAAAAGTTCAATAATAGATGAATTATCCAAAAATAATTTGATTTTTCCTTTTTCTCCCTAACGCCTTATTCAAAACATCGGGACCTAAAGAACAGCGCTGGAGGAGAAGCCCGATGGTGGGGGAAGCAACTCATCGCGAATATAAACATTGCGCCTTATTCGAAGACGCCTTATTCGGGACGTGCACTGTAATTTATCTTGAAAGGAAAATATATGGAGAGTATACTGTGAAAATTTCAGAGCGATATTCGAAATATTAAGGAAGTTATAACACATATGCGAAAGCGTTTCAAAGTCCCGAACACGTGTTACTAGAACTATCAAGATGTAATCCGGAGCTCGAGGTTTACAAAAATTTTTTTTTTTGATAATTCATTTCGAAACTATAATGTGTGGAGAATATACTGTGAAAATTTCAGACCAAAATTCTAAATATTGAGGAAGTCATAAAACATATTCGAAAACATTTTACAGTCTTAGATACCTATTACAAAAACTTCAAACGCTTTTTTCTCGAAACAACATTTTTTCGGTCGGCCCGGGACGAAGAACAAAATCCATCGAACTGATTGAGCTTAAATTTGGATATGTTATTCATCCAAAACATTGTAACTAATGGCGACATTGCCTCGTGGATGGAAGGTGGAGAAAAGATGTGAGAATCAAAAATTCGATGGTAAATATAGTGACTCGCAATAGCTCAGCGGTAGAGCACCTGACATAATCAGAGGGTCGTGGGTTCAAATCCTGCTTGCGCATTACATATTTTTTTCCGGAATTTGATTCTCTTAAAAATTTATTAATAAAAATTAATTTATTAATAAATTTATTTGTTTAATGGCGATTTAATGAAAATTTTACTGTACTGTCACCTAAACTTGGGATATTAGGAATGAACAATTAAAATTCAAATCCGCAATTAAAAATTTACAAAACGAAATTCAAAAACTGTATCACAAGTTGAATAAAAATTATAACTGTAGTACAATAAAATTTATAGCATCATCTTCTCCGAAAATTGATTGTTACTGGTTAGGAAAATTTCCAAGTGTTAATTCTTTTTTGCAATCATTTTCTGTTTCATTATGAAAAAAAAAATTTCCCCAATATCTAGAATTAGTTTTTCAATTGGAAAAGAAACGAAATAACTCAAAGTCATATTTCAGCAATCAATTTTTATTATGACAAACTATACAATCTCTCTCGCGTTTAGGCGTTGATAGAGCTATGATAAACGGTAGCAAATATACGATGATATCTTGATTGCCTGTGAAAAATATATGAAATATTTAATTAATGGTGGCATGATTTTTTAAAAAAATTATTAAAAAGTTCTCTCAATAGAAAAAAAATGTTTTATGAAATTGTAATAATTTTTTTCTCAAGAAAAAAATATTTAGGCTGTTTAAATCCTGGGAGGTTAGCACAGAGAGTTGATCATCTCGTGGAATCCTTTCACAAAGTTCTAGATGCTGAATCATTAAATTGCTGATGATTTCCCAGCGATTGAAAAATTAGAAACGTCTCCTCAATTCTACACAAAAAAAAACAATTAATTAATGGATGAGATAAAAATCTATGAAACCCTTGATGATTGAAAAAATCAATTATCAAATATCATTATGCATCATTTTTGATTTCATAAGCAATCCACATTTTGACTTACTTGGAAGCTGTGAGGAACTCCAATCTCTGCTCTCAGAACTCTGTTAAACGTCCGTTCTACCAAGGCAGGATTAATGATGGAATCACAAAGGAAAAGGGAAAAAATTAGAGCATAGGATATTGTAACAACAAAAGTGGTTTTCAGGTTATCATAATTGACAGGAAAATTTAAAAACGTAAAACAGAGTAATTGTTTAATATTCACTGGAAATAGACGGCACATAAGCAACTTTTGGAAGTTATCATTATAAACGTCACTTACCTGTTCTTAGCTTCTTTTTGGATGAGAATGAATTTTAATATTTTTAACTATTTCTTTCGCAAAAGGAATGCCATTTTATCTTTTCATCATATTGGCTCAGACCACGGAAATATAGTCCGGTTACCGAAAGGTTTACTTTTTTTACGTAAGGTTAGATACGGTTTGAGTCTCCCGGAAAAGTAATCCTTTTAAAAATCGGACTATAAGTAAATACAGTAGACTCTCAGATAAGTTCCGCCCAATGAAGTTCCGCTCTCGTTGAAGATCCCCAGATTTTTCCATTAAAGTTCCTCGTTGGCTTCCCCACTCTGCTTCTTTGGCGGACCAATCAAATTGAGGTTAAATGCGCGGCATTTTGAATGAGGTTATGTGCACAAGATGTAGTCTAGAATTATATATTTCACGCATCTAGCTGCGCATAGGAGAGTGTGCCACGACGCAATCAACTGCGCAGAGGAGACTAATCTACGCGAAAGTGGGGAACGGAACTTTAACGAGCGATCTGGAACGGACAGGGGAACTTATTTGAGAGTCTACTGCATCGTGGAGCGGGGAATCCGGGAGAGTCGGATTAGTTTTTGTTTTTCGCAAAGATCAACGAGTGCCAGTGACCGGAGCCGAATTACTCAATAACATGTCTCAATGCGTGCGATTAAATGTATAAGACAGTAAAAATTCATGGGAAAGATCACAAACGTTAGTAATCGCATGATGATAATTCGAAATTTTTCATATAAATTTTAGTAAACCGAGTCAACATCCCAAAAAAATACTAGATGGAACAGTAAAAATTAACTTTTATCGCGGCATATAATCTCGGATAGTTTGCATTATTTAATATGACTAGACTTTGGGTGCGCACCTTTTTTGCATGGTGCTCTTGAAAATTTGTATATATTTTTACACATATTTCTGAATTGACCGTCATTGAAATGAAGAAAAATGAATATAAAGCGCGTTTTCACGTACAAAAAGCAGCAATTTGCCTGTTTGAGGAAGAAATCCGTTTTTTTTAAATTAATGCATTTTAGAGGCAAAAAGGCGCAAGTCCTTTGCATTCATGCCACTTTATTACTGAAGTCCTTAATAATATGATGAAAAGATAATAATAATGATAATTTGAAGGTTTTTTACCATTTTTTTGCAATAAAAGGCAAAAAAAATCGTTGCATTTTAGAGTCAAAAAGGAGCAAGTCTCTGGACTTAAGCCCCTTCATTTCTGAGGTCCTAACATAGACTTTTTAGATACAAAAATATATTATATACTATACTATATATATAGTATATATATATGCTCCAGTGCCTTTCATGCCACAAGGTTTAAAGTATTCTAGTTTTTTTTTTTTTTTTTTGATTACTTACTACACCATGGCTCCACCATATCCGGCGTCGCTCTAGTTACTCACTTTTTAAAGCTTTTTCTTGCCGTACTGTATTTGGGATGGGACTACCCTTACGCAGTAATGGGAATCATTCAGGGTGGGACTGATCTTCGGAGGAGGCGCTACGTATAATTATAATAGAACTTCACTTAAGTAAGTTCGATTAATTATTTAATTGTACTTCGCGCCTCCTCCTTCAGATCATCATTAGTAGTACCCTGTTCCAGTGCCTTTCATGCCAGCTGTGACCAATCGCAGCACAACTAAGAAGAAGAAGAAGTCACAATAGCTTTCAAATTGAAAAAAGTTACTGATTCTTTCCTCCAGCACTTGCATGTGTATGCATCCAGTTTTGTTAAATTTATGATTTATTTTCTGGAAAGTGACAAAATAATGATCCTTAAACTATCGAGGAATTATTGAACTACTTCTATGTTCAATGAAGTTGATTTATTATTTACAAATGATTCCTTCGTATGGATGAGGTTTTACCATGTTTCAATTAGAAAATTTTTTTTTTTCAAAAAAATCGCGTGAAAATTTTGAAGAAAATTGGAATGGTTGGTATTCTTCACGTAATTCTTCTATGAAATTTCCTGAATTTTCTGATCATTTCCGATATGCCTGAAACAATTCCTCGAGACCTTGTACAGAATGTCTACTGTGTAGAGATGAGAGGAATAATAGCTGATTAAGATATTAAAACATGGGCGTTTGATGCTACTGCCCTAAATATAATGCAAATAAAGATAGTAATGAACGAGAAAGTCGATTTTATAGATAATTACAGCTATTTAAATTTACATAGAGAAATGTGTGGCCGAATTATGGATTCTGAATAGTAATCTTCATGAATAAAGCATAAATAAAAATTATTTTTGTAGATGGAACGAAAGCATTTAACCAAATGAGATGGTAATTGTACTCACTATCTGCTTCATTGTTTTTTTTACCTTTTTTAATTTTTTTTTCACTTCATTATCTCGAGGTATTATCTCGTACCATAAAACGACAGTGAAACAGCAATTGCGACTGGATGAATGAGTCATGTCAAACACACATGAGTATTTCCTGGTTAAGCCAGAGTTGATGGCTTTATGGAGACAATGAATTTCCGCAATTTTGAACGTCTTTACTGTGGAGAGAATTCCTTCAACATTTGGCCTCCCACGAGATCAACACTGTTCGAGCCACACGGAAAGTGGATAATGGGGTTGAAAGAAATAACAACTGCTTAGTTATTTTTTTTTTCACAAGTTTTGTGTGCCACGAGGACGATAGAGCACATAATGCGATAGCTTCTCCATGACTATTGGAAAGGTATGTATGGAAATATTTGCAATGATAGACGAGATAATGACGAATATGAACCATGAATGGAACAAGAAAACGACAACTAAAGTATTGAAAACTGCTTTGGACAATCGTTACGCTGAATCTAAGCGAAAATCCTACAACTGCAGATGAAAAATACTGTTGGAATTTTCTGAATTTATTAACCATTACTCTATGCTGAATATCAATATTTTTTTTGTTGAGGTGAGAAATCATCAGAATGTTCAAGGCCAACCATATATATGTGGGACAATTATCATTCACCATAATCTATCCAATTTATCCTCGTGTTTTACGGAACTTTTTCTCGTCAATTCATATTCTAACTGTAAATAAAATGATTTTTGTAAAAATGAATAAATGAAGAGAAAGATCACTCATTTCATAGGGGAGATTGTGAAAAAAAACGGTCCGGTGGGAGGAAATTAATCAGATTTTTCGTTCGAAGTGAAACCTTTCCTGAGAATATTTGAAACAATGAGTCAAAGATGTAGTCATGCTAGAGCATCTTCGCAAATTTTTTTCAATTTTTTTCATCTAGACCCTCACTCTAAAAAATAATTTTAATTCATTTTTCTCTGCAGATTCTTTCTACCCCGAATTCTTCTCTACTTTTTTTCCACCATATATCAAGTGTCTGTCATTTGAGGTAATTACGAATGGTACCATCAACGTAAGTGCCTTTCTTAATTCTAACTGTAACTCATTGAAGAAGTTGAGAGGCAGCTCGAAACTACAAAAGAATTATGAATCTTCCGAAAATTCATGTATTATGGAACTTTCTCAGGGATCTTTCACTCTCCGAAGACAACGGTAATGTTTTTTTTTATCAATTTCTTATGCCTCAGTTTGACTCAAGAGTATAGAATTGTAATGTAAACTCTAGTATTACTTTCGGTGAATTAGAACAGTTGGACCGAGACGGATAAAATTCGTTTCGAATTTTTTTTACAAAATCTCTTCATAAAATAAGAATTACTTCTCACGCTCCACAATATTGAAAAATTAAGTGATTGTCGGTATTACGTCAATAGAGGACATTGTTCATAGATGAACAAAAATTATTAAAAGTCAAAGAATGACAAAAAAATATCTGAAATGAATTTGGTATGTTAGTTGTATACACTACACTGAGGAGAAAATAATAGTAAAAACAATCAAATATTGATGTCATTGGTCCTTAGAAAATATTTTGTTGAATTAATTACAAACAGTCGTTGAATTTACTGAATTTAGTTAATTCAACTAGTTAATCTGTTTGAATTAGCTAAATTCAATAAATTCAACCAGTTCATTTATTTGAATTAACTAAATTCAGTAAATTCAACAATTTCTTGAATTATTTCAAAAAAATATTTGCTAAGGACCATTTGCCACAATATTTGATTGTTTTTACCCCTATTTTTTTTCTCAGTGTAGCACCTTCCGAATGTAGAACACTCAGTGTTAATGATTTTAAGCTTCTGTGTCATCCTGGCGCAATTCTTCATTCTCACTTATATTTCCATGGGATAATAGTCAACGAAAAGTAGGTGAAAAGAGTGCGGGGTAGGTAATGCACAAGTGAATATAACACACTGAATGTATTTGCAATGTAATCCAACGTGATTGGGTCATTCGTTGTTGTCGTCGAGGATTAGAGATGCGCTTTAACCTCGATCGTGTGTGGAGAAGAAATAAGTGAGCGCCGAATGAGGAGCAGCGATAAAAAAAAAACCTCAAGGAGTCTCTCCGTCAGCGCAAATGTTCTTGCATGATGCTCTCTCTCTCTCATTATCATTACTCATTACTCTACCTCTTTCTTCTTTCATTTATTGTACATGCGTATGATGCTTTGTCGGATTGTGACTATGACTATGGGGAAATTTGAATGTTCCCTTGGTCTCGACCAAAGGGTATTTATAAAAGATGTAATGAGTTGTGCATGCGATACTATCAATGTTTTCAAATGTATCAGGATGTTCCTCACAATTTTGCTGAACCTTGATAAAACGCGCTACTGGGTTAATGAAGGAATAAGTAATAACAGTAGCTAATTTAAAATTAATTTAATTGTCTAATTAGACACTTGAAAGTAGAAAATTTCAATGAATATAATGAGACGAGACAATTTGAATTGAATATCGTTGTCCTGCTAACCCTGATAAATCAGGAAGAATAAAGGGAAATAATGTTAAAAAAAAACTATCAGCAATCAATCAATGGAAATTGTTTGAGGAGTGCCTATGAACCTGTAGATAGAAAAAAAATCTCATGGAACAAAAGCCCACACTACCGAGACGTTTAAATCCGTAACAATATACCGTTAGTTAACCAATGCCCATTTCGACACTGACGCAAGTAATAAATGTATCATTAAATTGTAATGAGAATTTAGGAATTTTTCATTGGTTTAAAAATTTAGATTTTATAGTTACAAAAATAATGATTAACATGGAATGTGAGAGTGCTGGTTGATGCCAGCAATCAAGTGAATATTTTCACCAGCAATACGACTGGATCAACGTGCGATAGGTGAATATCTTCAGGACAGTTCAAGGAGAGAAGAAGTTGAAAAAGCGCCTCGAGAGAGTAACGAGAACCTACCGTCGCCTGGCCTCTCTGGCACCGAGGATGGTCTAGTTTCACAATTCCTCTCTGTAGCCCAAAGGTGATGTGGGGTCATGGTGCCGGTAGGTCTCTCTTCGCTAATAGCAATTTAAAAAACTTCCCCTCTATGTCCAACATGAATTTGTGTTGATGCATCGCTGAATCTTCAATTCAATTGGTCGTCTCTCTTTCCCCTTCGACATGAATGAGAGAAAAGCGGCTTAAACTCTCATTTCTCCCGCTAAACTTTTCTCCGTTAACCATTAAATCCCATACTTGTCTCGTTACCCAAGGTCTCTCTATTTTCACGCAACAATTTTGCCTCCCCACCACCCACGACATTGATGCTTCTCAGTCTCAGAGAATAGTACCCTGATACAAAGAAGATGCACCACTCGGCGAGTGGGTCTCTGTGTCAGAAAAGGTCACATACTCTCTCAAGAGAATGTAACTATCTTTATTCACAGTACATCACGGTTCATCTACCTTGCTCTATCAGCCATTTCATTTTCCTCGTCCTCTTCCTTCTTTGCCCCTTCTCCTTCTCAATTCACTTATACACCTTTCATGAAACGAACCGAAAAGCCAGCTGTTGATTCGTCGACAAGGTAAGGCTCATGCGGATGTTGATAGCAGATACCATCTCCCTTCAACTTTTGTGAAACACGAAAAACATTACACGTGGGAAGTTTACTATATATCTATCTTTCTCACACTGTTTATCCTTGTGCCCTGCCACATTGCTACATCCTAGACGGAGGTATATAGGAGCAAGCAAAACCTCATCCCAATGCCAGTCAACCACTTGAGGATTTTCCAGACGGGGTTAGTGCTGCTCAGTTAACGAAGAGTGTTCAGAAGAATTTGGAATTTTTCCATTTTTATTATTAAATAATTACTGTGTTTAAAACGTTGCTGTACTTTTTGAAGCAACAAATTTCGAGTTAATGAGAATGAATCTCAAGTGCGTGTTTATGTTACTGGCAATCAGTGGATTTTTCACACTGACAAATGGATCAACTATTGAGGAGACGATATTTGATAAAGGATACAGATCATTGTATCGAATTTACGAAGAGTGTCAGCAACGAAATGGTGGTGTTTCACCATGTTTGAAGAAAAAAGCTATTGCATTCTTCGAGCGATTGGGGAGAATCGATAATCTTCCAATTTCTGATAATCTTGAATTAGTTAAAGTACAAGGTGTTAATAGTACATATACACAGCTAAGTGATATGGAGAATCTTGGACGTGCTGGTTTATCGAGAGATGAAGTACTCAATGATATTTTATTTGATCGTATTTCAAATCTCATGAACGGCTTCAATATACAAATAAGCCTGCCAAAGACATCACCGAGTGATTTGAAGAGGAGCATTGAAGAAGGCAGAGGAAAAACCAAGAAAATGATGGGCATGATGATGATGGGAGTAATGATGAAGATGGCAGCACTTGTGCCAATAGCAATGGGTGTTCTATTTCTTCTGGCGGGTAAAGCTCTTATAATAAGTAAAATTGCACTTGTGCTGTCAATGATCATTGGACTGAAGAAACTCCTCAGTCAGAAGCAAGGTGGTGATTCACATCATGGAGGATGGCAAAGCGGTGGTGGCGGCGGTGGCGGTGGATGGGATAGGAGCCTCAAGAACGTACCAGAGGCCCCACAGAATGACTCGGTTCGGGAATACGCACAGAGTCTTGCATACAATGCGCAGAAACCTTAATAGCTCTAGATTTGTTGATTATTGATATAATAAGTCAATAACATGAACCAACAAGAAGAAGAATTCATATTTATCCGGACTCCTGACTGTGACGTAACTCTGACTGATCTACCATTAATCTTTGGTGTTTCCTGCATGACTGTGCACCTTTGGAGACCCCATCATTAAAACTAAGAAGGACTACTAATATTTCTTCACTTCGGTAGCGGTGTTTTTTCTGTTTTTTTTTCTGTCATTTCATTCGCTCTTCAACATCAGTCATGTAATCTTGCAACAGTTGTGAGATGTAAAGGAATTAATTTTCTCATACATCGGCTTATTGCTCAATAGAATATGAAATTTATTACTAAAGTTCTATGCATTCTATAATGTTTTTTTTGCAGTTTCAATTTCGAAGAAAGAAAAAACGGTATTGTATCATGCATGCACAGTTGAGATTTTCCGCAAAACCGGAACTGGATTCCGTTTTTCGTATGGTCAATCGTGATGTATCGAGCGAGTCCAATGACATACTTTTGCACAGCTGTTGCTCGATAATACGTATATAATTTCTTCTGCAATAAATTCCTCCATTATAATATCCACTAACGAGAATTAAATTCTTCAATAATATTTAGAGGCAAATGAATAACCCAAGTACAAAATCAAAGCCATCACTTCATTATTAGAATTTATATTTCCTTTTGAGATCACTAAAATAGAAAAGGAACGAAATATGAAAACAAAATCATCAGTCACATAACTATTATAATGATCCATTATTCCTTAATTAATTGTTCTTAATTTATATTATTTAATTTATTGTAATGTGACGCGAGTCGTCAATGATGAAAATAAAATTATTTGAGCGTAATTCATTCGTCAATACTAGTTTTTCATCCTTATCCCTCCATTTCCATAATAAGAAATTGAATTATATTTTTTCTATCATCGAAAAAAAAATTTTGCTAATGGCCTTTCAATCCCAGTACTGCTGCAAAAAGAGCGAAGAAAAATCCGGCAAGTGCGGTTGTTGTCAAGAGCATTATCAATCCACCAAGCATTGTTGGAATGAGCAATGCGAATTTTAATTTGTAAGCTACCAACAGTGCCATCAGGGCTCGTTTCATCTTCTTATGGCGCCTCGGTCGTCCTGAAAAAAAAAATTAATCATTAAATATTCCCCTCAAACAAGTTGATAATCATCAATCTTACCTCGCAGCTCAGCTTCTTTGGCTGCTTGAACTATTGCTTCATCCGCATCAACCGGAAGCTTACTCTTTTCATTCATCAAGTCAGTGGAATTCAATTTTCCCACCGGTTTCGTAACAGCTTTCAAGATACTGGTAACTGGCCGTGTAACTTTTATTTTCGTCCTCGATGGTAATTTTGATCCACCCAAACGTCTGAGCTCCCTGCTTTCAGCGAATCCCCGATGATCAGTGTCATAAGCAAGGACAAAACTCAAAAGTGTCAGTGCAATCAAGACTAGATTCACTCTCATATTCATTGTACACTGTCGTAAATTATTCGCCGATAAACGTTTAAATATTCTGTTCATTCACAGAACAAAAACAAATTTTCACTTTATTTTATCAGTCACGATCATCATCATGATCGCTTCACCATGACGAGAATCGATCGATTCGTCCCCAGTAATTAACATGAAAAGCTTAACACAATGAGACGTCTCTTTTTTTTCACCAATTATCACTGTGGCAGATGGTTTTTTACTCAACGTCCTTCAGAAAATTCAATTAGATTGTACTCTCTGGAAAAAATTCTCATCAGATAGGTCAATGGCACTTGAACAAAACCTGGAGGAGCGTAGAATTTAATAGATTTCAATATGCACGAATCATTGGAATAACAAAAAAATAAATTAGTTAGAAAAGCCAACGAGCAGTACAACGAACGATTGGGAACTAACCGATTCAGTCGCAACTCCTTACTAAGGAAAGACGATAGTTCAATGCCAGAGTACTATGACGAGTTGTGATGCTTCAGTTGCTACAGAAATTGTCAGTCCGTAAAAAATCCAACCGGACAGTATATGCGTGTGTTGTAAGTACTATGATAACGGATAGAGTATTCCAAGCTGCCTCATATATATCTAAAACACCGGACGATCTTAGTTTATTCGCCGATGTATACAATCGTACTAACTGCCTCGTTACTAAAGAATATGAATCGTTATGGAATTCATAGTCGATCATTGGGGGATAATACACTTGAATGTTTTTTTTTGGTTCATGGTTTGAGGATATCCAGTTCAATTCAATATATTGAAATTCAATTACAGCTCGATTCAGCACGTGACATTATTCGAAATAAAAACATAGTGGAAGGCATTGTTATTATACGTTTCACACAATGCTACATTTTATCTCTTGTTAGAGAAATGTGTTTCAACCGCATTTCTATCAGAACTGAGTTTTTTTTTTCAAGAAGGATGCATAATCTGCATTTCACTCTAATCTTGACACTCTCACAGGATATCGCGAGAAAGATGCAAATTTACTGTTATACAACATTAGAGCGGTTCAACGAGCGTCTGGGTAAATTGTTCAGGGGAGTTAATGAGAATTTGGAGGTAATTAGTAGACCGTCACCTGTGAGAATTCGAGCAGATGAGGTTGAAGTTTGTGGTCTTACCGCTGTTATTATGGTTGCGGATTTCGTTGCGGCTAAGTGGCTTTTTGTTATCCTCAATTATTTTAGGATGATAGTGATTATTATTGTGATTTTTTGAAATTCCTATTATGATTTACTTTTTATACTTTATGTAATGAATTTTCACAAGGTAATAGATATCATGGAATTATGCAGCCTTGATCGTCACTAGAGTGGAAGTCATTTATTTTATAATTTAAGTACCCATTCATATGCATTATTATCTGTGCTCAGTGAATTATAACGTATTAATTTTCAATAAGCAATTGACATCGTTACAGAAGCCATAATTTTTTTATCGACGGAATTCATTACTCAGAATTTTGTAACTATGTGTTTGATCTACACTGAGAGAAAAAAATAATTTTATTGAGAGAATTTGTCTTTGAATTGAAGAAAAAGCAAACGAATTTTTCGATCAATTAATTGATTGACGTAAAAAATTTTCTTTGAAACGAGTATATTTATTGTTGGAACAAGCAATAAAATGATCAATTTGAGAAATCTTCAATTCGTTCTAAATAACTAATAGAAATAAATTAATTCCAATCTACTGATTTCTAAAAATTGATAATTATTGATTCTTCTCAGTTCCAAGAAATTCAATTGTTGGGAAAAAGCATTTTTCCCTCAGTGTAATGATATTTATATTCAATTTAAAGTTCACGTGATATTGGAAATTACCAATCTTTTTGTTTCTCAATAAAATATATTTTTTTTCTCAGTGTAATTGTCATTGATTGAATTATTTGCATTAAAATTTGCACGAAATTATTCTACTCGAGTGTGAAAAAGAATGAAAATGGCAATGACTGAATATTATGATACTCTTCTCGGAATAGAGAATATTTTGTTTAGGATACACTCGGACGCGCTTGACTCGAATTGAGTACTGAGCGCATAACTGAAATTCTATTAAATCTACAGATACATCCATTAGCAAAAGAGCAAAAACGGTACAATGCAAGTCCCTTCATGCATCATTGCAGTCTCAAATGAAACTCGCTCTCCTCCTCTTTCTCATTTTAGTCGTCTATATAAACTAAGGGCTCGTAAGTCATGGAGTTAAGTTTAAGAATGACTTTACACCGTGATGTTTTGCATTATTAAAAATTGATAGTTAAATTCCAGTCATTTGTGAATCATCCATTGAAGAAGAGAAATGTTGGTGAACTGAGTTTGATAAAAGGATATTATTTACATCAAAATGGTATCTTAATGCATGGGATTATTTTTTTTTATATTGAATATTTTTACTGATATATGTGTGAATCCTCGAATTTTATATCATGGACATCATAAAAAAATATCTATTTTTGTAATTTAGATAAACAGTGAATGATGATTGTCGTTTCCAAGATTCATTTTTCTCCTGATTCGTTGGATTCTTTTTTCTATATTACATTGTACACAATCGGACATTTTTCACGCAGTTTGCTCGCGGAAACTTGAGTCATTACACCTCTCACGCTCGTTGAAAATATTCATTTGCATTTTCATCATAATATCATAAATCAGGGCCAAACGGGGAAAAAATTAGCAGGACAAAATAAAAAACAGTTTTTTTGGGACTGAAAATTTGAATATTTTTCCATTCACTAATTCTATAATATGGTAGACAGGCATTTTGAGGGATCATTACAGCGCGAAATTCTTTGAAAATCAGTGAATTTTTTTTTTCGCATCATCCTACAGTATGTACAGTACAAACATGCTGCTCAATTTTCAGGACGAAATTCAAATATTTCGGCTGCTACTGTCTTTTTTTGGTAGAAGAAGGGATTTGAGCGGCAGTATGGGATTTGGCAAGAACGGCGAAACTTCAAACGTGTTTTCTCCGAAATGCCGTTTTTCAAAACGGTATACACTCTCATAACAGAAGTTTTTAAGCTATCCGTATCAACTTTTGACACAAAATTCTCCGAATCACTTATCTCTCTATTGAAGTTATTTTTTTCGAATTTTCACTTTTTTTCTGACGATAAGCTGTGACCCATTGAACTGTAATGATCCCTAAACGAATTTTGTCAGATTTTTTTTGTGAAGCCCATTACTCCGATTTTTGCAATTCAACCCTTCGTTAGTCGCGTAGTTTTTGGTATCTCACTTGCACTGCAGTAACTCTCTATAGATTGAGTAGTGTCCGCTAGCGCGCCGCTCCTCACGCGAGCAACGAAGGGCTAAAAAGTTTCATAAACATAAATACAGTTGCATTGACAATATTTACAAGTTTCAATACTAAATACAAGATACATAGTATCAGCCCTTGGGCTTTAACATATGGGGCATTCCATACCAAATCGACCACTTCTCACTCTGACCCTTTTCGATTTTGCTAGAAATTTTTGATCTGTTTCCACCCTATAAAAAACGCTTCTCAAAATTTTTTCACCCAACCCAAAAAAAGTTATGAATTTTTCAAAAAAATAGTTTTTTAATTTTCTAATAGCTAAAACTTCCTTAAAAATCAACTTATTGGAAGTTTTTTTTTTCTTCGAAATTCTTGTTTTGAAATGAACTTTTCAGAAAAAATTTAATAAAAAATTGAAAATGATAAATTCAATGGAATTTCTGTATTTTTTGAGGAAAATCGTTATTTTCTCCAAGTTCACCATTTATTATTTTTTTTCTCATTCTCTCAAAAAAAAACTTCAATCAATCCTGCGACTATTCCCACAATCCCAGAGTGGGCTGACGTTTTTTTCTATTTTTTTTTATTTTATTGAAATAGTATATTACATGCCTAGGGCAGTAATGTAAGAAATGTCTCAGAGCACATGTAATTGTTGGCCGAGGCGAAGCCGAGGTTAACAAACATGTGCTCTGAGGCTTCCTTACTTACTGCCCGAGTTGTGTATACTATTTTTCTGCACACTGGGACGGAAGTGAGCTTACGCCCGAGCGCAGCGAGGGCCGAAAGTCTCACTTTCGTCCCAGTGTGCAGAAAAAACAATTTTCTGTACACTGGGACGAAAGTGAGACTTTCGGCCCTCGCTGCGCTCGGGCGTAAGCTCACTTCCGTCCCAGTGTGCAGAAAAATAGTATACACACCTTGGGCAGTAAGTAAGAAAGCCTCAGAGCACATATTTGTTGACCTCGGCTCCGCCTCGGCCAACAATTACATGTGCTCTGAGACATTTCTCACATTACTGCCCTAGGCATGTAATATACTATTCATTTTTGGAATTTCTCATTTTCTATTTTTTGCTCAAAAGCTTCCTTCATACAGTAAAATAGATGCAATGGAACGATTTCCCAAGGTTATAGACTTAATTCATAGTTTTATCTTACAACTATAATCACTAGGATTCAAATTGACACACTCAGCAAAAAAATTAAGAAAACGGAAAATTTTAGAAACAGATGAAAAATTTCCGGCTAAGTCGAAAAGAGTTAGGGTCAGGAGTGGTCGATTTGGTATGGAATACCCCATATATTACATTGTATTGTGTCGGATTTTCTAAGACTAGTGTGGAAAGGGAGGAGGGGGGAATTGCATCGAGATATTTGGGATAAGGAAAATTATTTGTAGCAAAGAGTCTATAAGTGGAGGTACCTTTGAAAAAATCCTGGTTCATTTCGCTTACCTCTATTCCAAAACTTGCAATGGTAACCTCAGGAAACTATCTTTGCAGTCCAGTAATGGAAGAGAATGAGTTCAAAAATCGTATGCAGATTATTTTACGAATATTGCCAAAACCATTGAGTTTGAGGAAATTCATCAGAGAAATGTTCCTGCAGCCTATAAGACAAATAAAACAAATAAATTAAATAAAACAAAGCCATTAAACAAATAAATTTATTAATAAATTAATTTTTATTAATAAATTTTTAAAAGAATCAAATTCCGGAAAAAATATGTAATGCGCAAGCAGGATAATTGTATATATATACACAGACTCTTTACAAAATATTCTAGGCTGTAAAAATATTCTTAAGGTAGTTCACTCCCTAATGACAAAGTTCACGACTTGCTTAAAAATCGGGCTATAAATAATTAGATGCATAATGCATCTAATAATGAAATTTGAGAACGATGGTCCACAGTATATATGAGATAATTGCAATTAAAATCACCATTTTTGTACAGGCAGTATGAGAAAAGCGTGAGAAAACTACTAATTTTATTTTTTTTCACGTTGAAAAAAAAACACCATCATTATAAAAAACTAACACCTATCAGAACTATACATCTAGAATTATTTTTGAAAATATGGAGATCATTGACCACATGGTTTCGATGAATAATTAAAAATAAAACCGAAATTTTGACGAAATTCTCAGTGGAAGGGGTATCAAGATGGCCGCGCGAGCGTGTTGTGGGAGAACATTTCACAGTTGTGTTTATTCATATAGAGGATACTACTGTGTGAGTGTACAGTCAAGTCGAAATTATATAGGTTCATGGTAGTACATTATCAACACATAGGGTGGCGTCTCAGAGCCAAAACTTTTTAACTGGACGGTAGGGAGTCAACTACGTTAAGATAATCTGCATAGTTTCTCCGAAATTATCTCTTATCAGCATTTTACTACACGTTTATATATCTAACCATGAGAAATTTCAATTATTTTTCCGGAAATTATTTTTTAATGTAATGCAATATCTGATGACAGTTTTTGATCGAAATTTTGCACATCTGTACCTTAGCTCGAGTGAATAAAGTTATTGTTTTTAGACTAAAGATGATTTGATTAATTGGAAGTTCTCTGGTTATAAAAAGAACGGGGTAAGGAATTTTCATTGAGAAGCAGATATTTTAAATTGATCATGCGTGCAGTGATGAAATGATAAATGGTGATTTCGAATTAGAATGACTCATTAGAACATATTTTGGAATATTATAGAGTTACGAAAATTTATCAGAATTTTCAAGATCTCTCATTGTTCTGCGGCATTGTTCAAGAATTAAGAAAAAAATTAGCTATCCTATTTCACCTTTTTAATACGCAACTTTCTTAATTTTATTCAAACTTCCAGAAAATGTTCCGCATATTAATGACGTATCCAGCATTGCTGGTGTTGGACTTCGTCAAAGCGGAAGAGACTATAATCACATCACCAAAGAATCCTGACTATGTCATTGTAAAAGAGAGCTTATCGCCAAGATCGAGTAATTTAATGAAGAGTGGGCTTGCAAATGTTATCGAATCAATTGTCACCAATACAGCATCAGAAGCCGTTGAAAGACAGAGCAGACACATATGTAGGTTGAAGCACATAATACATACGTATTTCTGTTCATTTAAGGTATCATCGAGACTCGCTTACTAAGAGAGAGAAAATTTGATTTAAGTTTCATAAAGACGTTCGAAATTCAATAGGATTTACGTCAATACGTGTGAGAAAATCAGACTGTACCAAGATCACATGTTACGTTTTGGGTGGTAATTTTTCTTCAGTCTTCCAATTTCGATTTGGGGTTGTAAGGTGAAAAACATGTAATAGAGAGGAAGATAACTGCTACGATGCTGATCCTTAAAAATCGATATATCTCGATAACGAGCGTATAGTTTCAATAATTTTCTATTTCTTAAAATTAAGTAAAGCAAGAGCTCATAACAGGAGCACCGACTGATTGGTGACAGGAATTAAGAAAAATGTTCAATATTTTGATTCTAACGTGCTTCTTTCTTGATTGGTCCATCTCTGTCCATTCTATCCGTTTCAATTGAACTGCGCAGGTCTATTTGTACGTGGGGGTGACTTCACAATGGAGCTGAATCTAGTGTAATATCGCGGAGAAAAGAGCAGAGAGTGATAATTTAAACCAAATCGTGTACATTTATTGGAGAACACTCTCGAAATGAATAGGTTTGAAGAGAAATATTAAGAGATTCTTCTTCCTAAAAAATTCCGCGGAAAACAATGAAGGTTTTCTCGATGGAATCGCCTGAATCTTCTCTTAGACAATAAAACTTGTGAAAATTTTGAACATGCTTTACTGAAATCTGCATCCATTAAGGTACCATAGCTTAACTATAACAGGCTAAATACTTGTATGCGAATTCAACAGTCAGAACCTAGTGTATTACGATTAATGAAAGCACGACTGTAATTACAAAGCGAATGTCCGAATGATACCTTAGCAGCTGAAAATTTTTATAAACGATAATTGTAATTGTATTACAGGTAGAAAGAGGAAGAAAAAGAAAGGCAAAATGAAGCACATGAAATACATTGTTCCTGTACTAATTGGATGGTTGATTCTCAAATCCATCTTTATTCCAATTGCTCTGAAAGGATTGACAGTTCTAAGTGGTGGATCAGCTGTATTGAGTCTCCTAAGTCTCGTTCTAGCAGCTATAATGGGAATCCGGCGTCTCATTACTGGTTTTTCATTGCCAACTGGTTTCAGTGCCGGACCAACCGGATACAGCAAGTATAGAAGGAAGGATCAATCAGAAGAAGAAACGCCTTATGATGCCGCTGATCCTTATAAATATTATCACGATAAATACGATAAAAATCAATGATAATAAAGAGAAATTACTTTCGATAATCAGAATTTTGGTTAGTACAATTATGACATTCGTAGTAATATATATCCTACTGTACTTTTTATTTCCTATACAAACACAGTTAGGAGAAACTCTTTCTCTGAATGAAAATGTTGAGGATTGTAGTCAATGATTATGAAGCAAGATTCCAATTGGCAGTTTGCTACAAATCCATGGGTGATAGACACGTTACTTTTCAATACTACATTATGTAAAAAGGTGTGTGAAGGCCAAAGAAATGTTTCTTCCATTTTTCGATGCTCAAAGAGGTTTTTCAATATTTTCCTCATCATTTTTTCATAGCAGGACCGATCTTCTATTTGCTTTTGATTGGAGACTGGTCAGCACTTGTGCCGGGCGCATGGGCAAGGGAGAATGTCTATGCTTTAGAATAGGGATCCCAAGCCAATACCAATTCGTGAACACGGAAATAAGGAACATTTTGCTGACCGCTAAACAGCTAATTACTAGCTGAAAATTATCATACTAATTTTCTTGCTCCCTTTTATAGTTTTTGAAAACACATAATCACCTCAGATGTTATCCATGTCATAGAAAATAAACGAAAATTGATTGCGAGATTGGCTCGGGAACTTTGACATCGCTGCACCCGGGTAGAAATCGCCCAATGCTCAACCCTTGGCCGAACATCGGCCAAGAATTCGCATACCAAAGCCTGGTAGCCATGGCTCGGCCAAACCTTCGCCAAGTATCGGTACACCGTTGTTCGGGCCTCCAGAATCGGCTGAGCAATGATGCGCCGTAGTTTGGCCTGCCAGAATTGGCCAGGCGTTGTTTGAAACTTGAACTCCCAAGGCTTGGCTTCTGATCATTGGCCACTCGTCGGGCCAATAATGTGCTGCCAAGGCTTCAATTGTTTTTTATCTTTTGACATAATTAGATTATCTCACATTATCAGATAACTTTCTGAACAATCACGATCGAATTTCATTTCTCCGAACAAGGTAGACGGCGATAAATTTATGAGGATCAAATTTAGTTACTAATGTATGAAATGTCCTAATGGCTAGTACGGTAAGATAACAGACTGGCAATCAGAAAGTCCAGGGATCGATCCCAAGTGGTGGCTTATTTTTTTTTTTTTTTTTATTCAAATAACATTGGATCTTGATCATTCTTACGCACTTCAGAAGACTTAATTACTTTTAATTTACGTATTTAACATAAAATCTACAATAAAATGAACATTGGCTGAACATTGGGACCAGTATAGTACCCAATGCTCGTTATCGAGGCTTGGCCATGCTTCGGCAATCAGCATTGGTACAATGTTATCATCCAATGCTCAACCAATATTGGGCCAGCCTTGGCTGAGGATTGGGCGCCAGCATTGGCACATTGGCTTCCGGCATTGAGCCAATATTGGCCCAATGAATTTTTCCTACCCGGGCAGTTGAAATATATTCCGAAATGTATCCACATATACATACAGAGCTCTCACGGACATAACGCTACGTCACGCGGTGATGCCATGTTACAGTGAAACCTCTATTATTTTCACCCCCGATATATTCCACCGCCCCTCAAAGAAGGAGTTCCCCACTCTCAATCATTTTTCGTTGTCTTTCTCTCATCTATAGCTATTTCTGTGCTTTTGCGCATGCGGAGACATGTGCGGAATGACAAAGACACACATAGACTAAAGAGAGTCAACAATAATAATATTGCGGTTGAAAAGAGAGCGACGTATCGTCTTCTCTCACTCTCGCGCTGACGAAGTGGGGACCGCAGAAACCGAGTTGAAGCCTCTATTATTTTCCAAATCTAAGCCTCACGCGAGAGGTTTCACTGTAGTTACTCGACTCGCCAATTTTCATCGAGGAATTGAAGGAAACCATAAATTGTAATTGTGAATGGTCTTTAAGGCTCCAAAGAAATGGTCAATTATTTTTCCTACGGCACATACTCCCACCTAGGGAATCTAGCTATGAAGGAAGAAAAAAATTATTTTTCCTGATTGTTCGAGAAAGTTACTGATCAGTTTTCCAATTAAATCTCAATTGTCATTTACGAGATTTCTAATTTTTACCCAATGCTCGTTATCGAGGCTTGGCCATGCCTCGGCAATCAGCATTGGTACACTGTTATCATCCAATGCTCAACCAATATTGGGCCAGCCGTGGCTGAGAATTGGGCGCCAGAATTGGATCATGGGCTTCCGGCACTGGGCCGGCATTGGTCCAATGAATTTTCCCTACCCGGGTATGTTATTCTGAAAATATCTTCCGAACCCACAGGTTTGAAATTTCACAAAGCCTTTTCTATACAACATCTTATACGCTAAAAAGAAATTTGGATTTCTTAAGGTATTTCGGTCAAACTGGGCCGAAGTCGATTGTCAACCATAATTTTATGTTTATTCACGCACAATGTATTACGTAAAAGCTATGATAAATGCTTATTTATTAAATAAGGGAATATTATAGGAGCTTTTTGGTGCTTGTGAATAAAAAATTAATAATCAAATCCGGAAAAAATAGTGGAGACTCAACTTGACTAATTTCCTATGCTGCCGAGTTACCTAACCTCGTTGACGTATGGGTTATTACATTGTATTCACGAGTTTTTTTCCTCGCTTCAACCTCTTTTTTAATTATTAATTTAAACTTTATTCAATTTCTATAAAAAAAAAAAATTTTAACTTCACTTATGTCGAATAATATACATATAATATCCTCTGATTATGTCAAATATTGCACTGGACTGAATTGAAAAAAATCGAACGCTGATATGCCGCCATTTTCTTACCACCTGTAATTTTTGCTAGAGAGAGATCCGATATGTCAGAATGGAAGCAGCCGCGGACTCGCATTGATTATTATAATTAAAAATAACCCTGCTATAAATCACTTAAATTAAGTGGGAAATATTTTCCATAGATACCAAGGTTTGATAGTGGTGAGTTGTTTTGTGGCCTTTAAACGATGAATTTTGCGTACAAATTGAAATTTTAATAGCTGAAGTGACATCTGAGCCTCATGTGCCATGAGAGCAATGCAATATGAATTTTTTTTTTTATACTTATTTAACGTCGCCATCTTTTCGCTAAGATTATGCCAATCAGCGAAGGAAGTTCATGGTGTGTCTGTGGACAGAGCACTTGTAAATAATTTTACAGTGGTGCTTGTGTCATTCGGCAGAGACTAGGATTTGAACCCGTGCCTCCGAGTTGGCAATCCGACACTCTACCGAACGAGCCACCGTTCACCTCTGCAATATGAATTAATTTTATAAATCAATTACGCCGAAACTACACGGGCAATAAATTTTGGATTTTACAGACAGGTAGAGCAAAGCCAGCTCTTTCAATGAGATATAAAAAAACATAGGGTTACACGTGAAGCCCAATTCGACTGTACTACCTTAAATCCAATTACGTCAAGGATATATGACATTATTTACCCGTAACTGTACAGGAAATCTTCATGATTTTTGAATAATGAAGGTAAATTCTAGAAAAACGAGGGGTGCGTTATTGCTCGCTCGCTGCGCTCGCTCGCGAATTGGGGTGCGTTGTTGCTCGCTTGCTACGCTCGCTCGCGAGTTGGGGTACGTTCTGGCTTGCGCGCTACGCTCGTTCGTGAATGGAGGAGTGTTGTCAAGTTGGTTTTAGGATGTGTTTGACCTTTCAGAGGTCACGAAAAAAACTTCCCGATTCATTCATTGTCTGGCTACAGATTTTCTTTATAATGTGAAAGGGCTGTTCGTTTTACCATACGGCCCGCCCCTCCCCTCCCGGTTTCATTTTACCGCAGGGTGGTCCCTTTTGCCCCATCATCCTCTACTAGTGACGTATTTTTGATTGAAATTTGGGAATTTTTCACAAATTTCGTATTTTTTTCATCACTTTTCCGTAAAAACCTCAGAAACTAATGAGCTGAAATGGCTCATAATCTAATCAGGGCTAAGTTACATAAAGATGATTCCATTCCATAAAAAAAAATTTTGATGGGATAAGTAATGGCAGTACAATCGTTTTTCAAAATTTCCTCACATACGCACATACATACATACATACATACACACACACACGGACAGTTCCGTAAGAATCTCAGAAATTCATGTCAGCATCTTGAAACATCGAGATCTGATGAAAAATCGAAAATTGATTTTCGGGGCAAATACAATAACTTCCTTATCGGGAAGTTAATAAGAAAAAAATTTAGAGGGATTCCTCATTGGAGTCGATGCTCCAGCAGGTAGCTGACGAGATGGGGTAATAAAACCCTCCAAATCTTGGGGTTAATGGCCTTCGATCCGGTTAGAAGAGTTTTTTCACTTCCCTTTCATTTCGACTTTCAGAAATGTTCTATTACATGTATATCATGTTGTTTTGAATGAAAGTTCCTCGACAAAAAAATGAAAACAGAGACGAAAATTGGCAAAATTGACGATACGTCGACTAACTCGAGCTGAAGTTACTTATGGAGTTCCGAAACCATCCCGTAATTGTATTTCTAGAGGAGAATGGGTGACGTTTGTAATGCAGCATAAAGTATAACAGTCTTGACTATTTATGTTTATCCACCAAACTTTACAAACAATACATCAAAGGAAAATAACAAAAGCTCAGAGAAGTAACCAAAAGCAACTATTAATCAGCTTATCTTCAAACTTTATTCTTTTTTAATGATTATATGGAATTTTTTATTGATATCACGTTTAGAACGTGCACTGGCTAACTATAGTTTTACTATTTGACAGTTTTTTTATTTCTTTTCAATTACGCCTCCCCCCTCGTTACGAAAAATACTAGACGTTGATTGAAATATATCAGTAGAGAAATGAGCCTTCTTTATTTGAAAAAATAATTTGTTTATTAATAAAAAAATATTTTTATGTCAACCTTTATCCGTATATGCCTCTTTTTTTTTTTTTTTTTTATTAGTGCATTTGGAACCTTATGGTTGATATGCTTAATATGTACATTTATATAAGATATGTACATTTGAATATATAAAGTTATTATAATATACAGAGTTATTTCTTACTTATGGGATACAATCCATTCTACCTTGAATCTAAATTGTTTCTTATGTGTTTATCTTGTTTATATACATACATACATATTTTTTGTGCTAAATATTTATCTTAGAGTATATGCCTCTACTCCGAAAAAAAATCCTGGTTTATTTTACCCTGTACAATTATATGGATATAATGTTCTGTTCAATTAATTATCAATATTGAAATGATTCATGAATTGTAGAGTCATCTCAATCATCTATTCATTGGTCCATTTACCTCATTGATTTATTAGTTCCAAATAAATTTTATTCTATTCAAATACATTAGTCCTCCGAGTCTATAAGCTGCATCATGCTTATTCTCACACTGTCTCGAACAAACAAAAAACTCTTCAAAAATGAATCAATGAATTTTTTTCTCTCTGCTGCGAATTGTGAGACTTTTGAATTATTGACAATAACGTTTAGCATAGTTTCTCGCTACATCATTCATTTAAACAAGTGAGAAGAAAGAGGAAGCATATAAAACTAGTCTCAAAATGACTACACATCATAAAAATTACGATAGAATTTTGTTTCACATAAAAATTTAACCCAAGAAATTTCTCCGTTTAACGCGCGCCAAATTTTTAAGCTCAAATATCACTCTCTATCTATATAGATTCTTCATTATTTCAGTCTTTTTTTCCCCCTTTATTATCTATGTAAATGAGCATAGTTTTTGGGGCCAAACTTTCCATTTTCTGAGATCCTCTTTAGTGGCAGGAACGACATCTGTAAAATCTCGTAATGTGTCATTCACGAGGAATTAAATTCAAATGCTTGATGAAAAAAAAAAAAAAATTCCAATCCCATGATTCGGCAGTCGGATGAAAAACGGAAAATCTTTCAATCCATACAATTTGTCATGTAACCTAGAATGAATTTTTGGCCACGGAAAAAAAAATAATCTTTTGATTTACCGTTAAAATATATGCGTAAGAAATGTCTCTCTGTTAAATATTTAAACGAGTTCGTTGATGGAACACAATGGATTGTAAAACATCCATAAATTTCAACATGCCAAATCTCAACCCAAACGATAAAAAATTGTAATTTCTCTACGAATCGATTCAATTGCGCTTAGGAATATCTAAATGAAATGATTATTTTTTAATGATCTTCGGATGAATCTTCTAATCTGAGTTCAAGGTATTTCTAGCGGTATTTCGAATGCCTGGACGAATCGATTAAATTTTTTTTTACACATATGTAATTAGGGAACACATCATTTCGCAATTCACGAAGTTATTGAAATGTGTTTTTTTTTTAAATTTATCCATCTTGCGGTTGCATTTCAGATGTAACAATGGATTCAGAAAAGTTTCTAATAATTTACTATCAAATATTTTCAAACATGATAAAATTTCTCACTCCCATAGCCTCCACTCATTCGGGGAGTAGAAAAACACCTCCAGAAATTTGTAATTATGAACGAATCAATGGACTTTAATATAAACCAATTCATACAATTTTATAAGATCAAAAAACACTACTGTAATCCAGATAATTACATCTTAATGGTTGCTTCTTCTATCGGTCCAAAAAATAGGCTCGTACCACTGCACTAACGATGCACACGATTTTTTTTTTCCTACCTGATCAAAACCACGTCTTCGTAGAATCATGGAGCTAGATACTGTGACGGTTTGAATTTCATTGACCTCAATATGGGAGTCGAAATATCTTCAAATTTTTTTCGGGGAAAAGAATCAAGGAATCTCCATTGATCAATCAATTTTCCATGTCCCAAATTTTGAATGAAAAATTACAGAGGTAGATGAAAATTTGGAGGCCAACTGCTCGAAGAACAATAAAAAAGCTAAGCGTATATGTTTTTTTTATTGCTGAAAAAAAAATTACAGCTTTTACTTTGCTCTGAACAACCGATACCTGTAGTATATGCAAACGCACACTAAAGTATTCATAGCGCAAACTTAAATATACGCAAAATTCCGTTAAAAGATCATTGCTTTACCACGAAGCAATATTCACCAACTAGTTAACGTTCTTTCGTATGATCAATTCATTACATTCGACAGTTTTACACATTCATACAAACAATGTACACTAAATTTTCAATTCATAAAATGTCCTGGTTATTTTTTATAACCAGGATCATGAAGAGTAGCACATTTTTGACTGCCCAAAAATAATGCTAATTATTGAAGAACAAAAGAATTGATAATTAATTGGAAATGAATTATAAGTGAACAAAATATTCAGAGAAATTTTTGAAAAAAAATTCTCAATTCATTAACATCTAAATCTTCAAACTTTTATCCCAATGTCGATTACTTCGCTCCTGACCTAAATACTACTCCTAATCCCTCATCCCATAGAGACAAAGCAGCAATAGGGGGCAAGAGACACAGGTAACGCCCAATGGAAATCATGTATGACTGGTTTGTTTAAAAAATTAACGACGAAAGTTTTTTTTTCCTTCTTTTTCATTTCAAACTCAAGAAATATGTGTGACGAAGACGACTGTGGTATTCACGGCTGGAGATGAAACGTCATCGTTAGTTTGGGCTATGGGGTGGGAGTGGCCCAGGCACGAGTATAAAGATTCATGCGACAGAGGGCCAAACACACATTCAGCTTTGAAAATTTTCCGAGGACAGTTCGATCAGTGTATCGTTAACTAAGTGATTTTTCTACGTGAAAAAACATAAATTAGAGGAAAATATATCTCATTACGATGAATAAATTCGTAATACTTGGATTCGTTGTTGCAACTGCAATGGCAGTGCCAATGCCAGAAAGTCATTCGGGCAATTTGGATTGTCTTGAAGCAGAGGATTCGCTGCTCAGTTGTCTTGCTGTCAAGGCACATAGTGCTCTCGATAGAGCTGCTAGATCCAGTGATATTCAACTGATCCAAGGAGTCACTTTTGTTAGAGATGGACCAAGTAAGTTGATCATTCAAACTCAAATTAGCTTTTTAAGTCTTGATGCTGTGAAGTTTGAAACATCAAGATCACGCTATTGTTATCATATATATCACAGTTGAAATAGCGTACAACATCTGATTTTTGACAATCGTCAATTTCCATTCGGGAATAAAATTTTCAATAATCATTATTATCTCTTCCAGTCGAACGCTCCGGAAAAGCCCTCAAAACCGAAACTGAAATGATGAACGAACTACCACGTGACGTATCGGACAGAACAGTGAAATTGATCTCCATGATTTATGATTCAGCAGTGGCCTTCCTTAAGAGCCACAGTCTCAAGATCAACGTACCAGAAGAGACTCTCTCGCGTGCCCTCGGTGAAGGTAAGACAATAATATCAAGAGGAAGGAAGTTTCATTGGCTTCCGTACACTTCTAAATTCTATAAATGACGCAATTGTTGCGTGATTGACCTCTGCTCGTTGCAGCATGAATCTAAGAGACGCTTCAATTGACGTCATTTGTCGTACCTTTCACTGATCGCTTTGAGTGACTGATCTTTCCTGAATCATAGTTCTTTCGGAATTGAAGCAATTCTTGTGGATTCGTCAGTTTTTCATTGCATTTGCGTGATCATTTTGCATTTGAGACTATTTTTTTCTGTAATAGAAACATATGCTTGAAAAATACAGTTCTTCGATGATATATTGACGCTCTTACAAATTTAATCAATATCTATGAAAATTCAATTGAATTTCAAATCAACATTCATGAATTTCGAAAATTTGCTTCTTTGGAATTGAGAGCTGAGCAAAACAGGGAGATAGACAAATTTTTTTTGGAAAACTTTTTTCCACAAAAAATGAGAACTGTTAACAAGAAATTTGCATTTATTACTTCAACAATATTTTAAAAAAATGATTTCGTTTGGGAATCTCCCGATAAGACTCTTCCCAATTTTCTGAGATTTTAGGATAATGATAACAGGTATTTTTCCAGGTCGTGCCAAGATAAAGAAGATCCTTCTCCCCCTTATTGCAGCTGTTGGCATAAAAGTATTCGCCTTGGTACCAATTATTCTTGGTGGATTGAGTCTTCTCGTTCTGAAAGCTCTTGTAATTGGTAAAGTTGCACTACTTGTTGCTGGAATTCTTGCCTTCCAGAAGCTTTTTGGTGCAGGCAGTAGCGCTGGATCAGCTGGAATTGGCAACATTTTTAACAAGAGTCCACCACAACCCGCCCCATTCTATGAGGCTGGTGCTTCTCAGGGATGGGCATCTGGAAATGCACAAGGACAGCAGGGCTACTACAAGAGGAGCTTCGATGAGGAAAAAATTGGACAAAATCTCGCATACTCAGCTCATGCACCCACTGAGACTGACTGAATTATCATTACAAAATAATATTTGTAACTGAAATTAATTTCGGATTTGTGCGAAGAACTACGGTGATGTTCTCATTTTTATTGAGAGAACATACTCATGACTGCTAGAATTAATATTTATGAGTATATTTATTTATACCAATCAGATTGAAAATTGTAGAATTTTTGCCATCTAAATTATTTGATCAATAAATTATTTCTGCTAAAACTCTATATTATTTCCAAACAAATCCTCACTGGAAAAATGTCGATGATTAAATTAACGCACATCCTCAAAAAAAATTTTAATTTCTCAACTGAAACACTTTTTGAATTCCAAGTATTATGGTTCTTGCGTCGATGAGCATCATTTTCATTCAGATAGCTATATGTATTGAACTTTTGCATGGAACAGAATAATCCTAAGGGAAATTTCAGCATCACTGAATCACTAATCTGTCCTAATTCCCGTCCAGCCTCTTCCAATTATAGTATTCATGTCTGAGAGCAAATAGAAAGAAATTATTCCAATTGTCTGCAGTTGACAGATGACTCTGAGTAGCTTGAATATGAAAGGAGAGAAGGACATAAAGGGATGCAGAAGTAGAAACAACTATAATTCCACTTATCATATTGTATTCCATGAAATCTTCTCCAAATGCCACTATTTTTCGTCATTGACGTTTTCCCCTACTATATTGATGATTTAAAAATATGATTCTCAAATTTTTGGTGAATGTGCAGTATATACTGTGCTATATAGCACACCCATTCTATATCTCATTCAGTCTGTCCAATAAATGAATTAAATTAAAATTAAAATTGCTGTATGAAGGAACAGCGGAGTGGGGACCCTCCGCATGGAAATTTATATGTGTAGAATTTATATATGCCAAATATATGTCACATATATGCGATACATAAGTGACATATAAATGATATATATGCATCGCAAAATATAGGCCTGAACATATATGTTGAATATATGTCGATTATTATATTTTTTGCCGTACATATATGTTGTATGATTTTTATATATGTTCGCATATATATTTTTTCCGTACGGGGATAAGACTGAGTGAGTGAGATTTCAAGGCAATTCGAATGGAAATTTGGTATAGAACTGGATAGCTCAATCGGTAGAGCGCCCGTCATCCATAGGATCGATAATCATATTTTATCTCGTGCACGTAATTATTATAACAATATCAAATACATGAATAACGATACGATCAATGCTTTGTCGGACTTTAATCGCGCAGGTGCAATACATTATGCTGAGAATGGCTACCCAGAACCCCAGTTTTGCACTTACTATGATAAACTGGGGATAATTCAAAACGAAAATAACATCCCTATTATATATCATGTGCCAAGGCATGAAAAAAAACAAAAAGATACAACTTAGGTTACCGAGAAATGAGGAGTTAATATACTCTAGAAAAATATCAAATAAAAATTTCAAAGATCATTCAAGAGCGAGCAGAGGATTTTGGTGGCTGGATGATAAAAATCCCACCATTAGGGCTCTTTTGACTCGACTTAATGTTGCTAATCATAGGCAGAATCTACGTCCTCCATACGACACTAATCCTTCGGGTAATAATGTTGGACAATACTTATTAGTCCCTTTTTTAAAAAAAATTATTCTTTCCTTCATATGGCAACCATAGATAAGTTCAAAATAAATGTTGTAATTTCTATCACTGCGCTGTAGAGTGCAGTCTTTACCTTTTTTTTCTTATTTAAAAAAAAAATTTAATGAAAGCGAAGAACGTTTTCTGTAACACAAAGTTTTTACTGCCGCTAAAAACCAACAATATATTATAATACAAAAATTAAGCACAACGCACAATAAAATTATATAAATTATGTTTTCTCATAGACTATGTTTCCATGTGGATAAAATGTAGAAGTTCGAGAGATGTACACATCCATGAACTACAATAATCATAACACATGTAATTAATGATTATAGTTTTTTTTCACTCTTTTATACTGTACATATGTAAACATTTTTTTTAAGTGCCAATAAAAACTGTTGATATCAAAAAAAAAAGAAAGTAGAGCGCCGACATAACATCGGAAGATCCCGGGTTCGACTCCCGGTGCAGGACTATCCAATTTTTTCTCGAAAAAATCTCGAAAATGGGATGGGTGTGGGATGATTGGAGAATGGGAAAAAAAATAGAAAAAGAATCGAGTTCTTGATATCTCAAAACCTTTTGAATCCTTGATTCAAAACATTTTGAATCATCTCAATTTTTTTCAAATTTTTCATTCGATTGGTTTTAAAGGAATTAATTATCAAATCAGTCAGTAACAAAGTCTCGTGCTGAGACAGATTCGCTGCAAAAGAACCTATGTATAAGACGCAGCTTTGATAATCAATTCCTTTAAGACCGATCGGATGAAAGGTTTGAACAAAAATTGAGGTGATTCAAAATCATTTTTTTCATCCCCTTAAAAAAGATAAAACTTTTTTTTCATGGTCGTGTTCATCCTCCAAACTCCTCAAAGATGTCAAATTCTTTCTGTATGTGTACACTGTTAGAAAATATGGAAATTTCATAGACAATTTGATGAGAATTTTCATAAACGTGATGTTAAATTTTTTTTTAATGGGAAGATTGTTATGAAATCTGTGAGTTTCAGAGGAAATTCGAAGGCATCTATTAGTCCTAAGTAGAATTGAGATAAAAATTCTACAATTTACTTGAATTTCCGATTGAACATGAATATTCAGAATCAAAATGACTTGGATTTTCATTTTTTTTTTGAATTTTCCTATTTTCACTAAATTTTCAAGAAACAATTCAACTGAAATTTACGAATTTCATTGATATCCAGGCGTAAAATTATTTGAAAATCGACGATGTATTAATTTTTTAATAACGTGATTATCCGAAATTTCTATCTCGAGATATTCTGAATTGAAGTTTCCCCGAAAATAGGTTGTATCTTTCAAACTACTCATCCGATTTCATCGGGACGAAGCTCAAAAGATTCGTCATCATGAACTGAACAGACCGTCAATTTTTATGATTTTCAGATAAAGTTTTCTGCTTATTGTATTAAAAAATGTAATTTTTATGTAAAATTTAGTATAATTTAAAAATAATTGAATTCAATGATTCCCAATCATTTTACCCTCTATTTTGATGCATTAAAACACGAATAGATAGTATATTACCTAACAAGTGTGTTAAAGTACTTTTCTGATTAGTGTGAAGTTACAAAACAATCAAATTCCACCAGAGGTCTATTCTGCCCCACTCTCCCCTGTAATTGAAAGAATCTTTCTACTTCCCTCAGGTTCCAAGATATTCCAATAGAAGTGAGGTCAGTATCAATAACTATACCGTTCCCTCGCCCTACGCATTAAAATCACGACAATTTCTGAAAAATATCGATAAACACTCACAGAAGAACGAAATTCAAGTGATATATCGAGAAATCACGATTGAATAACAATTTCTCACATTGAATTTCAGTCTTTTTTTTCGCAAATGATTATCATAATATATGTTTCACAAAAAGACTAACCCATATAAGCTCAATGGATACGAGATTCGGGGCACTAGTTTTGCATATCATACTGTGTCGCGACAGGTATGGAAAACTAATTCTCACCTGAAAGTCAATACCGCGCGATCTACCTCATTTCCATCGTATTACTATATATACAGGAGAAAAGAGACAAAAAGACATTTTGTATTGTATATCAATGCGCATTGTCGCCAGGCTGAAAAAAAAGACACACCTATTTCAGTACTGTACATGAGGCAAGAAAACGGAACATGAATTTGTCTCTATGCACTGAACAATAGTTTCTCTGGTATTCAAAATGACACGTGACTGAGGAGTTATTTTTTTTTTTTTTCATTTTGACCTGATTGAATTTGCTAATGAATAATAGCGTAGTTGAATGAATTGAAGATAAGCACCCAGCATTATTTTTAGAATATTGCGAAGATTGTGAGATTCAGGAAAGTTCATCTAGGACTTTTTTTGTAGTTCAAAAAAAGCTCTACAAAAAAGCTCTCCCAATGATTCTCTTGCAACCGACTCATTCACAAGTTGATCAGTGAAAGAATCCAGGAGGAAATTTGTAAATCATCCAACAAAAAGAAAAGGATGATTTTGTTTTGACTTACGGTTGAAAGTGATAGTCACAAGAAGCAAAAGTTATTCTATCCCATTTGTGCTCATTATTTTGCGAATTATGAAGGAAACTACATCAAGAGCAGGAATAAAGAAAAAAGAAAAAATACGTCACGCACATGAGAAATGTCCCTCACATTGTAATGCATCGCAGTTAGTTTAATGGGTGAAGAATAAAGAATTGAAATTCCCAACGTGGTTAACATGTTTCACTGCCAAATGGTTCAACAGGGGGGCCCCTGCTTTCCACCGAAAAAAAAGCCCCACCATATAAACCAATGGATGATATATAAAAGAAAAAAATGATCGACTGTTTAAACAGTTGAAAAAAAATTATATCGTTGGTTAGACGATTTAATCGAAGTAGATAATAAAATTAACGTGATTCACTGTCTACAGTTATAATGAAGGAAATTGTGTTAATTTTGTGCATTGTCGCACTATGTTACGGTAATCCGATGACCAAGGATAGTACAATAGTGGAGGACATTGAGACTAAAATGATTGATAAGTTAGATGAACTCAAGAAGACACATAGTCTAAGAATTTATGGAGATATTGTTACATTAGAGAAACTAGATAACAGTGAGATCGAGGAACGTGCAATACAGAGCAATGATCCTTTGTTATCAAGTGTTGATGATTTTCTGAATTCGCGAAAAATACAGATTAGATTGCCGAATGACGGATCACCTGCTGATTTTATTGGAAGAGCTATTGGCAAGAAGAAAATTGACATTCAGCTCAGGGGCCTAACACATGGTGCATCTGAAGGTGAGATTTCCTTATTTTTTTAATGAATAAATTTTCCGATTGGTATATTATTTGATTATTCTACGAATCTTATATTCAGGGTGATTTCTTTTATTAGAATGGTAGCCAACTAATTTTATGCAAATGTGATGATCTATTTTTTTAAATTAATATTACCATGAATTGAAATGAATTTTCTCTGATTTCTTGGTGGAGGGAAGAGAGATAGTTCCGAGAGATGTGAATTAATTTGAAGATAACTTTGGCGCGAGTGGTTTCAGGGAAATCGTCTATTTTCCAATAAAGGCGTCTTGTTGGATTCTCTAACAGTTGACAGTACCGAGGATATTCATAAAATGGCCTACATATGATTTTTCAAATTAGATATTTTCTTCACTTCTGTACAGAATGTATAATTTCATGTGATGCTGAGTATTTATGAAAATGGAAAATTGCGAATTCATCTATCACATCTGAATTATTCATAAGATTCAAGATTTATTAGATCGAGTGAATTGAGATAAATGGTATTCTGAAAGATACTCAAGCTGCTTCCTCGGATCGCAGAAGTTTCATTGGTGGTAAATCTTATTGCTGGTTCATGTCAATTTTATCTCGGCTAAATGATCTCAGGCAAAAAGATCTCATGACAAAAGTATCTCATGTCAATTTCATCTCAGCTAAATGATCTCATCAAACATATCTCATGCTAAGAAATCTCAGTTTATTTCAAATTAAATAATCTGTTACAAAAAGTAATTAATAGCGATATATTAGGAAACATTTTTATAGTGTAAAACATCGAATTATTATAAACTTAAAAAAAAAAACATTTTTTCATTATTATATATAATATATATGGTTACATGATGAAAATCATATAAATATCCCCCACCGACCTTCCTTCGGCAAGAATAATATGATAATTATTAAATTATTATTATAATTATTATCTAATAATTATTATATAACAAAAATAATTAGAGCAGATTACGCAGAATTTCCCAAAGAAGGAATATGTTATCATCTCAGATAATCAAGTCATGAGATTTAAATGCCTGAGATATAATGAGCTGAGATGAGTTGGTCATGAGATATTAATGCCTGAGATATTATAACCGAGATATTCTTGATGAGATAATTTAGCCTCAGATCAAAATGCTGGGTACCCAGAGGGTCCTATGTCCACGCCTTCTTTTGTAATTTCTTACTTTAAAAAAAATATATAAAAAAAAACGAAAGAACATAACTGAAAATTATTGCTTAAGTGAAGAATGGAAATTCTCTCTTAGAATAATTTTCATTCATGTTCTATTCGTTTTTTTCCTCTCTTAATGGCAAGGGATCGTATTTAACTAATGCCCAGAGAAGAATTTCTTGTATTTCCATTATACTTCTCAATTCTTACAATATGTGAAAATGTAAAAAATGAAAGGAAAATTTTGCAGACATACTGTCTACTTCCTCAATTTTGAATTCGATATTTTGGTTCACACAACCATTTGCTTTCAAACTTCCAATGGATTTTACAAGAGAGGAACGTTCTGGCACCATAGAAGAATGAACTGCTATGTTATCAAGCACTCTATTCAGCTAAACGGTTAAAGAAATCCAAACAAATTATGAATTAGATCATTTGTCAAGTATTCGAAAAGTAACTGCATGGAAATATTCGGGCAAAATCGTAGAACAAGCCTTATTTCCTCCAACTGTGTCTCCAGTATCTATGGAATTTCTCAGAATTTGAGGGAGATTTTTATATGAACTTTTCGTGTTGTCTCAGTTTTTCTAAACAAAGAAAATTATTGCAATGAATTCTCTTTATCTCGTTTAGATTCCTAATTATATCGATGACACTGATTACCGATCGCTGTTAATTCATTTAATTTCGTCACTGCACCATTTGATTCGTCTTACAATATATTTCAAAGAAAAATTTTTACTCTCCAATGAAATCGATGAAACGTGAAGAATTTATGAACCGTGAATTCATTGATGAGTCATTATCCGTGGAGAGAAAAATTAATGAAGCGTTGAGATATGAGAAAAGGAAAAATTGGATTGTAGTTACACTGAGAGAAAAAATTTTTGTAGCAAGAAAATTGTCTTGTAGCAAGAAAATTCAAAATTTTCCATCACAATTTCTATATCTATATACAGTGTAACCTTAATATAACGAACCTCAATATAACGAATTTTTCAAAATCCCCCAGAACTGCCCACAAGAGTCTATGTAAAATATACCTTTACATTACGAATATATTTTCCAAACCACCTCACTATAACGAAAGTTCAATCATTGCAGAATATAGATAGAAACTATTATTGACCTTCAAATGACGAATTTTCCAGCCTACAAGCCCTACTCGGGCGCTATCCTCCAAAAACAAAGCTCAACAATTTGCAGTAGAATTGAGACATGTAGAATTTCGTGCGAGCAACGGGTGGCTTCATAATTAAAAAAAAAGAAACAAGATTATTTTCCGGAAAATATGTGATGAGAGTGCAGAAGTCAATGGAGAAGTATGTGACGAGTGGAGAAACAAACTCGAAAAGCAGTCCGAGGGATATCACCTGAAGATATTTTTAACATTGATGAAACAAGACTTTTTTACAAATCTTTAGCAGACAAAACTTTGTCATCAATTTTCTTACCTTGTTATAACGAATCGAGTTTAATCTAACCTCTCTCTAACAAACCTCACTGTTACGAATAACTCGATATAACGAATAATTTCTATTTCCCTTCAGTTTCGTTGTATCAAGGTTACACTGTATATTGAAATTTTCTTGAGTGAAGAAGATTTTCTTCAACTGAGTAGATTTTTTTACAACAAAAATGTTTTTTTTTCTCAGTGTAGTTTCTAGAAAATCTCTTGTAATCGAAAAAAGATACAGAAGTTTTCATTGATATTATTTTATTAAGCCTTTTTTTTTGTTTTTGTAGAAACAAATCAATTCATTTTGTTTTTGCAAAGAAAAATTGAAAATATTCTGTATGAAGGAAAGATTCAATCGAATAATATAGTACATTAAAGATGGCTACATTTAGAATATAAACAGACATATAGCTTTATGTGAGAAAAACGAAATTCTCCTGAATTTCAAAGAAATTAATTGATAGAAAGAAGTTTAGACATTTATTGATAGCAGAATAGCTGCAAAATACTTAATTAATTTTGAAAAAATAATCATTGGTCAGCACATCGCTCTGTCTGACTTCTCTCAGTGGAATGATCCACCTACTGTCGTGGTAAATTTTTATAGCATCAACTCACAACTCCAATTCACCAATCAGCAACAAGTGGCTCATTGAATCCTACGCCATATTGGTAGAGGAAGTGGGTCAACCGGTTGTTCCACGCTCCTTCAACCGAGGATATCCAAATATTAAGAAAAAAAAAAAAAACGTCTGCGCCATCATAGAAATGAAAATACTTTCCAAATCATTAATTTATGTATCAGCATTTAATACTCTCAACTTCGTAAAATTTCTCAAGCATTAGATCTGTGGTTCATCCAAAAAACGGTAAAAAATAAAGAATAGAAAAAAATGTGTTTCTTCATTGCCGAGTGAAGGGGAGAAGCGAAGAATTGAGATACCGTATAATTTATTTTTGGGTGTAAAGAAGGATAAAAAAACCTGAGAAACCATCTCCTCTCTTCTCCCTGTCCCCTTGCATCCATTGAGTTCCGAGATGTGATACTTTTTATGAGGCATCAATTTAAGATCTTTTGTAATTCCGCTTACACTATAAAAAAATCGATCATATCACAGGTCAATTTCGAATTATCTGAGTTCATATGGAGAATTCAAGGGAAATTTATGATTTTTTAGGATAGAAAAGTTCAAAAAATAATGTTATTACTGTAACTTTTTCGTGTTGAATCGAGTGTCGTTAATTCGAATAAAATAGTGGGGTAAGCGGAAAGAGGGAGAGAAAACAGCGGAAGGGGGCGAAGGTGCTAGCGAGTCCTACTAAGAACAAATGCCTTATTAGACAATTCCCAATTCAAAGATTGTAGCTAGAATATTCTAGGTTTCTAGGACAACCGTTCTTCTTCCTTTCCATGAAAAAATAGAGAAATATTTAACTACAGGCGAAATAGTGAGGATAGGTCGCTTTGAACGAGAGTGTTGAACTGAAGAAGATAGTAGGTTCTAGAATTTTCTGACAAATAAATTATCGTATTTTTTGTGTCAATACATGAGAATTTTTTAAAATATATTAAATGACTATGCATGGAAGAAAAAACAAATTACAATTTTAATTACTTTGAAAATATTTCAGCAAGGACAAAACTGAAGAAAATCCTACTGCCAGTACTCTTAGCCTTGAAGCTGAAGGCTCTGATAATTTTGCCGATTGTCATCACAATAATTGGTCTGATTGGGATAAAGGGCCTCGGTGCAGGAATGGCGGCACTTCTTTTATCAGGAGCAGTAGCCCTGAAGGCATTACTCACTCCACCACCTCCATACCCAGCAGCGAGGGTTAGTTATGGTATTGTCAAACCTGAAATTCACCACGATCACTGGCACAGATCGCAGGAAGAAGTTAATCAACCCTACAGGGCCTGGGCACCGGAGTACAATGTCGATTCATATCCCTACCAGGACTTGCCTTAGAAATAATTAAATAATTAAATTTATTTATTATTTATTTATTAACTCTTGTTTGATTGAATAAAATTATTGATTTTTGTTTTAAATGTTGATTTTCCAAATTAATGAAGAAAGAAAGTTAGAAGGTTTTTTATTTTATTCGACTTTTTTTTCCAAGACTCGAAGATCCTCATTCCTTCAGTTAAGAGGCCAATGACCTACATAACTCGAACGGATAAAGGAAGGAGAAAATATTTATACTCCGAGTAGAACGAGAGAGGGGATAGAGGTGAATGTAGAAGAGCGAACTGGGTCACTGGGACAGATAAGTAGGGATAGCCTCGACACTGCCATTGGCCTTCATTTCAATAGCCTCGAGGCTTTCTTTCACTCCCCACCTTGTTTCTTCTTTCATTTCAATGCCATGAAGGTCAGTGTGTCATTGCCTTAGCTTCCAGTACCGCTCCCCACTCTTTGGTTCGTGCTGAACAATTACCCACCGCACTTGGCACTCAGAGACCAGAGTGGGGGACATATAACGGCATGGTTTGTGAATTCCACGTCGATCATCTGTGGTGGGGGAAGTGTACTGGCATTGAGCGCGGATATATAGGGATACGTTAATGCGGAAGTAAACGGCACTCGTTTGCCAAGCTACGTTGCACGAAGGCCTTGAAAGAAAACATTGAACTCTCGATTCAAATGAATTCCATTTTATTCTAATGATAGAAGAGTTTTAACAGATTTTTTTTCTTGCACATCTATCTATTCCAGAGTTTTTCTTTCTAATTCTATAAATTTCAATCTATTTTATTGTTTAATTGAAAATTCATTGACTGTGAAATTATTTAACTTATTAATCCTTTAATTCGTAATTTATGATTAGAGACAATTCCACTACTGTTTTTTCCATTTTTGGTACTTTGCATACTTTGTAGACCTCTTTCACCCTGACACGCCGTCTGTTGCAATAAATTCAAACTCTCCACAATAAGCATGAAAGTCTGATGGAATTGCAGTACACGTCCCGAATAAGGCGTCTTCGAATAAGGCGCAATGTTTATATTCGCGATGAGTTGGTTCCCCCACCATCGGGCTTCTCCTCCAGCGCTGTTCTTTAGGTCCCGATGTTTTGAATAAGGCGTTAGCGAGAAAATGGAAAAATCAAATTATTTTTGGATAATTCATCTATTATTGAACTTTCTTTCAACTTTGGTTTAATTCTTAATTTTTAACAAAAATAAGAAAATGATAATTAAATATTTTTTTTCTTACATATCATACGAATTTTAGGGTCGGTGACACTTTGAGGTTAATTACATGGCTATTTTTTTTCAACGAAATTTCTATCATTTATACTAATTAAAAAATTGCTTACTTTCTTCAATGTGTATTTGTCACTATCTTGATTTAAAAAAAGTTTAATTGTAATTTTAATTGCACAAAATGTTCAGTTTTTAATTCTTTCAACCGAACGCCTTATTGCGGACAGCCAGACCCAAAACACTGCGCGTTGATTCGGCAACAGGAGTGGGGGAACGACTTTTCCAGGAATCGCCTTTCCCTACAAGACTCTTAGACGCCTTATTCGAGACGTGCACTGTAATTGGTCGTACTAATTGTCAGTGGAAAAACAGAGAGATCAGTATGCATGAAAACTGAATTTACAACAATGACTAATTATGTCGGAAATTCCATTGAAATAACTTGCGATGCGTTCCATCCATGAAGCATGAGAAATTAACTTGTTTATTAACCATATAACCACTGAAATGTATCTACCACGTGCATCTAGAAAGGCATGTGCCTGGATCAATTGGACGTAAAATTTTAGTATGCAGCTCCCAATTCATTAGGAAAATTATAAATTATACGACTATTGGTATTTTCAATGCCGAAATATTCTGAACGAATTTGGAAACACGAATTTGAATGTTTTTGTGTTGTCACAGTTATTGTTTGTCATAGCAATATCACTGTCATAGCTGTGGTGATTTATTCTTATAACAATAGAAATACTCCAATTTTGTTTCTGTCGGAATGGAGTGGAGCGTATCCGCATGAAAAAGATATATATATATATATATATATATATATATATATATATATATATATATATATATATATATATATATATATATATATATATATATATATATATATATATTGTTGAAAATATAATTTTGAGTAACTGATGAATTATGTAATATTGTAAATTTAATATGAGAATCCATAGGCATATTTTTGCCGGAATATTATATAATTCGATAATGAGAAAGATATAATGGTTCATCACAATTCTCTTCTATTGGACCATATAATTATAGCAACTATAAATTTGGAATATGTTTCAGCATATATGATACTATTCATAATATTAATATTCAATCAGAATATAATGAAATATATAATATTGGCATATAATGAAATTAATACTCCAAAAATATAATGAAAAATATCAGTTAAAAATAGTTTGTAAGAATCATAAAATTCCAAGAAAGAATGTAATTTTTAAATTTTTAGACAAAAAAAATATTTAATTTATTTTATAGAGGAGGCTCTCTGAGTACGTACTCTTCACAATATCTAAATGGATCATGAGAACATTTGAAATTATTGAACATGTACATCACACGGAATTCGCATTAGGGTAACGATACAAACTATCTAGTTCTCATAAAGTACAGCTATATACAATGGAATATAATATATTATATTTTCAATAAAATATATGATTAAATATAACATAAAAATTATAATGATTCCCATACAAAACAGGAAAACAGTATAAAGTATACTGTGATTATTATATGACAAGCGTCTTGCGGGTGCTATGCGCCCGCCATTGAGAGTTGCTAAAATTGTAACTTTTTCTTAGTTGCGATTACTGGGCACATTCAATTTACTTCTTCTGAAGTACTCCAATCTTTCTTACCAAATACAACAAAATTGGTGTAAGTTTTTCTCATTATTTCTTGAACTAATTTAGAAAAAAAACAGTTTCATTATAATATTTGAGATTTTTTCAGAATTTTTGAAATTTTTATAAAATTTGGTATATGCAATTCCTCTAGACGTACTGCAACGGAAAAAACCCGTAACATTGTCTGATCACACGTCCGGCCTGATACAACATAATAAAACATAATATTTTTAACAACCTGTATTTTTCACAACTTGACATTTTTCGATGAAACTCATACTTAAGGTCTCAATCGAAGGCTGATATAATTATTAAATGACCCCTCAAGTTCAAAACAGCAAAAAGAAATTCAGTTTCCATATATTTATTACGTTGTCTAAAGAGAAGGAAATGTCTCCGGACAAACTTCAAATCGGAATTTTTTTTTATTCAGCACTCCGATGAATATAAAAAATATTTCTATATTTTATTTTTGATTAGATACAACTTAAAGACATGTTAAATTGAGAATCAGGAACAAAAATTTACCAACCATTATATAAGTGTAATAATGAATGGGAAATGAAAAAATATATTGCTCAATATCAAATGTCTCAGATATAGAAAATTACATGATAAAATATCGAAATTTATATAATTGGAATAGTATAATTATGTATATATTTACATAATATATTGAACACTACACATATTTTTGCCGAATCATATGACCCGTTATTAATCCGATATTATTAGATATATTCATAGCAATATATTTCTCTTCCATGCGGGTATGCTCAGAAGAAAAGATAATCAATCAAAAATAGTATGAACACATGCGTATTACGTGAAAAATACAGAAAACGGAGGAAAAAAGACCTAGGGTTCAAAATGAAGGAGAATTTTTCAGAATGAAAATCTTCACGAAACACTATGAAAATGCTGCAGTATGTTCACTTTTTCAGTCACACGGATGATGGGAAGAACTAGTGAAGAATTTTTCTCATCAACAGGAATATTTTTGAAGGATTATGAAAAACAATGTTTTATTCATTTGAGTGATTTTATTTCTTCAGTATAGGTGCCATGAAGTTTTAGTAGAATTAACAGGTCCTCCAATTGAAAGATATCTCACTAAAGACAGAGAACGAAAAATCTAAAAAGAATTACGTTTTTCAATGGAAATCTTTATATGAATCAAGATTTTATATTATAATATCATAAATAGGGGAGACCGGGGCAAAATGGGGTACCTCAAAGCACATGCTCCTGGATTAATAATATTTATAATATTATCAATGTAATGTCTGGAGTAGATGGAACTAGGTTTTTATTAATAATAACACATGATTACTCTAATAATAATGGATTATATTAACAGTATAAAATGTACGTGTACATTGCGAAAGTAACTTGTGCAAAAGGCAAAGTATGTCGATATTGTAGGGAGTATTTAATCTATTGCAATACCCATACATCACATTCCTCTCAACTTAAATCCAAAACTGTTCCTTTTTTTTTTTTCCTTTCTTTCCTTGTTATCTTTTATAACACTCCATTCTAGTTCAATATAAGTACACTTGGATATTAGTTACTAGTACAAATCACAGTAGAATGTTGTAATATTAAACATCAGTCTCAACTGTCAGTCGTTTCATCTTATAAATTAAGTCGTTGTACTGGTTTGCGCACTCTCGTTGATCTGCGTACATCAGGAACAACTGGTCGTATCGGTGACTCTCGTACGTCGGGAATAACTGGTGGAATAGTTGACGTGATAACAGATGTGTTGATTGGCGATTTCGAACGCTCAACAGATGTATTTGCTTCTGGTGCTGACAATGAGATCTGAGAATTAGTCCAACACTCATTTGGGCTTGAGTTGAACAATTCAGTATCAGGTATCCTGTCAATTGGCACATCCTTCATGGTGTCCTTGGGTAGATCCGAATTCTGAGTATAACCTTCTACATGACAAGAAGGAACTAGAGTCCTATCTACCAGTCCATCATTGGTACATTGAGTTCTCTTGATCTCCTTGGGTAATAGACATGCCTTCAATTGGTCGACATGCCGCTTCCATAACTTATCATCACGTGTACGAACGGTATAAGTAACTGGGGAAAGTTGTTCCACCACTACCGCTTGTATCCAATTGTTTTTCATTACGTCTTTAGCCATTACAACATCTCCAACTCCCAATTCTCGTTGAGAAGATCCTGGAGCATAGTATTGCTGTCTTGCTTGCTGCTGTAACACACGATTTCTCTGATTTGGTCGCATAAGATCCCAATTGGTTCGTAGTGGTCGACCAATCTGCAGTTCAGCGGGAGTAGTCCCAGTAGTACAGTGTGGAGTTGTTCTGTAACTTGTAACAACACGACGTAGAGCGACTTTTTCATTAACTCCTTCTTTTAACAATAACTTAAAATGCTTCTTGAAAGTCTTAACAATATTTTCCGCAGCACCATTAGATGCTGGGTGATAAGGAGCAGTTCGCACATGGAGGATACCACGATTGACTAGAAACGATTCGAACTCTTCGGACACCAAGCTTGGTCCGTTGTCACTAACTAAAATCATTGGCAAACCCCATGTGGCAAAATACTCTTCTAATACATCAATCGTTCTTTTACTGGTAATATCACTCATATACCTTACTTCTATCCATTTAGAGAATGCATCGACAATTGCCACATACATTCTGTCATTAACTTGTAGGAAATCAATATGAATCCTCAAGTTCGGTCCTTCAGGCCATTTCCACGAGTTCAATTCAACCCTTGGAGGATTGGAAGAATTCTCCAAGCATAAACGACAAGTTTTCGTGATCTTTTCAATGTCTGTATCTAAACCTGGCCACCACACGTAAGACCGAGCAAGAGCCTTCATTTTGACAATCCCCATATGAGTAGCATGCAATTCTCTCAATATCATCGCTCTCAAACATAACGGAATTACAATTCTTGGTCCTAACATTAAACAATCATCTTCCATATATAATTCTTTCTCTCTTCGTTTGTACGCTTCCAATTCACTCTCAACTTTTACAGGCCATCCGTTTCTCACACAAACAATAACTTTACTCAAAACTTTGTCCTTCAATGTTTCTGATTTAATTAATTCAGTGTCAATCATTTGAATTTCGGATTCAATGAAATTGAGATACGTAAATTCGGTGCTTTCTTCATCTTCCTCCCCCCTTAAAATAGGAGACCGGGACAAACAATCTGCACTGAAGTTCTTCTTTCCCTCAATATGATTTAGCTCAAAGCTATATGCTGATAAAAATACAGCCCATCTTTGAACACGACCAGCAACCATTGTTGGCAAGTTTCGATTTGGATCAAAAATAAATTTTAATGGCTTGTGATCAGTTTCAAGTATAAACTGTCTACCCCAAACATACTGATGACTAGCTCTGACTCCAAAAACTAGCGCTAATGCTTCACGGTCTAGCTGTGAATAGTTTCGCTCAGCTTTCGTTAATGACCTTGAATAAAAAGCTATCGGTTTGACTTCATTATTAGGTAAAACGTGAGATAACACTGCTCCAATTCCAACAGGAGAAGCATCGCATGTGATTTTAATTGGAAGACTTGGATCATAATGAACCAGTACATCGCTAGACATTAACTTTTTTTTTATCTCATTGAATGCCAACTGGTGCTTTTTGGCCCACACCCATTCAATATCTTTTTTTAACAAGTCATATAATGGTGAAGCTAGTTCAGAATAATTTTTGACAAATTTTGAGTAATAATTGGCCATTCCCAAAAATCTCTTCAACTCGGTTACATTTTGTGGAATTTTCATTTCGTAAATTGCTTTAACCCGATCTTTCAATGCATGAATGCCACTTTCATCAATTTTAAATCCTAAAAATTGTATCTCTTCTTTAAAGAAACTACATTTCTCAAAACGAGCCGTTAATCCTGCTTCTTTCAATGTATTCAGTACCAAGATTAAACGCTCATCATGTTCAGCTTTTGTGGCCCCAAAAATCAAAATATCATCAAAAAAGACAATAACCCCTGGAATGTTCAAAAATAATTTTTCCATCAGTCTCTGAAATAAACCTGGAGCTGATGCTACCCCAAAACACAATCGCTTATAGGCGTATAAGCCTCTATGTGTTGAAATTGTTGTGAGTAATTTAGATTCATCGTCTAACTCCACTTGCTGATAAGCATGACTGAGGTCCACCTTGCTAAAGAATTTACCTTTATTAACCTTAGTTAATAAATCAGATATTCTAGGTATCGGATGCCTGTCAATTTTAACACATTTATTCAGAGTAATCTTGTAATCTCCGCATAAGCGAATTTGTCCGTTTGACTTTATCACAGGTACTACTGGAGTAGCCCAATCACTCGATTTAACTGGAAAAATTATATCATCTTTTACTAATCTCTCAATCTCTTTATCCACTTTATCAATCATGGCGTAAGGTAATACCCTGGGTTTGACAAAAATCGGAGTAATATTTTCTTTTAACTCGAGTTTAAATTTACCGTGTTTATAAAGTCCCAAATTATCACATAATACTGTTGGAAATTTACTGATTAAATCGTTAATATTCAAATCATTTCCATTAATAACTTTTTTAATATTATTATCAGAACCCAATGATATTTCCAGCGCTTTGATCCACTCACGGCCCACGATTGGCTCACTCGATCCTGGTAAAACAAATATTTCAAGATTTTTATGTTTATTATTGTACTTAACATTAACTTTTAATACACCGAGTGGGACAATCGCTGTTCCAACATATGATTTGAATTTTCTACTTGAATCATACAATTTTAAATTTTTAAACAGTGCATTTTTCGTATATTCTGTTGATGATATTGCTGAGATTGGAGAGCCTGTATCTACTTCCATTTCTACCTCTCTATTTTCGATCATTAATTTCACTTTAATTGGACCAGAATCGTGACATTTCAAATTATTTTTCTCGTTATTTTCTTCATCAATTGCATGAAAACTTTCAAACATTTCGTCTAAACTTTTAATTTCATCTACATAGTGATGATTTGTACCATTAAATTTTTCATTGTTTCTATTTGTCGTTGGTTTTTTATCATTTCTAAAACCTCTTTGCCTTGTTACATCATTATCTCTAGAATTATTACCATTATTTGAGTTTGAATAACAAACTACCGCTAAATGACCTTTCTTTTTGCACTTATTACATTCATAATCTTTAAATTTACATTGAGACTTAACATGATTTGTTCTACCACAACAAGTACATTTCTTTTTGTTCGCATCACTCTTGCTGTCATTACTTCGTTGATTGCCCACATAGTTCAATGAACTCACTGGCTTCTGGTTCTCCATTTCGCCAGTGTCCCTTATTGCTGTCTCGTCACTCAGAGCTATCTCCACTGCACGTTCATATGTCAGATTTTTTTCACTGAGTAATTTCTTCTTCGTACCTTTGTTTCGTAAACCACAGACGAAACGATCTCTAATTGCATCATTGAGACTATCACCATACTCGCAATACGTCGACAAACGCTTCAAATCTGTCAAGAAGTCATTGACAGTTTGTGTTTCAGTCTGATTGCACATATTAAACTTGTATCGTTCTGTCATGGCGTTCGGTTTTGGTTTTAGGTGCTCAGTCATCAATTTAACCAATTGATCGAATGTTTTAGTACCTGGTACCGCTGGAGCACACAAATTTGAGAGTAGTGCATAACCTTCACTTCCAAGGAGATTTAAAAATAACTCTCTTTTCCGTACATCTGGAATCGAATTGCCTTTCATATAGTGCTCGAATCTTTGGAGCCATTGATTCCAGTCTGTTTTTCTCTCATAACCCTCAATGGAGCCAATTGAACTAGTGGACACCATTTGTTGCATTTTATCGGCTTGAATTATATTCTGAAGTTCAGTGACCCTTGTCACCTGTTCCAACAACCGTCTGTCAAGATCTCTAATATAAATATCTCTTTCATTAACCTGTGACTCTGCCGTAGTTCTCATCTGTTCCAGTTCTTGTACTTTATTGTGATATTGAGCCTGTAGCTCTTCCAATTGCTTCTGTAATGCTTCCATTGTGAGTTACCTTGCTAACCTCACTATTGCACGCGGTCAACGCAATTTTTCTTTTTCTCCAAAATTGGTTGCCAGATTTATGAAAATCTTTTTATCCTCGTCGCCACTGTAATGTCTGGAGTAGATGGAACTAGGTTTTTATTAATAATAACACATGATTACTCTAATAATAATGGATTATATTAACAGTATAAAATGTACGTGTACATTGCGAAAGTAACTTGTGCAAAAGGCAAAGTATGTCGATATTGTAGGGAGTATTTAATCTATTGCAATACCCATACATCACAATCAACTTATAATATTGATTTTTATAATAATATGAATATTCATTTGATTGGCTTATGAGAAACCTTCCAAACAGTTTTCATTGCGATTTCATTGCATGAATCGGAGTAAATTGATATTATACTAAAGCAGAAGGCACGATACCGGTCCTGCGTTCTTTTCATAATTGCTACGGAAATTATGCATGGTATAAATTTTTTTTCCACCGTGAAATAGATTCATTCATCAGAAAAAAAAGACGAGTCATGATAAGAAAATTCAGATGTTCCATTAACATTATTTTGATTCAATACTTTTGTTTATTGTACAAAAAAAAAGAAAATAGGGAGTTTGAGAAAAATTATCGAAAAATCGATGAGGCAATGAGAAGCCAAACAAGAAACTGGAAATGCATCAATTCTATAAACGATCTACAGTTAATCAACTGAATGAAATTACCCAGTGAGTGGCATATCGTCGAGCGAAATTGGGCTGAAATTTTCAAAATTAAAATGACATAAATTCTTTCCATACTGTTAATTTGTATAATGGTTTTTTTAATGAAAACACTGGATTTTTTATTGTTAACTTGAATATTATATTTTTTGACTCAATTTGCACGTTGTTACATTTCGCCATTATCGCGACAGACGACCTCTGACGTTCTTTTTGGTTGATATTAGTGTCATTTTGGCGGGACTGTTTAAATTTTCAAAATAATATCTTTATAAGCACAAACACATACACTTGAATGTCTATGAGTTTTCGGAATATTTTGAAAAATTAACACACAATCGAAAATCGATATTTTTGACATTCCTATAAAAATTTTCTTATTTAGATACACAAGAATTTGATTATTAATCAAAAGCAACGATCAATATTTCAAAAAGTGGTTCAACATTAATTATTTGTTTTGAATTCATGAGAAGTCTTGGAATTCCATTGTAAATTCAATTATTCTCCTGCTACCGCAGTAAATTTTTGTTGATCTATTTAAACCTTTCTCTATCCACAAAACGTAGAAAAATGTGTGAGAAACGTCGGTACATTCAATTCACTTGATTTCGCTTGACCTGGTCCGATGTCTTTCTACCAAAAGAAATGGTAGCAAATATTTACAGTGAATTATATTGATTGCTAAGTTTATTTCATCAATAAAAATATTATTTTCTCCAAGAGAAAACAGTGGTTAAGGAAGCTAAAGTGTCCGCTCTCCTTTCATCAACTATTACAGAAAAATGACGACAGGAATTAGAAGATTAAAAACCCGACAATCGCAAGAAAAAAGACATAAAATTAACTGTTACATCGATACTTCAATGAATGAGTTTTCAACTATGCATTTTAAACCATCTTCAACATATCTTAAATCGAAATTTTCGAGTGTGTTAATGACTCGCTTCGATGATCACATCGACTTTTCTTCCTTTATTACAAAATAATTCTCAGAAATATACTTTATATAAGTAACTATCGTATTGGTTGAATTCCTCACGTGATGATGATCGTACAAGATAAAATGTTAAACATATATATGTATATGTTTAACATCTTTTATCCATTCACAACTTTCTCACACTCATTCATCATTTCTCCTGCCCGCACTATATAATTATTGATATGAAAATTGACATTGATGGTTTATTAGATGTCACGTAAATGAGATGAATTTCATTGTCACGTATTCCGTTCAAATTTTCCATACACTTTCACGAGTGAATGATTGTAATCTGTGTCTGAAGAAAAAATATGCACTGAATATTTAAATTATGCGAAAAAGTAGAACACAAATATCCTGAAAGAAAATTGCATTTTCCAAAGTCTCATACTGTTAAGTTGAACATTCTTTCAATTTTTTTTCTCTCATCTTTTATGAACTCCAAACATCGATAGTTTCTCACAATTACAGTAGCCAATGGAGAGCGGAGAAAATGAAAGTTACTGAATGCAATGAGATCAGCTGTCTAGATGAAATCTAGCCAATGATTTTGTACTACTTGGAAGAGATTCACAAAATTTCTGTAAATATTGCAATATTATCAAATTATTATTCTCAATGATCTTGGGATAATTGTGTGAAAAAATTGGTGAAAATCATGTGATCATTCGAATACCCTGACTATGAATACTTGAAGAAGAAATAAAGAAATAGTAGGAGTCATTGCAATCCAAAAGAAGTACCAATAAAAATAATTCGCTTGAGTGGTTTTTTGTGAATTTGACTTTCGTGTTCTCCGCTCTATTTGACGTCCCCTACTTGGTTTCATTCAGGAGTGCCGCAGCTCTTTCAAACTTGCGAGAGAAAGACAAATGTGTTGTGTCAGGTATACAGATGTATCTGCAAGAAGAAGAAGGTGAAGGTGATCTCTGTTGGGTGGTTCTAAGTTCTTGAGAGAATGTATGATAGTCGAAAGGCAAAAACAAAACGATAAAAAACAATCTTAAAAAAAAAAAGCAATTTGCTCTTGTTCCTATATATACTGCAACAGTTCATAGATATGCTCAGTGCACAACCACACCTCAGATCTTCAGAGATCTCCACAAATTTGTACAATTTTAGATCAAAATTCTGTCAATAAATTTTTTCTTCGTCTACGTGATTAAAAAAATTTGGACAATGATGGACCGTATCAGAATTCGTTCACCCTTCTCGTTGCTCATTTTATCCACAATTTTGATATTTGGTTGTGTTAATGGTGAAATTGAGCAGAGGTCCTCGAGACAATCGATTGAGGAACCCACAAAAACATTGGAGAAAACGATGAACAAAGACTGTAGCAAATCATACAGTGTCACGTGTTTGAAATTGGACGTAGTTTCATTTGTCGATAAACTGTCAGAAAAAAAGTTTATTGGAATTCTTCCTGGTGTTTCGGTTATCAAAGAAACTACATCAGATGAAATACCATCGTCTGAAGTTGTTGCCAATTTAGCTAGAGATTTTCCAAATGACGTGGACAAAAGATTGGATGCTTATTTATTGCACAAACTTGGAAATTATCTGAATAGTCATTCGATTTCTATAAAGCTCTTTGATCCCCGAACATTTGAAGCTGCAAAGAATTTTAATGAAGAAACATTTTCAAATTTGGGATTATTTGGAGATTCAAATTCTGGAGTTGGTAAGTATCGATTCATTTATCGCACAATCGTTCAAGATAAACAGAGAAAGCAGGATTTTAATGACATTTTTCTTTCAGCAGGTCGCGGAAAAAAGGACAAGGGCGGTATGAACACACTTGCTGCTGGTCTTATGATGATGAAAGGAACACTTGGTGCCCTTGGTTTCGGTGCTCTAGCTATGCTAGCTGGTAAAGCACTCATGACTGGCTTGATGGCACTAATGCTATCAGCAATTGTTGGTTTGAAGTCATTAACAAGTGGTGGTGAGAAAAAAACCACTTATGAAATTGTGAGCAAACCAGTTTATTCAACTGCACATACACACAGTGAAGAGCATCATGGTCATGGTTATGGTCACTCAGGTTATGCAAGATCTCTTGACATTGTGGAGAGTAATGTCCAAGAGGGTATTCGTAAATATGGAAATGTCAGGGATCGTCGTGCAGTTTGATTTGTTCGATTTGTGATGAATAATGATTTTGTAAATTTACGATTTGGATCAATTCACTCTCACTACTCTAGCCTTCTCAATTTTCTCAGTCTCCCTCTCTTTCTTCGTAAATGTGGTGACTTATATTCCTCGCCAATATCCTCCACTCTCTCGAAATTTTCGAAAATTGAATTGATCTGGATTCGTATGAAAAATTGATAATATTTATTTTGTACTTCTTCGTAAATCTATGTGAGCCCATTATTTATTGTCATTGTAGAATAAGAAATAAAACAAAGTTTCTCAAAATCATTCATGAATAAATATCAGTCATTGTTTTTTTCATCTGAAATGTAAATTAAGGATCAAGGATCTCTGTATGAGTCTTCTCATTACATAGACCATGGAACATGAATATCAAATCATACACAATGATTCATAAATAAACAATTTTGTATTCAATTTCGAGATTGATCATTAAATACCATTCCATTGTTACCCACTTAGAAATGAGTTTCGGAAAATATGTTATCAATGGAAATAATGTTTTATGTCAAAATTCAGTAGGTAGTGAGGCCAATGGTGAAAAAAAACAGTTACTCATTTTAACCACGTTCATCATAGACACCAAAGGCCGAGTAGTAGGCCTTTGTGGTAACCAATATTATTGACTTAACCATTCATTATCACAGATGAATAACAAACAATATCTATCTGTGAAAATGATGACAATCGTGATGAGTTTAATGTGAAAAAGTGAAAAAAAAATCGCGTCAATTACAAATGACATGGATCTCGATGTATATAAAAACATGAGAGTCCGCAGTGATTTGACACAGTAGTCGTTTTTCAACTGACTGGGCAAATTCAGCCTTCAGTCATGGTGCTTTATAAAAAAAATTCCACTTGTATTCAATTGTGGACAATTTTTGTGATTATTAATATTATTTGTATACCTAGAACGAGTTCATTCAGATTTTCAAAATTATCGAGAAATTCAGTACAAACATTGCATGATATTGATAAAAATATTGAGTCAAACGAGGATCATGGAAAATATGAACGTAAAATTTTTGATTATCGTAAAAATGGTGTGAAACTTGACGTACGAGTGGTTCCAGTTGTTAATAATTCACTCAGTGATGAGGACGATCATTTTCCGGATTTTCCAGCCAAGGATATTGGACGATGCATTATTGATTTCTCTATAAGTTGTATACGCGAAAGAATTGCACGTTATATTGTTACAATTTCGCAGCTTGATAAAATTTATTTGTATGGTAAAAATGTTAGACTTGTTAAAATAAAATCGTTACCGGCTACTGTTTATGACGAGAGATCATTTGATCCTGTCAAAAAAGTTGATCGAAGTATTGATGATTTTTTTGATACTTTCGCGTTGCGGATTAGTTTGCCAAAAGGTAATGGCAAGAGGGAGCTGAACCAGATTGAGTTGATGTATGACGATAGAGGAGATGTTGAAGGTATAGTGACAGGGATATTCGGTTTGATGAATTTTTAATTATAATGTGGACTAATTTTAGGTCGTGGGAAAGGCGGAGGTGGTGGCGGAAAAGGCGGTGGCAAAGGAGGCGGCGGATGTAAGAAGATGATGATGTGCATGGTGATGGCAGCGAAGATGAAAATGATGGGTGAGAATAAATTTTAATTTCAGTTGATATTATAGAGGGCAATTTGTTTTAATCTAGACTAAGACAAAAGAAGGATTTTTTGAACAATAGTTCCGGTAGAAGAGGCCTCGATAATGAGAATGATGTTATTTAGAGAATACATTTTTAAAAGGAGGAAAGTACTTTTTTCGGAAAGTGATTTTTCCAATTTTTTTTGTCATCCAAACAATCGAAATTTCTCATCAATCCCGCTGTAGGTAAATAAATATATTATTTTCTGTTCTGGCGTTGGAGAATATACATATTTTTTGAATCTGAGACTATAAACTCTGTATCACCTTCGGCAAAATATTGAAAAAAAACGTGAAAATGCTCGGAGAAAAGTACGAGGAAAGTGCATAGATTAATTTCGATTTTGGATGTCGACTTCAAAGAACTTCAAAATAAAAAAGAGACATTTCAATATGCTGCCAAGTATCGATTCGCCATGTCATTAAGTATAATAGTTCTCAATTGACTTTCTGGAAGCTGCGTTTATTGACAATCAAATTGCCTTACACTATATAAGAAATGGAATCCTCTTAAGGAGCCCGAGTACGCCCAAATATCTAAATTTTCGGTTCCATGTCAAAAAAACACAAACAAAAATAAAACACATGAAAAACACATGTAAAAATAACACACACATAAAAAACACATGCAAAAATAACACACCCATGAAAAACACATACATTGAAAAAAAAAAATTTTTGTTGTAAGAAAGTTTACTTACTTGAAGAAAATCCACTTCACTCAAGAAAATTTCAATATATATAGATAGAGAAATTGTAAAGGAAAATTTTGAATTTTCTTGCTACAAATTTTTTTTCTCGGTGTGCACAATGAAAAATAAGAGCACTAATCACAAATTAAGAAATCGAATCGCTATTTCAAAATGAAAACATTCTGGAATTACTCAGAAATCAATAACAACAGGAAAGAGGGGAACAGCTATAACGTAGATGGGAATGAATTTACCTAACACTGAACAACCAGAAATATTTTTGTTGTGTGTTATTTTTGCATGTAATGTTTATGATTGTGATATTTTATCGCGTTATTTTTGCATGTAATATTACTGTTAGGTGTTATTATGACGTGCTACCAAATTTTCAATTTCTGGATAAATTTGAGCATTTGAATGTTAATGCTGACCAATTGTCATTAGGAATGATTGGACTGATGTCGATGAAGGGACTCATGATGGCGGGAATATCGATGATGTTGACCAAAGCCATGTTCATCATGCAAATTATGAATAAAAAAGGAGGCGGAGGTGGAGGTGGTGGCTACTCCGGTGGAGGTGGTGGCTACTCTGGCGGTGGATCGAGTGGTGAGTATGAGACATTTGGCTTACAAGGAAAAAAAAGACTAGTTTTGATAATTAATTGTTCACTAATGTATTTTTCGTCTGCAATTTTAAAGCACCCGTGAAGGAAATCGTAATTGTGACACAAAAAGGAGGTGGAGGCGGTGGTGGTGGAGGATGTGGAGGTGGAGGTGGCGGTGGCGGTGGATGCAGCAGTGGTGGTGGTGGTGGACCAAGCTTTACACCACCGTCTGCAAGTTATGGAGCTCCAGTACCAAGTGGCGGAGGAGGAGGCGGTGGCGGGGGTGGATATGATTTCAACTCGCAAGGCGGGGGTAGTAGTTGGGGACGTAGTTTCGGGAATGGTTCACCCATGACTATTAGCCCGGAGAAATTGATAAATTATCCGTCCCAATTAATTGAAAGTACATCAACAATTTCCACTAATCCTGAAGCTCACGAAGCATTCAATAATCAGCGAGACTGGCTACCATTGGACGATTATCATCCGAGTCGAGAACGAATTGGCGAAGTTATCGAAACAGCAGAAACTACTAATGTAAATCATTTGAATTCAAATCATCAGTCCGTGACCCAACGCATGGATCGCAAGCTGGCTATCAGCAAAGAAGATGATAAAAATAGTAATATTATTGGAACAAAGAAAGTTTACGCAAATAATTGGCAGAATTATGAAGCTACCGATCGTATTTGGGACACTGTCAGTCCCATAGTAGCAACTAGAATAATGCCAGTAGATAAAAAAACAAAATGAAATATTGTGAAGAAAGATTAGAAAATTTAGTTTAGAATTTATTTTATTTATTTGAGAGTAGAATATTTATTTATTACATCAGAGAAAAATAAACTGAGCACTTTATCCACCATAGCCATCTGTGTCGAATGTCTCAAGTCCTCAATCTGAACAATCTAGTGGATAAGAAAATCTGTCAAGATTTATGAACACTTGGTGAAGTATCGATCGCAATCTATTTTACTGACTGCTGGTAAGTCGAAAAAGATCTATCGACCGACTGAAAAGCGATCTACATGATCTACAAGCAGTTCAAAAGTTTTATTACCAGTTGGATAAACTAGTAGTACGGACATGATGAAAAAAAATGAATGAAAAGAGAGAAAATAACGAGCAATTACGAAACGGGCCGAATTGTTGGACGTGCAGCATGGAACAAAATCTCCGCATAGCTAACGGTTTCAACTCCATATAACCGGCGAGAGTCAAGTAAATTTATTTATCTCATCCTTTTATTCCATGTTTCGTTCTCACATTTCCTCCTAAAGTGTGCCCTACCTTATGAACGTTGGCCTACATAGTCAATATTGAAGCATACAAGTGTATTAGGGCAGCATGTTAGAAGCATCATCTGATTTCTAGAAGATTCACACACTCTTGAGATATTTCGTCAAGTATTGAGATTCATCATTCTATTCATTAGACTCATTAGAACCCAAGAATTGGGTGAGGAATTTGTCGGATTAGGACACGCTCACTTGACCTTCTAATAACTGACTTTTCCATTCCGCCTTGTTTTTGGCACTTTTTCAAGTCGCGGTGGAAATTCCCATGAATTATTATAAACTTTCAAGAATATTCAATGAAAAACATTCGACAAAAGCGAGAAATGAATTCTGCAAATTGACAATGAGGCTTTCACAATATTAAAAAATCAAAGAGAATATCATTTGTGAAATTGAGGGAACCGGAAAAAATTTCTAAAATAGCTTCTTTGACATTTTTCGAGCCTGTATTGTAATAGATACAACTGTAATTTCTTTTTAGAACACGAAAATTTTTCTAAAAACATTCAATTTGCTCCCACCTGAGTTTATGATCAATTTTCGGTCTTGGAAAGCAAACACGATAATTATATAAAAAAAGATTTTAGATTCTCAACGTTAAATTATTTGATGTCCACAATTTTTTTTTCGGTTATTCATTACAGTTTTGACCGTTATTCAACCCACTGGTTAACTCAATATACGTCATTAGAGTACAGCATGAAGTATCAATCTATGAGTAACAAACTGGTGAAAGCCTTTGACGGTTTTAATAAAACAAGAGTATAGACTACAGAAATAGTTACCTGTCCATAGCCGATGTCAATTCACTTTCATAGGACGAGCTCGATCTCTATAGAGAAACGGAAGTTACCGTAGCTGCATCGAAACATGTGGCATTTCATTTATAACGTCTCTTTCTGAATTAGATGCATCGAAAAAGTTGTTTATAGTGGAAATGAGTTTTTTTTTAGTTATTATGACACTGTGCAAAATTACTAACCGGTTCGTCAACTCTTCGACATCATCTTGTTTTATTTTGTACAATCACATTGGTCAATAAAATGAAATCATTATGAGTGTAAGAGATGCATCGGTAGGAATAATGTTAATCTTTGACAGTCAGGGAATGTGTGTTATCGTGCATTTGGCCTTCAGAAATCGTTGTTTTTTTTTTTTCGTTGACATCGTCCACGTAAACCGGTCACGCTTTACAACCTGTGGCTACCAGGCCAACATCCAATTTCTAGGTCAATGGAATTCAGCTGTCAGTTGACCGGTTGGCCCGTCCACCTCTTCTTCATAATCAAGACCGTCGAAAGTCCAAAAGGATCATGAGTATATTCATTTCTGTCCATAATAACAGAGGAAAATGATTTTAGAGACAATAATTGTCATGCAACTCGTGAAATAGGCTCTTAACTGTGTACTAATATTAATAGCATGACTGATTGACGCACCAGTTCAATACAGATTGTATTAACATCAGTTTGTTGGCACTTCTTTTGGAGTTTCTTGTTGCGGCTATTGATCTTTTGCGCTCATCTAACGGGATTCTGAGATATATCGAACATGAGAGCGTTGTTAATAAAATAGATCTGCTGCAATTATTATTTAGTTAAATCAACATTATTGATCCATTGCATTTTTTAAATATTTTTTTGCACTATTATTTCTATCAGTAGAATGAACTAAATTGGTTTAAATGCTAAACAACAAAAAAAAACATGAAAATAAGATCATTGATGCATCTAAGTGAATGATTTATATGGAATTTTACGTTCGTTTAGAATATTACACTGTTGAAACTTTATAGAATATTCTTGCAATAGGATGCATTGGAAGGAATAGTATTCTGCCCCATTCCTTCAATTAAAAAATCAATCCATTAAAAAAATCCAATAAAAATTGAACAATTAAAAAAACTCCTGGATTCGTCCGAATTGTATTACTGAATGTCTCTTGTAACTTTGAAAATCGGCATCGATATTTTGTAGCATTTTTGAATAAAATCCGTCGACAGTTACCGAAATTGTCTTTAATGCTGGGATAGAATTGAAGCTGCGGATATTCGTGAAGAAACAGAATTCCTAAAGAATGAGAACAGATTTTTTTCTATTAAGGAGTTTGGGGAAATATCTCCAAAATATGGAATCATTTTGAGAATCATACAGGACGTTGCTAATGTCATCATTATTAGGTAGTATTTTTTTCAAAATTTTCATGTATTTTGTCTCAGACTAATTAACAGTCAAAATTGCATTTTATACATGGGCTCTTATGCATAAAATCTGTCATAGCCTGAGACCTTTGTTACCACCTGAGTTGATAGCACAGACAGATGCTAAACCAGGTTTGATGCATAACCCGTACGGAGAAAATATGTATGCGAACTTATATGTGACATATATAAAAATCATACGACATATATGTACGGCAAAAAATATAATAATCGACATATATTCAATATGTATGTTCAGGCATATATTTTGCGATGTATATATGTCCTTTATATGTCACTTATATATCGCATATATGCGCATATATGTGACATATATTTGGCATATATAAATTCTACATACAGTGTAACCTTGATATAACGAAACTGAAGGGAAATAGGAATTATTCGTTATATCGAGTAATTCGTAACAGTGAGGTTTGTTATATAGAGGTTAGATTAAACTCGATTCGTTATACCAAGGTAAAAAAATTTCCATTAAAACAACTCATGTGAATAACAACTCATTTAAATCAAAATACAGAATTATTTATTTGAAAACATTCAAATAAAATATAAACATAGAATGAAAAGAAAATTAACAACATGATAAAGGTTAATGCTTAATAAAGGTTAAAATTTCTGCAACACTCAAACAACACCTTTTCCATTTTTCAGCCATTGCAACTTCAAAATTACTAACAATCACAAACAGCAATGTTTACAGTGATCAAACAGTGATGACTATCTTATGAAGATTTAAACGTATCAGCACTCATTGAGACATTAGTTATTGTGGAATTGAATGGGAATAATTTGTAGGATACGTTATGTAGAGGTTGTAGGCTGGAAAATTCGTTATATGAAGATCAATAATAGTTTCTATATATATTCTGCAATGATTGATTTTTCGTTATAGCGAGGTTGTTTGGAAAATATATTCGTAATGTAAAGGTATATTTTACATAGACTCTTATGGGCAGTTCTGGGGGATTTTGAAAAATTCGTTAAATCGAGGAATTCGTTATATTGAGGTTCGTTATATTAAGGTTACCCTGTATAAATTTCCATGCGGGAAGAGCAAATGTATAAAATGCAATTTTGACTGTTAATTAGTCTGAAACAAAATACATGAAAATTTTGAAAAAAAAATACTATATAATAATGATGACATTAGGAACGTCCTGTATGATTTTCAGAATGATTCCATATTTTGGAGATAACTCCCCAAACTCCTTAATTATGGCACTTGCCCCTCCATGGGGATATAGCCAAAAGGAATAAGAAGAAGAACTCCTTAATTGAGAAGGGAAATAACCTTCAATTTTCAAGTGAAGAATCACTGCTGATAAAAACTCATTACATTCATTTCTCTGAAAAAGCATCAAGAAGAAAATGTTACTCTCATTGCGAGGCACCTGCATTTTTGAATACATCCGTTATACAAATTGGAACGGTTTTTCACTGACAACAATTTCAATTCCGGGTCGAGTGCGTAGCCGATCTTCGGCAGAATTGAATCACCTGAAAGGAATTGAAAAAAAAATATATAAATAAATAGGTTTTGAGTGATGAATAATTCCCAGGAAGGAATGTGCTATGAATAATTTTTATTACTGAAGATAATTTAGTGTTCAGAAAGTCATCTAAGGTCCTTCGAGGCCATTCTTGTGGAGAGCCAAGTTCTATACGAGAAAGTCAATGGCCGTGTTTTCTTAGTTCTAATATTTAACATGCTCGATGCGTCTGGGGGACATTCTATTAAGTGAAGCAGCCTGAATGAAGCACACTGCACGTGATACAAGTAGAGAACATCTTTATTTCTCGTTTCTGAAAAAAAATGCCTATGGCTTTTTCGTTGAAGATTTGAGACTCTACGTAGAAAGTTCAATGACTTTCCCCTCTTGAGGAAAGCTGAGAAGACCGAACCCTTCTGAAGTTCGAATTAAATAAAATCAGAATTGAGTTAAAATTCATTATTATTTTATAATGATTAATTAATTCATCAAGTATGACTTTGAATGGAGATATCAATTTCACTGCAATTACTTCATTAAACTGCGATACATATTTTTTATCTGGATATTTTTCCAATTTCCGCTATGAAAGTAAAACGAGAATTCACATAATCTCATAACTAGTATAAATTAAGTAGAACGTTCGTGTTTACTTTGGTAAAATTATGAAATTCCCAAGATTAAAGTGCCATCAAAGTATGGATCTCATAATGGAACAAACGTCAAACCACATGAACCTCAAAATAAATTGACTGACCCGACATTTTTCCATTATCTTCTGGCATTATAGCACGAAAAAAAGACCAAAAGCATCAAGTATCATTCTAAGATTCCCACAACTTGTTTAGTGTAGAACCCAAGTAATTTTCTCCTTATTTTACTACAAAATTACACGTAATTACAATGTGTATCAAATATCACTGTGCATCCATTTGAAACCAGCTACATATGCCAGGAAATAATGATTTCCGTTCATGGGTTATCATAATCTATTCACTTCTGAATAATTTAAATCTTATATTTCTCCCTTGAATCGAGCTGTATGTTGCAACGGTCCAGAGCAACTGTTTGCACCAAGTCTATCCGAAGCGATGTGCAGCCAGAAAGAACTAACGACCTTGCTTCAGAGAGTTTTCCTGTCTTGTAGTTCCGTTTCTCCAATTTTAGTTTTCCCAATGTCTATCATGTTATTACCAAGTTTTGAAGAATCGACTCGATAAATTTTGGCCTATCAGAAAATTACAATGGCCACTGGCTACTCACCAAAACCATTCACTCTCCTAGACTGCATTGTAAGATAATGACCTTCGACGGGTTTGGCTGTGCCCGGAGTAGGAGGGCCTTTGACACACTTGGAGCCGGCGAGAATCGAAACTCAACAGACAAGAGTGGTACCGGGTTAGTTTTAAACGAGAGATCGTGGTGAACGTATCTTGCAGTTACCCGGATTTCTAATAGATGATTTGAGCGATTCTTCGTGTTTGTGTGAATTGATCATTTGAAAGAAAAAAGTGGGCCGGTACGTGCCGATGTTTAAGTGTGTGTATACACGCGTGATTGTATGTTCAAAAGTTTTGAAGCGGTAAAAGGTCGTCGCAAGAAGCGGGCTCATTGGGTCGGACATGAGACCTGCGAACGATACGCAAAAGTGGGATAGGCGAACACGGGATTACCTCAGACCGGTGATACGTGCCTTATGATTAGATAAAAACATTCGGAAATAATTTCTCTTTTTTCGGTGGCGATCTGTTTGAATGAGTGGAAGATATTTTTTTCTTCTCATTTCAGGGAAAAAATTTCATTCGTAGAGGGCGAAGCTAAGGAGACGTTTCTTCTAAATTGAATATACAAAGTAGTTATAGTCAGATTGTTGAATTGATTTGGTTAAATTTTCCTCAGTCATACTAGTTTGTCATTGTTGAATTTTATAAAAAATGAGGATGTTTCATAGAACATTTATTTTTCTTGCATTTGCAATTACAATTGGTGGTTGTAATTTTTTTAGTTTACAAAGTTTTAAAAAAATTACAAGTTATGCGAAATACTTGAATCTCGATAATCTAACGGCAAATGCAGTTGGTAATGAATTATGGACGGGTATATTGAAGGATTGTAGAAATAAAATGTCATTCTCTTGTATACAGAAGAATGCCTATTCTTATCTGGATAATGTACTTGTGGATTGTGACAATATTACTGTATTTAGTGGACTAGTACTTAAAAAAAATAAACTCGATTATGATGCTTGCACTGAGAATTGTCAGGCCAATGTTAATGAAAATCTGGTTGATGATATTGGTATAAGAGGTAGAGACAAAAAGGATGAACAAGTGAATAATGATTCAGCTGACGAGACAAATGGCAAATTTTATGAGGAAAAAATGACACCACTTGAAGAAGTAACATCGGCATTGAGGGACAGAACAGTTAAATTTTTAGCAACGAGAGATTACGAATTACAATTGCCTGAATTTTTCTTTGAAAGTTCAAAAATTAGGATAAGTCCCCGTGAAATAGATGAGGATGGTGCACTTGTACGTATTGATTTCAAAGATCGAGGTTTGGAGAGTCAAGGAAGGATATTCAAGAAAATTAGTATGAATTCAAAAACCGTAAAATTATTCATTCCCATTTTACCATGTTAAAATTAATATATAATTATTTCACAGGAAAGTTCATACAGAACCGGTTACTCATGAGCTTCTTAGCGTTGATCCTAATAATAAAGTTGATCAAGGTCAAGTTCATGTTTATAGTACCATTCCTCTTTGGTATTGGTACAGCGAAGAAAATTTTCCTCAAAATTCTTCTATTTTTCATACCAGCCTTCGCTCACATATTCAAGCTCTGCTCCAGCTACTACAGTAGTCATGCAAAATATCATCATCATCATCATCACCAGGTATTATTTAATTCAGGCATAATCGAATTTATCCCAGCATTTCACCAAACAGCTCAAACTTCCGGAATTATTTTCTCTTTCAGATTGCCCATCATCATCATCACGTTCCAGTTCCTGTACCAATTCCATCACCGGCATTCTATGATCATCATCCACATCATGCACCACACCATGAAGAGGAATTTGAGGGTTATGATTATGCACATCCGCACATACAATTACGAAAAGACATGGAGGAGCTGAAAGAATGGGGAATTGATTCATTTAGTGAACCATACGATGAACCAAATATACGGCCAATTGTGCCAGCACCATTGCCACCATCGTCTTATGCCCCAACTTTCGGACCCGGTCAATTTCCAGCTCCAGTTAAACCAAACATCGTACCATATCAAGAGAAACATCCAGTGAATTTACCATCTCATGGGCAATCACTCGCATACAATGGTTACTTAGATGAACAAAAATTGAATCGTCGTATATCGTCACAACAGGCATTATTCCCACAATTTCAAACTAATCCAGTGATAAAACAGACACCCATAAGTATCACAACGTCTGTTATAAAATCAAGTTCAGCGCCAGCTCATCCCGTTTATGTCCAACCAGCTTCTGCTACACAGACACAAAGAGTGACTCAACAAGCTGTTCCAAAGAGTGCAGCTCCAAATGGCCATACTAACAATCAAGTTCCACAAAATGATAGTTTTTATGGGCCAATTCTCGAGAGATTGGATGGTATTTTTGCACAATTAAGATTTGTCGACGAGTCATGCAGAGAGCGTCTCATTTGCAGCATGTATAAAAATCCAGCGCTATATTCGCCACACAGTAATCTCGTGTCGAATGAGCTCTCAAGGTAAATAAAACAGTATTTGGGTTGGAACCCTCAGTAAAATTCCCAAATGAATCAATATTTACGATGTATTCCTAGAATTGAAAGGGATACATTGATTCTTGTGATAGCTTTTTCTGCAGTTGCCCGTATAATTTCATATCGTTGATCTAGAAACAAAAGGGCGTAAGTGCCATTTTTATTCACTTTTTTTGTTTTTTCATAACAGAAGGGCGTAATTTTTTTTTTGGTCAATCGATTAATGCTCGACTTCACCGATTATTTGGAGCATTTTTTTTCTTAAATAACAAACAGGCGTATCTCCAATTATTAATATGAAAAGGGCGTATCTTCCTCACATACGCCCTTTTGTTATTAATTTCATCCTCAATTTCGCGATCCTGCTATATAATTTATAATAACAAAAGGGCGTATGTTTTGCACATACGCTCTATTCCTGCTAGGATTGGCAAATACGCCCTTTTGTTACTCAAATTTTTCAATTCGTTCTTTTCGATCATTGATGCATGAAAAACATTTTCAGAGGCATTTCGGACATACGTCCTTTTGTTTCTAGGTCGACGATATCTCATAACAGTATTAACATACTTAACGTAAAATATATAATGGTTAATCATAGTCTCACCATAATTGTAAACAAAGTAAATACGTGTCAACAGTTTTTGTTCATATGTCCAAATACATCAAGTGCAAAATCATTCTGGATCATAAGGAGAAAGGTGGCTATCGACTGAGCGTTGTCCGAATTACGACAATCGGGTCATTGTGCCGGGCATGTTTGCTTCTCTTCCGTTCTTGTTTTTCGTTTTATCTCTCGTTTCTCTCTCTCTCTCACCTCCACATAACCTTCACTTCTCTCTTTCGCATCGTTTGTTTTTCTACAATTTTTTTTAGAATTCTTTCTCACTCTTCGCAAAAAGGAAGACATTGAATCCTGAGAATAATAGGGGCTAACTGTTGTCGTTCTAACGAACTAATGTAACTCAAAAGAGTCATAGTAATACTTCTATTACTGCCTGCAGGGATCCGCAAGAACTGAAGCGAGTATCCAGTCCCTCAAGTCAACGTTTCGATAGATACGTGAGTGCAGCACGATTCGGACAAGACGGTGGTGATTGTTCAAGAAATTATCCATGTCAAGTAAACACAGAGTAGAGCAACGAATTCTCCAATACTGAATACAACGATAAAATGAACACGATAATTGAGAAATGCGCATCTTTTTCTCCAAATTTCTTCCGTGATCTACATTATCTTAATTTCACTCATTCAAACGGTATTTCACACGACCGTCAATACAAGTCTATACAAATTTTATTACTCAAATTATGACTCTGTTAATTTTCGAAACAATAACAAATAGTCATAATATAATAGCTCAATCTAATCAATTCTCATATATAATCCTCATGAATTTTAGAAACTTAGCATTGCAGTCTGTGAGTAATAAAATTTGATAAATCCGACGAATATAAATAGTTCTTTATTTCATACCATCATAATTTTTGTACAATAGAGCAAAATGTGCTGAAAAATGTATTTCTCAAATTGAGGAGCACTTATGTAAAGTTAATGATCTTATGAAACAACTATATCATTTATGTATTTATCATTCAAATTTTCTCAATTTATTTAATTTATTATAATTCATCCTATTATTACGTACTCGGGGTGCCATACCCAAAGATCGTAAAGAGCTTAGAAGATAAGGAGTATGAAGAAGTAAGAGTTTTTAATTATTGATACGATATGTTAATAAAAAAAATAAGATAAAGGAATATTTCCTGTTATTATTCATCGACTAACTTGGTGACGAATAAAAATAACCGGTAAAAAAACCGCTATAAAATCTTTCCATAAAAATTTACAACATCAGACAATCTCCCGTTCCTTTACTATGTTTATATTAGCCAAATGAAATAATTATTGATGAAAAATATTACGTTGACCGTGATCGTTACTGTTATTCATTCATAACGATATGTTATGAAAACATTGGTTATTAATTCAATTCCCTCGTCTAATTTTCTAAACTATACAAACATCTCTTCATATCTGAGCTTCATCATTTCTCCAATCGAACAATCTGGATTCAACTGCGGCTGTGTCTCTAGATTCTTTCGGCTTTATCAGATGAAAATTTGGAGTCTGTGATGGTATTGGTTGTTTTCCATTTAAACTTCTTGACCTGTTGAAATTCATGTTGTTCAACATCAAATATATTACGTAAGTTTCATTTTTGTATTAATTTCATGATATAGGTGCTATTTCTCAGAAATCGCTGGAAATTTGAATTTGAAAATTTACACCGAAATAGCGTTGTTTCTGTTTCTCATTGAATTTTCTGTTCGTATTGTAATATCTCTAGTGTATTGATTAGCAAAATTTCAAATTCCCTAACCAGCAGTTACCATTTTGTATTATTCGTTATTTAGCTCGCGACGTGGGTCACTTCGCCCTCTTCCCTTGCCCCGCATTTTTGGAAGTAACAAGTGTGCACAATAGTAGATGAATACTATGAAAAAGATCATCGTTCAGTATTATTTCTTAATGCCCCATACATGACATTTTCGATGTTGAGGATGAAACTCATGCTGGGGAGGGGAATGTATCATTTTTTTAAATTAAATTGAATGAGAACTTTTCATCTCAAAACTCATAGAGTAATTTGAAGCCGATGCGCATGACTAAAAAGTATGGGGGGGGGGGGGCGAATTTAATGGAAATACAATCATAAAAGAAAATTATGAGGGAATAAAGTATTCTATATTTTTCATCCCTCGAAAAAGTTCAGCAAGTTTCTTATATGAAATTCCGCGATTGAAAAATTTCTCATATAGAATGTTGAGATTCATCTTTCTCCTCCGTTGCAGTAGCTGAAGTGGGGGTGGCCTAATTCTTAGGATTTATTCCTCCTGTGGTCTTAACATAGAGAGTTGGCTGTAATTGGAGTTTATTGAATTTTTTTTTCTTGTTAAATACACACAGAATACCTCCCCAGATGATGTTATTTTTGGACTTCTCCTATTTCACTCCATTTTCATCATTTTATCTTTATACAAGCTTCTAACAGTACGATAAATTTGTTTGGGGAGAGCTTCATGATTTTGTAACGGTTTTTACCGTCACAGAATTATTAAAGACAGAAATAATTAATTACTATTATCAAAATCACGGTATTTTCGTGATTCGCGATACCCGGTGAGGATAGGGCTCAATTGGAAGGAGGATTGGTGTTCCAGTGGGAAACTACCATCAAAGGAAACGCAATGCCTTCATACGAGAAACTGCTCCCATTTATGGAGAAAAGAGGTATTTGCACCAAGACTACGGAGAATTCAAGGACTCACGAGCAGAAGAAAGACGCAGCAAAAAATAGAGGAACAAAGGGCCTCAAGGGAATTCGAGTCATAACCATCCACAAGGCTCATCCAGGATTCAAACATTCATTACAACCATACCAAGAAAATGTCCCGTGTGTGAAGAAGAGCACAAAATTTATGCTTGTCCGAAGTTCGCAGAAATGAGCGTGGAAGAACGCACTAAACTCATTTTCAATTAATCTCGCTGTCTCAATTGCTTGGTAAAGGGCCATGGCGTGAAGGACTGCGAAGGAAAGAGATGTAAAGTATGCAAACGAAAGCATTACACCCTGCTTCACAGACACGAAGGAACATCACCTTCGACTGAAGAGAAACCCAATACAGCATGACTAACTGAAGAATCGCCTCCAACACCAGAAGTTTTGTCTCTCTTCACCGATAATATTGAGGAAGAGATCCTTCCAACAGCTACTATCAATGTCATCAACAAGCAGAATGAAGCATTAAAATGTAGGATTTTAATCGACAGCTGCTCAAGTGGGAACTTCATTACCACTGGATTGGCCAAGAAGTTAGGCTTACCTCAACAGGATTGTTACACCCCCATCGTAGCTCTCAACTCATTATCAACAGTCTCCTATCGCAAGATGAATGCCACAATCCAGTCAAGATTCAACTCATTCAAGAAGAATTTGCACTTTCTCACAATACCTCTCATATCATCTGCGGTTCTAAATCAATAGGTTGACAGGCGTCTGTTAAAAATTCCTCAAACACTCAATCTTGCAAATTCAGAATTCCACGAGCCATCTCCGATAGACATGATCATAGGTACAGAACCTTCATTTGCAATCCAAAGTATTGGGAAAATCAAACTCTCAGATGTAGCTGATGTATACGCATAGAAGACACTGTTAGGATGGGTCATCGCAGATAACATCAGTGACGAAACAGACACATCAGTTGCTGTTTGTCAATCCACCCAAATCATCGAAGAATTCAAGCGCTTCTGAGAAATAGAAGATGGTATAACCCAAAACGGAAACTGGTCGGAAGAAGAACACGCCTGTGAAGAACATTTCATCAAACACGTCACTCGTACACCTGAAGGAAGGTATATCGTCGCTTTGCCTTTCAACGAAAGAAGGAAACAACTAGGTTCATTGAGGACACAAGCAAAGCGAAGACTACTCGCACTCGAACGTAGGTTCAAATGGAATCCCACACTCAAGGAAGAGTACATCAACATAATAGAAGAATACAAAAGGCTTGGTTCAGTCAAAAAAATAGATGATGAGACAGAAAGAGGTTTCTATCTCCCACATTATGCAGTATTAAAGGAATCAAGTCTTATCACGAAGTTCAGAGTAGTCTTCGATGGGTCAGCTCAGTCTAGCACCAAGGCTTGATTCAGCAATGCTTTGATGGTCGGCCCCACTATACAAGATGCTATCTTCCCTCTCGTTCTACGATTCTGTCTACACAATTACGTCATTACTGGTGACATCGAGAAGATGTGTCTACAAGTCCTGATACGAGAAGAAGATAGGAATTTTCATCGAATTTTATGGAAGGAAAACAATCAAATCAACACGTATGAACTTCAAAGGGTCACATATCGAGGGTCTAAAAGCAGAAGGTCGTATGGGCCAAAATGACCCTTCCTCTGGCAGAAAGTCGTATGTCCTACACATACGACCTTCTGCTTTTAGAGGGGTATTGAAAAATTCGAATATATCCGCAATTGCGAAATAGATATGTCTATGACACAATTGGACATACGACCTTTTGCTTTTAGGGCAGAGTTAAATCATTTTGAATTTCCGTGCAATTTTTCTCGCTCTGGCGATTTCCACCAGACAGCGATAGTGTGCTGCATTCGTGAACGCACATACGGTTGTCTCTCTAACCTCATTCTCCAGTTTTGTGGTCAACCGGCATAAATTATTTTTGAATTTCGTACAGCTGTGTTGAAGGACAGAAATGAGAACATGTTCGAAATTATAATATCTTCCCAATAAGATTATTATTTCAGTAGAAAAACTTTCAAAAATGTGAAAGACAAGTGCAAACGCTGGGAAACGTAACGTAATCCGTGCTAGTGATAAGTGCAATAGATCGGATGTGTCAATGTTTCGTTCAGATAAAAAAAACAACGGAGATACTCATCATAATATTCCATCGATATCAACAGTGAAGTGCCTAATTAGCGATGAATATGATGGTTACACGAGTCCAAATATGTTTTCGTCTGACGACGAAAATGAAGTCTTGGACAAAATCATCAAATCAACTTCAACAGTCAGTATTGAAGAAACGGACAGTGTCACATCAGTATCATCTCATTCTTCTTCAATAACTGAAAAGAGGACACGTTAAGATCAATTACGAACAGGTGAGATCTCATTCATTATGAACAGGTGAGCTGTTATTACTGAAGAGTGATATTTAATTTGATTTATTTTCCAACTAGGTTTAGAACGATAAGAAAATAATACTCTGTTCATTACTGACGACAATCAGAACTCAATGGATATTGACAAATCTACTTCTGAACTTGCTACTCCCCCGGCATCGAGGAATTCTTCAATTCTAAAAACACAGACCGAGTGTGAATCATCTCAATCACAATTTGTTTACAACATATCCGAGAAAATAATACCACAGAGTTCAGGAACTTCTGGTCATCTGTATTTATCATCAAATGATTCAGCAGGAACCTCTTCACAAGCTAAACAGAGCACTATGCTCCCTTTGACTCAAGGTAGAAGAAGACTAAATCCTATAACTTCAGATTCATCAGATGAAGAGCTGGAAGAAGCGGGGCGATCACCTTCAGTATCTCACGAAGACAATTCACTTCCATCAATTTCTACTGAGTCTATTGGTAGTGGACTGGGACAATTCAGTGGCAGGCAACATACGTCTGAAAGTTCGTTTGAAAAAAACTTGAGATCTGAAGAAAACTCACAAGCTGCAAATCAATCATCACATTCTCCACAAACGAGACGCAGATCGCAGAATCATCGCCCTGCACCTAATAGTTGGAAGAGAAATGTACAAAAAGCAAAGAGAAATCGAGGTCAATCTTTTACATCGAAAGATAAAGACAAAAATGAAATCCATCACCCAGCTCGACGATTGACAGTGTGATGAAAAACTCCATGAATCTCAAATTTGACAGTGAATTCTTCTGGACGGACTCAACAGTAACTCTATATTGGATCAACACAGCACCACCTCTTTTACATAAGTTTGTCGCCAATAGAGTAGCCCAAATTCAAGAAAAGACGAATCCCCAAAAATGACGACACGTAAGAACGCATGACAACCCTGCAGATGCTATCTCCAGAGGACAGCTTCCGACAGAATTCTTAGAAAACTCTCTCTGGAAACATGGACCAGTGTGGCTCACTGAAGATGAAGACAACTGGCCACACTTCAAACTCCAACTACCAAACGAGGTCCCAGAAACAAAACAGAAACTCTGTCTTTACCTGGTTCCAGAAGACAGGAGCCTCTTCTCTCGCTTTTCTTCATTCGATCGCTTACTAGAGCATGAGAAGTAAGCTCCAGATTTTTAATCATCTAATACAGCCAAGTTCTCCCGAAAGACCACGAACGGACGTTCGAACGATAAATCAATCAAAAACCAGTATAAATTCAAAAGAAACTCTACTACCGAATTCCAAACCTCGGCCATCAACATCAAAAGCTTCCTTATCAAGTTCAGAACCTCCGTCATTAATTCCAACGTTTGTTAAGAGAAAGGCTCCTCTAAGTAAAAATTCAACAGAATATGACAGTCTTTTCGAGGATTCTTTTGAAATTACGCCTGAGATTATGCGCATGGAAAGCAATCTGACTACCCAAAGCTCAATGACAGCACAAATTGCATCAGATTCAGAGCATTCAGCTAAAGAGTATTCGAGAAAAAATTTGGATACCTCATCAGAAAATATTGAAGATTCGAAGAATATTTCAGAAAAAATGTGAACAGAAAATCACGAGACAACATTAAGAAATATAAGCACCATGAAGACAAATATCATTGATGATAAGGCGAGAATTGCATTGACCAATTGCACAATACAGAAACTCATTATTAATTATTTTGGCAAAGAAAATTTTGATGTAAATGATATCATTAATGGTAATAACTTTGAATAAAGAACAAAAAATCCAATAACAAGAATCAAAAGTCAAATGAGTTAATTTTCACTCATTTTTTGGAGTATATGACAATTTCATCCTGATTCTTGTTTATAATTCTTGAAATCCTTTATGAAAAATAATGAGAGTAAAATTGCTCTATCTCATTTAACTCCCGAAATATTCGAGAAAAATGAATCTCAATATGAATTTTTTTTCTAAATATCTCAGAAACTAAACGAGATAAAGCGGTTTTACACGATTTTTTTGTAGCTCTTGAAATCCTCTACAAAAAAGATTGAGAGTGAAATCGCTCTTCCTCATTTAATTTCCAAAATATGCAAAAAAAATGAATTCCATTATTGTTTTTTTCCTAAATATCTCGGAAAGCGAGCGAGATAAATTGGTTTTATTCCAATTATTTTCTGTAGCACTTAAAATCCTCACCAAATAAAATTCAAGGTACAATCGTTTTATCTCATTTAATTTCCGACATAGGCAACAAAGATAAATTTCATCATTAATTTTTTCCAAATGTCAGAGAAACTAAACGAGATAAAGCGATTTGATCCATACCCTTTTCTGTTATTCTTGAAATTCTTCACAACAAAGACTTGAAATTAAATCACCCTAGTTGTCTCAGTTTTGGAGATATTCTCTTGGAGGTTATAAAACCCTTCACTCTTGATGTTTTCACTCCTAAGATCCAATTTTATTAGAATAATGAACGAGTTTTTCACACAGGCAGGAAAAAAAATCATACGTGCTCCACAGGTAGAGAAAAGACCTTCGCAACTGGGAACCCCCCCCCCTGCTGGAAAGGCCTCTTTCCCGCCCTAGGTGCACAATGTACTATTCTCCATACCTCGGTCGAAAGTACGCATCTTCGGCATCAATTTCGGAGCCAAAAGGGGGAGATTCGTGCCTCAGTAGAGCTACGCGCGCGCCATCTGCTACAGCGGAAGGGAAGGCGATAACAGCGGGAGCAAAAATTTTCTCCCGTTCCTCGATACATAAGACTACCGCATCAGTTGCCATTAACCGTCGCGGTTGTCGTCATTGTGATAGCCAAGTATAATCTTAAAGTTCCGTGCTGGCCATTAATGTGCAAATACTTATAAATGTATACTAAATGAAAATTTGTATCAATTAAAAAAACTATTCAGAGAAAGCAATGGATGAATTTATCTCAAGCGATGAATCTATGGACGAAGAAGAGGTTTTAAGAGATTTTGATGCAGAGGCTCGATCAATTATACAGACTGAGACATTACCTAAAAAATCTGCAAATAGGTTCAAACTTGTTTACGACACATTTAAAAAATGGCAGATGGAACATCAAGGCTCTTTGTCAAATTCACAAGAGGCTAATTTGGTTGTATATTTCAAAGATTTGAGTAAGAAGTTGAAACCTTCAACGTTATGGAGTATTTGGTCAATGTTAAAACAAGCAGGAGCCCCATTGCTTGTGCGTAATTTGAGAATCTTACATCTAATATTCTGCCAATGCAATTGGCAGAAAGCTTCCGAATGAATTTTTTAATTTCAAATCTACCATCACTGATCTTATTCATATTAATCACGTCAATTCATGTTCTTTTTGTTAAATATGATATCTCTTTGAATGTTCTGAAGATGATGAAAATCCCCTCGTTTGCTATGAGTAACAAAATTCGTTTTTTATTGTCATATTTCTACTTTTTGGAACATCTTGAGTCATATTCCATTGAAATCTTGAGCTTCAACTTCATAGTCAAGTTAGCTAACTCGAGTTTAGCTTTCCCCAAACTCAGCCTAATTCAAGGTTGCTTATGATAAAATTCTCTGCAATGAGAAATTTTCCAAATTTGCGTAACTTTGAATTTTTTCTCAATACTAAAATTGTGCTACCAAAAATCGATACAAGGAAAATATAATATATAAATAGCATGAATCAATCAAGTTGATATAAACTATCTCATTTCAGAAGTCGAAATAATTCTTAACGATTGAAGAAATAATGACTACGAGACACATCAAATGTCCACGAGGTCATAATTGTAAAATTGGAAAAATATACTTCAATAATCATCTTTTTATAGAATGTTTGTCTGATCATAATTTGAGAGTATCGTTGGACAAATTTCCAAAAATATTGAAGATCGATCATGAACGATATATTTTAACTGGGATAGTGAACTTTATAGATTCAGATATCATAAGTGAAGAGAATATTGGACATTACACAGCGTATATTCTTAAATTCGATGAGTGGTATGAAGTAGATGATTTATCACCTGATCAAATGAATGGAAAAGATTCATCTGATTCAGTCAATCCTCATCTATGCATATATATAAAAATTGGTAGTTGTGATTGAACGAAAATTATGTGAAGAGAACGTGATTAAAAATAATCTTATAATTTTGAAAAAGAAAGTATATAGTTGATCTCGTTATTAATTATCATCAATTTTATCATTGAAATGATTTTTTTTAGAATATATTAATATATTATCGTCAAAAACATACCTTTCGTAAAACTGGGATTATTAACCGACGCAGCTGATACTTTTTCAACAAATATAAATTAAGAATGATGAATTTATGCAAATATCAATATATTTGGGATATAAGATATTCTTCAAATTTGGCAAATGATTAAGTCACAATGACAATGGGTTCATCTTTCAATAAAAAAAGATTTACTTCACGATAATTAATTCAGATATATTGCCCTCCTCAGGGAAACACATAGGAAAATGGAAATTCATGGAGGATCAATTTTGTGAATGGTTCCCTAGAATTATTATTTCAAGAATTCTAAAAGTTATAACACAAATGACGCACAGCCAAGACCTTTTAACCCTCTGAGGATTGATCCGCAAGCTTTATCTGGACACAGTTGCTTTAGGAAATTCCTATTCAGGAGGAAGAGAGCAGAGACGGACCAATGCCCTTGATGCGGAATGATAGACAATGTCAGTCACACGATGTTTTTGTCCGACAGATGAAACGAAGAGAGTCTTGAGTTGAAAGCTCATACCGGACGATAATTCAATAAGATTAGCATGATGATCAGCCTAATAAGCAACAAGGGAAGCTGAAATCATCCACACAATGATTGATAAGAAAGAAGATGACATCAGAGCGCTACGTCACAGCGTCTGGAGACAATGTCCATGCTGAAGTGAAGCGAAAGTAGTTTGCAGCATAGTGCATGAATGATGTCACGGAGGTGGATTTCTTAGTCAGAAAGAATCTGACACTACCCGCATCCCATCTGCGGGTGTCTCATGTAAGATTTTTCCCACCTCCAAACAAGCAGGAGCCCCATTACTTGTGCGTAATTTGAGAATCATGGATCTAATATTCTGTCAATGCAATTGGCAGAAAGCTTCCGAATGAATTTTTTAATTTCAAATCTACCATCACTGATCTTATTCATATTAATCACGTCAATTCATGTTCTTTTTGTTAAATATGATATCTCTTTGAATGTTCTGAAGATGATGAGAATCCCCTCGTTTGCTACGAGTAACAAAATTCTTTTTTATTGTCATATTTCTACTTTTTGGAACATCTTGAATCATATTCCATTGAAATCTTGAGCTTCAACCTCATAGTCAAGTTAGCTAACTCGAGTTTAGCCTTGCCCAAACTCAGCCTAATTCAAGGTTGCAGATAATTCAAGGTTGAAGACATAGCTTGCTTTTTCTGATGTTTCTATGCTAATATCTAAAAAACTACTAGACCGATTCCGCCCAATTTCAATACCAACCTTTGTGCCCATCAGATGTATAACCTCACAAAATTTGAGGTCTCTAGCTCAATTATTTATTAAGTTATCGTGGAATCAAGATTTTCACGAAAAATTTGTCAAAAGTTTTCTACTGGCTAAAATAACAATCTGAGCTCCCATCACCCCGGGGGTCAAAGATGCGGCTCTTGGACGCGCATCTCCTCGCGGAGACTGGACACTGTGATTCCATTTTTCATCGAGAAAAGTCGAAAAAACGATATTTCAACATTTTCATTTTTCTCAAAAACTATCCGGCCGATTTAGCTGAAATTTTTGTCAGAGCTTGGGGCACGCATGACGAACTTATGGTAAAATTTTCAGATCGCTAGCTAACCCCACTTCAGAGTAAAGCGGAAAATGCGTCATCACACACACACACACACACACATTTTTTAAAAACGACGGATCTCGACGTTTTGGGTCATTTGCAGTCATATTATGATGAAATCTCAAAATCGAAAAAAATTACGATTACAAAGCTTCCATTCGGAAGCAAAAACAAGCAGGAGTTCCACCCTTTGTGCGTTATTTGCAAACCCCACTCTTTGTGTGACATTTAATATTTTGCCAATTCGATTGGCAAAATGCTTCCGAATGGGATTTTACCCATAATCAATCGAATCTCTATAAAAATGAATATCTTTTCAATCGCTCAAAAAATAACATGATTCTCGCAAGAAATACACACTTATAGATCCCTACAAATCTCAGCACAGATTAATCGATTAAATTGCAATAATATCATATGGTACATAAAAATTCAATATTAGATGAAAATTCAGATCCTATGATGGAACACAAAAATTTACGTTCGGTTTCCAAATAGGATTTTTATTCTTTCTGATTGTCGTCAGGATGAAAAGGTACTCATTTTGTAGAAAAAATTGTCTACTTTCGAATGGTGAAATAAAAAATAGTAGTGTTCTTAGGGAGAAAGCTAAGCAAAACCGTGATTTTTGAAAAAACTAATTTATCGAACATCCTTACAAGAGACTTCTTCTGAAAAATCTGAAATTATCACCATTTGTGGGGCTCATTGAGATGAATCTTTTAAGCTGAACTTGGATGTAATCGCTTGGATAGTTTTCCAAATATAACCTCTTTTCATAAAATGGATTTTGGCCAATATCTCAGAAACGACTGGAGCGATTTTGCCCAATTTCAATACCAAACTTTTCGCTCCTTAGATGCACAAACTGGCGCAATTTGAAGTCTCTAACTCAAATAGTTTTTGAGCTATCGTGTATAGTAAATTCAGGATGAAAAACACTGTAATTGAAATTATCTGCAAACGAAAAATCTGAGCAAAATTTACCCCGAGTGAAAATTGTGAGTTCAAATAAGATGTATTTCATCGCTGAGCTTGGGGGCTGTGAATCAATTTTTCGCGGAGAAAAGTCGAAAAAACGATTTTTCAAAAATTTGAGTTTACTCGAAAAGTACTCAATCGATTTCGCTCAAATTTCACTGACAGCAATTTGCATGAGGGGGGAAAATACTGTTAAATTTTCACCTCACTTAGTATTACCGTTGCTGAGCAATGAGCTGATATCTGTCACACATACACACACACACACACACATACAGACATTTTTTTAAAATGTAATTTCTCGACGTTTTGAATAATTCTGAGTCATATTCCGATAAAATCTCGAAATCGAAAAAAATCGCGTTTACAATGCTTCCATTCGGAAGCAAAACACTAAATACCAGAGACAATGTTGATATAAGAAAATTTAATCATCAGTTTAATTTAATCATCAGTTTTCAAATGGGATCAAATTTTACGATTCATGAACAAAGCATCAGACTACACGTATTTAGCTGTCAAGGTACGTGTTTACATTAATTCCCATGAATTTCTCAAATAATTTCTATTCTTATCCTTATAATAATTCAAGGTTATCTTTCTGTTTGACATTTGTGGGGCTATGAGATGTGATAAGCTCGTAAGACTTAAATTGATGAATGTAGAAGACCTTGGTAACAAATATGTCGTTACCATCGATGAAACGAAAAATGATGTTCCTCATAGATTTATAATTGGCGAAGTGTTCTATGCGAAGATCGAGCAATATATCTCGATGAGGCCCGAGGAAGAATTTACAGACAGATTCTTAATAAAATGTTGTGTGACCCAACCTTTTTATCAATTTCTAAGATGTAGTTCACTACAATATTTGTATGTAAGCAGAGTCCAAGTTATTGTACAATGTTCTTTAAGATAAAGTTTCCCACGTCCGCTGGTCTTTTCCATTAGAACTTTGAACAAGTTCCAAACTATCAATAAATAAACTAACCCTGGTACCCAGCCAGTCCTACTTCAAAGGTCCAAGTTCCAGAAAACTCTAAGCCTTCGAGAAAGATCTCTCTCCAAACCCAGATAGGGATAAATACCCCGCAATTGGAAAACACCAGTCAGTCTTGGAAATTCCTCAGTCATGAAAACTCAAGAGTTATAAAACTTCAGTTTCTTAAACAAGTCAAGTTTTTGTCAAGTAAAGAACACAGTACTTATTTGTAAATTCCGATAAGTTGTTAATTAATAAATAATTTAGTACTAAAAAGTGAGTTCTTCATTTTGGTTCACAACAAAAATATCGCGATGGAAAATGCCAGCAACAAGTCATAGGCAAAAATGAAATTGGTGAAATACCACACTTGATAGCTTCCTTTTGAAAGCTGCCTAATTCAAAATCATACACTGGGCATTCTTTCCGAAGAACCAGCGCAACTCTTTTATCGGAGTCGGGTGCTAATACGATAATGCTCAAACAATTGGGAGGATGGCAGTCACTTAATATTGCACAAGGTTACTTTTTTAATTAGATTGTTGATATTAATTACGAATAATATATATTCAAATTCAGCCCTCTAGTTGAAATTTTGATGACGCTCTCTGCTTTTCATAAAAATCTTATCCATAAATACTTTACTTATTTACAGGATACGTTGGAAAATTGAATAAAAAATTGGGAAAAAATTTATGAGAGCATAACCCATCGAGCCACACCCGCTGAAACTGGTCCACAACCATCAACTAGCTCGTCCAGAAATGACGGTTCAGCTGCAATAAAAGATGGTAATGAGTTTACAGATGGAAAAATGAATTCCAATGACTCCTTTGATGACTTCTTTTATATATATATTTTACAGGTTAGATAATACTTTTTTCTTCTCATTGTTAGGGGATTCTATATTATCAGTCTTTCGGTGCATCACAGGTCTATCTTGAGCGACGTTGTTCGTCTCGGGGTTCAGCGGCGTCCGCGGGCTCCAACTCGAGTGACGAGTCGATTTCCACGAGGGATGAGTAATGAAAAATTCATTATATTATTTAGTACAGGAAATAATGCATTTTCATATTTAAATAGCGATGTATTGCATTTTATTTACAATCAGTGAATCCAAAAATATATGAGTTTCATATAACTTCGAATAAGACCAATAAATATTTGTCATTTAAATACTCCGATTTTAATGACAGTATATGGATTTCATATTTTTCAAATGCAAAAAATTCAAATATATATCTTATAAAACTAGCAACTTTTTTTTTCAAAATTGACAAGACATATTTTTCTGTTACAATTTTAATTCTTCGCGATTTGCAAGTATGATCACATTGTAATCTCACATGATACCATGATTACTTGAGCGTGCTTACAGTTCCATCCCGTCTTTGGCTGTTCTCTTTTTTTGCTTTCACGCCACTCAACGACCCAAGAAATGATTATCTTCACCATCGCCATTGAAATTCCCATAATCGAAATCATGTATCCATTCAACAGGAATACTGGGCCTACAGTGATTGTTATTCTCTTCACTAATCCCTTTAACTAAAGCAAATTCCTTTTTCTGACTACCCATCTCCTTAATCCACAGAATCAGTTAAATAGTTTTGTCATTCAGCTAACATTAACACAATAACATTTAGATGTTCATTTATTTTTCAGAACTCTGCAGAGAACGTGCTTTCAATTGAATTGCGTACTTGAGTTGCTAAGCTGATATGTATAACAGACACATAATCATTTATATATAACGATAATATATTATCAAGACATACAATTATATTATATGCTGAAAATGTATTCATTCATATATATAATTTCGGGACTATGTATGACCACATATTTTCATACATGCTCAGATATATTTTTTTCCAATATATCGTTTTTTCGTACGAGAAATATCGTAGGGCAGGAGACTTAGTCAAGAAATTATTTTTTATTTATTTTTTTTATTTATTTATTTGATCCAAGACCCAACAACCAAAGCCAATAATAGGGTCAAAAATATAACCATTTTACACAAATTCACAGGCAATGTTCATTATACATTAAAACAAGAAAAAGAAAAAAAACACTCAGGTTGCTTAATTTGCAACATAAAATTATTTGCATTATTTTCATCATAAACAAAACAAGATATACACATTCATTCCATCATACGGTTCTCATCTCATACTCTTAACGTAGTTAATTGCAGTCTGGCTGATACATTGCAACGATGACGACATGAGGTCAACAGTTTCACTGAAGCGCAGAAACATTTCATTAACTGCATTACATGTGTACAAAAACGAGTCGGTGCCCTGAATGGGAGCAAAGCCAAAAACCCCGGACAATCTACATTACCTCTGATCACCTTGATTAAGAAGATAATGGCTGTAACCTCCCGTCTCTCACGCAGACTCAGTATTCCAAATCTATCACATAACGCATCATTATCTGCTCCCTTCTCAGGGTACACACCACACTCCTTCCATGCCAAGAACTAGTAACTAGCAACTAGTAACTAGCAAGAAATTAGTAACATTCAGGAAAAAATGTTCCGAAGGACAGTAAAAATATTGTGATACATATGAAAGTCTGATGAATATAATCTCTTGAAGTGAAGTAATGGTCATTGTAATGGAAAAAAAAATATGGATCTAATTTCTTCTAAAATCAAGAAATTGTCAAATTCTTGCGTCAAACTATTCATCCGAATTTTTGACAATGACGTAGAGACCGAATTCCCTAAAAATTTCAATGATCTGAACAGGTAAAATTTATTAGGGACTCGGAATTCTGGCCATTTCTCTACTATCAATTATAAACTAAAATACTTTTATTTATTCATGATGCACTCTTAGTGTTGAGAATGACGCGTCAGCTGGCACTAATTCAGTCGATCGTGTCCAATGCGGTTGAAGCTACACAAGCATGAGGAGTAATCACCATAATTCCGGAAAACACGCTTACCGTTTTACGTTGAATACCGCTAGAAACTCACGAGTCTTGGCTCGGACAATGTTTAATTATTTATAATCTAATCTAATAATCACCAAGAATCCCATGTTGTTCTAGGAATCTTTTGTAATTAAAGCATCATAAATTAAGTTTTCAAATGTTTCTTCACTGGATTTAAAACCTTTCAATCCCATCTTTCCAAGGTAACGAATAATAATTCTATGTACGAAGCTAGAGGATAATAATGATGGTGATTTTTCTTCTCTGAATGAAATGAAAGAAAAAGAAAGGAAAAAACGAGATGGGCCCCATCGAAACTTAACTGAATCAAACTGAATTTGTTCAAAAGTGATAAACTCATTAGTGATCACGAATATTCAAACATTAGCCTTGAATGACTTAGATTCGATCGAATAAAGTATTAACTTGAGATTATCGTGGATGACTTAGAGTAGATGTAACCCTTCAAGGAAATCTATCTAAATAGAAGCATGTTTGAATATTCAATGATAATCTTAAATTTACAATGCCAATACAAATTCACTGCATGGAAATAAAACGCATGCAATCCCAACAATATTCTCCTCAACATTTCCTTCTCCGATATATACACAGAGAAAATTTTTTTCTTAATTTAAGAATGTGCAGTCACTTAATTTAAGAATGGCAGGTCACGTAAATTAAGTGACTTTTCTCACTTAAATCAAGTAACTTTTTCTTTCTTAATTTAAGAAAGGAGAAGTCGCTTAAATTAAGTGACTTTTCTCACTTAAATCAAGTGACTTTCTTTCTTAATTTAAGAAAGTAAAACTCACGTAAATCAAGTGACTTTTCGTTCTTAATTTAAGTGAGCTGCACATTCTTCAATTAAGAAAGCATTTTTCTCTGTGTAATAGTGAAATGCTAACAGTATACTGTTACCATTCTAATATTCCATAAATAACATCTCTGCAATATTTCTGCACGCACATGTTCATTTCCATTTACATCCTCTCTGGATTTGTTTTTTATTCCTATTATTGATTATCACAGACGAATATCTATTGATTATTCACTCACAAAGTGTTATTCATCTCAATAGCCGAGATTGTTCTATTATTTCTTTTCAATTTTATACAATGAAAAAGTAAATTTGGGAAAATCATGAAATATTTGTTCCAATAATTCTTAAAGTATGGTGTTTCCCAAAAAAAAAAAAAAATTCCCACGTAGTTTAACGGACTCGCCATTTAGATCATTAGTTTCAATTTGTTGATTTAGATGAACTTATCAAATTTGACAATTTTTCAATTTGATGATACAAAAAATACATTTAACACTACTGGAACATTAATTCCATTATTCTTAACATTTTCGTTCTGAAGGACAAGATCGTCACTAAAAAAAAAAATTATCTCGAATGATTCTTTTCTGGTAGGTCCATTTTACCCCGGTCTCCCCTATTATAGAATTCTCTCCTGAATTCATGGTAATTTTCAGGTTTCCATCGTAATTAAGGTATTTTCTTTACTGTATTTTGCCTCTGATTTTCGAACGATCCATAAGTATTCTAATTTTATAATTTTCTGAGACATTTGAATGTGGCTTTTATCTTCAGTTGCTTAAGCGGGGGAGGGGGGGAGGGGGTGAGGGTTTCGCGTGAAAGAAAAAACACTTTTTTTGAGAAATTTTTTCAGACGTATGGATTGAGCAAATTCATTGAAATCTTTCGGACATTATTAAACTGGAATTCAACAACATTGAGTAATTTTTTGATGTGGAAATAGCCACTAAAAAGCTGGTGACAGCGCTTTTCCAGGAATGACATAGACTATTTGCGGTGATCACTGTATCTTAGCTGGGATTTCCACCTACAGAAGGGCGCGACTTTCCGTAAAAAATAGCAGTTTTTACTTTAAATGACCACCAAAAATTGAAAAATGAAAAAAAATGATAATTAGAGATCGTTGGGAGGAGAATTCAATGATACTTTGACTAATTTTCAATGGTTTTTTATTTCTAATATTTTCCAGCTAAGATACAGTGTTCACCGCAAATCGTCTATTCTAAAAGACGTTCTTGGAAAAGCTCCGTCACCGGTTCCTTCGTGGATATTTCCGCATCAAACAAGTGGAAAATCGCATTTTGAAGGTATGCTTACACAGAGGAAAGCGTTTTCTTAATCTAAGAATGTGCAGTCACTTAATTTAAGAATGTGCAGGTCACTTAAATTAAGAAAGAAAAGTCACTTGATTTAAGTGAGAAAACTCACTTGATTTAAGTGATTTTTACTTTCTTAAATTAAGAAAGAAAAGATCACTTGATTTAAGTGAGAAAAGTCACTTAATTTAAGTGACATTTAAGTAAGAAAACATTTTTCTCTGTGTATAGCTTTATCTGCTAATTCATTATCAATTTGCTTTCGAGTGGTCATTTTGAATAGACGGAATATAATTTCAGATTAACATTCTTCTGATTCTTCTTCACAAACATTTTGCACTTTACTTCTGAAGTGTTGACTTCATAAGATTGTCCATAATATAATTGATAATTCAGTCTTTCTATATATGTTCTCCGGTGGAAAGCTGATTTTTCAGCTTTAATATCAAAATGAATACTCATTATTTTGCGCGTCAAATTTGAATAATGAGATGAGAATCATAAAACTCCCATTCGGAAGCAAAATTACTCAATGTTGTTGAATCCCTGCTTAATAATGTCCATAAGGTTTCAATGAAAATACTCAATCCATATATTAAAAAAAAATCGTAAAAAAAAACTTTTTTTTTCACGGGTCAACCTTTACAACCCTATGAAGTAAAGATTGATAGAGCGAAATATGCTTAATATCGAAAGATTCAGTTTCTCTTTTCAAAAATATTTAAGGCACTGAAACTCTTCTTTCAAGACCATCATACATAAGAAATCAAAGAATCTATACAGCTAAGTGTAATGATAGATAGATATATAGATAATGCTTATTTAATCTTGGACTACACCGAAAAAAATGTTTTGTTAATTTAAGAATGGGCAGTCACTTAATTTAAGAATGGCAGGTCACTTAAATTAAGTGACTTTTCTCACTTAAATCAAGTGGCTTTTCTCACTTGAATCAAGTAACTTTTTCTTTCTTAATTTAAGAAAGTAAAAGTCACTTAAATCAAGTGACTTTTCTTTCTTAATTTAAGTGACCTACACATTCTTAAATTGAGTGATTGCACATACTTAAATTAAGAAAACATTTTTCTCTGTGTAGAGAGTCCATCAGATCATCAAAGTTACATTTGCGGTAATTTGGTCGCTGCTGTACATTTTACACAGAGAAAAATTTTATCTTAATTTAAGAGTGTGCAGTCACTTAATTTAAGTGACATGCCATTCTTGAATAAAGTGACTTTTCTAACTTAAATCAAGTGACTTTTATCACTTAAATCAAGTGACTTTTTCTTTCTTAATTTAAGAAAGTAAAACTCACTTAAATCAAGTGAGTTTTTTCACTTAAATCAATTGATTTTTCTTTCTTAATTTAAGTGAACTGCACATTCTTATATTAAGTGACTGCACATTCTTAAATTAAGAAAACATTTTTCTCTGTGTAATTATAGTAATAATAGCTTTCTGGTCAATATGAAAAAAAAAATAATATCTTTGAATTCCAATATTTAAAGAATATTATATTGATTATATTATATTAATGAGGAAATGAGACCACAGCATTTCCAATAATATCGCTCGGAGACCTGTGAAAATTTTTTTGAAGAAAGTAAAAGTTTAAGTCACGTAGTTGTTTTCATTTTCTGTCTTTTTACTGTCCTCAAAAGAGTTTTATTTCACAAATAAAAAGAGACGAAAAATGACAAAGTCAATTTCTTCTTCCCTCCAAACTGAGTTATGAAATTATTGAATTTTCAAAAAGAATTTTCGAAAAAAAATAGAGTACTGTTGTTATGAATCGAAAAAAAAATTCTTCTGAATATCGTCACCCTAGATAATGGTGCTTTCTTCTTTCCTTTCAGTCAGTATCACGTAGCCTAATAAAAATTCAAAACCCGTGCGTTAGCCTCCATCAGCTATAAAACCACGAGTAGTCGGTGTAAAAATGAGCATTCGGTGTTTGAGCCTGACAAATTGATTGTCGCAAGTTTATCCATCCATCATGAGGTTTTTGGTAGTGGCAACCCTGGCCCTTCTGGCTGTCACAGCAAGTGCCCAAGAGATAAGTACAACTGCTGAGGTACTCCAAAAAATTTACTACAGGTAGGAAAATGAACCGTGCAATCATTTATTTTTACAATTAATTAATGTATTAATAATGACATTGATCAATCAAAATTTTACAGATGCATAGACAGTGAATCAATGCTATCATGCGTGAAACCAAAAGTACTTGCCTACTTGAGTGACGTTGTTAAACAGGAAAGAGTACCGATAACAAATGATCTGTCTATCGTACGTTCACGAGAAATGCCAATCGAAAACGAAGACTATTTGCAGTATGATGGTATTGATCACGAGAGAAAAGAGGTTTTACGCTCATTGATGCTTGAAAAGCTTGACGCTTACCTCAGCAGCCATCAGCTTGAAGCTAAACTGCCCGAAGCAATTGCCGGATCCAATATTGTACCACGATCACTCGTTGAATCCGTTCCAAAGAGCCTCAACATTCCACTCTCTGATTCGTCAAATGGACAGGGTAAGTTTTCAATAAATTTCTTCCAACAGATTCATATCAAGACCATTAATTTATTTCAATTTTCTCTGATTTTTAAGGACGTGGATTCGTCAAGAAAGTCATGATTCCTTTCCTTCTTGGTCTCAAATTCAAGGCGACAGCTCTTGTTCCCCTTGCGTTAGCTCTTATCGCCCTTAAAACGTGGAAGGCTCTCACACTAGGCCTTCTCTCAATGGTACTCAGTGGAGCGATGCTCATATTCAAACTGACGAAACCCAAAGTGGCTTATGAAGTAGTACACTATGGACATCCACCAGTTGAACATGCTCATGCTGCACCACACTGGGACACAGCACCAAATGGACCATACAGGGCTTACAGAAAATAGGCTTAATTGAATACCAAAAAATTAAACAAAATGAACAAAACTCTATGACCTCCGAAAAATTATTGTATTTAATATTTATTGTCAATTTTAAACATAGATAATTATATTTGTGTGAAAATAAATGATTTGTTTTTCATAAATATATTTTCATTTTCATTCTCTGTGTTTCGAAGAATTCGAGAAGAATTTGTCTCAATGGTAATTAAGAAGTAAGAATTGAACATGATCTGCACGTTCTGTCTGATTATTCGGCGAAATTTTACGCTCAGTGAGTTCAAACACATTCACAAGGAAAAGGAAATTTCCTTCAGACGATCCAAATACCTGGTTACCTATTTTTTATTCTGAAATTCCAAATCACCTGAAGTATACGGAAAACTTTCGATTATTTCCAATGCATCTCATGTAGATCAACAAAAACATAGAGAAATTACAAAATTTCAATATTTAAAAATCAGTGAATATCGCTCAGTGTGCCATAGAAGAAAAGAACATACTGTGAAGATTTAACCTGAATACTTATGCAAGCATTTAACAATGATGACCTAAAACTCAAATTTCTTTGAGCTATTGTGACAAAAACTTGAGTGAATGAGAAAAAATTTTTTGTCTGAGAAATTTGAAAATGAGCCATGATATTCAACTGTTTACTTGCATTGTATCCCAGGATATTCTCATACAATTAAATGTGAAAAAATCCTGTTAATTATGTTTAACAGGGGTGAAGATAATCTGAAACTGAGGCTTTAACGGCTTCCCCTCTCGGTAACTCGGGACTTTTGAACTGAAAGTAGCGGTGACAATCGTGCATCGAATTTATGATCCCTGACGTTTCAATGTTAGGATGTCAATGAAATAATGAAAAAGGGTAGACTTTTTGAGAGAGTGGAACGGCATTCACTTCCGCTTATGAATACACGTGACATGACGCTTAAAATTTGTTATTCCAAACTCTCAAAATAAAGTAGATAAGTAGAGCACGATTATTTCATGAAAAAATTCGTCATATTTAGAAATAAACAAATTAAATTGTTTAATAAAAGTAATTTTTTAGAATAATTTGTCATTCGATCAAATTAATAATGAAATCTTCATCATCTTCTCGATTTATGACTATTTTATTAACATTTTGCCGAGAAAAGAAGTCGTCTGACGGATGTAATTCATATTCGATAAAGAAAAAATCGATAAAATCGAGGAAAAAAATTATATTAAAATCTACAGCAGTGAAATGGAAAAGAAAACGAAAAAAGATAATCATTTGAATTTTAGTACTTGCAATCGAAAGAGGAAGAAGCGCAAATCTCTTGAGCAATAATCAAGTGATGAAGAGTGGACTTGAGAAATTGAATGGTAAATAAAAACAGCTATTACTATTCGTAAATTGATCTGCATTTGGTTCAACAGAAACTGGCTACATCTTGGAATCTGAAGGGCATGGAGAAATGTTCACTGAATCCCTCTTCCTGAGTTTGATTTGGTTCTATAGAACAGATTTCCCGAAAACTAACTGCGGAACACAGAGGAAAATGTTTTCTTAATTTAAGAATGTGCAGGTCACTTAAATTAAGAAAGTAAAGTCACTTAATTCAAGTGAGAAAACTCACTTGATTTAAATGCGTTTTACTTTCTTAAATTAAGAAAGAAAAAGTCACTTGATTTAAGTGAGAAAAGTCACTTAATTTAAGTGACTTTTACTTTCTTAAACTAAGAAAGAAAAAGTTACTTGATTTGAGTGAGAAAAGCCACTTGATCTAAGTGAGAAAAGTCACTCAATTTAAGTGAGTTTCACTTTCTTAAATTAAGAAAGAAAAAGTCACTTAATTTGAGTGAGAAAAGTCACTTAATTTGAGTGACCTGCCATTCTTAAATTAAGTGACTGCACATTCTTGAATTAAGAAAACATTTGTCTCTGTGAAGAAAATCCATATGAACCACTTCAACATTTTTTTTCTAAATTAGGAAATGAAAATGGGCAGGAGTCCATGACAAAATTTCAAAATCCATAACTTGTTTCAGTAATCGTTGAGTTTTTTCTTCATACAAACCTCAGTGAATGAGTGAAGCTCGAAAAGAAGATGAGCCTGAATAAGCGGATTTTTTTGGAAAAAATATGACAAAAACGCGGGAAGTGAAGAAAATTCATCTGAAAACCTCTTCTCAGGAAATAGTGCGTTGTTCCACAATCCGTTCGGCTAAAAGATTCTCGCAAAAGCATATGTAGGGGGGCCGGGGCAAAATGGAGTACGGGAGTCTCCCCTATCGTTAAATGCACCCTCCCAGAATTTCTTTGGCCGCTTTTCCAATAAAAAATCACTGCAAAATTTTTAGCTCTTAAAGTTCTTGCCACTCCATTTGCATGAATATTTTCTCATAATAATAATGATAGTCACCTCAGATGACGAATGAAAATCATAAAATCAATTTAGTTGTTTACCGTTTTGTCCTATAAAAAAAATTATTCAAACCTGGGTTCTAGTTTCTCTCTCATTATCATCAATCCGTCAAAGCACGTTTCTGAGGAGTCAGCCGAGCTGATTGGAGTCTATAGTATTGTCGCACGAGACAATTTCATTTAACATGATATACCTCATGCTTCAACGAACTTCACCCTCATAATGTATTCAAAACATGAACAACTGGAGACCTCGATAATCGAATACCATACTGAACGAAAAGAAAATTTGTCCTCTTGAAATTAGAGTAGAAGGGGTAATGTATCAAAGTATTCGTATGCTGCTTACATGAGGAAGAAGGCAATAGCCCCCCCGTATAAATAGACACATGAACCGATCAACAGACATCAGTTGTGGAAGTACCTTCTTCAATTAATCGTCGCCTTCAGCAACGAGAGATACGATTGATTGATAGTTAATAATCCAAGTGGGATATTAAATTAATAATTTGATCATGAAATTCATTGTGGTGTGTATGGCAATCTTTGCTCTGGCTACAGCCCAGCCAGCCAAACAAGAAATCTGGAAGAGTAACAGTATGGATTCAATTGTTGAGCAAACTAAGAGCGAGTGCGCCGAAAAGAACGACGAAATGGCCTGCATGAAATTCAAAGTACTCAATCTGTTGGATCAAATTTTTCGCAAGGATAACTTCAAGGTAATCAATTGATTTATGCAGAAAAGTATTTATCTAAAAGTTTGATACGTTTAACTTGAAATATCATTCAAATATCCTGCACTTTGCCTCATTAGGTATCTGAGAATGTTGAAGTAACACGCAACTCACAGCCAATTGAAGAGTCCGCCGCCCGCAGCGAGGCATCTATCCTAGACACTGTCCAGAATTATCTCGTCTCACATGATGTTACCTTCAAACTTCCACTTGACTCTGCTGTCAAAGTTAGTGCGAGAAATATCGAGGATGATCAAATATCATTCGATGTTAAATTTGGACAGGGCCGCGCAATTGAAGAGGCACGTAAATCAAAATTGAAGAAAGTTATCATTCCAATCCTCGTGTTCGTTCTGCTGAAGGCGATGACACTTATTCCATTGGCCATTGGTGTACTTGGTCTTAAGGCATGGAATGCACTTCAACTCTCATTCTTCAGTTTTGTCGTATCAGTTGGTCTTGCTATCTTCCAATTGTGCAAGAAAATCGCAGCTGACAGCCATGCTGCTCCAATTTCAGCTCATGGACCATGGGAATATCAGGCTGCTCAGTACAGATCTTTCCAAGAGGATCCAATCAAAGATGCCCAAAATTTGGCATACTCAGCTTATGCACCAGCAGCTTAAATTATCATCCATTTAATTATTTAGATCATTCCATCTCGGATTGCGTCCTGACTAGTTGAAACACTTTTGTAAAATAATTTCCACAGACGTGTATTATTTAATAAATTATTATTATTATTGCAATTTAATTGATATGTGGATGTTTCCTTTATTATCTTTGATCATTCTTTTCTCTCTCAATGGAATAGAAAATGGTTACCGAATTAATTTTTTTATCGTAAACTTGAAAGAATAAAAAATCGCACTTGAAAGGTTTTCGGAATCCACAAAGAGCTATTTATATGTTAAGGCTGCTTTTGGAAAAAAATGGAGATTGTTTTTTTGCTCCTGAATTTACGTGTATCACTGGTTATTGAATATTTCCCAATTATCAGTGATTTATGATTTGTTATGACCTTCGAGAGTACCAAATAGCTGTAAATATTGAACTTAAATTGAAATTCAAATGCAAAAAATGATGCAAAAAATATCATCAAAGCTTTGAAAGTACACAATACAGTAGAACTCCTGCAATTCCGAACGACGTAATTGCAACAGGAGCAACAACTTTCTCCACTCTTGGGCCTCCCTCTTTTGCTGCGTGTAGCTGTAGCCCAGGAAATACGGCTTATTTGATGGAAAAAAGAGCCATACGCAATTTTTTTTATCCTCTCCACTCGAATGTGAACAATTATATTCCCAATTTGGACCCCAGAATTCGCACAGGAAATAAGTATTCGAACAGTCAAAGCGGTTCCTCAATGGTTTCTTCAATATATCTCCGCGAAGATCACTCGTAGCACAAAAAGACTACCATACTTTTTTCTCCTTTGTGAAATTCTCGACAACTTTGCTCTCTGCGGTTTCCTTCATCAGAGTCACGGGTCAGCAGATATAGGGCCGCAAACTGCGGAACCGCACTTCCAGCCACCCAACCCTGTTCCTCACATAGGGGAAGACGGGGTAAAATGAACACTCGAATTGAATGGCTTGAATTTGAAATTTTTGAATGATTCCATCCGAAAACTGAAGAAATTTTGAGAGGAGAACATGTGTCGAAATTAGTTTTCATTCAATTCTTAGAAAAATGTACCTTTACGAGGCGAGTTTTGAGAGAGGTTCACCTTCTGATAATCGAAAAAATTGTATTTTCCAAAGATATCTCCAGTTCTGCTGGTTGTAGCAGCCTGGGGTTCATCTCAAATAGAAGGTGAGCTCATTTCTCATCAATTTAGGTGGTTCAAATTTTTATAAATCCATTTTTCAAATGCTTACAGGCCATCTTCTGAAAATCAGCTGTTATCCTTTAAGTAGTTGGAAAATTGATCATTTTTTTAACCACATAGATAGATGGAAAATCAGCTCATCTTCCATTTAAGATCAATCCCAGACTGCTATGATCAATAGAAGCAGAGATATTGCCGAAAACCTGAAATTTTCTAAAAACAGAAGGCTTTCACTTGTAAATCTTGCGTGAAGAATGAAATGTTCAAACAGACCTAAAAAATCATTTTTGACATATGATTTTCATGAAAAGTTGTCTCATCTTTACAATGGAATCATCAGAAGAAATCTATCATTAATATTTCCATCCATTTCCAGTAAATTCCATAGTATAACATACTAAAACCAATCCGTGTCCGTGCTACCCCTTGTGTTCATTTTACCCCTACTAATGCAATATGAAGATTGCATGCCTTGAATAGATAGATATTGATTGGGAATGATGATTATTCCCGCTGACAATAGAAATCCAATTTACATCAATACAAATCTCCACAATTATTAATAAATTCGAACTTCAATTTGGGCTTCCCCTAGTAGGGAAGTTCCCTCTAATAGGGCTATCACCCTAATAGAGTCGAACCTCGGCAACCTTCCTTCGCCACTTGAAACATTTAAAATCATTTTCATGTCAAATATTTTGAGATGTAACCAGAAATCTGGAAATTTGCAGATTTCGAGATCTCTCCAAAATTTCCGAGATTTTTGGTAAATTCAATATTTCCCCTCGGAAGTTTCTCTCGGAAATTTCTCTGTAATCGAACTCCGGCGACTTTTCTTTGTCACTTGGAACATGAGATTTAACCAGAAATCTGAAATTTTGCAGATTTCAAGATCTGCCCGGCACGTTGAACAGTATACAGTTACACAGAGAAAAATGTTTTCTTAATTTAAGTGAGAAAACTCACTTGATTTAAGTGAGTTTTACTTTCTTAAATTAAGTGAGAAAAAGTCACTTGATTTAAGTGAGAAAACTCACTTGATTTAAGTGAGTTTTACTTTCTTAAATTAAGTGAGAAAAGTCACTTGATTTGAGTGAAAAGAGTCACTTAATTCAGGTGAGTTTTACTTTCTTAAATTAAGAAAGAAAAAGTCACTTGATCCAAGTGAGAAAACTCACTTGGATCAAGTGAGTTTTCTCACTTAAATCAAGTGACTTTTTCTCACTTAATTTAAGAAAGTAAAACTCACTTAAATCAAGTGACTTTTCTCACTTAAATTAAGACAGCATTTTTCTCTGTGTAGCGATGTGTGCTAATATCTTCGAGACTGTAACTCGCGTCGAAAAATACCAAGGGACCTTTTTTATAGGAAATCTCATTACAAATAAAAAAGTGTGGAGGTAAATTTAGGCTACAAGGTGTAGTTCAGGAGATATTCTCAAGAGACAATCAAAAGCCTATTATTAATGTCTATTATTAATTGTATAAATGGAATGTTTGTGGTGCTTGTGATGAAATGTTAATTTAAGAGTCACTATTGAAAAATGTTTAAATCAATCATTCTGTGATACCGAATTAAAATTATTTTTATTAATGGCGATGGTAATGTTGCAATTTGAAAAACATAAGAAATTGTCTATTATTAATTGTATAAATGGAATATTTGTGATACTTGTGATGAAATGTTAATTTGAGAGTCACTATTGAAAAATGTTTAAATCAATCATTCTGTGATACCGAATTAAAATTATTATTAATAGCGATGGTAACGTTGCAATTAAAAAATTAGAAAATATCAAATATTAGAAATTATAGAATGGCAAATATAGCTGCAATTTTCGTGAGATAACAATACAGAATAAAAATGATGCTGAATGAGATAATTAATTAATTAACGAAAAATGTTGCAAGAACGTGATTCTAAAATGTAATAAACGTATGATTAGCTCCCATGGGCTTACTAGCCTGGAGTTTTTAGAATTAAATAAATAAAGAAATAAAAGCCCCTTTCAATTGCTTGTATAATTTCATCCTTTACGAATTTCGGGGTCTATTTTGAAATTATCGTCATGCATACCAGAATGAAGCCAAAAAAATGAAAAAAAATCGCACATGGCTCTTTTTTCCATTAAACCCGAAATTTTAGTCTCTATTCCCTGGGCTACTGATTTCCACATCACGTGATCCGACTAATCGCTGGTGTGTCAGCTAATTCCGACATCTCAGGATTCAGTCTCCTGGAGAGTCGAAATTACAGGAGCTCTACTGTACTATACCCGAGGCACATTGGTATGATATTGTAATTTTTTTATTCTACATTCCTGGCTTCGATTCATTGGTTGAACTTCAGTTTAATTTCCCATTTTGAAACTTCCGAATGGAACATTCATAGGGTGGTTTGGTGCATAGAGAAGTAGTCTCGATGGTTTTCGAATACAGGTATCGAGAATCAACGTTCGAATCATACGAGTGATCAGTTTTCTGCCAGTTTCTCATCACACAAACCCTACAATCAGAAGCAAAAAAAGTCTCCAGACAATAAAGAAACAAAACAAACATATTGAATAATTCAAAAAACAAATACAGAAAATACCGACGGCAGTGGCTGTGTGGTTAGAGCGGGGGGTTTGGCATGCTGAGGGCCCGGGTTCGAATCCCGGTGGGGGGAAAGCCAAAATGGAAAATGCTCTAATTTCGCAGTTTCTACCGAGCGGGAGACTCGCAAGGGTCGACTGTATCTGGGCAGGTTTTCCTCAAGAAAAAAGAGGTTTTCCCTCGTCCTTCGGCGAATGCGGTACAGCGGGGTTGGGTTGGGGATAAAAAAATGCGTAAAAACTCGAGAGGGTATACGTCAAAGGCCGAATTAAAAAAAAAAAATACAGAAAATGTATAAAAATTATTCCACTACGAAGCTCAATGAGTATGTATGTGCCTTAAAAACTGTTAGGTTAAGAAAAATATTGTTTTCCATGTTTCTCAGTATCTAAGTAATAACAAAAATAACAATGTATCCACATGTGCAAATGCTGGCTTTAATAAACATATTAAAAAAAAAAAAAACGTTCGAATCATTCTAGTGTATCAGGCCGATTCTACATTCAACGCTGTTTGTTGAACAGGAGCCTCAGGAAATGGCGAGAAATACAGAAATGAGCACGAAGACAATTGAACTTGAGAAAAAAAAAGATTCTCGTTGTTATAGCATAAATTTTATTCATTTCGTATTTTCACGCGTATTTTCCCGGGAGAAAAAATAAGGCGGGCTAGAGGCAGCATTTTGGCATTTCCAAATGGCAGCCCAGTGGCAGTTTTTATGCCACTTTTCTGGCGGCGAACTAGCGGGATTTGCGCCAAAAGCTGCCTCTATACTGCCTTTTGCATGAAGCATCCAGTGGCAGCAAAAGAGCGGTCTTCTGGCAGATGCCACATGCCAGTACCCTGCCTCTATACTGCCGTCTTCATAATGCCATATTCAATTGCTTATTCAATTTTGCTTATTAATGCCTCTAATATAGTGCAAAAAATTCGGCAATTATGTCTATCGTATTCAGTTTTTGACGCTGATCACGCCAATATAAAAAAAAAGCGGATCGGTTGCGCCGTTCCCGAGATATTAACTTCAATTTTTGACGGGAGCGGGGCTCGAACCTAGGCTGTTCTGGTTGTTCTTCGTTCTGGAGATGTCCACTTAGTCCACACGGCTATTCTGAAATACTTGAATGTGTTTATTCTTATTCTGGTTTATAATTGTCCATTTTTTTTCACGGTAATTGCTCGCGAATAAATTGTATATATAATGAATACACGTGAACTATTTCAGAAAGGACATTATTTGGCTATTTGAAATGAGAAAATAATCTACTCAATGTTCGTTAATTATTGGAAATTGAAGACTATAAAGAAAATATAATGAAAGACAAGTAATTGTAGTGATATCAAATAACATTCCATAGAAAAAATTATTCGAAGCAGTTATTTTCTGGTTGAAAAAATTCAATTTCAAAATATTCCCTCAATGTAGTCATGGTAGTATTGAATTTTTTGTCCTATCAATCAATTATTTTGAGAAAAATTGACTAGATACAAACGATCGGCGTGCGATCAATTGATGTGTGAAAAGATATCCTAAGTCCCCCCCCCCCCCCTCGGATAAGAGATGCGCAGTATCATAAGGAAAATAGCAGGCAGGTTACAGGCAGTCTAGTGGCAGATTCGAAGAAGGGCAGCCTAACAACTGCAGCGAGGCAGGTTCATGGCACCATGCAGAAGCGGGCAAATGGCATCACAAAAGCAAGCTGTATGAAAGGCGGTTTTCTGGCAGCTCAAGCACAGCTTGCTGATGAGCTCATCAAAAAACTGTGTTTGAACTGCCAGAAGACGGCGTTTTCTGTTGCCCGCTCTTGTGCTGCCATTCTCCCGCTTGTAGATCCCGCCATGAAGCTGTCTTTCTACTGTTACTATTCCGCCATTCCTCCAATCCACCCAGTGATCTGCCTCTACGCTGCCTGTAAACCGCCTGCCACGTTTCAATAAAAGTGATGAAGCTGCCACCTACTGCTAGGAGTACGCCAGTTAGCCGCTGCTTTTTGTCAAATCTGCCTCTAATCCGCCTGAATGCTATCTGTTGCCCGCCTTAATTTTTCTCTCGGGTTATTTCCTATAAAATCATGTGTTCGATACTTGGAAACCAAATTTTCATCTTCATTCTGAATTGGATCATTGCATCTGATGCTTGCTTTCAACGAGCAACATTGCATATAGAAACGGCTTTACAATAGCACTTACCATTAGGTTCGCGATTGCACATATTTGGAGTCTGCATCATTCTATAAACACCTCCATGAGAAATTTATCAACCAGAAATACACCAGAAATCTTTTTTATTATCACCAAAATTCTCTATATAAGAATTCTACGGGGAATTTCTCTTAAACGTCTTAGTTTCGTCGTTATTTGTACAAATAATATGGAAGAATTTTTCCGCTCATTCTCTCTTCTACATTAGTAATGAGAACTCCCAATCAATTATATTAATGCATTTGTGAAGAAAAAAATGGATATTGAAAATCTTTCCAGTCAGAATAAAATTATGAAAAACTGTCAAGCTCTTATCCAGCCACGAAACAATATCCATATCCAGTATATTATTATTATTATTATTGCGATTCAATTGATATATTGATAGATATATGTTATAGATGGAAATGAAAAATAGAATGAGTTTCACTGAAATAACTCAATTTCGTCTCATTTCCCAGAATTGGATGAATTATTCCTTTTTGAAAGCGTGTAACAATGTCACATATGAAACGTGGAAGATTTTTCACGCTCAATGCATTAATTCGAAGGATGTATATCTCCAGCATTGTGAACTCTAAATAATATTCTGAATTTTTATTATTATTCTTATCACTGTAGAATAATCCTGATTTTACTGTTTTGATTACCAGATTTCTACACTTCTCCATTGTGTATTCATCACAATAAAAGAATAATTACTGAAGTAACCATTATTGTGCGAAGATATTTAGAATGTGAAGATTTACTGCACTATCCAAAAACGAAAAGAAATAAATAATATTTTTCTATTCCAGTGTTTCCAAGATTTATAAAAATTGATTGGAAAATTAACGAAGGATTTGATTTTGCGATTTGTTTACGAATTAGGTAATGCATTCTGATCACAATTACTACATAACATGATCATATAATTCGGATAAACTGAGGTTTTATGGTTAAAACTGTAATTATCTTGAGCACATAAAAGGACGTTTGAATAACTGTTGAGCATTTCGAGAGTTAATTATCTTTTCATGAGATCAATAGTGAAGATCTGTGATTAACATCTCATTTGAATTGGAGTGACGATCCCACGACCAAAACGTGAATTTCCGCACACATTACCGTGAGTGTTACTTAATTATGTGCACGATAAATTCATGAGAATAATGTAGATGAAAGATAATTATAACAAAGCTAATAAACAGTTTCTGTCGGATGAGCGAATGACTTCAAGTTGGTTTTTCTATTATGAATCATGTTATTATATCATTAGAGAACTATTACATGAAGAGAAAAATATAAGAATTTTTCTAAATGTTTTTAAAAAAAATTACCATGCCGCTCTACAAAGGGGATGAAATTTGCTTTTGTACCGAAAAATTCCCATGCTCCACATCAAAATTTTTGCTTTTTATTTCTTAAAAAAAAATAGCCATTTTACACTTGGCTTTGGATTAAAATATCTCGAAAAGTACTCAAAAGTTATCGAGACATGCTGTGAATGAAATTTAGAGGGAAGATTAACGAATAAAATGAGCAAAATTCCGTTTTTCTACAACTCGTCATTATTAAGATATTAATTTTTTTAAGAAAAATTCAGGAAGGACGCTTGAGCGGCCATTTATTTGCTATCGGGCCTCGTCCATTGTTTCTAACCTACTCATCAAAAAATTGATATCTCGGGACTTACTGGTCGTAGAAAAACGTAGTTTTGCTTATTTTCTTCGTTAATTTTCCCTCTAAAATTCATTCACAGCATGTCTCGATAAATTTTGCATAGTTTCCGAGATATTTCAATCCAAAGCCAAGTGTGAAATAGCCAATTGCTCATGTACCGACAACAGCCGAAGATACTCGACTATGCCCCTTCGTGTACCACATTATGAGGCTGGCATGGGAAAAATTATAAAAAAATTTTATAAAAATTCTTAGTAGCGTATGAAAATTACTAACGGCCCGATGATTCGTCATTTGTCGGATAGATGATTTTTCCTTAGCTTTGAGAGAAAAAACTATCAGCTAATATTTTTGTGATGCTACGTAACAGTTATTGCAATATTTTATCTTGAAAATTTTATTGGCCCTATTACTAATTGCCGTGGCCAAGACATTTTTTCCATTAGTAGACTCATGAAATACTTCCGGCCTGTATCTTGCATCCACATTATGTCGCTGAGCATCATGACTTTTCAGAGAAATTTCTCTCCGTGCATGAAATTAATTATCAAGTTATAAGTGAGACGTATTGATACAAATTACATCAAAAATATATGTATACATCAGAAAGTCTTGCACGCAATCTGACCTACACACTCTTAAAAATATTGGACAAAGAAAAAAATTCAGCCCGTAACAATTCTCAACAGGAAATCCTGGACAAATCCTGCCAATAAAACAGACTAGAATTGTCATCCTGGCTATATATTATCTGTACATTGTCTTCATGGTAATAAAGTATACAATGAATTTATGGGAATCAACCTACTCGGCAACTGTAACAATGAAATGATAGTTGAATTTGTCCATTATTCTATTTGAGCGAAAGGGAATTCACTTTAATTTCATAAATGAACGAAATTTTCAATACATTGTGTGCAGTGAAAAAAATTAAAATTCTATGAAAATAGACGGTGAAATGAAATTTTCATTTCACAGTTAACACGAGGCATCATGAATTATAAATTTACAGCGTGGTGAAATTTTTTTTTCTTTCGCTTCATAAACTACCATCAATAGTATTAATGACATTGTACGATGACAATGAATAAATTAACACATTGGTATACAAATGGCAACCAATAAGAGGTATACATACCATCATGGACAAGTTCCGTTTCCCGTTGGCGCATGCCACAACGTACGAAATAAAAATTACCAGTGTGCTATGAGGTTTGACTTGCTTCTTTAAAGAGAGGCGGCAAAGTTGGTGGAACGCCGGTATAAATATCGTCGCCCCTTTACCAATGTTGAAAATAAAATAATTTAAATAATTTTCCTTCGATTATCAATTCGAGGCATGTACGACCGAATAACATAGATTCACAGGTAGAAATTAAATAAAAGGGGCGGGCCACTCCTCCGGTCAGTAGCAGTTCGATAGCCGATTGCGTGCCACCGGGACGGAGACACTTGATCGACGTCGAATTAAAGGGATAATCGAAAATTAAGAGTATCATTAATTAGTAACAAAAGTTCAAGTTTTAGTTAACAAATTATTCAAAAAAAAAAAAAATGCGTCTGTTTCATGTGATTTGCCTCACGGCACTTTTAAGTTGTGCAGCGGCAGCTTCGCGATCCGATTTCTTAACGAAATCATTGAACGAGTGCATTGAAGCGGACTCATGGTCCACGTGTTTGAAACAAGAGGTGTTGAGTTATCTCGATGATAAATTGGGCACAACGACTGAAGCTAGATCACTCGATACCATAGATGAGGCAATTGTTTCAAGAGGCGTTAAATATGTCAAGAGCTTTGATTATGGTATTGATTTGCCATTTGTTGATGCTAAACTTAAATACAGACCCAGTCGCAGTCTCGCTGATCTTGACATTGAGTTTAAGAACAATGAAGCTGCTACAAGTCAAGCAAGAGGACTATTGAAGAAAAAATTGCTGTTACCATTTCTGGTATTATTGAAACTAAAGATGAAAGCACTCATGCCAATTTTCGTAGCAATAATTGGATTGAAGGCCATGAAAGCTTTGATAATGTCAAAATTGGCACTTCTCATTGTAGTTGGATTCATTGCACTACAGTTCTTCAAGAAAGGAGGAATGATGATGCCTCCAATGGGTACGTAATTATTACAAAATTATTCAACTAACAAGATAAGATAATGGTTACTCGAATATTTTTATTGTTCTGACAGGTATGAGCATGGAACCCGCTCCACCAGCTGGTGCATATGGTGGACCACCACTTCCAACAACGACTTCTGGTTACGAGCCAGTAAACACGTGGGACGGTAATGGTCCCTACTCGAGAGTTTGGACACCAACAAACGGTGCTGATGCACAAAATCTCGCATACAGTTATTATGCACCAAGCAGCAGCAGCAGTGGAAGCTCATCAAGTTCTTACGGTGCACCCTCGTCATCTGCATCATCGTCATCATCTAGCAGTTCTTAATGATAATCGATAACAGGAAGAAAAAAAAAACAATTCCTAGCTACTTTCGATTCATCTGACCTGACGTTAATTTAATTTAATTCGCATATTATTTTCATTAAGATCTGAATCAGATCTTAATTACAATAGCACTGCCAGGTATAGATTCGGCCAAAGAAATGCAAGCCAAATAATATGGTAATTCATTATTTGTTTCAATTATTGAAACACCAGTGTTTCATGAAAATTTATAAAGTTACCAACATTTATAGTTTTGCCAAGGCAATAGCACCTGGGAAATATTCATTCTGTCGAATTTAAGATTATTGTACAGTTGAATTTTCTTCGTCATTAATTGAGGTATAGTGTAATTGTTAATATTTATGTTTCGATGAATTAATTCGGACTGCGTCTCACTCTCTTCCATGGCACTTTCATTATTTATTTTGCGAGTTTTGTTTCCTCCCTTATCGATATTTGCATTTGTTAATAAACACAATGATATGAATAAATAATCCTTGAACGAACGCTTTTTGACTTATGTTCATTCATTATTTAAAGGGTCCACCTAGTATAACCACCTAAGAAGAAAAAAATGTTCAGAATTTTTTTCAAGATAGAATATTTCATTGAATGGTTCAATATTTTGAGCATGTTTATGTACATAATATATTTATAGTAATTTTTCTGAATGGAAAAAAAATTGAAACATTAAATTTAATGGTGGCCTTGCAGGTCTCTGCATTTAATTTAATGTTTGAATATTTAAGGTCGTACATCATAATTATTGAAAAAAAATCGATTTTGAGCGAATTATTCGCTTTTTTGCGGGTGTCCAAAGAAATAAATTCCTTAATTGCTGCAATTAATGAAGCCTGCACAGTGCCTGGACAAAGGAGAAAAAGTTCATCAAACTAGAAGGAATTGCTTATACAATGACCCAGGATTATGAAAATAAAATAGAAATTTAGAAGAATGGCGAGGGTTCAAAATTTTTTTGAAAATTTCGCTCAAAGATCTGGTAATTTTGAGCATGGCAAAATTATACTCCTTATGAAAAAAAAAGTTGAGTCGATTAGAAGATTTGTTATCGAGTTACCCATGTAGGAAACCGAAATTGGCCGCAATTCGGGGCGATGTCGAATTGCCGAGTTTCGATATAGGGGAACTATATTGGTGCGAATTTCGAGCCAATAATGGCATGTCACAGCGGGCCGAAGTCGAAAACTAAATAGGGCGTACATCGCATCCGATTTCGACCCGATATAGGGTTTTGAGTTCGGCCCTACATCGGGCTAAATTTGATGTGACGAATTTCGACTTAGCGCTACGATATACGCCCAACATCGAGTCCGATATCGAACTCGACAGACGCTCAATAATATAAAAACAAATTTTAAACATAAAATACAAGGAAAATTATCATTTTTTTTTCTAAGATTTCGTAATTTTATATTTTTATCATTTATATTTCAATGTTAATCATTTCAAAGTCATTTTTATCATTACAAATTTTAGTTCCCACAGGCGGTTTTGAACCCTCGATCGTCGGATGATGAAACTTGCGCGCTGCCGACTGGACCATCACTCTATTCGACTTTGACAGAATCGTACTGTCTATATGAATCTAAAAATCATTTGATCTAAATTCATATCGATATTTATATTGTTTATATGGCTATCTTTATTAAGAAGAATATAATAAAAATGAAGTAAGAACCGAGGAACAAAACTACATATTTCTCATAATGGAATATTCATTTTTTTACAGAAAATTCCCCTATTTTTGGAAATTAAAGTTTTATTTCAGTATTATTTTTTCCTCTATTGATGATCGAATCACTTGATGGCAGAAAGAGAAGATTTTTTTCTTGATCAATTTTTATATCTATTCTATTTTACATTTATTTATTATTTTTATATTTTTTTAAATTTAGTTCACGAATTAATCATTAGCAAGAAGAATAATTGAAGGAAAATCAATTATGACGTGATTTTTCAATCGTTATGTTGGAAAATAAAAAAATATGACAATTAATCAAAAAGAGAAATTATCAACTTATTGTTGGAAATATTTTCGTCAGAAGTAGAGCAGCCGAACTTCGGTTACGCGAATTACGTGCGATTTCGGATAGATATAGGTTTCTCGATATTCGGCTACTCGATATAGAACCGAGTTACGATCTAACTCACCATCCCAATATACAGGGCTCGACGTTGGGAAGAATATCGGGCTTATTAGCGGAACCAATATCGACGCCCCGATATTGTTTCGTACTTTGGCCTTTGATCGACAGCCCAAAATCGTATAAAATAATATAGCCCGAACATTGGCCACCCTGTGGATGTCGGGAAACCCTACATGGGTAGAACTGCAGTATTTAAAAAAAAAACTTCTTCTGGGAAACATGGCAGCTAGTGAATAACTTGCTCAAAATCAAATTTCTTCATTCAGAAAAATTACTATGCATTCATTATTTATGCCCACATGTAGTGGAGATCAGCGCAAAATGGGGTACGGGGACATGTGCTTTAAAGTAGCCCATTTTGCCCCGGTCTGCCCTATGCTCAAAATTTTAAAACACTCGATGCAAAATTTCTTCTTCGAGGAAATTCTCGAAAATCACCTTGTTTTCGACGGTCGCACTAGCTGCGCCCTTTAAGGAGATTCAAGTCCAAATTATCGACTTGATTTTTCAAGTGAAACTTTTTTTGACGGGGTACCAACTTTTTTCAAGCATCACAAAAAAGCGTAGAGTTTAGAAGGAAACGTGATAGTTGAGTAGTGGGTGGAACGGAGAGATCTTTAGTTGCTGGCGTCAGGTCCCTCTCTAAGGGGTGGGAGAAATCTATGTCGTTATTGGTGTGAAAGAACTAGCAGAAGGAGGGGGGGGGGGTGGATGAATTTCCGTCAACAGTTTTTTGCTAACATCTCGGAAACTAAGGGAGATAAAGCAGCTTCGCCCTGATACTTTTTTGTGACTCTCAGAAAATGTATTACGTGAATTTTCTGCAAACAAGCTTCAAGATAAAATCGCTCTATAAAGTCTAGTTTTCGAAATATTCTCGAAACATCATTGGAATAAAAAGTCATTTTCTTTTGAAATAAATATTTTTTGTTATTTGTGCGCAATGAATATCTCGGAAACGGAATGCCTATTATTTTTTAGACTTATAAGAAGTGCCTGCTCCCGAACAAAGCGATGCTCCGCGTTATCATTAGGACGCCATTAGGACTATAGTTATTATTTCGTCCGGTTAAATGACTAGACAGCCGTTCAGATTCCAAATGTGTTAAATGTTAAGTTATCAGACTGTTGCACGCACTTAAGTAATTAAAATTCGAATTCCCCCAAAGGTCCCCTTCAATTTCCATTGAGATCACTCTTCAGATCGCCCTGAGATCCCCTACATAAAATTTTTGAGTCTTTGAGAGTCTTTTACGGTCTTCAAAGACTCTCAGAAAGAGTTTCGGGTCTCTGGAGTGTCTCGCAAGTCCCGAAGTAACTTGACAGTGTCTCTCGTGTCTCTCTATGTCTCGTCCGTAAGGACTCGTATCTTTGATGAGCTCTCAGTAAATTTATAAAGATTTACAAAGACGTAAGTCCCCATGAGAGAGATCGAGAAATGAATCTTTTTTTCCATTTCAACTTGATAATTTTTAAGTTGTCAATTTTTACAATATTTGGAACGTGTGGAATTATTGTTTTTTTCATATTTGACTTCACTTAAAATTCTTGATATTAGCGGGAAGAGGAGTGAAACAGACATATAGGTAAAATGGACATATTTGAGTTTTGATGTTTATGTTATGAATTTTTTTTTTCAATTAATCAAAATATTTGAGCTATTTTAACACCATATTCTTCCCAATAAAATGTTGTTTAACGTAGTTGACTCCCTACCGTCCAGTTAAAAAGTTTTGGCTCTGAGATGCTACCCTACGTGTTGATAATGTACTACTATGAACCTATATATTTTCGACTTGACTGTACAGTCACACAGTATTATCCTCTATATGAATACACACAACTGTGAAATGTTCTCCCACAACACGCTCGCGCGGCCATCTTGATACCCCTTCCACTGAGAATTTCGTCAAAATTTCGGTTTTATTCTTAATTATTCACCGAAACCATGTGGTCAATGATCTCCATATTTTCAAAAATAATTCTAGATGTATAGTTCTGAAAGATGTTAGTTTTTCATCATGATGGCGTTTTTTTTCAACGTGAAAAAAAATAAAAGTAGTAGTTTTCCCGCGCTTTTCTCATACTGCCTGTACAAAAACGGTGATTTCAATTGCAATTATCTCATATATACTGTGGACCATCGTTCTCAAATTTCATTATTAGATTCATTATGCATGTAATTATTTATAGCCCGATTTTTAAGCAAGTCTTGAACTTTGTCATCAGGGAGTCAACTACCTTAATGTATTCTTGAAGAAAAATATGTATAAGAATGAATATCTCTTGGAAAAATAGAAAGACTGATGGCTCTCCAATAAAGACTGGAGGAGTCTTTATTTGAGAGACCGTGAGTCTCTCAAGCAAGGACTCTGGTTCGTTGAGCAGGGACTGCGAGTCCCTGTAAGAGAGACACGGGGAGGTCAGCAAGGTGTCTCTAGCAAGTCCCTGCGATGGCGCCAATAGGGACTCTGTCAGAGACTGAGACACGAGTCTTTCGACCACTGAAAGACCCGATTTTTTCATCCCGGGCTCCCTGCAATTCCCCCTGAGATTTTCAACATTCTAAAAAATTTGATTCTACACATTTGGAATCGTGCGAACGGTTACCTAGCAGCTATACTGGACGGAATTACAACTAAAGTCTGGGGTCCTAATTATCATTTTAGGGTTCCGCCAGGCCTGACTGCCAACTATAACCAGACTCCAACCAAGCTTGAGTCAAGCCTGACCATCTGTCAATTCCTATCTGGGCTGCTTAGGACAGGTACAGATAGAGATGGATCATTCATATTATTGAACAAGAGATAGTGATTGCGATAGTTAGTATACAAGTATGATGTTAAATGAGAACAGCCAAATGAACAGATTTGCACTGTTAGGTCCAGAATTATTTTTTTGAACAAATTATTTATTTAAATTTAAGATTTTAATTTTTATTTAAAAATTATTTGAAAAAAATCGGAAAGAATATTATTTCAAAATTTTTACGAAATCAATAAACTGATGACTATAAATTATGACGAAAGAACATTGAACTCAGGTCGATTTGGCTTTGTAAAATTGCAAAGTTACTAAGTAAGCACAAAAGATCAGCAATTTCACAAGATTTTGAAACATCTTTTTCCAAGTTTACGAGAGAAGAAGACTGCCCAAAAACGCCAGTCTTATTTTAACCACCGAAGAATAATTAATTAAAAACTCTCCTAGTAAACTGGAAAGTGAAATTGACCTGTTCTTGTGCTAACTTGTCAATACAATATCTAATATAATAGATCACCGTACTCGTTAACAACATATAGAATTGGGCAAATCGTAGCCTTTAGTTGAAAGTAATTGTTTCGGTTTTTCACACAAAAACGGAGAGAAATTCTCAAGTGAAATTAAATAAGAACTCGAAAAAAATCATAAGTTAAAATATCAGAAATAGTGGAATTTCAATAATCTTGGTGTAAATAATTAACACTGAGAATAATCAAGATTCCATAAATTTAAAATAAGAATTTCAAATTAATTAAGAAGTCAACTTTCATAAAATTCTGTAAGTAGCAATCAGATTACTTGGTATTAGTCTTTAAAAACTAAAAATCTGTCAAGAGACTTCAATCTCCATCTTTCAATTTTTGTAAAATAAAAATTGTAAAATTCCAATATTCAAATTTTAAATATATTCAAAACGTCAAAGCAATTAATCGAAGTTATTATTTCAATATTAATCAAGTTCTATGAAAAACCTAACAAGAGTAAAAACAAGATTAGCCATACAAACAATAAAATATTATAATTCAAGCTGTTTATAGGTTAATAAAAAATATTTATAGGTTAATAAAAAATTGTCCTCGACGCTGCAATTTAATCTCGGACATAACAGCACATTTGGCACAGGTTTATACAATGAATATAGGTATACTTCGAAATTTTGAATTTCTGCCCATTGCATATTGGTTTTTTGTTTGTTAACATATTATAATGTTTCTCACAATTATCAAGAATTGAGACAAATAGATTTTTTCAAATCATAGTACTTTGTAAATATCTCAGGAATTTATCAAAACAGAGCGATTTGGCTTTAATCTTTTGTTTGAGCTCTCGAAACTCTCTATAAAAAAATATAAGAGCGACATCGCCCTATCTTGCTTAAATTCCGAAATTTTCGAAGAAAATTGATCATAAAATGATATCAATTTGTTTTAAAACTTCATATTCTATTTTTTTTTCATCTGCTTTATTGCCAATATTTCTGACAGTGAGCGAGATAACGGAATTTTTCTAGAGATCTTTTTTTCGGGGAATTCCAAGAACTACAGAAAGGCTTTCTATAAGATGTGCATTACCTTGCTCAGTTTTTGAGATATGTATGAAAATCCGACCGACGACAGAAAACTTGATTCATAGATGAGATTCCTATTCGAATAATTTTGCAAGGATATCTCTCAAAACTCTCTACGATCAAAGTACCAGTATTTTTCTAGCAGCTTTGTGTTTCGTAGAACTATGTTTTTCCTCACCTTTTCTTCCTCATGTGACAGTGATTTTTTCTTCTTTCTGTTCTTCATTAGTTATCCTATCTCAGGGTGTCTAGCGGTCAGGGAAACCTGGAAAACCGGGAAAAGTCAGGGAATTCTAAAATTTATCTGGAATTTTAATTCTTTCTCAGGGAGAATGAACATGTAAATTCTCTCATTGTACAGAGAAGAATTTATGATGCAATTCAATCGAAGGAAAGACTTAAAAATTTGGTTGTGACAAAACACATATGAAAATACTTTATAAAGTCTTTATAAAGAAGTTACAGTTCTTTATAAAATAAAAAGTTTCAATTCATTACAAAAATATTCTCTATAAAACACTCTCGTACGTGAAGCTTTAATCCATGCAGCTCGTGATTTTCACGCGTAGTGCAAAGAAGATCTGGCGAAACAAATAAAAATGAAAGAGAAGAAAAAGAAAAAGCGCGAAAAACCCGAAAGAGATCGGCTGGAATTGTGGAAGAACTAGAAGCAAAAGAACGGAAAGCACTCGATGATGCTGCGAAAGCAAACGCTTATATTGACGAAAGAATCAAAAAATTAAGACAGGCGTGATTTTGATGCCAAAAAAATACTTTAAAACAGCTATGAAGCGATATGAGGTTTATATTTTCACTATTTTTCTATATCGATTTTATCAACATTTTCGAAATGAGTTATTATGCTGTGTAATAACATCATTAGAAGAATGTTGAATTTTCTTCATGAATTCTATTCATTAACATAGGGCATATGAATGTGATTATTTGCGGCTAGTTTAATAAGTTCATATTTGCATTACGGAAAAAGTCAGTGTGAAAGATTTCCATTCCTATTATCATGTATGAAAAATTTCCATTTAAATTTTCGCTACAAATAAAATAAATACTGGACATGACCGTGAGCAAGACACTGAAAATTGGTCAGGGAAAAATCATTTTTTCGACCTGGACAACTGGGAAAAGTGAGGGAATATTTTGTCACGGCCTACTGGACACCCTGTATTTGGAGTAGATGAGATTAGGCATACAAGAGAAGAAAATTGCAATAGTGACATCTGGACAAATATAGCGCTATGCGTACTGAAAATTCAGTAGATAAACTATCTACCGTGGGTAAAGCAGAGAGAGCCTGAACGAATTATCAGTTGTGGATAAAGTTATTGACTAGGAAAAATTCCTAAGGATATTGAATTCGTATGGTAACAGACCGATCTCTACCGGTAAGGAAGAAAATTCCTGAATGTTAAAGACTTAATGCATAAATTGTGAGTCGACTGTGAACGAGAGTTGAGAGTGGCGATTCAATCGGGTTCTCCTCCTGTTTCCATTTCCGCATTCCGTGTACTACGATTTGGAAGCCGGTTCGTATGATAATAATCAAATGAATTCACATGATAGCCATTTTTAGGATATTTAAATTCTATCATGCCACCTAACTCTCCCAGGAAGACAAAAAAAAATTCAGCACATTCTCAAGGTCAAGAATTACATAATGTACATATTGGTTAAATTCTACTGAATCCATTGTGAATTGATTATCATTCTAAAATAAGAAATGTAACAGCATCTCTACGTAACAGTGATAAGTTGAGAATATTAATTTTCAATTGAAAATTACTGGTTAAATAAATCTTATCAAGTAAACTTCAATTTCCTGTCAAACCAGCAACAATCTCTGAATGTTATTTTCAATATTATTATTTTTTATTTTGTTTTTTTTTCTTTCTTTTATGAAAAGTTCATAAAACGGCAACACTGCGATAGAATTTTCCTGTTGGAGGTTACAGATGACATCAAACATCCGCGCGGAAATTCTCGCGCATTTCTCGCGGCAAAGTTCACGCGCCCGGAACCCATTCAACCGCCCCCTTCGTGCCACTATATTCTGTACACCACAACAACCACCACCACCACCACCACTACTATCACCAACTCAAAGTACCACAAATACCATCATCGCAATTCCTCTTCAATTCCCCTCTCTGCATCTTGAGCGCCGCCCTCGCGCACGCGCGCGCTCGTATCGTTTTCCACGAGGTCATACTTCCTCGACTCGACAAGAATGGTACAGTCCCTTTTTTTCCCCTTAACAAATTTCTCCCTTTATTCCCGTGTCCCATCGCCTATCTCACATATTTATTTGTATCGTTGCAATATAAACTTTCGTACGTGATACTATTCAGATGAAATTTGCAAATAACTTATTTTGTGAGGTACAGAGGTCGTATAAGAACGCGAATAAGAAGTGGAGGAAGGCGATTATGTTGAGAGAGAAGATAAAAAAAAAGGAAAGATGGAAGAATAAAAAGTGCAGAAAAGATGGTATATAAAAGAGTTGGGAAAACAAGAAGATGAGAAACGAAGAAGGTAAGAGAAAAAAGAGGAGAAAAGGTGGCAAAGCGGGTGGGGTTGGTAAGAGACGTCGGGGGAGAAGAGAAGGAGACAGTGTGTGGCGCGGGTTCGACGGCCGGCTGGTGGCCCAGTGACCGGGACCGGTTCCCTCCGCGGTTCCTCCTTCCGCCTTCCTTGCTAACGCACAACTGCATCATCTCTTTCTCGATCTTCTTCGTTTCTACCCTGTGCCTCTCTTTCTCATCTGCTTCTTTCTCTTTTTCTGCGTCCTCCATCTCAGCCCCTTCATCGGCCCCACTCCACCGCTCTTATGGCACTCCGTGATGCAGTCATCGTTCTCGAGCTCTCGCCATCTCCGTCTTCGCTCTTTTATACTCAACACAACGGATGCTACTATCTGCATGTATATAGGTATGTGTGTATTTGCTTCTGCTGTGTACTGCGGTCACACTGCTGCCGCTTGGAGCTCCCGCGGTCTAGGCCCCAGGTATCATCCACGCGTCTACATGCACGCTAAACCAGATAATAATAAAAACAATGTATACAAATTAATGAATTTGAATCATGATACTATAATTTTGATGTATAATCCAACTTCTACTTCAACGTATAATTAGTAAAGATAAGTTCCGAAGAAACTCAAAAGAGCTATCATCTTTATCACTCAGTTGGGAATGTGCATGAAACATCAGAGGTTGAATTTGTGGATGATGAATTTGACTTTGAAAGACTGATGAAACTATGAACATTAAGAATATGAGAAAAAGAAGGAGACGAAGAATAATGAAAATGAAAACAAAGCGAGAAGGAAGAAAATCATAGGAGGATGACGCGCCATTGCGTCTGCTAAGTACGAGGTAAGCCAGGTTTTAGTTTGATGGCGCTTCGACATGGGCATGGTCGGGGGCACCAGTCAAGGGCCTGAAAGGAAAAGTCGTGTGTCTATGCAACCGAGGGGGAAAGGAAGGAAGTGAAAGTCAAAGGCAGGCGCGTGTGTTGCGTCGGACACAAGTGCATTTAAATTTTCGTTGAATTTATTAAATGGTGATTTTTCAAATTTTCCATCCATTCAATTTGAAACAATTAATCATTACATTTTGTAATGGCCCTGCAGTTAACTACAATGTCGATGATGAAATATGAGTGGTGAAAAATTCTAACTGGTCCACTTGGGGGAACTTGGGAGATTCCGTTACTCTTGCGTACAGGAAGCCGCATGATCAGATCTGGTTGAATAAAAAAAAATTCATCATCGTATATAAGTCGTTTATATCCATGGAGAATAGAATTGTGTGGGCCGAAGAGATATCACAGGGTGGTGATAACAAAAAAGAAAAGAGATTTCAGAGAGGAAAAAAAGAATTGGGACGTACAATTCAAAGGATTTTAACAAGGATATAACGGTTTGGCTTGACGTTCTTGGGTCACGGTATAATTTGGGTCCAACGAGAAGAGGCGGCAATGGGGGAAGCTATTGCAAACACTCACACATACTTGCACACATACCCTCAGGGAAGTCTCTTCCTTGTTCCCTGTCTTCTCGTTGCCTGTATCACCGACCTCCCATCCTGGGACCCCGTTGTTCCACGTACCACACAATCCCCAAATCGAGCTGTAGCACCTCTCATTCTTGTTTCTTTTACTTATATGCTTCGTTTTTGTTACGACTTCGTAACGTCTTGAAGGCCCGTTAAGATTTCAAAGAATTCAGACGTTAAGACGAGAGAGCCCTCTTTGGCATTGTAACGAACGCACAAGTGTGAGTTTCATCAAATTTCATGGAAATTTCATGAGAATCCTTTTTTCTATTCACTTTATAATTCAATTCTAATGAATTCATTCACAGGAATTTTCTTTATAATTATTATTGTTTGCTTGGAAAAAATGAGTTTCCTGAGATTGCTTATACATCTCAAGAGACAGTTGTTCTTGGCAATTAATTTATATGTAATTACTTGAAATCCAATTCAGATAGAAAGATTTCCTCAATGATTCGTTTCATTGAAAACTAAATTGGCCTTCAAAATTCAAAATGAAATAAAAATTTTCCTAATTCCCATAGCTTCCAAGATAATTCATAAAAAAACATATTTCACTCCCGAACTCAACATCATTCAATTCTACAACTCTGCTACTGATATAATTCTTCCTTAAATAGGCAGCGCCTCCATCACTAATTCAAGCATTAAATTTTTCCCGAGAATTTTCTTTTCCAAGCTGTTGATATAAAAAGAAAATATTTAACATCTCGATTTTGAAGGTGAAATATTCCCACAGTTTGAAACGTAGAATAAATTTCAAGTATAGACAATTTTCTATTATTTCAGAGGGAAGAATATATGAAAAAGATGGCAAAGAAAATTATTGACGAATCAAGAGCGTTTTTGATAAACCGGTAGATCATCAATTGCAATTTCAGTGACGGCACCCGGGAGTTCTCTCGAGCACCCAGTATATAGTATATACTATATACAGCAGTTGGGATACTACCCAAGAGTTGAGCCACCACACTGTGCAAAGTAAAGAGAAGCGATGGCTGGGTCGTTGGCCGCAACTCGCCGTGACCCAGTGCGAGCGCTAGGACATTGACTCTGGCATCGCCATCCGCGATACCAACTTTGCCTCCTCTTTACCCTTCCAACCTCCGCAATAGTCCCCTACTCCCTCGCCCCACTGTTCATTCGTATTTCTCTTCTCTCCACTTCACCTTTTTGACGGAGGATACTGCCTTGGGTGCTGTTCGCGCGAGCGAGAACCTCTTGCACAGGGGCCCTCTACGTCCCACCGACGACCTCCCTGGGGCCTCTGCATTTATTTTATATCTATATATGTGTATAGCATCACGTAGCCAATTTTCCTCCTTTTTCTCAAGTATATTCATGGAGAAATTGTTACAACCGTCATAATGTCGAAACAATTAAATTTTTGGATTAATTTACGAGGGATTTTGCATTTATTTGATCAGTATAGACTACAGCTATGGTTCTGGCTAGAGATGGGCGGCTGCCACATGACACGTCACAAAACGGTCATATGACGGTCATGTCATGTCACGTCACGGAGTAGTTGTGACCGTGACAGAATTCGGTCACAAAATTTCACTGAATGACGGTCATAAAAGGAAAATAAATTATGACCGTCATTTTCCAACTATATTGATGATTTTTTTTTCCTTTTCGAAATTATTAAATTTTGAGAAAATAGAATTCCGCACTCTGGTGAATTTTGGAAGAAAGTTTCCTATAATAGAGTTTCATCGTTTCTGCGCTATCACAGCGTAGCGCAGAAACAAATGACCGTCACAAATTGAAGAAATTTAATGACGGTCATTTTACATCTATATAGATGTATTTTACCATCTCATTCATTTTCCATTCCTTCACAAGCATAAATTTAATTGTGACCGTCATTGTCCATTTAAAATTTTGTGACGTCATGTGACCGTCACAAGACGGTCATTTTTTGGTAATATGACGTCAGTGGAAAAATGACCGTCATTGCCCATCTCTAGTCCTGGGTCTGGCTATGGTCACTTTGGTATTACGTCTATACAGCACAGGTAAATGTTAACACTGGACATTTCAACACAAAATTTCAACACAAGAAAATTCAACACAGAAAACTTCAACACAGAAAAATTGTACACATGTACTATCAACAACAATAACAATAACCGATTCATTTATATTCTGAAATTAAATTATGGCTTTATTGTTTGACATTAGATTAAAGATTTAAAATAGTAAAAAAAATTTTCTTGCAATACTATATTCTTTTTTTAACAATAATTTCACATTGCGATTTTCATTAAAATTTTTTTGTTTTTTTTATTTACAATTATAATTTTCCTTAAAACTTTGATATGAACGTGTTTTGTGATGAATTTGTTTGTGTTGAATTTGTTTATGTTATTTTGACATGTAACCGTCACTTTCACAAAAAAAAATCAGTAACTATTCAATAAAATAAACGAAACATTTTCTGGAATTTTGAAAGAAAGGGAAATATTGAATTGAAAAAAAATATTTTATTTTCTAAGCAAAAGGATTTATTCGACACCATTTTTGCTAATTTTATCAAATTTTTTTACCTCAGTGTAGACCACGGAGCATCAATAATTTTCAATTGAAATTTCGATGCTGAGGTGCGGACATGACTAACATAGTCAAATGTACCTCACATTCAAAGACTTCAGAAATTTATTATTCAGGTTTGATGTGGCACTAAATTTGTGAGCGATTGGATATTCGATGACTACGGCAACTCAATATTTTGCGAATGAATACAATAATGGAAGTGAAAAACCAGAGTAATTCTTTGATTTTTCAATTACACAATGTGTTAAGTATTCTATGTTACGTAAAAAAGAATGAAAATGATGTTAACAAATGAATCTGAAGCTTTTATTGCAATTTAATGAGGTGAATTTTGTTTGCAGACTGCTGGAGCTCTGAATTCATGAAACCAATTTGCCGGAATTCTACAAAAGTTGCAGACAGTGCATAATAAATAGACTCTGATGTATGAAGTTGAAAAATCCGATTGACCTCCGCTTTGTTTTGAAATTTTTTCGGGAAAACCGAAGAAAAAAAGCATTGTCTGTGCAAAGTTATTCAGGAATTTTTTCAGAGATGAAGGACTGTTTGACAAATCTTGAAGAAATTTTAGGAATGCTTCCATATGTCTCTATTACAGTGACATCAGCAACAACGTATAATCGTTTCAGGAGTCTATTATTTCAATTTTCAATGAACAAAGAATACTTAGAGGCTGATCGTCGATCTGGTCCATTGTTTGAGCAAGAATCATAGTGTTAAATAGCAGTTAATATTAAAAAAAAAATTTCTTTATCTGAAAAGTAATTCCTCTAGATCTATTTTGATTATTGAAAATCGTTTGCCTTTTTTCTTCCACTCATTTTTCTTTTATTATTATTTTTCATTATTATTATTTAAAATTTTTAATTCAAAAAAATGTTTAAATGTACAGTTGTGACAAACTTATCGCAAATGGAACTTTAATGATCTGATGGACTCTTTAGTCCAAGATCAAATAAACATTATCTATCTATCTATCTATCTATTACTGTTGGATTTTCTCAAAAGAATTCGTAGAGCCCTTCACTCCCAAAAAAGTCCCAATTCTATGCAAACAAGTCTTCAGAATCTTTTCAATGATCCATAATTTCTCCTCATTCCTGAATCCCACCAAGAAGCCTTCAATGAAGAAGTACCTAAAAATTAAAAAAATTAATTATCCTCAATTTTAATGATTCACATGTAATTAATAATTCATTTGCAACAAAATATTACTTCTCCGTTTTTCCATAATGATGCTTCTTCAAAAGTAAATGAGAAGGAATTTCCATTACAAAAAAATTCAAATCTAACAGCTTACATAAAATGAATTTATGCGAATAAAGTTTCTCACTAGTTATAAACCTGTACGTAACAGATCGCCGAGGATTTTATAAGCTTGAGTTATGAAAATTCAATTCAAAAAAAAATTATGGAGAATAGTCATTTGAAGCATGGTGATACCCTCAGTAATTTGTATAAATACATGTAATAGATGATAGATTTTCTAGAGAAATTTATCTCAAAAGAAAAATAATTCACATTTTTGTTATCAATGAGTGGAAAAGAGGGATTTTTAGCTCATACTGAAGGAGACAATGAAGAGTCTGCGATTGCGACGAATCGATACGTAAGAATCGATGAATAACTGTACTGCTATCTGCAATCTGACGTCTTTTTACTTTCTTTCTCCTCCATATTTCATGTCTCCAATCGTCTCGGTGTGACTTGAACTCCGAGTGAAGATTGCTCACAGTCATTCAGGATGCATTAATTGCATTCATAAACGAAATGGTTTATTTAATCCATATTTTTTAAATATTATTTCAAGCTCTATTGGTATGAAATGAAGTTGAGCATTTATAGGGAATGGGTGAGATGAACAAGTTCAAAATACAGGGGATTAACTTTTGTATTATTCAAGACTTTATTCAATTGCACGAGGATAGATCGTCAGATCACATAGACCCAAAAAGTATCGATATATTTACCATCGAATTTTTGATTCTCACATCTTTTTCTCCACCTCCCATCCACGAGGAAATGTCGCCATTAACCTAAATAATACTTTTTTACAAACCTATTAAATATAGTAACTCGCAATAGCTCAGCGGTAGAGCACCTGACATGTAATCAGAGGGTCGTGGGTTCAAATCCTGCTTGCGCATTACATATTTTTTCCGGAATTTGATTCTCTTAAAAATTTATTAATAAAAATTAATTTATTAATAAATTTATTTGTTTAATGACCTAAAGACAAAGAGCCTTCAAGTCCTTTCTCCTTAAGAAATCATTGTTTATTTTTATGTATAATCGTAATTTGAATGAATGATATTTAGTTGATAAAGGTGGCCTTTTAGGTCTCTGCAGGTTTTAAATGAATTTAAGATAATTTTTTCAATTTTCTGTATCGACGTTTCGGCTTCATTGTGAAGCCCTCTTCAGGATACAAATTTTTATTTATCTATAAGAAATCATTTATAATACAAAATTAATTATTATTAATCACAAAATTATTTTCCACTATTGTATAATAAATTAAAATGATGTTCAATGAGGTTTACCTTATATAATAAGTTAATTGTCTCAATTTTGTTGATGGATACGTGACATTTAAATGAGTCACAACCTCAATCACTGTTTCTTAATGTATTAATTTGTAATTGCACATATTCTTTGATATTTAGTCATTGATTCATGAATGAATAATAATTTTTCTATAAGTGATAATCCAATAGCATTTTCCCCGATTTCCCGAAAGAAACGTTAAAATTTGAATAATGTAATTTTTCAACATTGATCGTGGCTCAATAAAATTCTCTTTTTTTCTCTCTGTAATTTAATGCTAAGAAGAAAAATGAAGAAAAAAATTTGAATTGTGTTATTGTATTTTAGATGATTGTAGAAAAATTCTTAAAAATAATGGGAAAAAAATAATGATGATAGGTAGGTAAAAGAATGATGATACAGCTAGTGGATAAATTACTCACCGGATGCCGGTAGAATTGGAAATGCTTTTTCCACTTGGACAAGATCCATTGGGCCTGTTGGCTCGATGCTTTCGAGAAAGGCAGAAGACTCTCTTCTACCTTTAGAAATAAAAGAGTTGGAGGGAAGGGAGAAAGCAGATGAAGAAGGAGGAAGGGAAATGAGAGTGGGAGGAAGAGTTGACCCGCGTCTTTCTTCCTCCGGGCTACAGAGATTACAAGGAGTCAGCTGACTCAAAAAGGAGAATGGAGTTTGTACTTACAAGCCGAACTTGACTTGAGCCAGCTTGTGATGTGCAGTCAGAAGAGTATGTATTGAAAAACTATTCAATGTTGTTATTTTACGTACAAACAAGTTTCCCACGGTTTAAAATCTTAAAAAGCTACATTATCACATTGAATAATCTCATTTCAATGATTTAACGATTAAAGTTCAAATTAATTTTTTTCCTTTTTTTCATCAGAACTTTCGAAGAGATGTTTGGTAATTCTTGAAAAGTTAAAAAGAAAAAGAGGGACATAAACATGCACGTTTACTCACCAACGTTGCTCATAAATCCCAACTCTCGTGACGGCGTCATCTCGATCGGACCCGGAAGTTCTAGTCCCTTCTCCTCCTTTTCCTCATTCACATCTCTCTTCCATCTTCACAGTTGCCATCAAGGAAGGCGCGAGGATAAAATTAAAATTTTTGGCATTCAAAAGCCGTGGATTATATTGAAAAAAGAAAAAAAAACGAGGAGAGAACGATAAGAAGAAAATTAAGCAATTAAGAACGAAGTAGAAGAAGGAAAAAATCACACATAAGGGTTCAAAGAGAACAAAATACATTTACATGAAGCTTAATGATATGCACAAGAGGGCGCCTCCCAGGTTTTTTGTTTTCGCGTCACGTTCACGAGCAAGGAATAGTATCGAAGCATCACTCTCTTTTTTTCCGCTCCTTCATCACATTTCTTTTGTTCTCTTCTATTCTATCTTTCTTTACCTTCCTCCTTCGAGTAAAATAAGATGAGAATCGCCTAATTTTCTTTGATTTTTCTCGGAAAAAAAAAATTGACTGAAATTCATTAAATTATATTTTTTTTTGTCTCTGTTATACTGACAGAGGTGCTGAAGTGCCGAAAGACGAGTGGGAAAGAAAAGGAGAGGGCTAGAAAAAAATTCGGCGCACGTTCGTCAGCCCCTCCCATTGGCCCTCACAAAACTGCTCTTACCTTTCCGTGCATTTGCACGATACCGTTAAGCATCTTTCGTTGGGTGAGCCCCACGCCGAGCGAGGGCGAAAAAAAATGGAGAAAAAAATGCCAAAGTGTATTTGTAAATGTCCGTGTGCCTGGAGGAGCAAAAAAAAATATCGTTCACGTGGTCCGGCTGTCCGAAAATACCCCCATACTGTACTTTACATATACATATCCCTATCCGGTAGTCCTACATCGTTTTTTTTTTTATAGATTTTTTTTCAACTTCGCCTGTCTCCAGAAGGTGGAGTCTTCTCTCGCTCGTCCTTTTATACCGCACAGAGGATATTCGATTACGACGATCGAATTACGACTGGAGGATGCGTTTATTCAGCCTTCCTAGTGTATAGAGTCTATACTACAGACTATTCGTACAATCGCCACGATTCATTCTGATGCAATGTTTTTTTTTTCTTATTCATCTGCAATTAGCACCGATGCAAAAAAAAATCCCGTTGATTCAATTCAATTTTTTTACAATATGTATTTATGAATGGATAAACAATGGTGTCGTTCAGTGATCCATTATTAATTCATCACCATTAGTTAAGTGATATTGTAACTGGATACGTTCAGTGCTAGTTTAGCGTATTTTGTGGTGAAAAGTTGATTTCAAAGAAGTAGTAAAAGACAATTGTTATTTTAACATCGGCTTCCATCGGTTTATCTCGAAATCTCAGTGACCGAAACGATAGATGCAAAGGTCATTTCTGTATAGGCCATTTCTGTTGGAGAAAAAACTCTTTTCTGTAGAAATTTAATTATAAAAAAATTCTCACATCAATAATGCACCCATTGACCCGCACCCAAACTCAAAATTTTAGGAACGAAGAGTGCGCCTTCCTCTTCCTCATTCCAATTAAATACTAGGGGTGAGCAATTGCTCGCTCACTACGCTCGCTCGCGAATGGAGGAGTGCGTTACTGCTGATTAGAAGGAATTAGTGAGAATGTATTGTGATGAGTGCGACTTCAAGCCACACTAAGAACTTCCCGATAATTTCTCTCACTTACTATTAGAAAAGGCGCACGCTATATGCACAATGCGCGCAACGTATAATATACCAAAAATATGATTAAAATTTAATTTAAATTACTGCATGAAGGGCAGAGGTGGGGGTATATACTGAGCGAGCGACTTATCAAGGCAATTCGAATGGAAATTTGGTATAGAACCGAATAGCTCAATCGGTAGAGCGCCCGACAATAAAAACTGTTGTTATCAAAAAAAAAAAAAAAAAAAAGTAGAGCGCCCGACATGACATCGGAAGATCCTGGGTTCGACTCCCGGTGCAGGACTATCCAATTTTTTCTGGAATTGTTTTGACATGTTGTGTGTGCAAATAGCCGGTGCCAGTAGAAAAAATGATGAATGATAAAAACGATAAATAACAACAAACATAATCGTGGAAACTATCAAAAAATGTTGGGGAGATCTCAAAATATGGAGATCAATAGAAAAATCAATTTTTCCTTTTCGGGGGTAGTGCATAGACTCCATTTTTTGGGAAATTAAGAAAAACGTGATAATATTTCTCTTAAGGATCAAGAAAGTACTGGATCGATTCCGATCAAAATCTAATGACCGCGAATTTATGTCAAGATGCTTCGATTACGACATCGATCACCTCGATCACATTATTGATTTATGAGAAAATGTGAACTAAAAAATTGATCACGGACATACACACATACACACACACAAACATGATCGTAAAAACTATCGAAAAATGTTGGGGAGGTCTTAAAACATGAAGATCGATCGAAAAATCGATTTTTCATTTTCGGGGCCATTACATAAACTTCCCTTATCGGGAAGTTAAAAAGAAAATTCACAGTGATGTGTTAAAAAATTTTATCTTAATGTTCTCATGCAGCTGATCACTTATGTGGAGAAGTAATGGCACCAGGTTGATTACCCAATAGGTGCGGGAGTGAAGCCAACGACGACGGTCAAGGCCTTCGTCGAGTCGTGACGCCAAGCATAGGCACGTTGGTAAAGTATTTAGGTCAAAAAGTCACTGTTGTATGTACAACCACTCGCCATTTGTTTGAAACAACTATAAACATACTCCTCTCACACACACACAAACGAAAAAAAAAAAAAAAAAATGATAAATCTACTTCACATAACAGCATCTTCGAGGTTCATTCTCTCATTCCCCCTTCACCATCCCAACTTCCACGAATATAATCACCTACACACACGCACCATGAAATTGCGTGAATTCCATTTGACTTCATCGCAAATCTTCATCTTTCTTTTTCTTCCTCTTTATTATTTGCACAAAATACAAATTATCCAGCCAACAAAATCAGCGAAGCTTCTCGAACACTCGATGGTTAATTATTTGAATTGCAAATTTAACCATTGGATTTTATGTTAAAATCAGGGGTTCACTCAGTTACTGGGGCATTAGGCTCTTCAGCAGCTTCTCTCTCTCTCTCTTACATATACACACTTCATCCAATGATTATTATTATCATTATTATGTGAGTTTACTGGTAGCATTATAACTGGACTCATCGCGTTTTGAATTTATTTTAGTTCTCACTTCATAAACATACGAGGCAAGGCCTCGTCATCCTTCTAGGAATACTAAAGGAGTCCATCTAAACTGTTTTTTTTTTTTAATCTCTTTCACTTCGGTAACCTAGTTTGTAATGAAAGAAGGAAAATTACCGAAACTCCAAAGGTTCAATGTTTCATTTTCAAAGTTTCCTCAAATACAATGAATCTGCGCATTTCCAAGAGCAAGGAGAAACAAAATTTAAATATTGTTTATTTTTGTAATTCTTTGCTGAAAGGAAGTTAAAGTGAAAACGAGTATATGAGACTTTTAAATGTATTTACAAGTTGACAGGTCACGCAAGTATACGTATTGTTGATGCACTAAGTGAATGTCGTACGTTTTCTACGATGTCAGAATAAAATTACATAGTACAGAATATTTTATTAGCTGCATTTGATGATAGCTGCTACAAACACCATGAAAAATAGGAAAAAAAAATAAGAGTTGAATAGAAATAAAATACATTGACAGTGGTGGTAAATGCAAGTGTTTAAAGAAGTACATAATTATTCTAGCGGTGTACACAAGTGCAAATGTTTCTTGGCCAATGGGACTGTCGTTCTATGGGACAGTTGACTGTGTTCCTATCGCTCCTTTCAAAGCCACGCCTCGTGACCCAGACTTCCACATAACTGTTCTCGAAACATCCTCCAGTGATTGCTATCATCGATGAGAAAACAAAAAAAAAAACAGAAAAAAAAAATTAGGAAAAGACCTAAAAATAATTCTTGCAAAATCTAAACGAATAGGACGAGAGAAAAGTGGAGTTACGGTAGTCCATCATATTACTGGATGAATAATGGTCATTCATAGTTCATATTTCTTTCTTTTCTCGTCGTTCAAAAATCACTTTTGATACTTCAAAGAGAGCAAACCTTCATTTTGACAGATACACGCGTCCACTCCTTTTAAGGATTAAAGGCTGGACATTCTTAAATTTTTCTATTCAAATTTTTAACCTCAAAAACATACCGTGTGGCTTCCTGAGGTGCCCATATATATGCACACAAGAATCGAGTTATGGCCGATTGACTATGAAAGATGAACCAAAGAACAGCTGAGTGTCTAGATTTTCGGTGCAACTAATTGCCAATTAAAAATACATTTTTCCCCAACTGTCCCAGAGACTTTTTCCCAACACTGGACATTGCTGATGCTTTCTAAAACTCAATACACAATATTCTTCATCATTGTTGGCTTCTTTTATATTCGTAAAACGAACTGCAAGAACCCTTTACTGACCATCTCGGACATCTGGGTTTTTTTTTTCCACTATTTTTTTCATTCTTTCTTCTCCTTCAGTTCGGACACCTTTCCGTGCCGCTTGAGGACCACATTTCCATGAGAATGGAACAACACGCGCGGATAAATTCGTCATTTGATACCTCTTTTGGGCTTCTTTATTATTGAATAAATGAGGCACGACAATGGGTCCTGACAATTTTCCGGTTAAAATCATGCGCGGCACGCGTATTTCTCGTGTTATTCCATTGACAGAAGATCGACATGTGCAGGTTTTTTTTTTTTTTTTTTTTTATGAGGGCTGAAAAATGAAGACGAAAAAAAAGATGAATTTCGATCCTTCCAAGGACATGGTAGGAATCTATTACGTGATGCCGAAGGACTTCCGGGCTGCGTGGCTTGCACTAGAATCAACAGAATGAATCCAGATTTCCCGGAAGAAATCGATATCGATCGTTGAAAAAAAAAAAGTGAATGGTAAAAAAATAAATGCCAGTGGCGTTTTGAAGGGTGGCACATGCCAAACGATGGACTTTTCACTTTTTTCCCCATTCCATTCAATCGTACGTCTCTCCTCTTTTTTTTTCTCTTCGAAATTCATTTCCCTCTCAACACACTGCAGATGTCGTAACGATGACGGCATTGCGCTCGATTTTTTAATACATAATATTTTTTTTTTCCGGAAATGTAGCAAAGATGGTAAATGAGATAATACATTTTACCGGAAAGAGGATAGTTGAAAATTTTTGAGTGTAAACCAAAAGGATTATCCTTTTATAAACCAGCTGCGCAGGAAAGAGGCGTACAAGGTGGATAAAGAGAAAGGGCTAACACTCGAATATCCCTTTCTCCTGAGTGAAAAAGAAGCTAGAAATGAATGTAAAAGAGAAAGAACAAGATGAAGAACCCTAAAAGAAAACCAGGTATTCATTACAGCTAAAAATGCCGCTTCCTTCGATGGATTTCTTTGACACTGCGGTACGCCTCGAACGATGAATCACTGAGTCACGTGTCGCGTGCCTTGGCACGTGAGCCTCATCGCTTTTAGATCCTTGTCTTCCTTCATGGTTACAATGGCCGGAAGTAGCTTAATCCCCGAAAATAAAAACAAAATTTTATTGAAAAGCCTAAATCAGAACAATGGAAAATTTTCAGACAAAATAAAAGCTAAATGAAAAAAACTGTTATTCATATGTTGGTGGAGAAAGCACGAGTGTGATTTCATTGAAACAAAAAAATAAATAAAAAAATTATTCTCCCAGTACTCGAGGGGCAAATAATCCACAGTTATGCGAAGAACGTGTAAGAGAGGAGAAAAGAAAAAGTAAAAAAAAAAAATAAAATAAAAAGGGATTGCACCTAAGCTACAGTGGGTTAAATCCCAAGGTCCTGGGGTTTATATACACGTCAACCGAAGGAGGAAAGTAAATATATCTCGCGTCGAGATATAACCCTTTTCCTCCTCTTCTTCTTCCTCCTCTCACATCGTTTTCGTCCTCGTTTTGTTTCTCTGTTTTTTTTTCTCGTTCCTTCTCTCTCTTTTCTTTTCTTTCCCCTCTCATTCCTCCCTTTTTCTCTTTTTTTTCTCTCTCTCTCTCTCTTCTTCATTGGTTGTGTATATCCCTAAGACCTACAGACTCACTCGGTGGGCAACATTACCTAACAGTACCTATATACACCTTTACTTGCAACGTGAACCGCTGTTAGACGGGGCGAGAAACTACGGCGTTAAACCGCTGGTGCTTCGCGTGTATCTCTTACGCCGCTATATAGGCCACTGGTATGTCAAGTACACTTGGCTATGGTGCATAGAGAATAAAAAGAGAGAAAGCATAAGAGAGAGAGAAAGAGAGGACAAAAAAAAAGAGGTTGAGCTATAAAAAATATACGAATGTTTCAAAAGGAAGCACGTAATAAAACGTGAAATGTTTCGGTGATAGAGGAATAATCGTAGGGCTTTTTAAAATTATATACATGTGTAACTCTTCTCCTCTTTTTTTTTATATATATATATGATTTCGTGAGAGGAACTCCCCCTTCGGTGATATCCGTGTAGTTGTCTGTGCCCCGTTATTCAGGGTGTCGCAGAGCCAGTTACCGTGTTACCGCAATTCAGGCCACAAAGTCAAAATACAGTTAACCGTGACCGTCCATGGCTCTTCTCCGTATAACATCCACTGGGAGAGGGAGAAAAGAGCAACCATGTTAAGAGGATGAAGAAAGGGAGAAAAAAAGGCATTGAGGAATAAAGAGAAAAAAAAAGTCATTCTTTCGTGCGATTGAGCAGTTCATTCGTCGATGCTTCACAAGTGCTAATACGTCATCGAGCCCTTAGGCGTATCCGGATGCAGTATTATAACAGCTGATTCTCAGGTTATCTCATTGCTAAATGCTTCATGAAATATCAGGAACAAAATTACTCAATGAATGAATTCAAATTACAAGCTCAAAAAGTGAAAAAAAAAAAAATTTCCTCCTCTTCAGATTTTAATTCTCGTTTCAAGATAAATCAGGATTCGTTCATGTCTATTTCAAGTCTAATGGTCCATTATCTATGATATGAGGAGGCAGCATTCAGCAACGAGTATGTTAAAGAATTTTTTTTTTCCATCCATGTGGTTGAAGGGGACATACCAAGGTCAAGGGAATTCCTAACACTTTGGTTATTTGCACAGTGGGTGTAGCTGTATATTTGGCCTGCCAGCGTCATTATTTTGAGTCACGAGATGGTGCGGAACAGAGGAATAAAAAAGTAATAAAAAAAGAGAGAGAGAAGTTTGAAATTGCTGAATATCAATTGGTCAAGTTCAAATTTATATCACGTGTCTAGTTTATTCCTAATGATTCCGCAGAGATTAAAATCAAAATTATGCGAAGATAATCGCAATTTTTTTTTTTTTAATTTCTTTTCAATCCTCGAGAAGGCATTAACTTGTATTACTTCTTGTCAAATTTTTTTTTCAAATATTTTTCTTATCTATTATCTATTAAATGAAATGAACAATTTGAAGAAGATGATGAAACTAGTTTTATGGTCTCCCATGGATTCTTCGTTTGAGAAAGTAACAAATAGAGATGAAGAGAGAAAGAGAGAGGGAGAAGAGAACGAAGTAATACAAACTCTTGAAAAGGGAGTATTGCAACACAATTCAACCACGAGGGCATCCACGTGGCTACAGATTTTCCTGTAATCCTATACACACACCCATGAACACACAAAAAAGGCATACTTTCAAGTCGTTTTTTCTTTCTCCAACGCATGAAGCCTGTAAAGAGGAGAGGAATACCATTAGAGAATGGAGAAAGACGAGAGAAATGTTGAGAGGTTATAAAAGAGATAAAGATGGAAGAAAAGTGTGTCCCACGTGTCTATAGAAAGATTCAATAAAGCCCGTGGGGTGTTTAATGATCAAGGAAAAGACACGGATGGAGAACGCCCAATTTTGCGACATGTAAAAACAAAAATACATAAAAGAATAGATTTCAGTCTTATTCTCTTTCATTTTTTTTTCTTCTTTTTGTTTTTAAGAACGAAAGAGTCTATTGGTTTCTAATGCTTCTCGTTGCTTCAAGACACTTATGCCCACGGTACGGACAATTGATTTCCGTTGTCACGGCGCGGGGTTAACGACACCGCCACTTTGGCTGTCGAAATACTCAGCTGAATATTATTTCGGACCTGGGTTGTTACCCACTCAAAATGTCTTCCTTCATTTTTCCCCATGTACACTTGGCTCTTTCTCTCTTTCTCTTATGTTCTTCCTTACTTTCTTATACATCATTAAAGTTTGCCCTGCCGAAAACTATTTGAACGTATGGTCGAAATGTATATGTACACATTGCGTGCAGGCAAGTATAGCCTACGTGCGTGCATTCGTTAAATTCCCTTGGAGAATACAGTAAAAACAATAAAATAAAATGAAGAATAAGAGAAAAAGAGGAGGCTAGGCGCGCACGTGTGCCCACCACCTGGCCGATAACACGATGGAATGAAGAATCGTGGAGTAAGATGTGCAAGAGATACAGGGAGACTCTTAACTTCCAACATAACCTATTAGTTTGTGTCGTATCGTTTAAATTATATTTTCTACTTTTGATACAATTTTATAAGTTATCTACGGAGTTCTTTGAAGCTAAATAAAAGTTCAGAATGAATATTGAATTACATGATGAATTGATGGTTTTTGTAGTAAATTACAGAATTATTCTGATAAAAATCTGAAGATTATGTTCATTCTTTTAGAATGAAATCTTGCTAAGAACGTCAATTTTTTTTTTTTTTCATTTATTTGAATCAATTTTTTTTTTTTTTAATATCAATTGAAATGAAGATTCTAATTTCAATTCTTGCTTCACGGATTCTTCTCAATGGAATAGTCTGGGCTAGTGATGGAACACAAAAAAATGACGGTCAATTGACCGTCAATGACCAATTGGCAATGACTGAGCATTCAGGTCAAGAAATAATGACCAAATCGTGAGTCAGAAAATTGACCAGAAATGGTTTTGACGGTCAGATTCCATCTAAATAGAGCTGATGATTTTTTTTTGTGGACCTCTTCTCTTGTGTATTAATCAAAGTCGTTATATTTGAGACTGACTAGAGTCAAGAACATTCAGGATAAAAGTAATATGATAGAACGTTACGGAGATATATCTCTATCTGTAAGACGAGAGTAAACTGAATCTATTAGGATAAGTGCAGAATTTATGCAGAGTTTACGATTTGTTGAGAAAATAAAAGAATATTCCTGTGATATCATTGTATTTAAATTTAATCAGCCTTTTCCTCTTCAAAAATATCATTCTACACAGAGAAAAATGTTTTCTTAATTTAAGAATGTGTAGTCACTTAATTTAAGTAAAACTCACTTAAATTAAGTGACTTTTTTCACTTAAAACAAGTGACTTTTTCTTACTTGATTTAAGAAAGTAAAAGTCACTTAAATTAAGTGACTTTTCTCACTTAAATCAAGTGACCTGTGCTTTCTTAAATTAAGTGACTTTCCTCACTTAAATTAAGTGACTTTCCTCACTTTAATCAAGTGACTTTTCTCACTTGAATCAAGTGACTTTTCTTTCTTAATTTAAGTGACCTGTGCTTTCTTAAATTAAGTGACTTTTCTCACTTAAATCAAGTGATTTTTTTCTTTCTTAATTTAAGAAAGGAAAACTCACTTAAATCAAGTGACTTTTCTTTCTTAATTTAAGTGACCTGTGCTTTCTTAAATTAAGTGACTGCACATTCTTAAATTAAGAAAACATTCTTCTCTGTGTACTAAAAGTGATAAAAAAATGACCGAAGAACAAATTGACGATCATTTTCCATCTATGTAGCTGGATTTCATTACAGATTTTGGTTCGTTATTCTTCAATTGGGTTTTTCAATCGCCCATAGTCTACCAAAAATGACAAATACTGCACTTTTGGAAATGGATGATTTCTTTGAGTATTTCCATTGAATTAAAAAAAAATCATAAATATGACATTAAAATGACCAAAAATAAAATTGACGGTCAATTTTCATCTATATAGATGGATTTTGAAATTTATTTCTCCTGACTGACCATTTGAATTTTTGACGGTCAATTTTCAACGAAAATTGCGGTCAAGTCAGGAATGGTCACGAAATGGTCAATTGACCAATTTCAAAATTGACCGTCATTTTAGATCTCTAGTCTGGGCTCGATCAAGCGCACTGAGTTTCTCACCCTTCATCCAAAAATTGTCTGATAATTTCTCACATCACATTTCCTACTGCAACCACAATTGTTACCCAAAAAATGAAATTTCGTGAATATTGTAAACATTTTCTTGTCTGATCTTAATTGTAACCGAGGAAACAATAACGTCAACAGCCGAGAGAGGAAATAATTGGGGGAATTCCACGAAATTACATTCTACGGATTTGTAGCCGAAAGCTTCTCACGCTAGACAGATCCTATTATATTAATTGAGCTTTAACCAAGAAATATACAGACCCCGCTCGTAATTCAACCACACGAAGATTACGTTGACATGCGACGTTGTCATTTATGAACACCGTGAATATAACCTCAAGTGCGTTTAGCTGGATAATTGACAACGATGCATTCAACAATTAACAAACCATGTCACCTTTAACGCGTACACGTTTGGTAATAAAGTTTGATGTCCAAAATATCCAGAAAATGCCTTAAAAACAATTACACCCCATTTGTCATTTATTGTCTATTGTTTTGAAGTTGATTACATAGCGGATTCGCCCCAACAGCGATTCATAAAATCCATCAGTTTCATTATCTCTCAAGCTTAAATTTTCCTCCATAGTAAAATTATCTTTACTATGTTTTTTACTTAGAGAATAAGTAAGGATGTCTTCCATCGGTAATGTTGAAAAAAATCCTAGTATCTTGATTTATGTTCTCTCCTTTTATTTTTTCCGGTTTTTCCTGCCTTTCTCTCCGGATGTACGATTATAAGTGCGCTAAAGCTACTGAACAACATCGAGTAGGTATATCGTGGAGCGATATCCGCGACAAGTCGGTCGCAATGCATTACCCAGACACTTATGGATAGTTAAACACTCGGGATTTTTCTCTATATTTTTTCGTTTCTATTTTTATTTTCCGTTCTTTTTATCTCGAATGAGAAAGAAAGAGGAAATAAAAAGAGATAGAAGAAAGCCGTGAAAGTTACCGGTTGAGCTGAGAGTGGATTATTGGCGAATGTTGTGAATGCGTGGTGAATGCTCTCTGGCACACCTTGACACTGCGCCAGTTTTGCTTAGGCCTCGTTACTGTCCTCGAACCTCTCTTTTATTTCATTCAATTTTATTCTCCTTTTTGTTTTTTTTTTCATAACCCCATTTCAGTGTATATTTCACTGGGAACTTGGACGCGTTTTAGATTCGCTTTTGTTTAATGGAATAACTTTCATTCGATCTTTCACTTTTAGAAAATCTAAGATATCCATAATGCAGTGTAAATGGAGTGTAATTGATTTATTGGTTCATAAATTATGAACATAAACAAATATATTCTTCTGTCAAATACTTGTTTTTTTTCATGAAATTCTGTAGAAATTGTACGGATTATTTTTCACTAGAAATGTGAAAATCCTCCAGAATTCAGAAAATTTTCATTCTTATTTTTGGATGAATAAATCGGCTCATGTGAATTTCATCTCAGCTAAATGATCTCATCAAACATATCTCATGCTAAGAAATCTCATTTTATTTCAAATTAAATAATCTGTTACAAATAGTAATTAATAGTGATATATTAGAAAACATTTTTAAAGTGTCAAATATCGAATTATTATAAACTTAAAAAAAAAAAATTCTTTTCATTATTATATATAATATATATATATTTATATGATAAAAAATCATATAAATATCCCACACTGACCTTCCTTCGGCAAGAATAATCGATATTATATAATAATATAATAATTATTAAATTATTATTATGAGTATTATCTCATAATTATTATATAAGAAAAATAATTAAAGCAGATAACACAGGATTTCCCAAAGAAGGAATATGTTATCATCTGAGATAATTAAGTCATGAGATATTAATGCCTGAGATATTATAATCGAGATATTCTTGATGAGATAATTTAGCCTTAGATCAAAATGCAGGGTACCGAATAAATCAGACTTTTTCAAAAAAAAAAAAGGAATTCAACTCATTGAGTTAGCACCTATGGCCGCCATTGCAGACGTGCTAGAGATCACGTAGGAATTTTCTTCATCACTCGTCGTCATCAATACGATTTTTCTACTTCAGGGTGTCTAACGGTCGGGGAAACCTGGAAAACCGGGAAAAGTCAGGGAATTCTAAAATTTATCTGGAATTTTAATTCTTCCTCAGGGAGAATGAACATGGAAATTCTCTGATTGTACAGAGGAGAATTTATGATGCAATTCAATTGAAGGAAAGACTTAAAAATTTGGCTGTGACAAAATACATATAGAAATACTTTATAAAGTCTTCATAAAAAAGTTACAGTTCTTTATAAAATAAAAAGTTTCAATTCCTTACAAAAGTATTCTTTATAAAACACTCTCGTACGTGAACCTGTAATCCATGCAGCTCGTGATTTTCACTCGTAGTGCAAAGAAGATCTGGCGAAACAAATAAAAATGAAAGAGAAGAAAAAGAAAAAGCGTGAAAAACCCGAAAGAGATCGGCTGGAATTGTGGAAGAACTAGAAGCAAAAGAGCGGAAAGCACTCGATGATGCTGTGAAAGCAAACGTTTACATTGACGAAAGAATCCAAAAATTAAGACGGGCGTGATTTTGATGGCAAAAAAATACTTTAATACAGCTATGAAGCGATATGAGGTTTATATTTTCACTATTTTTCTATATCGATTCTATCAATATTGTCGAAATGAGTTATTATGCTGTGATTAATAATGATTAATAGTATGTTAATAACATCATTACAAGAATGTTGAATTTTCTTCATGAATTCTATTCATTAACATAGGGCATATGAATGTGATTACTTGCGGCTAGTTTAATAAGTTCATATTTGCATTACGGAAAAAGTCAGTGTGGAAAATTCCCATTCCTATTATCATGTACGAAAAATTTCGATTTAAATTTTCGCAACAAATAAAATAAATACTGAACACGACCGTCAGCAAGACACTAAAAATTGGTCACGGAAAAATCATTTTTTCGACGTGGAAAACCGGGAAAAGTCAGGGAATTTTTTTGTCACGGCCTACTGGACACCCTGGTACTTGCACCTCAACGAATAATCAATCGACTTCTTTGCATGCTAACAAAGAAAATCTGCAGAAGATGGATTTGTCGTTAAATAACAAAAATTATCATGACTATAGCAAAAAAAAACCTTCGCATAAATCAAAGTTATTCAAAGGAAAAGTTTCAAAACTAGCAAGTGAATACTAATTACGGGATTCCAATAAATTGAAAATATTTCTTATTGAACTCTAAGGATATCATTAAGGATGTATGATAGAGGGAGTGGGGGAACCTTCAATTTTAATGGGTGGGGATAGGCTCGAACGGCTGCGAGGTGAGCTGAAGTGAATGACCACGTGACGTGTACTGTAAATCTGGTCAATCACGGCGAGAAATGAATGATGAAGTGAAGCAATTCGAATTTCAATTCTATCCTCTTCAGGATGAATACAGTAGTGAAGAGGTGAAACAAGATAAGTCTCTTTTTTTCTCATCAAGTTTTTTGAAAATACCTCAGAAAATAACCGAGAAAGAGCAATTTTGCCCTAAAACTCTTTTGTAACTCTTGAAATTCTCTAGAAAAAGCAGATGAGTAATATCACTTTATCTCGCTTAGTTTCCGAGATATTTTCTGCGGAATGAGCTCAAAGATAAGTCGATTTATCCTGTTTTATCTCTTCACTACTGAATAGATACATAGTATCTCTAGAATATTGCCGAATTACTACAGTATCCATTTTTCTCATGAATATTTATTCTTTGGACTACGGGAGCGTGAAGATTGGATATTTATCAATTTACGATCATAACCTCCATCCCTTCATAAGGGCCCATGTTTTTTCTGTCAATTTTCAATAACTTTTTTCTTTTTTACATGGATGGTTACCTAGCCTGAACTTTTTATCGTACAATTCTTTGAGGAATAATCTAACTCAGAAAAAATTAAAAACCCCCAAATCGTAAATTTTTGTCATGATCATACATTCTTAAACATGAGCGAGAGAGGAGAAAGAATGCCTGCAGAATGTCGCGCAAAAAGAGGAAAATCATCAGAGCATTGGAAAAACGTGTGATTAATCGAGAATGATAATAGTTCATTGTTCATCTATGCTTAAGATGTTTTGCTTCAGTAGAATTATGAGAAATTCCATTCCCATCGAAAAAGCGACTCTTTTCGATATGAAGTCAAGGGCTTTGCGTAGTTAGAGCAAGATTGAAGTCTATAATTCAGGAATTAGGGAAAGGTGAAAATTAATTAAAAATCCCTGACAAAAAGGGATTCATTTCATTCCAATTTTCTATTTTATCCTTTGCGAATTCCTCGAATTTACCATTCGAATTGATGAAGTTCCCAGTGCTGAAAAACAGTGGCTTGTAATTTTCCTGTGACTCAGGCATGGGCCTATAATATTTGAGAGTATTGTGGATGATATATTATCGCCATGCAGGCGGAGAAAAGTAACATTCATCTATATGTCTATAGACATCGTTTTTATGCCTCTTCAATTCTATTATTTGTGACGTGTGGAGAAACCACACGTCGCCGAATCTCTACATATATTTTCTTAACATAAGGGGAATTTACTAAAAGCAACTTGAGCTTCACAAGAAGATGCGGAATAAGCATTTCTGCCCGTGAATGCAAGTCCGGCTCTCGTATAGACCCGTTTGACTGTGGAAGTTAGCTTTGACCAGCTTCTCGTGAGAGAGAAGTTGGACAAAACGTGGGAATGCTTATGAAGCACCTTTTTGTGGGAAAGCGAAAGAAAGGCGGACGATGGAGTTTTGCGGACACTCCGCGGACAGACTGCTAGTAAGACGCATCGCGACTAGGTCAACCGCGAAGAGACCCACACTAATCCTTGTATCGCTTATATGAAACGATAATATATCAACGAATTTAATCAATACAGAGCCTAATCATTTAAAGTTCCCGCCAATATTCCTAAAAATATCTCGAAGGTGCGAGTGGACTCACCCGTGAGCTCTCCGAAGACGAGCTAGCATAGGGAGCAAGGAAGAGTTGCTGTTAAAGATACAACGAACAAGAGAAAAGGTGTGGGGATAGATCGCACAGCTGTGTAAGACGATCTCACAAAATAGCACACGTAACATATTATTAACTTTTCCAGGTCTTCGACTCCAACTTTAGCAACATACAAACTGGGCGATCACGAGCTCTAACAAGTGACATCCATCAAAGATCTAGGAGTAACATTTGATCCAAAACTGTCATTCTCGCCACATATTGACAATATTACCCAGCAAGCATATCGATCGTTGGGGTTCATTAACAGATCTGAACGGGATTTTGAGGATGTCCATACATTAATTCATCTCTTCAATGCTATCGGGAGGCCTATACTGGAATACAACGCCATTGTTTGGAACCCGTACACTGATCTCCTGAGCAACAGAATTGAAAGGGTTCAACGTAGATCCTGCAGATCATTGTCATATCGCCCAGATAGACAGGGTGTTGCAGTATCTACTGAAGATACTTACATCATGTTTGGGATCAAGAGCTTAGCATGTAGAAGACGAATGCATGAATTGTCATTCTTTTTCAAAATTGCCAACAACTTAATTAACTCTCCTGAAATTCTTGAGGAGTTTGGTTTCATCTGCCTAAGGTCGGGCCTAAGGAACAACCGACTATTGCGAACGTCTCACTCAACCAAAAACTACATTATCAACGGTCCTATCAACAGAATCTCTAGAGGGGTCAATGACGTCTGTCAGACAATTGAGTTCTTCGGGGTATCACTGCAATCTTTCGTCACTAAAGTCAAAACTCATCTCCGGGGTTGAATTTGTAAAACACCTTGAATGAACACATATACACCCGACTTTTGAAACTTACCTCTGGGAAATGTCATTCTGCTGGTTTCGTATTTCCTTAAAGACTATTAACTTTTCTCAATTTTGTCAGTCGTTTCATACGGTTTATTTTTCTTTATCATTTTCTTTTCTCTACACTTGAATTTTGTACAAAGCCGATCGGCGTTTATATTAATAAATAAATAAATAAATTATAACATTGTGATCAGTGACAATGAGTTCCATTGCACTATTTATCTATTTGAACATGAGGCAGCTTGAATTATCGAGATTCCAGGTGAGTTATTGCTACCATCTCTCTATTAGATGAGTAAATGAGCAAATCACGATTATCTGCATCAAATATAACACAGATTCAAGGATTGCTTGTGTTATAGTTCAAACAAGTAATTAGTGTAGATTAAGTGATGAAAATACCTCGAAAGCAGTATCAGTTTAGTGGAAAAAAGTAGAATCCTCGCATCGTATTATCTCTCCACGAAAGACCCGCGAAGTTAGTTACCACATACAGATCCTTCAGCCCTAATATAAAATTGTGATCCTAACATTATATTACCAGTTGAATGTATATAAAATATCATTTAAAAATTACGCTCCAGTATCTCTCAAATTCCTCCATAGTTCAAGTTAATTCACCTGTGAGTTTCCCTTAATGGAGTTAGTCGAGAGGCAATCATATATAACAGTAACATAGGGTGAGGGAAAGTTTGTGAACATGAAAATAGACATTATTGTAGATATAGAGGACCTCCAGACATAACATAAATAAAATTTAACTATATTGCGTCGCGGCTGACGAATCAGTCATCAGAATTAGTGATAATCATGAAAGTTCCAACAGCTGCGTTAAAAAACACATAATATTAATAGATATTATTGGCCAATCGATACATTTTGTTGAAAAAACACTCATCAGACAATGTCAATAATTGTTAGAATGATTGTAGCCATTGAATTGAATAAGTCTCCCTTTTTTTACGCACTCTCGGAAAGGAAGTACATATGATATGAATAAGGAACTTGCATATTTTTTATTCATTTTTTTTTCTCAATATTTATTGATAGTGATTCACAGAAAAGGCAAGAAAAAAATTTTTTACTCGTTAATTAATTCATGAACATTAATTAAAAAATCATTTTTTTGAACGTCTCCAAATCGGATATGACGTCAGAATACCAAAATCTTTGTGTGCGCCATCTGTAGTCACCTGTCGTTACTCGTTGACAGGCGTATGAAGGTTATGCTGATTCTCAAAAATGCGTATTTCTTCATTTTTTTCTTCTTTACTTCAAACATTGTTTAGAGAATTTCAATTAAAAACAGGTTTCCTTCCAGAGAAACTTATACACATAACCTCTTTATGAGTATCGCGCATCGAAAATTTAAATATTCTCCAGCCGCGCCATCACTGGCCACAACTTGAATTACGCATGTGGTATTATGACGTCAGATCCGTATTAGAGCAGTATGAAATTTGGAGATTTTCAATTGTGAATTTCTCCATAATTAACAATCTAAAAACAAAAAAAAATTCCCTAATCTCACACGATACTGTAGAATGCATAGAAATGAAAAAAATAAATAAAAAAAAATATACAAGTTCCCTATTCTTCAGATATTCCTGCTTTCAATGAATCCTGTAATGTCAAGATTGCAAATGATATGGAAAATGAATCAAGTACTCAATGCTGAGAAGACTACGGTTCATATTGAATTCCATTTCAATTTATGTCAATGATAATAATTATCGAATTTGAAAATTCTCCATTCAATGGTGTAATCACATAATCCTATTCTTAGTGTTACTAAAAAAGGTTAACACATGTGAATCTGTCAGAAAAAATCGAACATTATTGATCGAATATTTATTTGTCCCGGATAAAGTGATGCAATGGCAGTGTGCACTCAGGATTTCCTCGTAAACTATACACTATATCTATGGGAAACAGTAGAAGAATTAGATGTTAACGTTTTTGGTCAAGCTTACAATTCAAGTGAGTTATCATTTTTTTTAGATTTCTTCAGTTAACAAACTAAATGAGTTTTTTTTGCCATTGGGGACTCTTCCATTGAAGCTTAGTGATGGAACACTGAAATATTCTTTTGAACGAAGAAATGAATGAATTCAAGTTTACATGCAAGAGTGTCGATATGTAATATTTCCTAATCCTATATAATTTATTAAGAGAAGGTGAGTTCAGAAGGACATTCCAACTAACCAAATCGAGATAGAGATTTTTAAGAATTCCTTGGAAAGCTGACAAAATTTTAGGAACAGAAGGCATTAACCTTCAGTATCAATATCAGAAAATTCTAGAACAGTCTAGAATATTCTAGAACAATCTACAACATTCTAGAGCAATTCAGAACAAAGTAGAACAATCTGCAACTTTCTAGAACGATGTAGAACAGTCTGGAACATTTTAGAACAATCTGGAACAATGTAGAACAATTTACAACTTCCCAGAGCAATCTGAACAGTCTAGAAGAATATAAAGCATTTAAGAACATTCTAGAACAATCTAAAACATTCTGGAACAATCTAGAACAGTTTAGAGCAATCTAGAACAATCTACAGCTTTCTAGAACAATCTGGAACAATCTAGAGCATTCTAAAACATTCTAGATGAATCTAGAAAATCCTAGAACAATCTAGAACATTCCCAGATCTTCTGGAACATTCTAGAGCATTCTCGACCTATTTGAAACCTTCTTGAACTATATGGAACCTTCTCCAACATTCCAGAATATTTTTAACTATTATAGATTGTTCTAGTAAATTTCAGAATCATCTAGAGCATTATTTTCTATTACCCATGAGGAGCAAATAAGTGAAATACCCTCTTACACCCCCATATCCCTGGAACCAGCCCCCGTAGCCGAAAACGGAAAACTTCTTCATGGATGGGGGGTCAAGGGCTACCACACCATATAACCCCCGTGAAGCTATGAGGATTGGTTTCTGAGCCTTAGCGGCATTCACATAATAACACACTTTTTTATTATATATAATGATAATGATTTTAAATTGATGAGTAGAATTACATGAATTCAATAAGTGTAGTAGTGAAACGACAAAGGCTTCTAATTTTGTAATTGATAATGGCGTAATCATCCCCATGTTGCAAAGGATCGATCAACTTTTCGATATTAGATCAGAATAAAGGGCTAATGAAAATTTTGAAACTACCCGGTATTCCAAAATGATAGAACAATACATATTATAATAGCTCATTAATGAAATTTCAGGTTTTACTCGCGAAAATTTTAAATATGACGAAACACAATTTTCGACTGGTTACAAGATCAGAGCCGTGACACGCACAGACATACCTCAACCCATGATTACGTATCCATCTCTTGGTTATGAGGTCAAACATTCCACATGCGGAGCATTGAACGCCAGTTGTATAACTGGAATTGAAGCAAGTGATAACTTGATGATGCAACGCCTCTTTTCTGGTAATTTCGATATGTCGAATGTTTGGAAAGCGTCTGAATGGTATCCCCAAACATCATCCGTGACTCTGTATCACGAAATGAGACTTATTGTAGTAGTGAAGACTAACATCCTACATTTTTGCAGCCCTCAAGTACTTATTCTAACAGGTGCAACTTTTAGATTTTTCCTGGTGGTTTTGATTATCAAAAAGTCCAATTTTGATTTCGCAATATTAAATATAATAAGATTATCAAAAAATCTAATGTTAAGTATGTAATGAGTTACAACTTATGCATCAATTCAAAGAGATAACAGAGGACATGCAATTAGACTTTTGTCTACCATTACTTTGATTTTTATGGTCATCAATTATGGTGTTTCCAAGAGAAAACTGTATTATTGGTTACAAAACTAGACAGAATTAGAACCGCAAAGGCCATCAGTAAGCTAGTGGAGTTGGGATAGGGATCCCATTGTCCTGCAACATTGAGAAGATTTGTCATCTTTAGCTTTCCGAAATGTCGATCGCTATTTTTTGACGATCCATCTGAAATTTGCATCAATTATAAGCAAAGTAGTAGACTTCTTTAGAACCATACCAGACTAGCCTCTTCAGAACCATACCAACGGTTGAAGCATTGAGGATTTTGAAAGCTGGCTCAATGGAATTTTTGGCGAACGAAAGAGAAAAATAAGTGTCCAGATTTTTATCAGAATGTTTGAATTATGTGTAGTTATCAACAATACTTTTTTATACAAAAGAATTGTCGGAAGGCTCATTGAGGAAGGAACATCAGATCTTTTTGAAGGCTTAGAATGGTGGTGAACTTTAAAGGAGCCATCACTCCACTGCCAGCTCTAAAAAAAATCACTAAAAAATATTTTGATAATCCAATATCAAATACTTCAAATAGAATGTCAGCTCAGTCCGTTATTATTAATAATAATCCACAATCAATCGACATTTGTTGATACCAATTAGTTGAAGAGACTTGGCAAGCGCACAAAAGATATTTATGAAGGTGGTATTGTTTCTGTTGATAAAATTGCAATATTGTCAGCAATGTACATCAATGATATCTATGACAGGAACGTGTGTAATAGATTTTTCCGCACATGTGGCACATGAAAGTAGTGCAATTTCTTTCAAAGTAAGCTAAAAACTGACAACTCTCCTCAACGTGTCCGGTATAGGATGTGGCTGGAGCTCTGAAGCCTGATCAGTAAGGTTTGGTTTGGAAGCAGGAACATCAAATATCGAAGGAATCCTGGATGGACGGATTTTCGAGCCTTCATAAAACTATCATCCTAATATGATATCACCAGTTCAATGAATATAGAATATAATTATTCGGGAATATCATTCGAATACCTTCCAAACTCCTTCATAGTTCTGATAACAGAAGCTTGAAAAAATTGTGTGAGCAAGAGAATGAACAGTATTGAAAACATAGAGCAACTCCGAGCGTAACATAAGTAAAATTTTGTTATATGCCATCACGGCCAGCCCTCAAGCTAGCAGAGTGACAGACAATTATGATAGTCAGAACGGTTGTTTTTACGAAAAATACGTAATAAAAATATCTAACCGATAGATTTTGTTGACAACACCTCCCAGTAGAAAATGTCGATGAAAGTAGTATGATTCCAAGGTTTGAACTGAGTGAGCCTTCTCTCTTTCAAAATTTTCGGAATCAAAATATATATGATGTTGTTAACGTGGCTGATCGTTCTTCTCACGAATCCTGCAACGGCAGGATTGCAAGAAATGTGGGAATTGAAACGAATTAAACTGAATCGAATGTCCAATGGTGAAAAGACAATGGTTCGTATTCACTTTCATTTCAACTTAGACCAATGATAACAATATTTATATTTCGGAAATTTTTCATGTGATTTTACTTTTTTAGCAAGCAATACTTGAATTATGTTTCAAAAGTGACAGCCTGTCCAATCCAATCATTATTTTCGGGGACTTTACTGCAGGAATTGAAGAAACATCGGTCCTTCAGATGAATCGGTTCGCGAATGTTGATGAAATACATGAGAAGTATCAATTATCAACTACCGGAGCAAGCTGCGTTATATTGATAGGAGCTTCACCCAAAAAGTTACGATCAGATTTGAGTTTATTGAAAAAGACGAGATGGTGGAATCATATGATTCCTTTTTTCATTGTTAATAAAAAGTTTAGAGCACGTGAATCTTTCAAGGAGATTTTACTTACAAGCTGGAAGAATGATATTATTAATACAATATATATTCATCCTGAATCAAGTGATGCAACGGCTCTATATACTCTGAATATGATGACAGATTATGCACCGTATCCATGGGAAAGGGTGGAAAAATTGAATGTAAATGTGTTTCGTCAAGTTTTCAACTCGAGTGAGTAATTTATAATTTTGATTATTTTTCCCATCACAATTTCGACCGATAGAAGCAAGAGATTTGACATTCTTCTTCTTCTTTTTGGGGTCTGTCTATGTTAGATCATCCGGCCGTAAAACATTTGACATGACGTGATGTGTATGATATTAATAATTTCCGATAATGCCACGGCTGTTGCTAAGCGACAAACAAAAGTTTTCTTCTACGTGTGCGTTCAGTTGGGCATGAAATCTGTCACGCAAGCGCGAGATGCATTTTAGGGTAGTGCTACAATGGTCCCAAATGCAGTGCGACGTCACACTCATGTGCGGTGCAAAACTAAGAAGCGTGTTTGTGATATGCAGTATGATTAGTTGGCGAATTTTCTGGATTGAACTGGAATTCACATGATAATTATAACAATTTCAATAGGATAGACTGTCATAGAACCAATCATTTCGAAGAATGCAGTAGTGAAATAATAGAAAGAAATAATTCGAAACATTTCAATGAGATCATTTCTATGATTTTTTTCTGAATATTTTTCAAACTCTCTTTTCGTAAAACATGTACTTCAATCCAATTTTTCAGTCAGTATCACGCAATAAATCCTTTCAGGTTCATGGTCTCACTTTATAGGCTGCATCCACCACATCCTTGTATTTTGGGATTCAAATGAATACAGATATATCATTAATAAAAATGAATCAACCTGTTGAATAAGCATATGTTAATATCAATAATTTTTGAACATCTATTTCGGACAAAAATATTGTGACAGCTGTCAGTGATAACTGAAGTAAATTCAAAGTTCTTCCGTCTGGGCTTAGTCTTGTGCTATTTGAGTTGTTCTTCTTCTTATGATTTTTTGGGCCATGAATCGAGGCTGACTGGCCTTCAGCCTCAAGCTATAGAACCAATAGATGAATATATTTGAGTTGATCGTGCTGTAAGAGCTGTAAGCGCTGCGCCACGCCACGTTTGTGACCTTTGTAGCACTACACTTAGGGCTATGCCACATAAGACGTAAACGTATACGCAACGCAGGGAGCGATGTAACGTCCCGTTTTTTGAATTTGAATCAAACAACTGACGATATAAATATTTTCAGCTGATGGACCCAAAAGATATTAAAAAATGAATAAAATCGCAATTAATGAGAGAGATAGAGTCATAATCTTATCGTCAATTCGAATGATTTTTCATGGGTCATTGTGTCTCATCTCCACAAAAATATTTGTGTAAAAGCCATGGAAATCTACTTTTTCGTTAATAGGTCTAACCCACTAATGCTGACGTATTTTATTCATAATATAGATATGAAATTCAAGAAATAATAAATTGAGTGAAGTTCATCCATATATGAATAGTGATAATCTATTGGAATCCATCCTCTTTCTTGCATCTTCAATCAACTTAGAATGGAATGAGATTTTGAAATTTTGACAGCTGTCATTCAAATTATATTCAAATTGAATGACTTCACGTGATAACGCACAACACTGCGCTTAAGCTGCGTCTGCGTCTTATGTAGCATGGCCCTTAGGGTGAAGCCACAATGGACGCAAACGTAATGCAATATAAATTGCGTGCGCAGTGCACCTTAGTGAATGTATGCAATTGGTGCGAACTTTTATGAGGTTATTTGACTATTTGGAAATGTCCATGATAAGTTCCAAATCATTAACAGGAGTTTGAAAGCTAGTGCCAAAAACTGATTGAGATTCGAAGATTTTCAGATCATCAAAAGTAATATCTTTCACATTATCGGTGCGTATGTGAACGGAAATGGATCCGAATGAATTGTCGATGTTATCTTATGGATGTATGTCTTCAAATTTAGCTCCTATAGGTTCATGCATTTTGTTTCCAGAAGAAAAAAACCTCTTGACCATTCTGACTTTATCATTGACAGTTTAAAATAATCGAATAATCTCAAATAAGAACACCAATTGCGTAGTTTTATTCTGGTGCATAGAGTGGGCTGCGGACATAATTGCCGTTGCATTAAGTTTGCAACCATTGTGGTGTCTCTCCTACTGCTGCCGAACTTAATGCAGGTGTTGCTGATTAACGAAAATTTCGAAAAATATCTGACAATTTTCAAGCACTCGGGGTATTATAAAAGAAGGTGACACGAATTAATATCCCTGGACATAATCTCCCCGACAAAATCCTCCCCGACACAATCTCTCCGCGACAAAATCCCCCGCGACAGAATCCCCCACGACGAAATCTTTCCCAAAAAAATGGCCCCCACTGGAAATATTTTTTATTTTTGGAAATTATTCGTAATGAATGAACCTCTACATGGTAATAAAGATTATCGTATTATTCTCCTGTTTCCATCTATCGGTTGTTTCATTCATTCATTATCGCTTTGTTTCAGTCTTATGTTCCTTTGAAAATGATGTTTACAGTATCAGTTTTTCTACTGTAATTTCGAGATTTTAATAGCCGTTTGAATGCACTTGTAACTAGTTATGATAGTAATGATAAATTTTCTTATATACGTAATGTTAGTTGTATTCTTGCACGCAATTGATTGTTGTTTTCTTTATCGTCATGGAATAAATTGATAATATTCATTTTGTACTATTCATTTTGTTGTTGATTTCATTTGAGGCCACTTTGTTGAAGAGAGATTGCGTCGTGGGGTGATTTTGTCGCGGGGAGATTGTGTCGGGGGTGATTTTGTCGGGGAGATTATGTCCAGGGAGATTTCGTGGTGGAACCATAAAAGAAAAACTCCTCAAATCTGAGACAGAATAAATTTTATCAGTGCACCAGAGAACAATGAAGGTTTTGAGTATTGTGAACCATAACCAAATAAATATGATGATATCATGAAGAACCGAGTAATTTTTTGGCATTAAAATGGATGGCCGTCCAATGTTTTGAAACAATTTCACAACATATTCCAAAATAATAGTACAGTACATATTATAATTTCTCTTTGATAAAATTTCAGGTTTTTCTTGCCAAAATCTTGTCTATGATAAAACCAAATTTTTGGCTGGTTACAAGATCAGAACCGTGACACGTATTGACAGACTTCAATCCAAGTATCGATCTCTCGGCCATGAGATCATGCAATCGACATGCAAAGCATTGAACACTAGTTGCATGCCTAGAGTTGAAGCAAGTGATAAGTTACTTATACAACGTCTCGTCTCTGCTACTTCAGACCTGTCGATTGTTCAGGAACCTTCCGAATTGTATCCCAAAATGTCCTTTGTACCTCTGTATCGAAAAACCCAACTCATCGTGGTAGTAAAATTAAATCCTGAGAAATCGACACTAAGTAAGATCTTACATTTGTGGAGTCCACCGGTGCTCTTTCTAACCGGTGGAATTTTTGTTTTTTTTTCAATAATTTTGATCATGAGGAGTCATGATTTTTTTTTAGCGATATTAGATATAATAAGATTATTAACTTATGTATCAATTCAAGGAGATAACAGAGGTCATGCATTCAGAATTATTTTCACCACAATTCTGATCTTGATGATCATCAGTAATGGTGTTTTTCAAGGAAAAATTGCATCATTTGAAACAAAACCAGACAGAATTGGAACCGTTAAGACCGTCAGCGAATTGATAGACTTGGAATATGAATTTCATTCTCCTGCAATATTAAAAAGATACGTTACTTTCAACTTTCCAAAACGAAGCTTGGTACATTTTGAAGATTCAACAGAAGCATGCATCAATTATGTGGAGTGGAGTAAGCTCAATGCATGCATCATAGCAAAACAAGAATTTGAAAATGACTTTGCTTTATCTCGAGTAGAACTAATAAAAGAACCGTTTACTGATTCATTTTCATCTTTATATTGTCGTGATAATTGGCCTCTGCACAACCGCATTAATGGCGTAGTGCTGAGAATGTTGGAGGCTGGTTTAATACAATTTTGGGAAACGGAACAAAGTAGCTATCTAATGGCAAAACGTCGAGCCAACGAGATAGATCGGACTCTACCACGTTACCGACCAGTCAAACTTATCAAGTTGGATTTTGCGTTTCAACTGTTGGCAATTGGGTTATCAGTTGCTACAATTACCTTCTTTTTCGAGATGATTGTGGGGAGATCCAGAATTCCCTGAGAGTCTATCACAATCAAAAATATCTATTGACCTGAGAAAACAAGGTGTGACAGGATAAATAAAATAGTCGATTTTCCACCGTCATTGGACAATCGATTATCATTATGTAGTATGGACGAAGGAGATGATAGAGTGTAAAATTTCATCGAATTTCCCGCAAAAACCAATTGCTAAATTGGAGTATAGTAACAGCGCCATAGTGAGTATCTGTTCATCCTATTGACGAATTGCGTCTACGGGAGAAATTGACCAATGAGAAAAATTAACAAAAAACAATCGGCTGAAGCCGCCCGGTGAGGCAGAGAACACACTCCGGTTTCGTAAGCGAACGGTGTCACTTGTAATTTTATTGTAAATTGTCTTCAAGTTAATTTTCTATCGAATTTATGTTGAATCGAAATTAGTGTACGAAGTCAAATTTCATTACATTGGATTAAAGTCATTAATATAAATTGTGAAACTGTCATTTGAATTAATTGGAATAATCAAATAAATTCGACAATATTGTAAGTACTTTTCTGCAGTTCTCGTCTATTATTTTGCCTATTTTCATTTGTATTGTCTTGGGAATTCAATCTTCTCACGGGTCATCCCAATCGAACCCGAATTCTCTCAGTTTATCGTTAAAATGAATTAGTCAAAGTATTAAAGCATATTTTATTAATTTTATATAAATTAACTGGCGCTCAACAGAATTGAATTTAACGTCACATCTTGAGCCCCGACAGCCTTTGACCCAGGTCGCGTCGGGTGTAGCTTCTTTACTTGCATTGAAGAATAATAAAATCGACAAATAATTTATACTAAAAAAAGAAGCTGTCTCAAAGGTCAGATCTAATTCAATCATACTCATCGATGTCTGATTCATACCTGATTAGATTGGAATGAATGAGAATGGATCTAGCGTCAGATTTCAGTGGGAGAAGATTCAAATGCTGCTCAGTTATGGATCGAACAACCAATTATATCTCATTTTCTTACCGATCACTGTAGATATGGCCATATCTAATCATATAAAGTTTGTGACATTCGAAAAAGTACGTTCAAATCATTCTTGGAAGGGGACAGTAATCGAAGAAACTTCGCCGTTAAAGTTGTAGAGTTTGGAGGGACGTGTTTTTCGATAAAAACTATTCTTACACAGATTTTTCTCTTGAAAATATATCTATTAAGAATATGGAAATTGAAATAATATCTTAGAGTGTTTTAACAGTGATTAAAAAACATCTATTTTAGCCTTCAGTAGTATCAAGTTTCGGGTCCTATGAATCATTGAACAGTAAATTATTATAATTATCCGTCAAGGAAGTATACACAAATAACTGTATCTGTAAGATCATTCACCACTCTAACTAAAGCAGAATTTTGAGTGCATTGAGATTTCGAAAGTTATGCGGTCTACCTTCTGATATATACAATCAGAGAAAGAGAACATGGAGTGATACAGAAAATTTGATTACGTAATGCATATTCTTATTCTTAGATATAACTATATGATATTCAAAGAACGTCAAGTTTCTCACTTTTATTCCGAAAATTAAATATCATGTGGAATAAAAATGAACAATTCTGGCACATTTAATGTCTTTCATTTTCCTGTTTCCACTGGAATAATTTTCAAAGTTATCGAGGGAAATGAGTTTGATAATCGTTAAAATTTATTTGGAGGCATCTCATTTTCACTGAAAACACTCATTCGTTATTAATGGAGTATCTTATGTATAATACGAATGTGTTAAAATGTATTAATTCAATATTTATTTGCCATGGCAAATAATTGAAATGCCCTCACAGATTCCAGATTTTCACCTACAAAAGTTGAGAAGTCTTTTGATTATCTCTGAAAGAGATTTTTTCGTATACTACTTAGGAATATTGACGTTTCTATGCACTGTTAGAAAAACATGGAAATTTCATAGACAATTTGATGAGAATTTTCATAAACGTGATATTGAATTTTTTTAAATGGGAAGATTGTTATGAAATCTGTGAGTTTCAGAGGAAATTCAAAGGAATCTATGAGTCTTAAGTAGAATTGAGATGAAAATTCTACAATTTATTTGAATTTCCAATTGAACATAAATATTCAGAATCACAATGAGTTGAATTTTCATTTTATTTTTTTTTGAATTTTCCTATTTTTACTGAATTTTTAAGAAACAATTGAACTGAAATTTACAAATTTCATTGATATCCAGGCGTAAAATTATTTGAAAATCAATGATGTATTAATTTTTCAATAACGTGATTATCTGAAATTTCAGTAGAAATGTGACTTGTTAGAAATTTCCGTGATTTGGCACGGAAAAATTCAGACGGAAATTTTTAACAGTGTGTGACTTCCAAACCAGGATCAGGAATGGATATTTCAATAATGTTTTAGTCGGTTTCTGCAGATTGATGCATTTCTGGATACAATATTCGATGGATGCTTTGTTTATGAAATGTGGTTGCCTAGTAACTCAAACTGAAAATTCTGGAATGAATCTATTATATGAAATAAAAACAGTCATAAATATACCACGTGACTATGAATGGTGTGCTTTTAGTGGGTGGAAGGCCATAGTGAAAACGTAATCATGCCTATTTGCAAACTCTCGTAAAATGGGGAGTGAAATGGTTGGAAAAGAGGCGTATTCCATTTGTTTGATATTCTTTGGCATTTCGACCTCATTTTGCGTTTTAGTCAAACAACGGATTTTATGGCACTGCGACATAGATAACAAATACATATAAGAACAGCTTAAACAAAAGTAACATAAAATTAATAACATATTAGAAATCCACATATTTCAAATACATTTTTGTTCCAAAATAAGTTTGCTTCAAATTAAATTCCGAAAAGCAATGACATTTATCAGCTATTGAAAAGTATAAAAGCTGATATCTAGACTCTGAAGCTGGTGACTGTTCTCTATCTAGGAGAATAGCCATCATAATAAGATAACGAAGGGAAAACTTTTTTTTTTCATTGTGAAAGGAAAGCATAATTCACGCAATGAATCAAAAGTAATTAATAGACAGAAATATCCCATTTTTGGTATATGTTATTGGATCATGTTTTTTTTTCGCTTATTGTTCAGAACCGTATTATCATTGCTCATTTCATGGTGACACCGATATATCGCGTCACCAATAGACTAGCAGAACTACTAAAAATAATGATAGTTCATGACACCTTTCCTACAAAGGCACGCGATTTTGACTTATGATCGATAGATTTGGTGGTCATAACACCAGTCTAGAAGTACAAACAATGTCAGTTCCAGTATGCTGTTTGGGCTGTGTAAACCTTCTCATTTCATACATTTTTAAAGATACAATGCAAATGAAGTTGCTTAGGTTTTTGCTGTTTCTATTCGCTATTCCTGCGATCAGTGGAAGGCTGAATGTACCGAATCCACGTAAATGGTCTATCGGTAAAATAACAATGGTTCGTATTTCATTCAGCTCCAATTTGCGTCAATGATGAAGAAGAATCAAATTGATAATCTCCTATTTGCTTTTACATTGCAGAGAGAAATACTCGAATCATGTGATGAAAATGACAGCTCATCTGGTCCTATAGTTATTCTCGGAGATTTCGATGTAATCATTGAAAAATCTCCGGTTGTCCGAATGAATAGTTTCTCAACTGTTACTAAAGGAAATGAAAAATATCAAGTATCTCATGTTAGGGCGAGTCAAATCATCATAGTTGAGGATTCACTAGAGAAATTACTATCTGATCTAACATCATTGAAGACTACTGAATGGTGGCACCAAATGATCCCAATATTTATTGTTGGTGGAAATCTGATGACTTGTGAACATTCCAAGGATATTCTAATCGAAACATGGCAGATGGACATCATTAATTCTATATATATTTGTGCTGAGTCGGAAAAGGAATCGGCATTATATACCATGAATGCAATGGCAAATTATGCGCCATCCCCATGGAAAAGGGTGGAGGATCTCGATGTGAATGTATTTCGCCAAGTTTTTAACCCACGTAAGTGATTCAGTATTATCAAAGTTCTATCAATTAATCAATTGCTCTAACGTGAAAGGCGTGTGAGCTGTTTACATGCTATGACGAGATATTATAGAGCAATGATTATTCAGTGATTTCTTATGAGCTCGATTTGACTCGGAACTGGTCACCTTAGTTCGCAGTATCCTAAAATTCTTTTCAATCTTATCAAGTTCCATGACATTTATGAATTATGACAATAAGAAAATAATCAGTACAGTACTCTCTCATTTCATCGTCTTAGAGAGAAAGCGGTGGAAGTGCTATGTTCATAGATAGCACTTACGCCACTTCGTTTCCAAGGTGACAATATGATTTATAATCTTGGGTGAAGGGAAGCGATCTTTGGATCTATTAACCCATTGAGGCCTGACTCTTTTGACCTTTAGAGGGCCGGGATGATGCCCTGAGGCGTCATAGTTTTTCTGAGCAGTTAAGACCAAAGCTGTTCCTTAGGAGGGGGAGGAAGGAATCATAACTGCGATTACAAAAACCAGTCTTTGAATATTTTCAAGCCTCGATATGCTTTTACAGATCATTTCAAACATAATCAGTGAAAAATATCAAATTTAGTTCAAAATGGCAGCCATATTGTATTTCACCGTTCCGATTGCAAAATTGTGTTCAGCGATCTTGAAAACATATGTCTGTGCATTTTCAAGCATTGATAAGATCATTCAAACGTTTTCATCAACTTTTCAAATAAATCTCATAATTTAGCATAGGACCTCAGTTCTCTTTCCAGTACAAATTATGAGCTTTTGAAATTTTTGGAAATCCCGACTCTCTAAAGTTTAAAGTAACGCGATTTTCGTCACATTCTCTATTTAGGAGTTTTCGCGATGGCTGATTACGAATCCGATGTCATATTTAAAAAATTTTTAATGTCGGATTCAAAATGGCCGACTAATTTTTTAAACATCGATCCATTTGGCTTGAAATTTGTTATTTGGGGGTTTTCGGAGTCGCAGATTACGAATCCGTTGTTAATTTTCGAGAGTACTGAGTGGCTGATTAAATAATATGTAAGTGATTCTACGGTTATGAAGATAACTACCTGGCGGTGTTCGAGGTCCCTGATTATGGATTTGATGTGAGTTTCCCGAAATTCAAACTGTGAACACGTCAAATTTTTGTACGCTGGATTTGATCGGTCATTTCGAATTTCGAAAAGCTAACTTTGGATTCGTAATCAGCCACCCTGAAAACTCCTGAGTGATTATTTTCATTAGCCTAGCTCCACGTTATTCGATAATTTGAGATTTTTTTACAATTCTCGCCATGAACATTCATTTATTATATTGTTACAATTGCAAAATTATCATCAATTTATCACATTAGAAATTTTTTTTTTACCACGTAGTATAAATTTGTGAATCGTTGACGTTTAGAAATCAAAAATATTTTGCTTTTCTTACAAAGTTATGAAGGTTTGAATGCAAAAATAGTTTCGATCGAAACCGCTAGGCTTCAGAGAGTTAATTCATCAGTAGGGCCGCGGAACTCGATCTCGATTTTGACCAGACTGAACTTAGCTGCACATGATCATGTGTGCTTCCATTTAGAATTGCCAGAGTAATATTCCTACATTCGTGTGGCATTTCTATGAGAGAACTTGTATTTTCATTACTTGGAAAAGGGAATTAAATATTTTGTCGAAACGTGATGAAGGAATTATCGGCTATTCCCGAAGGAATTTCGGAAACTATAAGTTCTTCTTATTCTTATTTGTGCTGCTCTCGCAGCTGGCCTTCAGTTTCTCAAGGAAAATATAAGTTATTGATCTTCAGACACGTAAAATGGGAAATCGTCGCAGTGACGCACTTGCAACGCATCAACGACAGTAGCTTACATTTTCCGGATTCCTCTGGAAGTATTTTCCTTTCTTTACGCTCCGACAAAATCTGCAATTCCTTATTTCAAGTACTTAAAATACAACTTCAAAATTAAAAAAATATCACACGCGTTTAGAAATGTTGCTTTGACATTTCTGGATGGAAAACTGTACAATCTCATACGGCTAAGTTCAATCTGTATTTTTTTGCATGCATTCCTAACTCCGTATCGAAGGAAATTATTAAATCTACATACAGATATTTCCCCCCCCCCCCCCCCCCGAAAATTGCAACAATTTTGAATAATTAATAATTAAAGTGAATTTTCGATTTTTCACCCAGAGGGTCGTGGGTTCATATCCTGCTTGCGCATTATATATTTTTTCCGGAATTTGATTCTCTTCAAAATTGATTAATAAAAATTAATTTATTAATAAATGTATTTGTTTAATGGCGACATTGCCTCGTGGATGGGAGGTGGAGAAAAGATGTGAGAATCAAATATTTTGATGGTAAATATAGTAACTCGCAATAGCTCAGCGGTAGAGCACCTGACATGTAATCAGAGGATCGTGGGTTCAAATCCTGCTTGCGCATTACATATTTTTTCCGAAATTTGATTTTCTAAATAAAATTTATTAATAAAAATTAATTTATTAATAAATTTATTTGTTTAATGGTTTCATTTGTTTTATTTGTTTGGTATTTTTATGTTTTTAATTAATTATAATTTTTCCTTACACGCTGATATATTTTTCATCCCCTGGAGCCCTATTTCCTATAACACATATAAATGAATCCAACTTTACTGTACTACTAGTCAAAACCGGGACCGACTTCCCGGCCCTGTTTATCAGGATGAAGAACCAATTGATGCATCGGACGAAGTTGACATTGCAATATAATATAGAGCACATAGGAAATCATGCATTCGAATAACGATTGTGAAATTTACCATGTCGTCAATCTCTTCGCAATTCCGAGACTCAAGTCTTAAAGACCCAAATACTCAATTAAATTTCAGGTATTTCCTGTCAAACTTTAAAGTACGATAAGACAAAATTCCTGGATGAATACCAAGTTAGAGCTATGAGGGTTGCCGGAAATAAGGAGTCCAATAAAGATTCTGCGGAAGATTCTAACACTCTCAGTATTACTATGTTTCGAGCCATATCCAATGCATTGAATACCAGCTTCGTGATTGATAACGAAGCAGATGATGATGCAATATTGGAGCGCCTTTCGTCTGGCAGTTCAGACCTGATGCTTCATCGATATCCCTTTGAATGGAACCCTGATAGATCATTTGTGACTCCTTACTATCTAACTCCATATATTGCTGTGATAAAATTAAGTCCTGAAGAATCAACACTGCAAAAGATTCTCCGTCTGTGGAGCACTCCAGTATTGATTGGAGCAGGCATAGTTCTGGCAATTTTTTCATTAATTCTAATAATAATAAACCGCAATATCTCCTCAGCATTATTAGATATAGTTAGATTGCTAACTTACGTATCAATTCGAACTGATAGCAGGAGTCATTCATTCAGAATTCTTTTCACCACAGTGTTGATTTTGATGATAATCAGTAATGGTGTATTTCAAGGAAAAATAGCATCGTTTCTAACAAAACAAGAGCGGCTCAAAGCAGTTGAAACTATCGATGAGTTGAGAGGATTGGGATACAAGTTTCATACTTTTCCAGGGATATATGAATTTATCAAAAAGAAATGTCCGAATTGTACTGTAGTTAAAGACGAATATCTTTCAGATATTTGCGTGGCTCACTTGCAGAATACTACACGCCGTGTATGCATCGTTACGAAAGATTTCTATCATGAGAAATTTGCACTTCTTCCTGTAGAATATATCAAAGAATCATTGATAAAAACATATTCTTATTACAAATGTCGTGATCATTGGCCAATTCGTAAACGCGTTGATAACATGCTACTAAGAATCAATGGTGCTGGCTTGTTACATTTCTGGAGAAGGGAGAAAACTGAGTATCCAATGAAAAAACGTCAAGCCGATGATATTGCATTGACTCAACCACATTATCGCCCTGTCAAACTTGTCAAATTAGATTTTGCTTTTCATTTATTAGTTATTGGATTGCTACTTGCTATTGCTGTCTTTTTCATAGAGTCTACAGCGGCAGACTATCGAGCTAATTGAAAATTTCGAATGAATTCAGAGAAGGCAGATACCTCTTCCTCAATTCAGCTGATGCTTCATTTAAGGTAGTTGATTCCCTAATGACAAAGTTCGAGACTTGCTTAAAAATCGGGCTATAAATAATTAGATGCATAATGCATCGAATAATGAAATTTGAGAACGATGGTCCACAGTATATATGAGATAATTGCAATTAAAATCACCATTTTTGTACAGGCAGCATGAGAGAAGCGTGAGAAAACTACTAATTTTATTTTTTTTTCACGTTGAAAAAAAACGCCATCATTATGAAAAACTAATACCTATCAGAGCTATACATCTAGAATTATTTTTGAAAATATGGAGATCATTGACCACATGGTTTCGGTGAATAATTAAAAATAAAACCGAAATTTTGACGAAATTCTCAGTGGAAGAGGTATCAAGATGGCCGCGCGAGCGTGTTGTGGGAGAACATTTCACAGTTGTGTGTATTCATATAGAGGATATTACTTAGAGATGGGCAATGACGGTCATTTTTTCCCTGACGTCATATGACCAAAAAATGACCGTCTTGTGACAGTCACATGACGTCACAAAATTTTAAATGGAAAATGACGGTCACAATTAAATTTATGCTTGTGAAGGAATGGAAAATCAATGAGATGGTAAAATACATCTATATGGATGTAAAATGACCGTCATTAAATTTCTTCGATTTGTGACGGTCATTTTTTTCAGTCAATTTTAAAAATCAGTAACTATTCAATACATTTGATTGCAATATGAATTTTTTATCCTTTAATTCAAACGGGTTTCAATTGAGTCTTTCATTTCTAAATTTATTTACTTTTGTCGAGGAATGAAAAATGATTGATGGTAAAACATCTATATAGATGTAAAATGACCGTCATCAAATTTCTTCAATTTGTGACGGTCATTTGTTTCTGCGCTACGTTGTGATAGCGCAGAAACGATGAAACTCTATTATAGGAAACTTTCTTCCAAAATTCACCAGAGTGCGGAATTCTATTTTCTCAAAATTTAATAATTTCGAAAAGGAAAAAAAAATCATCAATATAGTTGGAAAATGACGGTCATAATTTATTTTCCTTTTATGACCGTCATTCAGTGAAATTTTGTGACCGAATTCTGTCACGGTCACAACTACTCCGTGACGTGACATGACATGACCGTCATATGACCGTTTTGTGACGCGTCATGTGACGGCCGCCCATCTCTAATACTACTGTGTGAGTGTACAGTCAAGTCGAAAATATATAGGTTTATAGTAGTACATTATCAACACATAGGTTAGCGTCTCAGAGCCACAACTTTTTGACTGGACGGTAGGGAGTCAACTACGTTAATAAAAATTAGCTCTCAAGTTTGTTTGAATAATTATAATTTTTCCGAGTGAAATCAATCGAAAAACCTTCAGAAAATTTACTCTGCGTGATAATTGTTTCTAACCTACATATGTACACGTAAAAAACGTTTATTTGTGATGATTTGATGCACTAATTCTGCATTTATGTGATAATCTTGCTCTTATCAATAAACAAGTGAAGAATTTCTCCGCAATTTAGGTGAGTGTTCATTGAAATAGTCTATTGAAGATCGAATGGAGGCATGAAGGTAAAAATAGTTGTAAGCATTTCTCGCTATTTATAATTGTTACTCATCAATTGCATTCAATAGATTTTACTTGATATCAATTGGATTCATCATGCAGCTTGATTGAATAAATAAACAAATTGAAAAAAAAAAAAAAACCTAATGAACGTTTATTTTACCGAGTATCAAAGGCTAATTTCACTTTCTCCAAGCAGCTAACTAGGGAAAATATCATCTGTCTCTTTTCATTGCTATTGAATGTTCAAGTGTACGATAGCCAAGAATACCTGAGTGATTAACAAAAAAAATAAATAAAAAAAAATATTTTTATTACCTTTTTCATTCATATTGAAGTAGGGAGAAAGTGAACCGAGCGAGAAATCACCGTGGGAGAGTGATCTATATCATCTTTCTGCACAGTTTTTTTGTCCTCCTTCATCGTCAAAAGTCACTCAATCCCCTTTGAAATAAAATCACCTCTTTCACTCATTACTCCAACTCTCCAATTTCTCCATGGCATGTGCAGACAAAAAAAATGAAGCAATATTTCCGAAAAGAAAGAACCTCATTAAAAAGAAAGAGGGGAGAAATAATGACATTTATTCAATAAAAATAATTGCTAATCACGAGAAAGTCTAGGATGACGTTCAAGCAAGGCAGGATGTTAGCCTTCATTATGCCTATGATTTATCGTTATTCGCAGGATGCCAGAAAACATTACTTCATTATAATGATTTTTTTTTACTTGATTCGCATATTAAAGATCGACGATAGCTCGATCTCGTAAAGATTTATTTTTTCAAGATTTCAATTATTTTCTCTTCCATTTCCACTCATCGAGAAAATAGCCAAATTGAGGAGAAAATCGATACAATTATGTTTGCTGTGAATAATTGAATAAACGATGCAGTCAATACGAATTCATTGCTTGACAGATTGAAACGAATTTTCGATACATCAGATCGCTATTTTATTTCTTTCTTCTTTTTTTTTAATTCACCAATCACACACGATTGTATCGTCACTTTTGTCTTGACGTTCCTCAACATCGCGCACAGGTCAACGCACCTAACCTAACGAAGGCACGACTCTTCACAGAGGCCCTCCCAAACATATAACACGTATCCTATCTTCCTACCTACCTACCCACCTACCTACTTATCGTCGTTTATTCACTGGCGCTCCACCAACTTACAGTATTTCATCTAAAATCATTCCATACATGTATTTCCTCACAATTGTTATTGCATTTAAACAGAGAAAAATGTTTACTTAATTTAAGAATGTGCAGTCACTTAATTTAAGGGACCTGCCATTCTTAAATTAAGTGACTTTTCTCACTTAAATCAAGTAACTATTTCTTTCTTAATTTAAGAAAGTAAAAGTCACTTACATTAAGTGACTTTTCTCACTTAAATCAAGTAACTATTTCTTTCTTAATTTAAGAAAGTAAAAGTCACTTAAATCAAGTGACTTTTCTCACTTAAATCAAGTGATTTTTCTCACTTAAATCAAGTAACTATTTCTTTCTTAATTTAAGAAAGTAAGAGTCACTTAAATCAAGTGACTTTTCCTCCTTAATTTAAGTGACCTGCACATTCTTAAATTAAGTGACTGCACATTCTTAAATTAAGAAAACATTTTTCTCTGTGTATGCAGTAATCGATCATTTTACATTTATTTTTTTCCACTAAATTTTTTTTTTAATTTTTTTTTTCCACTAAATTGTATTCCAAAATCATTGAAAAAGATGCGAATAAAATTATGCATAAATTTTAAATTCATAATAGTACACACGCATTATCTGCATATAGCTATGTCAAATTGACAATAATCTCCGAATGATTATCGACTTGACTGGTTTAGTTGGTTTATACAAGTCATGGGGTTCATTCTGAGTTCAAAACTTCTCCTCGCAAATAAGTGTTAATTCCTTTCAACATACATATATTTATATGCATATATAGTTTTTTTTTTAAACTTTTTCTCTTCAAATTCTGCAACAGGTTTTTCAGTGGCCCCCTGGTAAATCTACGAAATTTTTATTAATAAACCTCACTTTAAAAAATAAAATAATTCTGCATAATCATTGAAAAAAGAATAAAACAAGAAAAAAAAAAGGAATTCGTAGATTTAATTTGCAATAATGAATAAAAGGATAAAAATTCCATTAATTTATAATGTATCGTTTAAATGGTTCATCTTGTAATTTATTCAAATGAAGAATCTAACGCTACGAATGGAAGAGAAAAAAAAAATTAACCGATCATTGACTCTCACATGGCGTTAAAGCCACCGAAATATATTCCAAATGATTTTTAAACGAGTCCCTCTTTCTTTTTTTTACTATCTCTCTCTTTCTCTCTTGCTCTTTGCCTCTCTTTCTCCGTTTTTTTTTTTTTTTTTTAGTGTATGTACGGCCGTGCACAGAGAGCCAACACAGGAGAGTGTCGGTGGAATTGTACGACAGGGTGAACGTCCGACCTAGAGGCTTGCTCTCGTTGGTTGCGTCGTGGCGGCCCGAGCGATACCGAGCTTTCGCGCGGGCGCGTACTCGTTCAACGCGTCTCACTTCCAACCAAGAAACCTTCCTCCCATTTACGTTTGAACGAAAGAAAGAGAGCAAATAAGGAAAATATAAAGGCGCGGTATGAGTTTGTACCAGAGGTATGAAAAGAGAGAGAGAGAGAGAGAGAGAGAGATGAAGGGATTCCGCCAAGTGAGACACAAATGTCCTATTATATCACTATTGTCTCGTTCTCTGTCCATTCTGTCCTCTAGCTTGGAAACGCCCACGGGCCCGGGTTAAGGAAGAGAAGAGAAGTGCAAAAAATGCGCATGAGAATTTAAATAACTTTGTAGAATCAAAAATTGAGGAAAAAATAAAAAAAAAATAAGAATCAGCGTAAACGAGGAGGAGCAAAAGATAAATAGAGAATTTTAATGAGAGAGAACTGATTTTTGCATTGCCAAAAAGTCCTTGGAATATCAAGTATCAGGTCGTAGCCGACCTATCGCAATCATCGATGCTAAATAGTCAACACATAATCAACCTACTGGCTCTTTATTTTTTATTTTATTTTTTTTCTTCATCGACACATGAATTAATTCATGTCTACTCTGTTGCACGATTATTTGCTGTCAAACACGAAGTACAATAAAGAAATAGAAATCAAGATTGAATGAAAAAAAGAGAAGAAAAAAATGATTGAATGTACGAAGGTACGGTAAATGACAGTAATTCAACATAAATTACAATGTAATAACTTGTGACACCGTGTTACTAGCTACTGGTTAAATATGTTTTTTCCATTCAATTCAATCGTCTCTCTCCCTCTCTCACGCTCTCTTCTGACTTCCATTTTTTCTCTCAATTATGGATGACGTGCGATTTCATTTACGGAGTTGGCGTTAGATCACGTATAATACCGTAGACGGTTAAGAGGAAGAAGACAAAATGGTTAGGTCAGGGTATATACATACACACATACACGAGAGATTAACACGACCGGAGAGGTGAAGAGAAAAGAGGAAGAGAAGAAAAAAAAATATTGTGTGTAAAAGTTTTGCCACACGCGCATATGAGTACAATTGGCTCTCTCCTGTTTGTTCATTTTTTTTCCTACTCGCTGCCTCAAATAAGCACACCATGACTTCCATCCCCTCTGCACACATTTTCTCCTTCACTCACTCTCTTTCTCTCTATCTCTCTGCTTTATTGTTTCCTCTTTATGATATTCTCATGTATTTTTCACTTTTTTCAAGCTTGTCTCTCATTCTGCTTGCGGGTAAGTGCGAGTGAACAAGTGAGCTAAACACGTACTCCCTTTCCTCTCCCTTCATCCTCCATTTGACAATGTTATTTTTCAATGACTGTAATTATTTTTTTTGAAATTAACTCTTTATTATTTAAAATAATTCCATCTTTCCATTATTAAGTTGATACTACACAGAGAAAAATGTTTTCTTAATTTAAGAATGTGCAGTCACTTAAATTAAGTGACTTTTCTCACTTAAATCAAGTGACTTTTTCTTTCTTAATTTAAGAAAGTAAAACTCACTTAAATTAAGTGACTTTTCTCACTTAAATCAAGTAACTTTTTCATTCTTAATTTAAGAAAGTAAAAGTCACTTAAATTAAGTGACTTTTCTCACTTAAATCAAGTGACTTTTTTTTTCTTAATGTAAGAAAGTAAAACTCACTTAAATCAAGTGAGTTCTCTCACTTAAATCAAGTGACTTTACTTTCTTAATTTAAGTGACCTGCACATTCTTAAATTAAGTGACTGCATGTTCTTAAATTGAGAAAACATTTTTCTCAGTGTAACATAAAATTTTATGATTATTTTAAATAAGAAGTTATTTATTTTTTCTCATGAAAAAATGATTTAAAAAATGATTCGAGTTCGACTCTTTTCATTTCGAGTTCGATTATCTTCAATTCGAGATGAAATCCGCCATAGTCTATTGTCAAATGCCCGGCGCTTTTTATAATAGGATACCTCTCCTCCATTTTCTAGAACTATCCTTTAATATTGTTCACTCGACCTCGCACCATGGTTTCGTTTCCCATTATGACGTCATTTTATGGACCAGCGTCGGATAATAATTCTAGTGACACCAACCTACATCGCGTTCCGAAGATTTTTGGTTTATTCTCGAGAATTTCCTTCGAAATTCGAAGTAGAATTACATAAATCAAATTTATTCTTTCAATTTTTTTTTTTTTACTCGAATATGGGGATTCCTACAGAAAATAGAATATTTTTATGGTGGGATTTCTCGTCAGGATTATTCCAACAAAAAATAGTTTCATTCATTCCAATTTTATGATATCATTAAATTGTTTTATATAAGACAATCCGGGGCAAAATGGACCTGCAAGTTACAAAATGATCGGCATTTTTTTGAGAGTGCAGGCGTCTACGAAAAAAATCGCAACATTTCACCAACAATGTCTAAATATGGGAGCATCTTCTCTGATCTTTTTGAATTTCCTTCATAAAGTCCTTATTTTTGATGAAGATTCCTGGAGCATGTTGCACCAGAAGTCCATTTTGCCCAGGAACAAAAATTTGGGATTAAAATTTTTTTTCACTACTAGCAATGGAACACGTGCCAGGCGTAAGGGTACGCAGAGGAAAATATTCTCTTGATTTAAAAATGTGTATACACTGAGAGAAATCCTATATACTGGTATGACTAAAACCATATTAGTGAAGGTCAAAATCAACTATATGTGTATAGTGATCACAGCAATGGTTTTTAAGCTACACTTTCCTAAATAACTATATCCCATTAGCACGCACAACATAACAATGAGTGTACAGAATGCTATAAAATATAGTTATCTTAAAAGTGACTATATGTCGTGTAATCGTGACGATATTTATATTGTTACTTCATATGGCTCAGATAACTTACTCCATTTTTAATTGTCTATTTCTTTTCCTTATTTTTTTATTATTTTTGGCTAACATCTCGAATCAAGATAGAATGATTTTACCCTTATTTCCATCCGAGTGCCCATAAATACGAAAAAAACGATATTTTTCAATTGAAAATTCCGCAAATTTATCGCAAATGATCTCATCTTTTATTTTTTTTTTAATTTTACGGTATCACCACTAAAGCCGGAGATATGTTGAGAAGGTGAATTAAAAAAAAAAAAAGAATTCTCAAAAGTAAAAAAAAAATCAATTAAACTAATTTATCATCTGTGTATTTTTGCGTCCACATTCTTCTAAATTTTAATTTGAGGTTATGTGGGATATTTGAACCAACTAAAATGAATTGTAAATGTAAAGATTGACATTTACAATTTATTTTCTTTGGTCCAAATATCCCACATAACCTCAAATCATAATTTATTATAATTTTGCATTTATTGTGGATTATATTCATTATAATTTTTTCTTTTTTCAAAAAGCCTAAAAGGCGCAATCAGGATCGTTACAGTCATGTGTTTTAGATTAGCAGCAGACAACGAGAAATCTCCAAGCGGTCACCAAAGCTAAGCAGCATTGCATATGATCAGTACTTGGATGGGTGACCGCTTGGACTATCTCGAGACTAGATCGAATTTTTTTTTTCTTTTTCGTGAGTTCTAAAAGTTGAAAAAACACACTGGCCCTATGCCGTTCAACTTCTATTGGCTTTCGTTCAATTTACAATTTTCGTAGATTGAAACAAAAATTAAAGCCACCTAAAAATTTAGACTCGGAATGTGACTTTATACAGTATTGTCATGTTTACTATAAAGTATAGAACATGCTCTGGTTGCAATAATATTCGTCAATAACACTATGTATTGTCCACTGACACTAGCTATATCTGAAATAGTTGCTGTTACTCAATTTATAGTCAAGGTCTTTTTCTACTAAATTTTTATAGCTCCACTGATCGGATTTTTCTCTCAGTGTAGTCACTTAATTTAAGAACGTGCAAGGTCACTCAAATTAAGAAAGAAAAGTCACTTGATGTAAGTGAGAAAACTTACTTGATTTAAGTGAGTTTTACTTTCTTAAATTAAGAAAGAAAAAGTCACTTGATTTAAGTGAGAAAAGTCACTTAATTTAAGTGCGTTTTACTTTCTTAAATTGAGAAAGAAAAAGTCACTTGATTTAAGCGAGAAAAATCACTTAATTTAAGTGCGTTTTACTTTCTTAAATTAAGAAAGAAAAAGTCACTTGATTTAAGTGAGAAAAGTCACTTAATTTAAGTGCGCTTTACTTTCTTAAATTAAGAAAGAAAAAGTCACTTGATTTAAATGAGAAAAGTCACTTAATTTAAGTCACCTGCCGTTCTTAAATTAAGTGACTGCACATTCTTAAATTAAGAAAACATTTTTCTCTGTGTAGATCTAGGGTTGTGAGCACGTAAATCTTATATAAGTTCAATAATGTATACGGTTTTTCCGCCACTAGGGAGGGACAAATATAACTTTGACAAGATTTTTGTACCCTCGCTTTCCTCGGGAGGAGAATTCCGTCGAAATTAACTTCCTTATTCACTAGGTGCATAATATACTATACTAAACTAATGGAAAAAAATGATTTTATTGAGAAAATTTGTCTTTGAATTGAAGAAAAAAAACGAATTTTTCGATCATTAATTGATTGACGTAAAAAATTTTCTTTGAAAAGAGTATATTTATTGTTGGAACGAGCAATAAAGTGATCAATTTGAAAAATCTTCAATTCGTTTTAAATAACTAATAAAAATGAATTAATTCCAATGTATTAATTTCTAAAAATTAATAATTATTGACTCTTCTCAGACGTATCTATTGACGTTCAGGCATTCGTAATTCATCAAATTTCGGAATACTCTTTCATTTCAATTACCTAGAAATCTTCAACTTCTGGAAGATTCATTGACATGTCCATAGTGGAGTGATAATAAAAAAAAAATATTTTTGGAAATCCAATAGAGATACTTCTGTGAATAGCTGAGAAACTGTCGGACTCACAGGAATTTTTCAAGACATTTAACGTCACCCCTGGAATTCTCTACGAAACAGGTCTCCACAATAAAAAAAAGAAACTCCATCAATGAAAACTCCACTTCAGCTTCAATTTCAACCTTAAAATCCACTTCCACTCCAATATCATTTTCGTTTATTACTTCAACTCATACTTCAAAGTCACTGAGGAGAGTAAAAAAAGTATGCTCAATGAGAAAGAATTTCATGAATGGAGAACATGCAAAAGAACATTCGTTTTCCGGACTTTCGATATTGAGATACAAATCTTCCCTTCTTCGATTATATAATAATATAATATGAAAAAATAAATGAATAATGATATAACAACATAACATAGACAGGAATATATGCATCTGTTAAAAGGGATAATTTCAAATGAATTATAAATTTAATAAATAAATGAAAAAATATAAATTTTTTAAATATTTCCATCATATGATAATTTTTTTCAGGTGTTAATTAATACTGCATATTAATTATTCCACCACTTTGTTTTACATTGAAATAATAATGGATTTATCATTAAATATACATATACATAAATGCATGTATAATGATCTTGAATTATTTGAATAATCTATGCAATCGTGAATTTAAATAAATTCTCAAACGATTAATATTTCATTTTTCATGAAATTTTTTTCTCCCCCCCCCCCCCCCCCCTTCATTTTGATGACCATTAAATGATCCGTTGTGATGGATATCATTTAATTCACGACCGAGAGAGAATGAGAGAATAAAAAAAATCCTTTTTTAAAATTGTAATGTAATAAAAAAAAAAAAAGATATCTCGTACATAAAACTGGGCTCTCTGTTTGAATTACATCTCTTAGTCACTGCGTGAGGCAATACCAGTGTCTACTGAATAGAAAGAATATATAGAAAAAAATGCGCGGGGTAAGAGATCCATACGAGAATCCAAAGAGGTTGACTGCCCGTTGCGCAAACGAATAGTAAAACTCATGAGAATGCTTGCCCCATCCTCTCAAGCCCATAAAAAGAAGAATAGAAATGAAAATAAATCAATAAAAATAGAAAATTTTTGCAAATGTAGATGAAACATATGGACAAAACAAATAGAAAAAAAACAACAATTTTTCACGTAATATTTCTACAATTTTTAGTTTATTTATTTCAAAAAAAAAAAAGAATTTTATAGAAAAATAGTTCTAGTCATTAATTTTTGTGCAATTTTCACAAATTTTTTAATCAATTTTAATTTTTTTACATTTTAGTAATTGCTTTTATTTTCAATTTTAAAGATTTTTTAATAACTTTTAATCAATTTTAAATTTTTGACATTTTATGAATTGATTCTTAAAAAATACGATGATAGAATTATTTACGGTCTTATGCAAATACTAGATTGAAAGTTACTTTTTTTGATGAAATCTGAACAATAGATAATTTCCGAACTGAACCAAATTGCCGTCAAAAAATTGTATTGTTTATAGACTCTCATAATCTAAAAATTATGAGTACTCTGTACATGACACATTATGTCAAAAAATAGTGCAGTGCTGTTTTGTTTTGTTTTGACAAATTAAAATGATAGAAAATATGTATTTTCAAAAAAACCAATGTTAAATTGTAAGGAGACGTTTGTATTACCATTTACTTTTCCGTTTTTGTTAAAATAATGTAAATTGACTGATGTTTTTATCGATAACTTTTAGAATATACATAACAATGCACCCTGAAGAGGTCCACGAATTTTTTCCGGAATTTGATTCTCTTAAAAATTTATTAATAAAAAATTAATTTATTAATAACTTTATTTGTTTAATGGCACCACAGAGTGGACGAAACGTTCGTGCTTTAATTAATAAAATTAAATTCAAAAGTTAATTAAAATTTTTTTTTTGTAAGTGACCATGATGGCCGATAATATATCCAATAATAATAATTTAAAAAATGGTCGGAGAAAAAACTTCAATAATTTTTTACGTATTTTCGTTGACTACACGCTTCGAAAAATTGAAAAATCCATGAATGTGACATTACGTTTGTTAATTTTTCTCCTATTCATTCTCTTTGCTGAGGAAGTAATTAGAGGCGTGGCAAGTGTCTCAGAAATGACTCTCTCATCATAAATCACAGTCACACAGAGAAAGGTCGTGTGCTTCATCTTCGAAATATCATGTTTATACTTATTTCTGCATTTATTTGCAACAGTGTAAATATTATTAAACACTTCATGATCAATTCATCATTAGAAATTACAATGATGAATTTTTTCCACCAAAACTTGATTATTCAATGAAAATCGATGGAAATAATTATTAACAGTACAATAAATTAATAAAAAATAAAAAAAAATGTGCGGTGGACCTTCACTGAAAAACAAGATATAAAATAATTTTCTTCATAAAATTCATTTATTCCAATTCTGCAATTATTCATTTCCGTGTTTGCATCATTAAAAATCGGGCTAATAGCAGAATCATCAATGTTTCAAAAAAAAATTAACAAAACTATTGCGATTAGAAGATAAAAATTTAGGGATCAATCGTTTATGGAGAAAAAAAATTGAAAAAAAATCAATTGAAATCTTCATGACCTTCAATTACCTCATACTTGCAATGAAATTCTCAAGCGGTTTTTCGCCAGTCCTCGATTGAATTTGATGGCGTGCTGACTGTATATATACTCCATTTTTTTTTCCAATGTGGTGGAGGAGAAGAAGAGAAAGATAGAGAGAGCGAGAAAGATGAAGTGAGGCACACAGGATAGAGGGGAATGGTGGCGGGAGTACATTCACCTTTTATCCCAGTAACACGGCGTCGTAGCCGTGAGCGAGAGAGTACATAGAGGGACGTAAGAACGACAAACTGCACGCTCTCACACATAAATATATAGATATATACATATATATTTTATATATATTTCCCTATACATATAAATGTACAATGTCCACATGGGATGAGAGGTTACTCGTTGCTTCAATAGCGGGCTGAGATGGAGATGGAGAAGGGAGAATAGGAGCTTCCCAGTAAAGTGGAGAAGGAGCCACTGTGCTTTATTTGTATCGTCCGAATCGCCGGAGCCGGCGTGTCTCCTTCCCCCTTTTATATATGTATTAAAGATGCGTGTGTACGAACGGGAGGAGAAAAGAGGTGTGATAGAAAAAAAAAAATTGAAAGAAAATAGGAGGAAAATGAATTAAAGAGATTTACTATGTTCATTCTTTTTATGTAATCGATATAAAAAAATATATATTTCATCCGCAAAATTCTTCATGCATGATCTTTCCCAAGGTCATCGCAATGGCCAGGGTTCATTCACCGTGGAATATCAGTTTGCTTTCGGTCAGGAATGAAGACAAAATGGAATGGAAGAGGGAAAAGAAAGAGAGGTCGAGAGAGAGAGAAAGAGAAGAGGATTCCTCGGAACCTGTGGACTAGAGGAGACAGTCGTAAATCTTTAATATTGTTGGATTAGGAGGGTGAATAGTGAAGCATAGGTCGTAGGGATTAAATGGTTTCTTTTCGTGAATTTCTAGACGAACGAAGAACTGATTTTTTTTCTCCTTTTTTTCTAAATTATAAATATATGTTGCAACAGCCCCACTCTTTTTTTGCGGCATCACGTATGAACCATAAATTTCAGACTGAGTGAATTATTTACGATTCCATGTCTGCAGAATTTTTTTTTTTTGCAAACTATTCGAAATAGTGAATAAATGATTATTCAATTGTTTTGATTTTTTTAAGGAAAAATTGAAAGTTTTATTTTTTGGATTTATCGAATAAAAATATCATCATTTGGCAGCAAAAGAACTTTAGGAATTTTCACTCTCCTTTACTTTACTTGAGGTAACAATGTTTGTGTGCATGTTACGGTCAGACGACTTTTCCGGCATTACTTTGGAATTTTCGAAGTGATTACGCAAGTATATCAACGTAGGATATATATAAGTCCACTGGTATGAAACGGTGGCGATTAGTTAATGAGTAGTCTCTTACCGTAGATATCGATTGTGCACAAATACGAGAAAGGAAGTGACGTATTCACCTTACGAGGGGTGAAATCTTTCCCAGAGACTAATGAACTTATACATAATTATTATTGAAAAATACCTATTTTTAGAGATGATGAAGTTGTTGAATTATTGAAGTTTTTTTCATTACTTTGGAAAAAAATTTCACAGCTGAAAAGCCCTTTTATACAATGGATTTGGCGCAATTATCTTTTGAGATAATCGAAAATAATGCAAATGACAGTCCGATTACTCTTTAATATGATTTAAAAATTACTGCACTGAGGGAAAAAAATGATTTTATTGAAGAAATTTGTCTTTGAATTGAAGTAAAAAAAAAAAACAATTTTTTGATCAATCATTCAATTTTTCTTTGAAAAGAGTGTATTTATTGTTGGAACAAGCAACAAAATGATCAATTTGAATAATCTCCAATTCGTTCTAAATAACTAATGAAAATTGAATTAATTCCAATCTACTAATTTCTAAATAGTCCATTACCTCACAAGTGCCGCAAAGTACTTTTTTGACGAGTGTGAGGTTGCAAAACGAGCCGAAGGCGAGTTTTGTAATCATACGGGTCTAAAAATCTTTACAGCACGTTTAAGGTACTGTTTTTTTACGCACAATGTGCGGAAAGTGGCCACTTTCCGCACGGCGTGCGGAAAAATTAATTATTGACACTCCTCAGTTTCAAGAAATTCAATTGTTGGAAGAAAGCATTTTTTCCTCAGTGTAATGATACACTCTAAAAAAAATATACTAGTGACAAGTACAAGCTGGTACTTGAGTACAGTACACTTGTGAGAAGTATAAAAAAATACTGGCGATGAGTGTAATGTGGTACTCACCATGAGTACAACGGCCACACATGAAGTATAAAAAATACTTGTGACAAGTATAAAAAATACTTGTGACAAGTATAAAAAATACTTGCGACGAGTATAAAAAATACTTGTGTCGAGTATTGCCTTGTACTTGTCACGAGTACTTTCTTATACTTGTAACAAGTACTGTCTGGTACTTGTCACGAGTACTTTTTTGTACTTGTCACAAGTACTTTTTTGTACTTATCCCAAGTACTTTTTGTACTTATCACAAGTACTTCTTTATACTTGTGACAAGTGCTGTCTCGCACACGGTAAATAAGCAAAATAGACGTTGATATGGGATCAAGAAGGAGTTTTGACAGTTTTTCGTGATTATGTTGGTGAATAAATGAGATAGAGCGAAATGGATCTTTATATGGGATAATCGGGGAGTTTTTCTAGTTTTTCGTGATTATCTCGGTGAATGAACGAGATAGAGCGGAATGGATGTTAATATGGGAGCAGGAGGGAGTTTTTCCAGCCCTTCATGATTATCTCGGTGAATAAGCGAGATAGAACGAAATAAATATCAATATTGAATCAGGAGAGAGTTTTTTCAATTTTTTGCTAACATCTCGGTGAATAAGTGAGATAGAGCGAAATGGACATTAATATGGGATCACCGGGGAGTTTTTTCAGTTTTTCGCTATCACTCGGTGAATAAGTGAGATAGAGCGAAATCGACGTTAATTCTGGAGAAAGAGAAAGTTTTTCCAGTTTTTCCCGATTATCTTTGCGAATAAGCGAGATAGAGCGGAATGGAGATTAATATGGGAGCAGGAGGGAGTTTTTCCAGTTTTTCGTGATTATTTCGGTGGATAAGCGAGATGGAGTGAAATGGACGTTAATAGGGGATCAGGAGGTAGTCTCCTCAACTTTCACAATCAACTCTGTAATTAAGCGGGAGAAGGTGAAATGGACGTTAATTTAGTATCAGGTGGGAGTTTTTTCAGTTTTTCGCGACTAGATCGGTGAATAAACGAGATAGAGCGAAGTACCCATATGGAATTATGAGGAAGTTTTCAGATGAAATAATATTCTCTTGATCCCGAATTAACGTCCATTTCGATCTATTTCACTTATTTGCCGCTATAGTCGCAAAAAATCTAATCAACTGCCTCTCGATCCCAAATTAACGTACGCTGTATCTCGCTTATTCGCCAAGATAATCACGGAAAACTCGAAGAAATCTCCGGTGATCCCATATTAACATCCATTTCGCTCTATCTCGCTCATTTACCGAGATGATAGCGAAAAACTGAAAAAACTCCCCGGTGATCCCATAATGATGTCCATTTTGGTCTATCTCACTTAGTCACCGAGATTTTAGTGAAGAACCGAAAAAACTCTCTCTTGATTCAATATTGATATCTATTTCGCTCTATCTCGCTTATTCACCGAGATAATCGTGATAAGCTGAAGAAACTCCCTCCTGATCCCAAATTGACGTCCATTTCGCTCTATCTCGCTAATTTACCGAGATGATAGCGAAAAACGGAAAAAACTCCCCGGTGATCCCATATCATCGTCCATTTCATTCTATCTCACTTATTCACCGAGATTTTAATGAAAACCTGAAAAAACTCTCTCCTGATTCAATATTGATATCTATCTCGCTCTATCTCGTTTATTCACCAAGATAATCCCGAAAAACTGGAAAAACTCCTTCTTGATCCCATATTAATGCAAAATGCTGGAGATATGCCTTTGTTATTTCAAGAAAAGACAGAAGAAATGGAACTTACGCCCTTTCACCTCTAAGTCCTTGCACTTGAAAGCGGCAAATATTAAAATATGAAAAATTCTCGCTGGGAGTATTTTTCGGACTTGCATCAAGTACATTTGATACTTAGAATAAATTTAAAAAAAAACTCGATATGAGTACTACTTATACTTGAGTCAAGTATCTTTAGTACTACTCTCTAGTACATTTAGTACTACTCTCCAGTATATTTAGTACTACTCCCAAGTATATTTGATGATGATCGAATATACTTACCACCAGTCCTCTCTGAGCTTGTAGCAAGTATCAAGATGATGCCAGCTCAAGAATTGGTTAGGTACTTGTCACAAGTATAAAGTATACTAGCACTGAGTATACTTTATACTTCCCATGAGTATATTCGGGATCAAGCTGATATACTTATGAGGAGCCTATTTTATACTCGTAACGAGTAAAAACATTTACTCAATCCAAGATTTTCCGATGTACTGGCTGCAAGTACTATTTTTACTTGCCATGAGTATATTTTTTTTAGAGTGTATTTATATTTAATCTAAAGTTCACGTGATATTGAAAATTTTCAACCTTTTTATTCCTCAATAAAAAATTTTTTTTTTTCTCAGTGTAGGTCACAATACACAGAGAAAAATGTTTTCTTAATTTAAGAATGTGCAGTCACTTAATTTAAGAATGTGCAGTTCACTTAAATTAAGAAAGAAAAGTCACTTGATTTAAGTGAAAAAACTCACTTGATTTAAGTGAGTTTTACTTTCTTAAATTAAGAAAGAAAAAGTCACTTGATTTAAGTGAAAAAAGTCACTTAATTTAAGTGAGAAAAGTCACTTAATTCAAGTGAGTTTCACTTTCTTAAATTAAGAAAGAAAAAGTCACTCGATTTAAGTGAGAAAAGTCACATGATTTAAGTGAGAAAAGTCACTTGATTTAAGTTAGAAAAGTCACTTAATGTAAGAATGGCATGTCACTTAAATTAAGTGACTGTACATTCTTAAATTAAGATAAAACTCTTCTCTGTATAACTCTTATTGCAATATGCTTCAAAGATTTCCAGATTATTCTAATGGAATTGTGAAAATTTGGTTATTCCAACAACCTTATTAACAATTTTGTTTTTTTCTTTGCTCATTTTCCATAGAAATTGTTTTCATGCATTGGAGAAGAATCATCGTAGAAAGTTAGCTGACGTGGATTCATTACGTGTTACAACTTTAGAATGACTCATACGCGCCACGTATGGATTTTCGATTCTGCAATTTTTCTCTCATTCAATGAAAAAATTATTTCGAAAGTGCTTGTTAGCTTACGAATGAAAATACTTTTCCATCGATTAATATAAATGTAGAGAAATGATTGATTAAATGAATCATTTTTCCTTTTTCTTTCCCATAATTCAAGTGAACAATTTCGTTCATTATCGGAGAAGAATAGTGTTGCATTATAGTATTTACAACTTTCGTGATTACTGCAATGATTATTGCTTTCTGTTTAGTTGGAAAATTTTGAGAATACAGCCGGGGGTACTTTCGCAGAATTATTGTTAAACAGAGACATGATGGGGAGGTAAGAAGAAAGAAATAACCCAAAAATATTGAAAATTAGGGTGAAGGGACCTGCAATAAAATTCACTTTTACCTGAGTAAGACTTTCAATTCTTTGTTGACAAAAAAAAAAATTATATTCAAGCTTAGGTAGATGAAAACCGGACAAATGGTTTATTGAGGATTTTCAAACATTTCCACCTGAATTAACGAATTTATAAGAATTTAGCCGATAGACCCTAAGGTATTAATGAAGGTCATTAAACGTCTCAAAGTGACCTACATTTGAATATATACATCATGACAGTTAATCTGCAATCCAAAAATCAATTAGTGCCTGAATAATCGATGTTCCCTTGGATATTATCGTTCTTCACACAACGTAAATCCATCCAGTTGAAATATTGTTTTTTTTTTTTTTTTTTTTTTGGAAGTGAATGCTCACTCTTGAACTGGATTGCAGTAATGGATATAAAATAGTTGTTGATTATTATGCTATTTTTGTATACGTGTAGATGAAAGTATACAACTTTCTCATTAATTGATGGTTGAAAACATACGTCAGCTATTTTCTCAGAATTTCTTTGAATTTCAATTATATTTAATGGGAGAATTTTTTTCTGAAATATAATCAAAGAAGAAATTTTTTTCGCACATTTTTTTGTTTCTAAAAAATTGCTAATTTTTTTTTCTCGTAAAAATAACAATGCCCTTTCTCCATCACTGATTATTTTTTCAATTATTCTGTATTCTGCTACTTCCTTCAATAATTCTCATCACCTGGCTCAACCATTCCCAGTTTTAACCGAAAAAAAAAAACAGGGTGGCTCTTTTCGTTCATACAAATTTTTTTTTTACTCCTCCAAATTCTGGAGGGGATGGTAAAAATTATCCATGAGATAGGGAATGAGGGGGGAAAATTTTTCCGAAAGCTCGCCTCTTCCGTAGCCCGATTCCGGTGTAGCTGGTGCCCAATAGCCAATGAGATTGTAGTACAGTAGAGTCGAGGGTGGGGGCACAGTACGAGACTTAAAGCGAGGCCACTCGCCGTGAGCTGTCAGAGCTCTGTGGGGCACGGTCACGCGCGCACCATCGGGCCCGTGAATTTTTTTTACCAAAAGTATCAAGCACAATTTTACGAAAAAAATTTTTGACAATTGTTGCTTCTTTAATTCCGTTGAAATTTATAAATTACCGGAGAAAAAAAGTTTAACGATTGCAGTTAGTTTTTTTTGTCAATTCAAAGAATTCAGTGATAATCGCGTTTTTTTTTTCGTTTTCATTCATTATTTTGAATTTAGAGGAAGAAAAAAAACGTGTGACTTGTCAATTTAACATCGAGGGAAAAAGAGAAATTCAACTGAAATAATAAATACAGATAATAATTCAAGATTTACCGTGTGTTTTGCAGGTAAAATTTTGTTAAAATCTTATTATTATTGAAATTTTCTAATATCATAGTTTGAATTTATCAAGTATATCAATATTAATAGAATTTTTCATAATTAATTTGTAAAATGGAGTTTAAATTGGATCCAACTGGATTGTATTGAGCCTTGAAATATAATAATTTCGAGTACAGATTCAATAATTTGGTCAATCAAACATGGCTGGAGATTTGGATCCTACTGGGCTCTACTGACAAGTTGTGCCAATCATCGTGAAAAATTAATAGACGGAAGTGGGAAGAGAATCGCCGTATTCTGTCCCTCCACTGATCAACCAAAAGCAGAAAAAGAGAACAGAAGAAAGAATCCATCAAACGTCATATCCAGAGAGTAACATCAAGAAGAAAAAAAAATGGCTGAACTTGATCCAACCGGACAGTACTGAGCAACTTTCCAAAGAGAAAAATCTTAAACTCGCTAATCGCGAGAAATTGAGGAAGAAATAAATTTACGGAAGAGACACGAGTTCGTCAAGGTCGAGACGATGGCTGAGTTGCTCGATCCAACCGGTCAGTACTGAATGAAGGGAGTTCTGATCCAAACACAGATGAGGCCAGATGTAGGCGCGAATGGAGAGAATAATTGAAATTTGAAAAAAATTTGAGAGAAAAAAAAACACCGTATTAAAGCAACGAAAGAAGCCAGTGTGTGGCAGACAGGTGCAACGAGATTGTCCTCACACGATAAGAATGGGGAAACATGTGAGAGGTAGAGAGGAGACATCGTCGTCGAATCTGAGGAGATGGGCCTGGAGTATCAACATTCGAAAGGGCAGACACCACTCGTGAGAGATAGGAAGAAGAAAAGAGAGAGAGAGCGAGAAAGAGAACGAGTGGAGAAAAGAGAGGATCGTCAATGAGCCCGACACTGCCAACGCACGAGGTAAGTTCACCGATAAAAATAAAGTAATAACCTCACCTTCTCCTTCGAAATTTTCTTGATTTCCCATTAATGGTATTGCCCAGTGAATTTTTGAAATTAAATGATTAAATGGCGTAGTACTGAATAGAATGGGTCAATGTGCCTCGTGGAAGTTAAAAAATGAAGAAAAAAAAAAATGAAGAGAAAACTGACTTTAAACGTCTGTATTCCGTGTCTCGGTTAGTGTGGGTTACGTCACACGTGGTTATCCATACAGGCATACACACACTGTGCTTTTATTCAATCTTGCACTTTCAACGTACACACAGGTACAAAAGCCAACGAGTTTGTATACATCTATAAACCAAGTTGGGTCGAAGAGAAGACTTAAAAAGGGACAGAGAGAAAAAGAGAGAGAGAGAGAGCGAGAGGCAATACGATATGAATGTGGTGGAGGTTAATAGTGAGAGCAAGAGAGTAAAGTATATATAACTTCACCTCTTTCTTCTTCGTCTTCTTCTTCTTCTTCCTCGATCTGTCTCGCTCTTGCGTGTGCAGTCACGCGATAACCTGGCGCCTTCTTAATCGCAAACACTCGCGTATACCCAAATACACAATTTTTTGCAGACGTCTTGTTTCAATCCTTTGTCTTCAATGAAAGAAAGAAAAAAAAGAAGAACAAGAAGATTCACTTCTATTCTTATTCACGTGAATAAAACGTAAAAATCTTATTGTTAAAATATCTTTGATATCTTCCTGTGTATTATCCACAAATTGACTGATTAAATTTCAATTAGTGATTTGACTGGCATAATTGATGAAGGTGAATAAGAGAGAGACAGAGAAACTGGATGGATACAAAGAGGGTTGCAAAGGATTGGTAGAGATGCGAGGGAGGGGATTTTATATGTAAGAAGTTAAGGGGATCCTTTGGCGATCTAACCCGATCGTCCTCGTCGTTGGCGCTCTCGTAAAGGCACGGAATTAGTCTCGCTTCCATGGGAAAGACAAGACCCCGATATAGTGGGTAAAGAGCGGAGGCAAAAGCCAGGCACTGCCGTGGCAAGCGTTTGTGCTCTTTCTCTCTCTCTCTCTCGCTCTCTCTCTTCAACTCGGCTTCGAACTCCTCACATGGCCGGGTTCATTGACACTACCACCTTCAGTTGAGTTTTGGGCATTGGTCCTGTCTCACTCGCACCAGTTTAACGCTGCATGGCTTTTTCGGCTTTTGGCGTTGGTTTGCCCGGGTTCGATCGCTCGTTCGTTCCTCGTTTTTCCAAGTGGCCGATTGCCTGGTTAAAAACATTGGTTCCTCATCACCGCAAATATACACACACCGGCAATTCTCTACCACCCATGCACTTTTTTATACGTAGTCGTCTCTTCTATCTTCAGTTTTTTTTACATTTTTATTATTATTTTCATTTTATATCACCGTCCAATTGTATGAAATGATTTTTCTCACTCTCACTTGAGGCATTGAGTGAATTCTCTATCGCGTTTCTTCTCACACACTGGCGCCCGCCCGGACGTCAGGAAAGACCACTCAAAACGACAGGTACAAGCTTCGTTTCAACCACTATAATTCGAGGATCTTTATTTTTTTTTTACTTCTTTAATTTCGTTCTTCATTACTTCTTGTGCCTCTTGCTCTTCTGCAAAGTAAAAAAAAAAAAAAAAACAAGGAAGAGAGAAATGTTTCATGCCAATGTAAAATTATTTAATGAGTACATTTTCTTAATTGATTGACTGTAATTTATGTAATCAACTATTGATAAACCTACCGAGGGGCCCCAGTAATCAATACGTCGAATTAATTTTAACGATCTTGCAAATGAGCCTGCGAATTTCCGTCATTCTCACAATACTAAACTATCATTAATTCATAAATCTTGTTTCTCTTTTATTTTTCGAAAAAAAAAATTAACTTTTGAAATTGTCATTGGCTTGATGCATACTATTGTTGGATTGCTGTTCACGTGTTTTTTGCGTTAGGATCGTTATCCTGCAGATGATTTCTTGTTGCATCACGTTAGAAAATTGCGTCAACTCGAGCGAGGCAATAGTTAGAAGATAAAGCAGCCCGCTGAGAATAAGAGAAGTCTTCTATATGATTCCAAACAAGTGAATGCCTCTAAGAGTCTTTTAGCCGAGATAAAGAGAGAGAGAGAGAAAAAGGTTGGGAGGGGAGAGGATCACGCGTGACCTAGGACAACACGCTGTGCGACCTGCATGCCAATCGGCTTTATCTCAGTTTTCATTTATTTTTTTAACATTCAATTCGTGTGTTGAGAACGAAAAAAATCCTGAGAATCAATGAGAGAAAAATCATCTGCCAATTATAGAAAAATAAAGTTTCCAATTCTCTATTAAACTGAGATAGAACAATTTTTTTTTTTCGTATATTTCGCAAATTGAATACGTGTCTATAATGCATTAAAGCATAGATCACGTCCGCGAGGTGCTATCGACCCAGAGGTCTCTGGCTCTTATACCGTGTGCTTTATCACGCATACCAATCATGCATTGGGGATTTAAATTCGGCACTGCCGTGTCCTTTTTAATACCACAAGCCTGCCAATGTAAAATTCAACTGAATAAAACCTTGACTGATTACAAAACAAAAATATGACTCGACACTTCCGCATTTTTCTTAAAAAAAAATTACTTGAAATATTTTGATTAGAAAAAAAAATTAATAATTTTCAATTGACGAAAATCTCTTTTACTTTTATTTTCATTATGAATTCATCTTGAACACATGGATGACTCTGAAAGAAAAGGAAAAGTAGTGAGAGTGAAGTGTGAAACCATAAAAGATTAGAAGGAAGGGCTTTTTTTTTTAAGAGTAGGTGAAAGTGTTTTTTATGAACTCGATAAAAAATAAATTCTTTCATTTTCATCAGGTTGAAACAATTACAATGCAAATTTACTGACAGGCTTGAATATCGATAATTATCTATTTTTAACTCCGCATTATACTCTATACGAGTTTTTTTTTTCTTCCTCGTTCTCTTTCATTTTCATTTCGTATAAAGAAGCAGAAGAAAAAAAAAAGTGAGTCTTCTTTTTTTGGCGCTCCGGCAACTCTTCTTTAGTTTTTTTTTTTCTCATTTTTATTTCCTCCTGAGGCCACCGGGGCGAGAGAGGAGTCAGTTCGAGGTTCGTTCACCTCTCATCTCGTCTAGAGTGCTTCCCAGAGTGGCCGGGGCATTCTCTCTTCCTCTCTCTCTCTCTCTTTCTCGTCCTACGGGGGCAGGCCAAGACTGTGGCCGCCAGCGCGAGACAATCTATGGACGATTTCTATCCCCCAAGATCACGAAGGAAGGACTATTTAACCAGACACTAGGATTTAGGACCACAAAGTTCATTTTAAAATTCCATGAATACACCTACCAGGTTATTTTTTTCCCCCTCATTCTCATCCTTTAATAGTCTGGTATAAAAATAAAACACAGGTCAAATTTATTATTCCCCTCTGGTATCAAGAATTTTTTTTTTTTTCGTATTTTTCGCCTCTTTCTTTCACGTATATATTTAGATTAGAGTGAAAAATTATCTCACAGATGAGACGCGAGGATAATAAGAGGGGAAAAAAAAATTGAGCGAGTTATTCGATACGCGAAATACGAGACACAAGTGAATGAATAAATGATCTTTTTATTTTTATCATTGTCCATCTCTTCGTTTGAGTCGCGAAGTGCGATGAAGGAAAATCAAACGAGTTAACATTTATGTCAATAATAATCGTCGAGAAAATTGACATCTCTCAAACGCTGACCCGCGCTTTATTACCGTTACGAATGGAGCTGAAGGAAAAAAATGAAAAAAAAAAAAAATAACGTAGCGATGAGTGATATCTCACGTTGTAAAGTCATTCACATTAAAATCATCGATTCACTTTCGCCATCGTTCACAGTAAAACCTCTCTGTTTTATAGAATGAAAAATGACAGGGAAAATAAAATAAATGAAAATTAATAGAGCATCGTGGCTTGTTAACTACTACGTTTTGTTTGATCATAAATAATCATTTCGAATTTATTTCAACAGTAGGTAGAACTGCCCTGTTTTTTTTTTTGTTGAAAAAAGATGCATTGAAGGTCTCGTGCAGACACAAGAGACACATAACACTCATTCGCAAGTTAGTATCCATAATGCCAACCAGTGGCATTTACTAGGGAACGTGGCGTGCGGGATCCACCTTTGCCTGCAGGCGCACAGACTCAATTCTCTCTCTTGTGTGGTACGTCGCAGGCTAGACCACTCAAGCTACGTGAACGCTCTCGTACTAGACATCAATTCTTTGAACTCTTCTCATTTCTAAGTGCTTCTGTTAAGTAATAAAATGAATAAAATAAAAATCAGGAGTCGAACGGTGAAGAATAATTCGAAAAATTGAAGATTATTTCAAGAATATCTCGCGAAGAATTAAAAAAAATATATATATTTTTTCTTTATTCATAACATTTTATGGGAATTATGGACAACAATTAATGTGTAGAACTTTTTATTTCTTTGCCAACGTTTCGTCAGTGGTTGCTGACTTCTTCAGGGCTCTACAATGAATGAAAACAATTACAGAATTAAAATAAATTCATTTTTTCAATATAAATTCATGGATAAACAATAAACAATTGAATTATAGTTACCAAAATCTCGCGTTTCACACATAAGTCGAATATAAATTTAATATTAAAATATTAAGCACCGATGAATAACTATTATAACTATTACAACTATTACTGATGAAACGTTGGCAGAGAAATAAAAAGTTCTACACATTAATTGTTGTCCATAATTCCCATAAAATGTTATGAATTGACAAATGATGGACTCAAACGAAGAAGTATATCTTTTCTTTATTATATATAATGTATATATATTTATATGATGAAAATCATATAAATATCCCACAATAGGCCTTGGAAAAAGTCACTTAGCATTTTTTTTTTTTTTGATGAACAATCAAATATTGTCTACCAAAATTCTTCCTCGAATGTTCCTTCTGAACATGTTACTTTCGGTCATTTATAGAAAAATCAGTACATTTTTCTACTCATTTCTTTCCAAAAATTAGTTTCAATTCTACACGATATAAAGTTATGTGCCGCAGAAAAAAAATTAGTTTTATTCTAATATATTTGAGATTTTTCAGAATTTTGCGGAAATTTTCATTAAATTTTTATAAAACTTTTTATAAAATTTTTCCGAAATTTTTTCTGATAATTTCACAAATTAACCTCCGGCAATCTTCCTTTGCCTATATATATTTCAAAAATCAGTTTTATTCTAATATATTTGAGATTTTTCAGATTATCTCCATATATTAAATTATCTCCAGCTCGATAAATCCATTTTGTACTTTATGAGAAAAGAGAAAATTTATTGCCTTTTTTTTTTTTCTTCAAAAGTGAGAAACTCCGTTTCTGTATTGACAAGCGCGAGCGAGCTTTCAACTTTTTTCCAACGATATTTTTACGGAGTTCTTTTTTTTGTAAAATAGATTAAGGTTTCCATGTTTCCTCCACATTTAAAAATGAATATCTAATTAATTTCGATGAAAAAAAAAAATTTAACAGAAAAAATGATCGAACACGCAGGGAGCAAAAACGTGTCACCCCTTCAAGGTCGTCAAGTGTTTGCGTGTATCTAATACTCGAAAACTGGTTAAGAATCTTTGGTAATTCTCTACGGTTTTAAATATCCTCTGAGATGCATCTCTACGCAATTCGCGATGTCCTTGGAGTGATTACCCGATGTGTATTTCTAATCGACACAGATAAATAATGGATTTTTAAGAAAATCTGTAGAGAACCCTCCACCCCCATTATTACCATGGAAGAACAATAAACGATCGTGTTTCAATAGCTTGAATGGAGGAGAAATATTAATAATAGGCGCCAGTTTTTTTTTTTTTTTGACTATCTCTATTCTCAATTTCACTCGATTCAAACACACAGCAGTGGTATATAGTTGTTCGGTGGTGAGCGGATCGCCTTGACAATTTTTCCTCTTTTTTATTTTTCTTCTCTCTTTCTAAATCACGTGGCCGCGCGGGAAATGACTCGTTATATAAACTAATGATTAGCCCGTGAGGTAAAAATCACTCGATGAATATTACAAAGCAAAGCTGTATGTCTAATCCAATGAGGCCTTACAGGAGGTCAGCATTTTAAACTCAAACAAAAGCCAATAAACAATGCAAAAAAGAAAAAAAAAAAAAGTTTGCAATATACAATATTCACACCACCCCCTTTTTCCTAGAGAGATAATATTATGTTGCATGTTTGTTAATATCGTTTAACCTAACGGCTCTTCTTGCGATCGACGTGACTTGACGTTTTTTTTTTCCTTTTCTTCTCCTCTATTCTTTATCTTTATTTCATGAATTAAAAATTTTCTCATTCTCCTCGATGTAAATGTAGACGTCAATAATGTAGATGTTGGTAAAGGTCATGTTGAGAGTGAATTAAAAAAAGAATAAAAAAAAAAAAAAAGGAGAAAAAAAATGAATGAGAGTACTGAAAGCGAAAGGGGTTTCAACGCAGTAGAAAATGACTAAACGCAATATTTATTCCGTTGTGTCTTCATGAAAGTGTGTCAACGGTTCAAAGAGCCGGCGAGTGAGACAGAGCGATTGAACGAGGGGGCGAAGGAGACAGAGAAGAGAAAATAATACAAAAAAAAAAAAAAAAAGGACGCCAAGTTCAGGGGCAACGAGAATGTAGCCAGTGTGTTATGTGAGAGTGCAGTGTGCGTTTGAAACGCAAGGTGTAAGGCGCCGTGTGTTTTCATTGGTTATATATTGTGGAACCTAGCCCATTGGCTTGGGTCAGGTACTTTCTGTATGTGTATGTGTGTAGTATTTTTTTCTTCTCTTCTTCATCTCTCTGTTGCACACAGGAGAGTAATCCCTTCTCCCCCTTACGAAAAAAAGGTATCACGTCAAAGGACGGCTCTATAACGGTTTTGGTGTATATACCGTCTGGTTTTATTCCCCCCACGAACGATGGCCCAAGGACCAACACTGTATTCCATTCGTTTCGCCCTCCTTTTCACCGTAACCTCTTTCTCCTTATTTTCGCTCCCCGAAGCACAGAAGGGAGAAAAAAAAGGAAAGAGAAACGGAGGAGAAAGGAAATCAGTGACTTGATACATGCATTCTTCCCTCGTTCTTACGACTATGCACTTTTTTTTGGCCCTTTGCGGTTTTTCAATGGTGAATCTCGGAACACTGAAATATTCGAGGCTATTTATTTTCTTCTCTTTTGGCATATTGTTTTTGGACGTTTTATCTTCCTGCTTCTGTTTTACTTCACCTTGTTCTGTCTGGATCGAGCCTAATTCCATCCGGAAGACAAGAGAAAAAAAAATTGAACTGTACAGTTAACTGTTTCTCCTCTTTTTTTTTTCGGTTGCACTTGGCCCACTAACATGAGTGAAACTGTAAGTAAACTCGTAATTTTACGTTTCCCCTATTTCTTTTACAGTAAATTTACATAATTGAAAGGTCACTCACATGTTGGAATTCACTGTAATTGTCGAACAGAGTCTTCGTAGAGTTGAGCAAGAGAATTACAAAAAAATCATATCGTGTTACTCGGGGTTGAACGGTGATATGGCCTTTTCTGAACGTAAGAGAGACAGAGAAAAAAAAAAAAAGAAGAAAATAAAAAAAAAGACGAAAAATTATCATTTGGCCTCGTACTGAGCGAATCCATTCCGAAGGCCGTCAGGTCTATCGATAATTGCGCGAGGCTATTTGTTATACCATGTTACGTTGGGGATAGATAACGCACTAGTGTCGACTGCTTCCTGAATACTGTAATTGACGAAGGGGGGAAAAGTTCATTTAAACATTATTGAAAGAAATTAGAGTTAAGAAACAGTTAGTGATTCTGTTTGCAAAATCATCTTTCTCTATTACTTCATTTTATCGAAGTAAACGAGTAGTACCGTGGTTGCCCCGGTTTCTGACACTTTAGAGCCTATTTCTGACGGTATAGATCGAGGGGAACAACTATTTGCTCATTGAATGAAATTCAATGCTTTCAATACATATTTGTTGTGCTAAACGTCCTCAGCAATCGAATATTAAACAATATATTGTATATTCAAAAATAACTGAACAATTTGCCAAAATTGTCAGTTACTGGGGCACTGTCAGAAACCGGGGCCACCACGGTAGATTGATCCGAGATGAGCTTGGGAATTATATTCAGATTGTTTCATCAACATCTCGGGGATAATGATGTCTCCAAATGATTTTTCTCAAACCTAATCGTTTCGAAGATATTTGCAAATTAATCCAACGTAGCTGAATTTTTTGAACTTATCATGTTTGAAGAAATTCGGGGTTTGGTGACACCGTAAAAACTCATTATTTCATTGGAATTATTTTGATGTCGTTTGGAGAAGCGCGAAATCTGATCAATAATCATTGGACATGACACCTTTCAGCATTACGCATGTCCTTTCTCGATTAAGATTGTCACACCCAATTTCCTCCGAATTATCATGTCCCTAGCTCAAATTGCAACCACTAAAATTGAATAAGCAGAGACAATTTGTAGAATAATGAACAATAGATATCGTAAGTAGTTAATAATATTCCGACAGAGTGAAATGTGTCCCCCTCGAGGACAGCGACGTTGATAGAGAACCAGGGCGTGGTTTCCTATTAGAGTTTTTGCCCACCTAGAATGCACCCAGGCGGCCTTCACCAAGATCAGGATACTTGGTGGCAATTTAGCCGCACCCCTCCGATTCCCCAACACTCAACACTGTTCCAATTAAGCGATCGATATAATCAATTTCTATATCATTGAAAAGTCCTGTAGAATATTTTTCAAGGAATGATTCGCATAATTGCTGTGAAATTCAGCTCTGTAGCATTGAATATCAATGTTATTGATAGAGCAAAACTTCCAGAAATTTGGAGTGTTCTTATTTCAATTTTTTGAAGCATCCGATTCTCAAAAATCAGTAAAAATTTTGCATATGTCTGCAATTATCTGGAGGATTGTAAAATTATATTAAACAGTTATATTAATATTCAACTGTAGATCTTGAATTTTTTTGCAGTGGCTTGAAATGCAGGTCATTTTCATCGTTGATACCGAATTCTGCACGAATATTCTTACGGAGATCCTAAAATTCAAACAGATTTTTTTTTTCGAATGCTCTAGACATTCCTTTTTTATTAGTCTGATTTCATGAGGAACTATTTTGATTCCACGAAAATTCTAATTATTAGGAACTGATTCTAAGATCTAGGGTATAAGCTATTTTTCATGCTGAACAGAATATTATCATGGAAATCAATTGGAATCCTTCATTTTCATCATTATAATATGAATCTCAATAAAATTGAGTAGATAGAAGTAATAATATTGAAACTCAGTGAGTTTTCTCTCTAGTTTTCGAATCAATAACCTCGAGCGAAGCTTCTGTGACCACAAAACCGATGAATAAATGATAAAAAAAGGCGTGAGTGTTGATTGTTTCCTATTTTTTACGTCATTTTCATAGTAAGATTCTGCCACATAATTCAAATATACCCAGTATTTAATCAATAAAATTGAATTGAACATTCTCACTTCCTCTTCTTTCATTTTTTTCATGACCTCACAATATTCTTAATTAATTTTTCCCTCTGAATTTTTTGATTGCAGATAAATAAACCAGCGAGAACGTTACTGCCTGCACGACAGAAATCCTTCATGACGTGTCTTTACGTGATTTTGTCACGTTGAACAAATTAATAATAGAAAAAAAAAGGAGAAAATAGGTTGGAAGAAGGACGAAAAATTAGTTGCGATTGCGGAAATTTATCACTGCCACGGACACAAGCCAGGATGCCCAGTCTCGCCTCCATGATTTTTTCCTCATTATTAAAAGGGAAAAAAAGATGAAAAAAAAAATGAGATTAAGGCAATTCTCACATGTGAGAAAAAGTATATCTGACTGCTTTGATCGTGACAATCAAAACAAACTAAGAAAAAAAACTAACATATCAATTGATGAATGTTAACTATTATTATTTAATTCAGTGAATAACTACAAAAATTATTAAATTATGAATTTTGTAAAAAAAAACAAAATGTTTCCGTTGAACTGAGTAAATTATTAGTAGCTGTCGTTAACTTATTATCTATGATCTTGGTGTAAAATGTAGTGAAGAGAAAACAAATTACCACAAATATAAGTAATTTTGTTTCATTCATTTTTCTTTTCGGAATAATAATCATTAGAGTCTAAACTGCCGCTACCGATTTTTTTTTTCTCTCATTCGTTAACTTCGTTCTCAAGTAAACCAGTTAATAGCAACAGCTAAACTGTCTCGAATTTCCTGTGAGTTATTTTTATTTTCACTCTCGTGCGATTGAACAGGATAATAACAATAATTGAAAAAAGGAAACAAAGAAAAACAGGAAAAATGATTTTTTAATATTCGTACTGCCGTTTAGTGTCTGCCTTAGGTGTCACTGAAACACTTTGCACAGTCTTTAATTACTGCCGTTTTCATTACTTTTTCAATGAATTTTGATGTTTCTTTTTCTTCATATTTTTAAAGCTACAATACACTACCACCTGAGTTACAAGACTGTTGCTGGAATCGTAACGATTTATTTGTGAATTTTCGTTTTAATCAATTTTTTTTTTTTTTCAATTTATCAATGTGTATCCATTGCGCTAGCTAGCGCCCAGATTTTTAAAAAATATTACTATCTATTATTTTATTGTATTATTATTAACAATTTTTTTTTCTAATCACCGTCGAATTCAGATTTTCAAAAATAATAATAATATAAAAAAAAGCTTTCAGCGCGGATTTATCGGTGTGCGCGCGTGAAAGCGTGCCTGTAAGAGTGTACGAGTTACCAGAATCAAATTGTCCTTCTTTTACTTTTTTTAAATTATTTTTTCAATCAATTTTCTCCCACACACACTCTCTCTCTCTTTCCTCGTGAACTCTTAATAATTGTTTCCTTCACTTCATATTCCCTTCAATCAAGTCTCAAGTGAAGAGATTTTTTTTTCCTTCTAATCTTTTCATTCCTGGTGTGATTCCTATCAATAAATAAAAATGTATTATTTTTGTTTGTGTCGAATGATAATAGAGAAATGTGTGGTCAATGCGAAATGAATGAAAAATCGAGAGAATGAATAATGTAAGAATGATAATTATTGAGAAAATATACATGAAATATATATTTTTTTATCAAACTGACTTGATCGGATATGATGCATAATGGATTTTACAAAATTAGTATGTTAAATGAAGATGAGAAAAAGGAAAGAAGAAAAAAATTGTAAAATCCATTGACACATTACTGACCGATGGACGGACTTTAGGACAGAAATAATTGTTTTTTTTTTCCAATGATTTACTTGAGGTCACGTTTGGAATATCGCGCGTTGTTGTGTTTTATTTGCCTTAATGCACTTATTATTATTTAACGGCGTATCTTAACGTTACCCCGACTAAGGCCGACGGTGTAGACTTAAATTATTACCTTTTTTTTGTTTTTTTTTTTTTTACAAAGCGTGGTCATTTGTAGCTGTCCGTTTTGTACAATAAAATATTAAGTTCAAAGATAAATTTTGTTATTCATTAATGATATTTCCTGACCTATTATCCTGCATCACGTATTATCAAATAGTTTCTCGAAGGAATCCATTTGAGAATTGGGAAAAAAAGTATCTTTTCAGTAAATCTTTCAGTAAATTATGTAATAAACTGAAGGATCACATCAAAAGATGCGGGAGCGTCTTGCGTCATGTGCAGAAATAAAAAACCATTGAAATTTAGTCAAAGTATCATCAAATCTCCCCCCCCCCTCTCCCTCCCCAACGATCTCTGATCATTTTTTTTTACTTTTCAATTTTTCGTGGTCATTTAAAGTGAAAACTGCTATTTTCTACGGAAAATTGCGCCATTTTGTAGGTGGAAAACCCCCTTAATGCAAAAAAAAAATAATCGAAGATCGTTGGGGGAGGATTTAATGATACTTCAACTGAATTTCATTTTTTTTTTATTTCTGATAATTTCCAGCTGAGATACACTGATCTCCGCAAATTGTCTATTTCATTCTTGGAAAAGCTCTGTCACCGGCTTCTTTGTGGATATTTTTGAATAAAGAAATTACTCAATGTTGTTAAATCCATGTTTAATAATGTTCAAGAGGTTTCAATAAATCTGCTCGATCCATACTAGTCTAGAAAAAAATCGTAAGTTTTTTTTTCACGCGTAAACCCTAATCCCCCCCCCCCCTTAAACATTCATGATTCCATGATTTTTGCATTTCTTTTAATCAAGCCCTCTTCCTCGCCACAAAAACACTGAATGTCTTTTTTAGTAATGCAGTGAGAGATAAACATTCAAGTTATGAAATAATAATTCATATATCTAAAAAAAAATATTTTACAGCAAGCCACGCTATATTCTGACGTTTTTGACGGAGACAAAAGCTGGTGAGAAATTTCATCTCAAAGCATGTTGCATATTGAAATGAGAAAGAAGGAAGAAGAATTGAGAAGCAGAATTGAATGATTTTTTAATAGTAAAATAAGGTAAAAAATGGCTTGTAGGAGAATTTTATTACGATAGCTATTTATGTTACGAGTGTGCGGTGACAACGAGCTTGTTGAGATATTGACGCATATGTTATACGCTATCTTCTCTGAGATCTGTCAGTGAAAGTTTGACTGCTGGATGCTCATGAGTGTTGTGAGATTGAAGATCTGAGAAGCCCAGTCGGGATTGTCTCTTCAATTTTTTTTTTTTTGTATTTTCTGTCAATTCTCACCGAAATGACTCCTCAGTTATTCTTATGATCTCATATTCCAATATGAATTCCCTCAACAATTGAAAATATGGAATGCAATCCGAATTCGTCATCTTTGATATTCATTTCTAACATCGCCCTCAAAGTAATATCACAACAGATGCAAATTTCCACGATTCAGAAGGAAATATGTAAAAAGCACGTGTAAATCATGTTTGAAATATTATGAAAATGGTCAAATCTCGAAATAATCATCAAGAAAGCCATTTCATAGTATATTAAATTTCCTGCAAAAAGGATCTGAGATTTTTCTGTGAGTTCATTCGTTCAAGAGGTATTTGCAAAAGAATTGCCAGAAAATTTTTCTAGTTATTGTATCTTCTCATTTTACTGTGGAGAGTATTGTATAACATGAAGTTCACTATAAAGCGTACCATAAAAAAAGCCTCGTGAAATCGTCTTTCATATCCACTCGTTTCTGAGATACTCATCGAATAATGTGAGCTATATTTTTTAGATACTCTCTCACTGTTCTTGTGTGGAATGAACGTGTGTGAAGCAGGCACCCGACATAGAAAAAAAAAAATTTTGAGGCATAATTTTTGAAGAATTTTTTGCGTAGATGATTGTAGTTATAATTTTTTTATGTATAATTTTGTTGGTAATCGGCCATTGTGGTCTCTCCCGAACTAAATAAGTTAATAACTCAAATATTTATCAAAACGTTCCATCTGCTGTGCGCAGAACTCTTCAGGGTGCATATATTTATTAATTTATGAGAATAAATTAATCATTGTTATTGAAAATCTTTGACCAAGAGATTTTTTCTCTCTTGTCATTAACACATACACTCAATCTAACTACTTTACTCGAGGGGCTGCTCACTTGGGGATTCGGTGGCACAGTGATTTCCAAAATGAATCGATTCCTTGTGATTTCTACTGTGATTCCCGTGATTTCCGAATCAATAAGGTAATCTGCGATTTCACGTGATTCCCACTGATTCCAATGATTTCCAGTGATTTCTAAATTTCAGAAATCAGTGATCTCCAAACTGTCAATTGGAAAACTTTATTAGTTAATCATTGTAGATTAACAATAATTTATTCATGGTTAGGGGTATGCCTGATCAATGAAAGCAATTATTAAAAAAATTAGAATAATTTTTTAATACTCTTATAAAGATTTTCATGAACACTTGAACTTTTTTCACTTATAGTAGGAAATGACATAGTTGATTTATATTGCTTAATATTAATATAACCATGTACATCTATCCAACGTATATATATATATATTTCTTTATGATTCCCAATGATTTCCTATACATTTGGAGGAATCACGAGGAAATCAGGAATCGTTCGATTTCTAGCCATTTCCAGTGATTTCTAGTGATTCCTAGTCTGATTTCGGATGAAATGGTTCATTGATTCCCCGAGTGAGCAGCCCCTCGACTTTACTATTTTATATACTTTTTTGTATATAGTTGAAACGTAAGAACGTAGATAGTTTTTGAATAACAATTAGGATAGAATTACATTGTAGATTGAAAACTTCAGTGGATTCTCCCTCAGAATTGTTTGTAATTTTTTGTAGTTTAAGCAGTTTTGCGATAATTAAAAAATTGAAGAAATGATGTACATTGGATGGAGGAGAAGGATTAAATTTATCAGAAGACCTCAATCAAGGTCACATTTCTCAAGGAATTTCTTATAAGCATACTTTGAAATCGTTTTTTCATTTTGAAGATTCAAAAATACGTCTTCTTCCCGAAGTTATTAGATAAATTTAACTGCATTTCCTAAAGTACAAAATTCTTTCATGCAGATGGTGAAGGTCCTATCATCTAATAACAATTTTTCAAAAGAATTGATTCAATTTATGAGATCATTGATGATGAATTTGAGTATATTGATGAGTAGATTACGATTAGCGCGTGGCACGTGCAGAGCCCTTTTGTTTCTTGCAGAACCAGTGAGCCTTCACGGGACTGGGTTACTGGGCTTCTATCTCGTGTTGTCTTTACCTCTTTCTTCCCTTCGTCCTCAAGTACACCAGTAAAGAATCTCCCTCCCTTTTCTCATTCTCTCTCTCTCTCTCTTTCTTTCTGTTTCTCTCAATCGTTTTCGTTCGCCGATGCACGATACACAACAAGAAGACCAGCATCCTTGCGCACACATAAAAGACACAAAGAAGCCCTCTCTTTTCACCATTATCCTTATAAATCCTTTCATGACAACAGTGAAATTAAAAATAACGGAGATACATAGAGAAGATGAAATGAAACATTGAATGGAGAAAAAAAAATGTTACATCAGGAAGAAGCGTCGTCCTTGCTGAAGCAAAACTTGGATGTGTCTTTTGATGAATAATTATGCGAAACGTAATCCTTATTTAATTTTTTTTTTCTTCTTTTCAACAACAATATTTTTCGCTTCTTCGGTGCTGAAGCAACGATTAAGTTGTGCATGAATCATATATATAAATCCGAAGGACTCTTTGCATTTTCATTAATTCGAAGGTCTCATCAAACCAATCTCTGTTTTTTTTCAATTTCTTTTTTTTATAAATATAAAATTGATGACGATCGACATAAGGATGCTCATTTAATTCCAATCGTGTAATGTGCATTGAGTGGAGGGGTTAGAGGTCGTAATTTTTATTGATTAATGAAAAATAGTAGAAAAAAAAAAAAACATGAGATTCTTTACATCCACAAAGTTGTATTATGTATTTTTCATCAATTCACATTAATGGAATTGATGTGTGGAAGTAATCTGGCACGAGATATAGGAATCAGATTCGAGGTCATTACGTAGCCTCATGTAGATGTATATGTAATTATTATTAACACACCAGAGTCAAACGGAAATTTACGGCACGAGCGAATGCTCCCGCTTGCCGTGAACTTTTAATTCAAAACCATTCTCTGCATCACTACCATGGCAGAAAGCATATTTTATCTAAGATTTTTCTCTTGTTTTTTTTTTCTTTTCTTCAAACTTATTCGTTTTCACTCCCTTTTTTTTCTCCTCTTTCTCCATCTTCGAAGGTTCAAGTTACGCCCAAATTTTTGGCGATACCGTTAGGCGGAAGTTGGAGCACTTTTTGTGAGAGGTTATGTCTGCAGATCAGGCTTGAGCAAAATGAATACAGGAAAAAAAAGAAAGAATGGAAAATACAGAAAGAAAAAAATGACAGAGGCAGATTGCCAATGATGGAACGCTACAGGGATGGCAGTAAATTCATAAATACATTTAACAAAAGATGAGATGTCAGGAGAAAAAAATAAAGGAAAGAAAAAGAATAAGTGAGAAAAAAAAATAAGAAAGAAAGGTCGTGCACAAATTTTCGTGCAAATTACGGTGAAATGTCCTTGAATAACCTTTGGGCCTTTTTACATATTTTTTTTCTTTCGTTTGACTTTTTCCGGGTAGAATTTTGACAATTACCCTCATTCTCGTTTCTTCTCTTCTTCTTCCTTATTCTTTTTCCAAACATTACCTGCTAAATTTTCAAACTTTACCGAGCACATGGTCTTCATTATCCTCTTCTTTCCAAAGTATTTTTTCTTATTCTTCAACTCTTTAATGTATTTATTATCATCAATTCGCAGCTCTTAATGAACAAAAAGTGATGATAAAATTTACATGAAAAGATGAAGAAAAAAAAAAAAAAACTGTAAATCCGGAACTCTCGTGTGTCAGACAATGACGATGAGTGTACTTCTTTATTGTCTTTTCAGCGAAATAAAAATGAAGAAGAGAGAGGAAGTTACGCTTGAGTGATGAATAGAGAGCAGGCATGCAGGCGTACTATAAAGACACAAGACGCGCGAAAGAAGGTATATAACTGAAAGAGAAGTGCAGACGAGCATGACGGTGGTCGAACCTGTCCGCAATGTAATGACTTTATGACAGTAAAAAGGTACACCCCACTTGTAGCACAGAATATCCCATGGTGTTCAAAATTTCGACGTCAATCGGGACCAATTCTGCCAACTCCTCTTGTTTTTTTTTTCTTTTTTTTCCAGCAGAGGGGGAGGGGGCATTGAGAGGAAGAACAATGAGAGGTAGTTGGAGTATTCATAATCATCATCGCGAGTACTGTAATATTGTAGAGGAGAATAAAGATAGTGACCTGTTGTAATAATAAATCTGTCACCATTCTCGAGAATTACGAGTTTAATGATAAAATTTTACGGTGGATAATTCTTATAGATGCAATGTTTCAGTGCCGTAGAATGAAGGACTGTGCCCTGGGAAGGAAAGAAGAACTGTCATTGCCAGGGCCCAGAACTTGGTGCATCTAAAAGTATTGGCTGCCACAGCTGATACTTTAGTTTCAAGAATAAATAATGAAAAATTTGATCGAACAAAAGTATCTAACGTCGTTGAAATTTCGTGAAACGGTTTTCAAAACTCATAATATTGGAAATATCTCGAAAATCATTATAATATCGTTTTCAAGTTCTCTCTCTCTCCATCACATCCTCAAATATTTGTTGTCTCCTTGAAGTCATCAGATAATATCTGTATTAATCTAACCCGAAATTATCACTGGCTTAATCAGACTCATTCTTCTTCAACGTGTGCTACATTTGACAATTTATTTCTGTCATAATAAATTAATGAATTTTCTTTGTTTTTGTGTAGCTTTTTGAATTCCAGTGATTTTCACCAATTACATATCATTACCCTCATTGCAGTACTATATAGTAGTACTATATAAAATTTCAACGACGTTAGATACTTTTCTTCGATCATTCGACGATCTACACGACATGACAGCGACATTCAGTCTTACAAATCTCTATTGAATGAAGTATGGCAATGCCATTAGGCATACTAACAAATCTGATCTACCGCTGATCAAAAAAAATCTCTTGATAACTATTTTTTTTACCCGGGAAGCATTAGTACTTGTGAGGAGAGTGATGCAGTGAGTGCTGAAGAAGAATAAATTGGAGGAAACTCCAGAAATGATTAAGGAAAATATAACAACATATATATGAAAACAAAGAAAATTAACTGCACTGAAGGAAAAAAATATTTTCTAGAAATAAAAATAATTTTGAGACAAAACTTCTTTTTTATTAGGTTTTAATTTGATTGGGAGAAATGAATACCTATTTCTCTCAATATTAATGTCTTTCAATTCGCAATCATACAAGATCATTACTCGTTTTTTGTCATTAAATTTTACAAACTGATGATGATAAATAAACAATTATTTGTCCAAATCACCCTCCTGCATTGATTCAATCTTGATTATATTTGCCATCAATATTTTCACATGAAATTTGTATCAAGTAATAATGTATCAGCACGAAATATGGAATCTTAGTCCGAACATCGCCCAGTTTGGCTCAAACTGGAATGTGTTTTTCACCAACTACTCACTAAAAAGTTTACCTCATTAATTGTTGTAAAAGTATTCAAACTCATCCTAAATAGGTACAAGGATTCGTCCAAAACTTAAATTGTTGAAGCGAAGAAAATCCACTGGCAAATAAATTCTTGATTGACCTAAACTATATAATATTCCTAGTAAATATTTTTTCCCTCAGTGTGAGATGAAAAAAATCTCTACATTGAGTATTTTTTCAAACTTCCTCATGTCTTTTTCGAACTTTCTCAAAGTGTTCTCCGGATCTTCCCCAAGTTGTTTTTGAGTATTCTCCAAAACTTTTTTGAACCTTCGTCGAGTCGTTTTTCAAAAGACTTGGGAAAAATTCAAAAACATACTTTAGAAAGATTAATAAATATTTAGTGAAGCGATTTTATTCATCTCAGTTAATTCTTTCATTTTTCTTCTCTTCATATCGTTCCCTATTCTCCCCAACGACGTAGAAACTCCTCAAATCGAAGAGTTAGCATGGATGGCGGAAGTTTTTATGCACACATATGTTAACACACGCTCATCATCTAGGGGTTGTGTGTGCCTTCAGATTTACAGTTGCTTAAAAATTACAGTTTCGCACTACAATTCGTAGTATTCTGATCTGGGAAGTCTCTTGTTTGCCACAAATTATCAGGATCACTCACTTTGAATCATACGAAGGATCAATCTTGGGAAGCCTTTACGGTATTTATAATCAGAGGAGCCACATTATTGATTCGTACAGATGCTGCACAATTGAATATTCAATTCGTAACCGCAAAAATATAATGTTTTCTGTAGATATGAACTCATCCGTGAACAGTCTAGACTTGTACAGAAATCCCATGAATAGAGAAGACTGTCCATCCGCAAAAGACAACCACTCGAAGAATGTCGACCAGTTCACGAATCATTTTTTCGAGTGGAAACATTCCGTTGACTGACCAAAATCGTTGATTGGAAGATCTCTCTCATTCTTCAAAAATGGGGTTCTAGGAGTATTCTCGACTGGTTGACTGGAAGAATAGCCCAGAAAGAGAGAGACCAGAAAAAATAGTCTAAGATAAAACAACAGATAGAAAAAATTGCCCAGTTATGAATTTACATTCTTAAAATTAATCAGCATTACAAATACTTTCTGCAGGCTCTTTTTTCCGTGTGCTATTTTTTCCTGGACTCGAGTTAAAAATAAAACAACAATGAATCGTTATTAGTATATTCGAGGAGGTAACATGTGTTCGTAAGCAGTTAGAAGCTGATTGGAACGGTATTTCCATCAGAAGAAGACTGGAGGAAGTTCCCAGTCAATGAGATACTAAGCAAGTCAGGTCTGCGATCGAGGGTTTATCTTAATACCAAGAAACTCATGTAATTACGCACTGTAATTATTCAGTGTCGTACCGTCAGCCAGCTTCTGTAAAATCGGTGGATTTGTGTTGCACTGTAAGACTGCCTATTCGGCACAGTACGACTTTATATGTTGAACGCCTCCGTATAGAATGAATCAATCGATAAAAAAAACGTTTTCATTCTCTGCACATCATCCTGAAGAAATTTAAATGAGGGAGATTGGGATAAAATGCACCGTGATTGTTTTCGGAGTATAGATTCCTACCAGTGGATCCTATTCTCGACTGAGGAGGATGAAAAGATTACATGGGGAAACTATCCGTTCACGATTGGAATTGCTCACACGGATTCATTCCGTAGATGAAAAGTGAAATTAATTTCTAGTCAAAATTTATGGCACATAACCTCTATACGAATGACATTCTATGATACATCCAATATCTAATATTTAATTCAATAAGTGTATGCTGTATATTCATGAACAAAGTGGAAATTCTCCAGGGTGACCTGAATTATAATTTGTTACTCGATTTTGATGAATTACAACAACAAGATACCAGCCGCGTTTTTTTTGCTCCAATCGATCCTTCCAATGATCTCACAAGTGATGAATTCATAAAAATTTATCGTTTGACAAAAGAAAGAGCAACAAAATCTCCACCCATTTCGGGGTCTCGATTCTTGAAGCGACCAAAAATTTTCCCGCTAACGGAAATCTTCCACGCTTGATATGGGTTGCTCAAACGGAGAGATTCCGTCCGTGAGTAGTGTGGTGAAGATAGTATCTGTGTGACGCATGTGACAGATGTGTATCTATCATATCACTAACCTCAAATGAGTGTTTTTTATTCACTATAATCGTTTTTTTTTTAATTATGGATTTTTTACGCCGATGTATTCAGCTCGAGTTTTCGAATTACCTCGAGATACATAAACTTCATCATCCCCGAATGTTTCACGTGCCACTAGACCCTTTTCAAAGATTATTTTTTCTTCTTTTCCATCGTTATTTTTCTGTGGTTTCTTCACGTATTCATTCTTATTCACTTTGTTTTATATTGAAAATGATGATTTTTCATAATTTAGTATTATTTGCGTGGAAAAATTGCCTGCCAGACTATGAGAAATGAGTGACAATGCAGCGACTCATGGACGGAATCTTTCCGTTTACGGAATTCATTCTACGCGTGGAAGATTTCCGTGAACGGATCTTTTCCATGAGCGGAACAATTTCTGTTCACGAAATAAATTTTCGGTCGCTTCGAGAATCAAGGCCCGGGTCGAATGAAATTCCGTGTAAGAAATTCCAATCGTGAACGGATAGTTTCCCCGTGTAATCTTTCCGCTTACGATTGCAATTCCCCGTGGAATAAAAATCCTTTTCAGTCGAGAATAGGCCCCCTGAACGAAATTGTGAAGATGATCTAGCATGTCGTCATTGATGGCTCATTATCAAGAAAACAGCTCTTGTCTTCCCTAGAAAGATTGTAATGCAGTAATGAAATATTTTTATGGATATTAACTCTTGACCTTCATACCCAACTCAATGGTTCAAATTTCTGTGACAACTAAAGACAGCTTGTACACAGCTGTAGCATCCCCTAAGGAGCAGTGATGAGTTCGACTACGAAAACTGTCCTGTAACATCGATGAAAAAGAATGCGAGTACAAAAAAATCGAGTATTTCACCGATGAAGTAGTTGTTCAAATTTCATATAAATATCATTTCCCACATTAAAAAAAAAATATTAAAAAATAGAAGCAAATGTATAAAGTTCCACAAATCACAATTATTAATTGTTCATCTTAAAAAATCTGTCAATGCTCGGGGAAAAGGTATATGATGATAAGGCAGCTCGACAAGACAGTAACTCGGGTATTGTCGGTTATCATCGGCTATGACGGAAGCCGATGCCATGATGGGCTCGTTAAAAATTGTCCCGTACTCCGGTAGAAATGGACGAGGATTCTAGACCGGTCCAGGCTTGAATCAAGGCTGATGAGCCTTGCTCCAGCCTGGATCTTCAGGCCTGATGCAAGCTTGCTGGAAGCCGGAAATAAAACACTGATCGAAGGCTCAAAGTTGAATATTGAATCGAGTCTTGAGCGTCAGGGCTTGATCAAGGATGGGCCTTCAATAAAGCTTGAATATCAAGGTTCGACAAAGACTCGAACCGGAGCTTCTCTCAAGATTTGAGATGCAGCCTTCAATTTAGCTGTGTATTGCTATTCAAAAGTTGAACTGCGTAAAAAAATGGACCATGAGTAGTCTCCCATTGTAGGTTGCAATTAACATTGAGGTAAAGCTTGATTAGCTTTTTATTTTTTTGGGGGAATTTGTAATATATTTTCCCAATTCATTTTAATCAACATCATCTTTGTACTTCGGTTTTTTTCTCAATTACCAAGATTTGCAAGACTTAGTTACTCCGTTTTTTTCACGTGATAAAATTTCCAATATAATTATTTTTTTTGTTTCATTCAATTTTTTCTAATTCACGATTCCCTGGAATCTAACTCAATCAGTTGATATTCCATTGATAGTCCAAACCCGGTAGCTTGCTAGAACTTCTGATTTTTAGGATGAAACTTGACTTGGAGACGAGAATCACTACCTTGCGCTCCTAGTGCTGAGTACTGGAACTAAGTTTCCTAACTATTCGAAGACTGATCAAGGTAGAATCTAGACTGACCAGCAGCGATTTTCCAACCTCGGCTTATGCAGACTGTGTCAATTGTGAGGAAATTGTGCAAGTAACACTGATCCTCAGGCTGGGATCAGTCTTCGCGGCGACTGTAGAACCAAGACTGAGTCAACCTTGGAATACTCATGTTTGGAGACTTAGTCTTCTTCAAGCACGGGAAAGCACTTGAAGGAGCATTAATGATCAAGGTAGAATCCAATAATGATTGCATTTTGGAATCAGGATTGATCGAATATGGATTCCTAAACCTTGATCTATGCAGGCTCTACCAAGCTTGGAGAACTGCTTGAAGGAATATTGATCTTCAGGATTGTATCCCGAGTTTATATGACGAGGTGACCTAGCTTGTTTCAAGCCTGGATGTCCAGCGTTGATAGAGCAAACTAGGACCAAGCTGGATTCCTTCGGCAGCACTGAACTATTTATGCATTTCCCAATGAGTTCTTACCCATGCCAGAGGGATAATTGTTGAGTAGCACAAAAATTGCCCTGTCAATGCTGAAATATCATTCAACGTGCATAAATTTTTTAGTGAACGTAGGATAATTTCTGATCATATGACAGTTCGGCCCACGGTTCACCTTCCATCAGAGTCATTTTTCATTCGAATTTCTCACCGTGTAGCTATCAGCATAAAGATTAAGCCAATTTTTTTCCTTCTAGATGCAAGTTTGCACTGATGCGTCATGGAACACCCAGAATTCGTTGAGCCTTCGGAGATTAGCTCTGGTATCGCCATTTTTCTTTTTTCTTGGATGAAACTTCGTTTCTGAAGACTTGAATATATGCTAAATAACTGACTGAAATATTTTTATTCTATTACCGTTTTTTCCTTCTCAAGAAAATGATGGAAGACACTTTGTTTTTGATGTCCATAATGGCCTAACGCTCTTAATTCATGAACTGTCTGTTCTTCAAAACTAACGTTCGATTCGTCGTTAAATTATCTAGAAATACCAACTTCCATTGGTTCCTCCACAAAAGCGACTTTTCTTCAAAAAAATAGATGAGACCGTTAATGCATTCTATCAGCCCGCAGCTCATCAATGAATAGCAGATGCAATTCATCGTTATCATTCTTTCTCACTGTAGCTCATCATAACCGCCGTACAACACAATAGCTCACGTAATACCCTTCGTGCATAAGTTCTGAATTGAATTCTTCACTTTGATATTAACCGATGATGCACAGTATTACGTCTGCAAAGGATGTAAAACGGTTTTTTTTTATTGATAAAATTACAAAAGTCCTCTTTCTCTCTCTTTTTTTTCCACAAAAATTGAGAATGAGGCATATGTCTTCAAGTGTTTTCCTTTGAAAATTGAAGAGAGATGGAACGAGGAAGCATGAGGATGCCGAAAACAGCTTGTTGGTAGAGCATAACGGGATTGCACTGCAGCAGCCCGCTTATATTGCGGGGGTTTTACTTGAATAATGAAATGAAAGCTTTTTGAAGAATGGTCTTCAACCCTTCCGCATACCATTGAGCTATGCATTCGGTAAGAAGGGAGAGAGGAGGTAAAATGCCGAATTCCCGCCCTCTACCAACGAAATTTCACATTTTCTTTTATTTCTATCCCCTCTCTTCTTCCCTCAATTGCGTTTTAATCGTCATATGCCTTTTCTTACCGAATAAATATTGTCAAGGATCCACCCGGAAGAGAATTGGCTCACGCAATAAACCACTGTGTGATTCTCAAGTGGTTTCTTTTATTTATTTTTTCCTTTTTTTTCTTTCCTTCATTTGGTTTTCGTCAGTTCCACCTCCACACCAGGTGTATAAAATTTCTTTTCATTAATTTTACATCCTTCTGAATATACATTATTTTCCATCGTAATTTAGTCCTGTAATTATGAATTTTTCAAATCTTTTGTTAAATTACGGAAGTTTTTCAGGATACCTATACATTTTTCAAAAATTCCGTTAAACCTCGAAACTGAGAATTTAACGGCTCGTTACTTGATTGGTTCAGGAAGTAAAAATCTTTTATTCTCCATTTCAAGGTATAAAAGTGCAGTTATGACCGTTAAACGTACAATGACAACAATTTTACGATTATCAATGTGACGGAATGAAATTGTCCATTTTTTTTGTTTTATTTTTCTTCATAATTTTTCGATAACCGTTGAATAAATTAATTAGATGCAATATGATAATTTTATATTTACGAAATATCAATATCAAAGAAATGATTAATACTAATTGATGCGTTTAAAATTAAAATGATTATGTGTAACCGGTATAAATATTATATTTAAGCCACAACTGGTGGTCTCACAGAGGGTAGCGACTCAATTTAATCATGAAACACGCAGGCCATTGATGAACCCAAGAGGAGCAATCTGCACTAGCATTAATCACCCATGTCTCGGCGTCTAGACGTTTGCGTTGAGTACAAGGACTCAATTCACAATCGATACACATTGATGATTATGCATATATATATGTATTATTCGCCTAATGCATTAAATCAAGTATGTACTATACTGTTAAAAATTTCCATCAGAATTTTCCGCGCCAAATCACAGAAATTTTTAACAAGTAACATTTCTACTGAAATTTTCTGATAATCACGTTATTGAAAAATTAATACATCATCGATTTTCAAATAATTTCACGCCTGAATATCAATGAAATTTGTAAGTTTCAGTTCAATTGTTTCTTGGAAATTTAGAAAAAATAGGAAAAATTCAAGAAAAAATTAAAAATTCAAGTCATTTTAATTCTGAATATTCATGTTTAAATAAAAAAAAAATATTCATGTTCAGTTGCAAATTCAAGTGATTTGTAGAATTTTTGTCTCAATTCTGCTTAAAACTCATAGATTCCTCTGAATTTCTTCGGAAACTCACAGATTTCATAAGCATTTTCCCATTAAGAAACATTCAGTATCACGTTTATTGAAATTTTCATCGAATTTCCTATGAAATTTCTATTTTTTTCTAACAGTGTAGATATCAATGAAATTTTTAAATGTCAGTTCAATTGTTTCTTGAAAATTTAGTAAAAATAGGAAAATTCAAAAAAAAAAAAAATGAAAATTCAAGTAAATTGTAGAATTTTCATCTCAATTCTACTTAAAACTCATAGATTCCTTTGAATTTCCTCTCAAACTCACAGATTTCATAACAATCTTCCCATTAAAAAAAATTCAATATCACGTTTATCAAAATTCTCATCAAATTGTCTACGAAATTGCCATCTTTTTCTAACAGTGATACACATAAGCATTTAATTGATTTTCGAGCTGATGAAGAGTGCTGAAAGTTTTCCTTTTCCAAGTGATAATAAAGGTCTCAAACTGCAATATATTTTTCGCCAACTACTCACTAAAAAGTTTACCTCATTGATTGTTGTAAAAGTATTCAAACTCATCCAAAATAGGCACAAGAATTCGTTCAAAACTTAAATTGTTAAAGCGAAGATAATCCACTGGCAGATAAATTCTTGATTGACCTAAACTATATCGTTGACCTAGAAACAAAAGGGCGTAAGCGCCAAAAAACCCACTTTTTAGAAGAAAAAGGACGTACGTCTGAAATGCCTCTGAAAATGTTTTTCATGCTTCAATGATGGAAAAGAGCGAATTGAAAAATTTGAGTAACAAAAGGGCGTATTTGCCAATCCTAGCAGGAATAGGGCGTATGTGCAAAACATACGCCCTTTTGTTATTATAAATTATATAGCAGGATCGCGAAATTGAGGATGAAATTAATAACAAAAGGGCGTATGTGAAGAAGATACACCCTTTTCATATCAATAATTGGAGATACGCCTGTTTGTTATTTAAGAAAAAAAAATACGCCCTTCTGTTATGAAAAAACAAAAAAAGTGAAAAAATGGCACCTACGCCCTTTTGTTTCTAGATCGACGATATAATATTCTTAGTAAATATTTTTTTCCCTCAGTGTACATGGCTTTCCTCTGTTTCTCACAATTGTCTGCACTCCTCTGTGTCAACTGTTGACCCCCATGGTTTGTGTGAATTGTTGAATACATGAAGACCCAAACAGATTTATGTCGCGTCTAACGACAGGTTCTCGATCGATACGAATCGGTCCCTCGAGCCGTGAAAAGAGAAGTAAAAGAGAGTAGCTCGAGAAAATAAATGAGACTACAAAAAACGATAGGTTGAACATAATGGTGAACACGAGTAAAAAGAGAGGGAGGAGGATAACGATTTGCTCGTACGAACAATGAGCCACTCGTTCCGCATTCGTTTGGCGAGAGATGCTCCTGCGAGATTTTCGCGTGGATAACAGCCCGTAAATACGTACCTCTACAACAGGACTTTCGGAGAAATTGTGACCTTCTCCTGTTTTTTTTTTGTTTTGTCGGTGTCGAAACTTTTACTCTGCCGAACAACCCTTCGAACCTACGAAAATTCTCACATTTTTCCTTTCTTTCTTTCTCCGGGTGGAAAATAAATGAAGTCGTTAAGAACCTGTGTCGCACCAGTAGTTTTACTTGAAATTCAAGAAGAGTAGCCATTCTTTATCCTCAAAAACTATTTTGAAAGATCCCAGATTCTGGGTAAAGATAATTTTTTCATGGAACAAATAATTGATTACTTTTTTTTTTAAGTTGGGTAGAGTTATAATAAAGAGGGGAAAATGTGCAGCTTTCCGAAATTCAGTTTCCGGTTATGCAATAGATCCAGTGTCCAGGTTTCCGGATGCACATTTTCCATAAGGAAAAAACTCAATTTTTTTTTTATCTCAATTTTTTTACTTTTTTTTTACATAGTCAGCAAAAAAAGATCCACCCGCTTCCGACAAAAGACTCGATTTCCCCCTAATTCTTTCCCCTCCGATATCATCTTCCTCATTCCCCAAATTCCATGTTTTTTAACGGGCGATCATTTTTGGGTGAAACTTGGATGATGAGAACAAAAAAAAATCCTATACCCAAAGCAGCCTGTCCAAGCAGATTGGTTATAGAGGGAGGCTCAAAGCGAATGAGATGAAAAATAAAAGAGAGAGAGAGGAGATAAAAAGATTGGTCGGCATAAACTTGTGTGTGAGTGTGAGGCCGGTTTTTCACGTTGGCCAAGTGATCGTTCGTCGCGCGCAACTGAGGCAACCCTGAAATGCAGGAAGTTACGCATCCTGCACGAGAACGGTCCATACATAGATACATACGTTAACTGTTGGGCAGTATCGATGAATCTCTTGGTGAAGACAACCGTCCAAGACATTTAATCGAGTAAATTTTTCTACGACCTTGCTTGGTCATGATCGTGTACAATCTTTTTTTTTTTCCTTTTTTTTCATTCATTTCTAATTCAATGTTTTCACCTGGCAATAAGCGAGGGATAATTTCTGATTCCAATGAGTTTCCGGGTTTTCATTTCCATTGAGGAATAGGAAGAAGGTAAAAAAAATTGAGAATGGTCATTGCAGGAAGGAAAATATCTATTAGAATTTCAATGTAAAAATCCTGGAAGAAGTAGTTATTTAGTAGAATTGAAACAACAAACATTATTGTAATTTGCGGTTTTTTTTACAATCATGAATAATATTAATGAGTTTGTTCGTTTGATGAGGGCCTTTCGCTTTCTCAAATAATCCTTCAATTTTTTTTTCCTAGACTAGAATCTTGAAAATAATATTTCACATTCTCCTGAAATCACTGTTAAAAATTTCTGTCTGAATTTTCCATGCAAAATCACTGAAATTTTAAACAAGTTATATCTCTACTGAAATTCCAGATAATTATGTCATTGAAAAATGAACAAATCATTGATTTTCAAATAATTTCAAGCCTAAATATCAATGAAATTTGTAAATTTCAGTTCAATTGTTTCTTGAAAATTTGGAAAAAATAGGAAAAATTCAATAAAAAATTGAAAATTCAAGTCATTTTAATTCTGAATATTCATGTTCAGTTCAAAATTCAAGTGAGTTGTAGAATTTTCGTCTCAATTCTAATTAAAACATGTAGATCCGTCTGAATTTCTTCGGAAACTCAAAGATTTCATAAGCATTTTCCCATTAAAAAACATTTAATATCACGTTTATGAAAATTTTCATCGAATTTCCTATGAAATTTCAATCTTTTTCCAACAGTGATCTTTTAGTTTTTTTCCATTGGGTTGTTTACGATGGTTTGATAATCAAAATTGAATGAAAAGTACACGATTTGGGAAAAAAAAATCCTAACGTATGTATTGCTTCGCGTGAAATCAATTAATCTGTCAAATCAAATTCATTTCCATCTTTTAATAATTAAAACAGAAGCATTGAAATAATAGTAAGTATTGCACTCACACAATTGGTTGGTGAATTCTTCATTTCTCTGCTTCATTCCCCCTTCCTCGATAAATTAATTCTCTTTAAAGGAATCGTGAGCCGGAGCTTCAGTTTTATTGCATTTCCAATAGTTCATGAGAAGCTAATCCGAAATTTTTCCTTGTCACTTCACTATCAAATGAACTCATATATAATATATTCATTCTGGATTTAGAGACATTGGATTTCCTCCATTAGATAAAAGGGTAGAATGGAAAGTAGTAAAGTCTAATATCGGTGAGAATATCTTTTTTCATGGGCAAAGAATCACTTCTTCTGTGAAGGCTCTTTTTTCATGGGCAAAAAATTTGTGGTAATTGAGATTATTGTATCGATGATGAATTTAAGAAAATTTTAATTTATCGATACCGTCAATGTCCCAATTAATGCCACCAAGAGACCTATTCTGCCACATATCTTTCATAGAAAAATGATATCTTATCATGAATTCAAATTTGATTTTTCCTCGAAAGAATTTAGGGTCTGGACTATCATTTACATCAATTATTTTTCTGAATTAATGATAAAAATTATTTAATTTATATTTTTGAAAATATTTTGCCCATGGCCTGCTTCATGCCACCATGGCCCGATTTCTGCCATAAAGGGTCCCAATAATTGCCATTAATTAATTTCCATCACTGGTCGTTATTTTTAAATTATTCCTCAATTTATATGAAAGTCCAATGATTTTGCTAACAATCAATACAATTTTCAATTTATTAAATACTTAAATTTTCTCAATATCACACATTGAACTGATGAGGCACTCTAACCCCACATGGAGAGCTTTAGGGCTTTATCTTGCTGAGCACGCTGGTCGCATTTAACGAATTAATTTTAGAAATATATCTAGTAGAGAAATATCAGATATTTTGATTGTCCGGTGTCTTCAGAATTTTTTTCTAGCCACTGTTATCAATTACTTAGAGTTGAGAATTCAAATAAGTTCAGTAATCACGAAAACGTATGAAAAGTGGCATTAATTGGGCCAATGGTATTAAATGGGCCATTGACGGTATTCTGAAAAGGACATTAGATGTCACACAATTGTTGAAGAGATTAAGTGGAAAGAGGGGGAAGAGGTGAGCTCGCTCTTTGTAAGGGCTCCTTCTTCTACTATCACCGGTCGACCGAGGTAGACGTAATTTTTAAGTTCAATATAATTTGTAGAATCTCGATTTATATACATAAATTAATTTGTAATTGTATGACTGTAAAAATTATTACTTTCGAATTCTTTTCATTATATTTAATATCAATTGCTTTTTTTTATAAATTAATTAATTCAATGGAAACAATTACTAATATTTCATCCATACAATTTCTAAGAACAATAATTTTATTTATTATCATATTTAATTTCACTATATTTAAATAAATTCGAATTTAGTTTCAATATAATATTCAAAATATATATTCAATAAATAAAAGAACGGATAATTATAAAATATTTGTATTCTATTTAAAAATTTTTAATTCTCAATTCATCCTTATATAAAAGTTTCATTACAATTTCTACATTCCGCTTCGATACACTGTTAAAAATTTCCGTCTGAATTTTCCTTGCCGAATCACAGAAATTTCTAACAAGTCACATTTCTACTGAAATTTCAGATAATCACGTTATTGAAAAATTAATACATCATTGATTTTCAAATAATTTCACGCCAGGACATCAATGAAATTTGTAAATTTCAGTTCACTTGTTTCTTAAAAATTCAGTAAAAATAGGAAAATTCAAAAAAAAAATGAAAATTTAAGTCATTGTGATTCTGAATATTCATGTTCAATTAGGAATCCAAGTAAATCGTAGAATTTTCATCTGAATTCTACTTAAGACTCATAGATTCCTTTGAATTTCCTCTGACACTCACAGATTTCATAACAAGCTTCCCATTAAAAAAAAATTCAATATCACGTTTATGAAAATTCTCATCAAATTGTCTATGAAATTTCCATGTTTTTCTAACAGTGTACTAAAAGATTGCGGGAATAAAGATGGAAGTGAAATTGACACAATCCGAATTCGATCTTGATTACTCCGCCTCTTGACTTGTGAGTTAAGGCAATCATAAGTACTAAAAGATTTAAATGTGCTGCTGGAAACAGAAGATGAAGCCTGTAGAATAGAATTGAATGCAGTCATTTCTTTGGTAATTTTTTTCATGTTTGTTTTTCAATTAGACCGAAGTATTCACTGAAGTAACCTTAAAAAATCAGAGTTTAATCTTCGAAGACCCTAGAAATAGTTGATAATTTTTTGTAAACCGGTTGAAAACGGTGGATTTGAAAACAAAAATAGCCAGAAGAATTACCGGATTGTGGCATTTTCCTCATCAGTTGATCAGGGCTGATAGGAACGGTTTCGTCCGCGGCGTTGCCGTCATTAACCCTACACTGATCACCCAACGTGCTCCGACGACTTCGCTCCCGTCATGATAGATTTACAGCCGTGTTATTCTAGCTGCGACGTTGTCGGATTCGGTGACACGAGTCGTGGTCCGCGGACATTAAATCCGCGACTTGGAATCCGCGCCATAAAATCCGAAGTCTTTCAATCCTCTGCCCATTTATCCGGAGTCTATATTGCCGACAGGCATTAAATCCGCGACATCGAGTCCGATTATTGATCATTGTGTTTTCATCATCATTTGTCAATTGTCATGTTTTTTCCCGTAAAATAATTTGCCGAAGGAAGGTCGGTGTGGAATATTTATATGATTTTCATCATATATATACATATATATTATATAGAATGAAGAAAAAATATTTTTTTTTGTTACATTTTTGAGGTAATTATGAGACTGAAGAATTTGTTAAGGATTATCCTGACAGCAATAACTTGGAGTATTTGAAGAATATAGCTACTATCTTGTCCATTTAATTATGTGATATTGTAATGTGATGGAGGCATTCCTCACTATCTTTCCATTGATGCTCATATTGGAATAAATTGAGATGGAATTATTTTGCAAAAATTAATGCATTCAATAATTTTTTCATTCTAGATTTTTTTTGTTTCGCATTTTAGGTTTGCGGATTTTAAGTCAAGGATTTTATGTAGTGGATTTCAAGTCGCGGATTTTTCGGTTGCCGGTTTTTGTTTTTAGAGACCACGAGTGGTGGAACCGCTGCGACGTTGTCGGATTCACTCTAAACTACTCGGGCACGCTTACTGAGTTTTCGGCAACGCCGCCCATCGGACAATTCAATTTAGCATGATGAAAATTTCGTTACCCACTAGAATTAATTTTATTCTTCCATCAACTTTGCCCAACGTCATTTAAAAAGTAGAATAGTCTGTTAAACATTCCAATGGACATAGTCAATTTTTTTCCAAAATTATACGCTCAGCCAAACTACCATAAAAAAATTCAAACGATGAAACGCGGTGAATCTCTCAAAGGAGAACTAATCTAGGGTTAAAAGCATGCTAACAAGCGAGACTACACGAATATTGAATGATCCAAGCAATCTGGCAACACTGGGGCATGAAATGTATGACGATGTATCGTTACTCAACCAAGTCGTTAGATCGTGAATAGTGAGAAGTCTAGGAGTATCTCTAATTTTTAATGTTCCTGCATCTTTGCGGACTAAATGAACAATTCCCAGATGATCACACTCAACCATAGTTATCACTGGAAGGACCATTCTGCATGGTGCTAAATCAAAGTTTTTGGATAATTGTTTCCAGCTCGTGGAATCACGTGGTTTTCCTATTAAAAACCGGGAAAATTGAAGAGTTGGGTGGAAGAGGGTTATTCCAAGTGGGGGAATCAGAAAGACAAAAACAAAAAAAATTGGAAAAGTTTATCAAGGGTTAGCGCGGCAGGTAAGAGCGTCAGACACTTGGCTGGAGATTAGACCCTCGTCCATCTAACCGCAAGAGATCGGATCTTTGCGGAAGTCAAGGAGGCATCAGATGAGAAAATTCATGTGGCAGTAATCGTGGATACAAATGTATCCACTTTTCCTGGCCAATCAACAGGTTTTATGAAAACTATTCACCAGTTTTCTCTATAATTATTAATTTTATAAGAATTATCATTTTGTAATTTTCCTTTGATTTCTTCTTTCTTTCCTATCTTAAATAATTACAAAATGTTCGTATTTCATTAAGTCATAAAATTTATTATAATTTACTATTAACTATGTTCATGCATGAATAAAGATACCATTTATGAACTAATAAATGCTCTGCATGCATTACTATGAATTACTTGTACTTTTCATATCTTAACGTAGAGTCATAATAAATCGACGATGATTTAAAACCTTGTTCTCTCAGTTTAATGCCTCTACGATACAATATTCTGCATTTATGTATTCATGATCTAATCAGTATTTGTCATGCCATGTCAATGAAACTGTCATTAACCCCATTAACTCTTTTGATCGAACGATTCGTTTTATTGGAGGTGATTGCATAAGCAGCGACTGGAGGTTCGTGTCACTATTCAATAATCTTTCAGGAGAATTTCCGGACTGATTAGACACGCCTCCCAAAAGGGCACGAATTTTAGCTACATACTTTAGCTCTGTTCAGAAGTGATGAAAAAAAAAGGGTTGGGACGAGTAAAAGAGGCAGAGAGGATTAGAGAGAATTGCTTCGAAAGTACATTTCGTACGCTGAAATACAACGAGTTGAAATTGCTTGTCCAGTACCTTGTGCCATAAAATTTTACTACATTTCTCTGGTTACTTTTGGTGGTCAATTTTACCTGCACTCACCTTTCACGGCTGAAGCGCAGGATTTACACGATGATGTTGCCGAAATTTATTTTAAATTGAACTCTTATGGCTTTTGGAGGGAGAGTTTGTTGATGATTCTGTGGTTATCGGGACTTCAACACATTCTCAAGGAGAAAACAATGAGTAACGGTTTTGATGACGGTCCCACATCAATTTGTGGAGACTGTCAAAGTGAACAGGAGTATTGTCGAACAAGCTAAAGAGAGATCGGTTCCATGTCAAAAAAACACAAACAAAAATAACACACATATAAAACACACGCAAAAATAACACACACATGAAAAACACATGCAAAAATAACACACCCATGAAAAACACATACATTGAAAAAAAAATTTTTGTTGTAAGAAAATTTACTTACTTGAAGAAAATGTACTTCACTCAAGGAAATTTCAATATATATAGATAGAGAAATTGTGAAGGAAAATTTTGAATTTTCTTGCTACAAATTCTTTTTCTCAGTGTACACAATGCAAAATAAGAGCAATTGTCACGAATTAAGAAATCAAATCGCCATTTCAAAATGTAAACAATCTGGGATTACTCAGAAATCAATAATAAGAGGAAAGAGGGGAACAGCTATAACGTAGATGGGAATGAATTTACCTAACACTGAACAATAAATATCCAGAAATATTTTTGTTGTGTGTTATTTGTGCATGTAATATTACTGTTACGTGTTATTATGACGTGTTACCGAGGGATCCCCGGAAATATTCGGCTCCTTTGCTACAACATGTGAATTTCAGTTTTGGGTCGGTATAGAAGATCCCTCTTTGGCCAGTTTGGCAGTAAAGTAGTGTTCTGCTAATTTGAATATTCAATATGGCACTGCGTGCTTCTTCTGCTAGTGAAAGACTGCCTTATTGACTGCAGTGAACAGCAGAACTTACTTATATTCGATAATACAGAAAATCTTCCCGCAGAATGCTCTCGTAACAGAAATCTACAGTACTGACTGCTAGCTACTTGTTTTTTATTAAAATGTAAAGGAAAGATAGAAATCCCGGATGAAAAAAATTCCCCAGAAAATTGAGTTGTCCTTAAAATGATTTATCTTCCTTCTATAATCCATTTCTCTTGACATTTGGTAGGCAAATTGGCTCAACAAACACTTGTTCACTTGGTCCTTTACTTGGTATCATATTATCAGATGGATATTGACATGGATTTTCAATAGTTTGTGAACACGGTACAATACAAGGATTTCTAACCGAATCTCCAATCATACACGGTATTGATGTTACACCAATGGGCTTGCAGTCAATCTCACAAACATATTGCATCTCACTTGGTGGATCATTTGGCATTGTCAAACATTTTCCCTGTATCAAATAACAGTATGACATTGCAAGTATGGGATTCCCACAGAATGGTATTTCAAGATCATGGTTAGATGATAAATGGGAGCCAATTCCAACGTGTGTATATTTCAATGGTGTACAGCTACATGCACCGTGCTGTAATAACAAATGATAAAGAATATTTTTATATGCTTTATAGGAGAAATATAATGGAAAATGTAATATGTTCTTTCATAAAGTGTAAATATTTTTCAAATATTAATATTACTAGATCATACACTGCTCGAAGCGCTGCAACGCATCAAAACATTCATTATCCCCAAAGCATCTTTCAATTTTGCACATTTCAATTGACACATAAGCAGACGGATGACAAGATGAAATTATTTAAATCTATACTGCGGATATTTCTGGAATTCATGTTCAATTTTTGCGCGTTTGATTATATTACAGATAATATTATATTATGCAATAAATTTTTTAGAGAAAATGAGATCATTATAATTATGTCGAATTTCGTTTTTTTCCATCGTACATATCTGAATTTTGAATTGAAAAAAATTATTTAAGAGCATTAGTTTTTCTGGGTTGTAATTTGTTCTTTTTCATTTTTTTTTTTTTTTTTTTTTTTAATTTTCCATGTTTTAATCTTTTCTCTGTAGTAAAAGCCTTTACTCCATTATGCGAGTAAACGGGCTTCGCGCGCCGTAAAATCCCATTTACCCACAGAATAGAATAAAACTAGGTACCTTACACATTGGGTATGGTATTTCTGCTTCCGAATAGAAGCACTATAAATGTGACATTTTTTGTTTTCAGGATTCTATTGGAATATGACTCAAAATGTTATAAAACGTCGAGAAATCACATTCTGAAAAGCTCTGCATGTATGGGTGTGTGTGTGTGTGTGTGTGTATGTGTGCCACATATCATCCCATTGTTTCGGAATGGTTAGACATGGCGATGGAAAAATTTAACAGTATTTTCCCTTCCTATGCGAAATGCTGTTAGTGAAATTTGATCAGAATTGGTTGAGTCCTTTTCAAGGAATATGAAATTTCCAAAAAACCGCTTTTTCGAGTTTTCTTCACGAATTTTTTTTTCACAGCCACCACTCTAATCGATGAGAATCATCTCATTTGAACTCATTATTTTTGTTTTTATATTGTAATTGATAAAATGTATGATTTTGCTAATGACAATATTATTTTTGCTTCACATTATCTGGCATGTTAAAACATATCACATTCATTTCATGAGATTGACCAAAATTCATAATTTTAAACTTCAAAGTAAATATACTTTCGCAAAATTCGTAAAAGCTCTACTTTTTTCCTAAAAAATATACTATTTCGAGAGTAGAATGACGTAAGATTCCTCATCATATTTCAGAGATCAAGATTGATACGATTTATTTGGGAAAAAGTTGAATTTCGTATGTTTTTTTTTCTTATTTTTTCGTAACAACTTTCAAATATTAAAAATGAGACAACTATCGAATTATTTAGGAAACATGTGAAATTGAAAGTTGGCGAAAGATTCAAGATGATACATACGTCGCAAATAGGAACAGATTTTTTTTGCGTAGAGTCTGCTGGACCCCATGTGACCAATATCTTATTATTGGGAGGTATGACTAGAGATGCGACGAAAAAATGACCGGTCAGTTTACCGTAAGTTTACCGGTAACTGACGAAATGATAATTACTGACCGTTTTGGTAAAAAAAATGACCGAGTGTCGTGTCACAAAGCTAATTGATTTTATTACGGCCAGTTTCAGCTAAATGGATCTATATAATTCGACAATTTATTCAAAGATTCACTAGTATTTTGTTTCATGATATTTGATTGAAATAATTTTTATAGTTTATATGAACAAATATATATGAAAGAGATGTAAAGAGTTTCATACACAAAATTGAATGGAAAACTTTGAAAAGTATAAATCAGTAGTGAAGAAATGAAATACGATGAATGATTTTTCTTGCCATTTATCTATCAGGAATATCTCAGAAATTAAACTAGATGATGAAATTTTTGGGCAAATTTTTTGATAGAAGAGCATCACAGCTACAAAAAGGTGCGTTCAAAAATCTCGCTATTTCGCTTAGTTTCAGAGATATTTATTAAGAACGAGCACGAAAATTAATCGATTGGTCTGTTCTCTATCTTCAGTACGTAGATCGGTATGCAAGATTTAATAAAAAATTCCGTTAATACAGGATTCATTCATTTTTTGCTTGTTAAGAGTAAAAACAAAAAAAAACTAGAAAAATTACAGAAAATGACCAGAGCTCAAAATGACGAATTTCTGATCGGCTCATCTTATTACTGACTGTCTGAAGAAATGACGGTAATTTTGCAACTATATAGATGAATTTCCGATTACCTGATTCTATTACTGACACCCCGAAAAAATGACGGTCATTCTGCAACGGAAATGAAAAGTCAGCTCTAGAGATGTAAAATTACCAGTCATTTTCGTTGTAGTAAAATTACGGTAAAAATACCGTAATATTACTGTATTGTGACGTAATTGAAAAAAAACTACTTGTTTTGATGTAAAATTACCGTCAGAATTTTCTGATGTAACGATACCGTAATTTACTGTAATTTCCATCTATATAGATAGCTCAAAAAAGATTTCCATACTCAAAGAATTACTTTTCAAGTAGTCAATTATATGAGAGTTAGTATTGAAATTGTTTTTTTTTATTAAATTTTTTAAAAGGATAATTATTTAATTTTGTTAATCATTCAATGAGAACAGTTAACCGATTCATTCATTAATATTTAAAATGATATGTTAGGAACATTAATGATAATAACAACAATTTCATAATTTTTCATTGGCTGTCACTGACTATAAAAAAAAGTAAGACGAATGATGATCAGAAAGGCTGCGAATTGATTTAAAAAATTAATTCAGTAATTCATCTATATAGATGTAAATTTACCGTTATGTCTCTAAAAATGATAATTACGGTAATTTACTTTGAAAATCAGTGTTTTTACCATTTTTGTTATTTACTGACGTTCGGTAAATTACGGTATTGAAACCGTAAAATTACTGGTATCGTTACCTTTTCACATCTCTAGTCAGGTCCATCAAATACCGAAAACAGTCTTAACAAAGCATGTCATATATCGAATTTTTTGTAAATCTGAAATTTTCACATTCTATCATTTGTTCATTAACGAGTTGTAATTCTCCATACTGTACACAGGCCTCATAAATAAATGAACATCTTCAATGAAAAAATCACATGATGGGTCCGTTAGATTGGAATCAAAACGTTTAAAGGTCAAATTTAACGAATTAGACGAATAACAACTCTACGATAAACAAGAATGCTTATTTTTCATGAATATTATAAAAATAAACATCATGTTACATGGTTTTGTTGTAGAATAATAATAACGTATATAATGATAATAATAATAGGCAATAATAAAAAATGGATGGAGAACCGTGAGAAACAAGGTATTTGACGGTGCGAACAAGACGATACTGCCAATAACCATAGTACCTCTTGTCTTAGGGCTATGAGAATAAACTCACTCAAGTGTGATATCAATGGATGGGTGTAAAACAATCGAAATGGAAGAGAAGTGTTAGATGGAGAAGATGCGGTGTGAATGAAAAAGAACAATATTGGTGAAGGATGTGGGTTATAGTTTCCAGCGTTTTTGTTTTCTTTCATGTTTATTTTCATACTCAGTCACCGTGAAATTCAGCAAATGCCAGCCCTATTCTACTCGAGGGAAAGCCCGTAATGTCTTGGAAATTTATCAGCGAGGAAATTTACGATGAACAGTATATCTAAATAGCTTTAATTTCAAGGAGTACAATGGGAACTTGGGTAATTGGATAGTGAGATAACGAGTGATTCCATTTAAGAGCCATTGAATGAAACACTTCAATGATTGTAGGGGTTGACTTTAAATTAAGAATTTTACACTTCGAGAATCGTAATTATTAGAGAGAATTGTAAAATCTTTTCAGTTAATTCGGGTAAATTTATGTGGATGTTTTGTTGCTTCATCAAATATTAATTTTTCATTTGGTGAAGATATGAAATTGTGTAGTTAATTTGTACTGCGGTCTCATATTATATGGATGTCCGTTCCGGCTTTTAATTATTCGCACAATTTATGGGATTATATTAACATGTGATGGAGTTGCAATTTTTGAAGGATTATTTCAATTCAATTAGTACAGTGTAACTTTAATATAACGAACCTCAATTTAACGAATTCCTCGATTTAACGAATTTTTCAAAATCCCCCAGAACTGCCCATAAGAGTCTATGTAAAATATACCTTTACATTACGAATATATTTTCCAAACAACCTCGCTATAACGAAAAATCATTCATTGCAGAATATATATAGAAACTATTATTGACCTTCATATAACGAATTTTCCAGCCTACAACCTCTACATAACGTATCCTACAAATTATCCCCACTCAATTCCACAATAACTAATGTCTCAATGAGTGCTGATACGTTTAAACCTTCATAAGATAGTCATTACTGTTTGATCACTGTAAACATTGCTGTTTGTGATTGTTAGTAATTTTGAAGTTGTAATGGCTGAAAAACGGAAAAGGTGTTGTTTGAGTGTTGCAGAAATTTTAACCTTTATTAAGCATTAACCTTTATCATGTTGGTAATTTTCTCTCTTACATTCTATGTTTATATTCTATTTGAATGTTTTCAAATAAATAATTCTGTGTTTTGATTTAAATGAGTTGTTATTCACATGAGTTGTTTTAATGGAAATTTTCTTACCTTGTTATAACGAATCGAGTTTAATCTAACCTCTATATAACAAACCTCACTGTCACGAATAACTCGATATAACGAATAATTCCTATTTCCCTTCAGTTTCGTTATATCAAGGTTACACTGTATTCGTTTTTATTTTTTTTTAGTTCTCATAAAGAATTTCTTTATACTTTGAAATCTACAGACTGAGTTACTTATATCATTGTGATTCATAGAACTCATTGCATTATCAGCAAATTATTGTCGTAGATGAACAGTAACAATGTGATTCAATAATTTATGAGTCTCTTAGACTTATGAGTTGAATAATTATTCGAGAATAACATTAGAGTATTATGGGATAATGAATTACACAGATAAAGTAATGTGAAAGAGTGTGCGAAAATAATTATAGGTCACACAAACACATACATCATTCCTACATGGAGAGAAAAAAAGAGGAAATATTATTGTTCCAGACTGGAAATTCCATGGTGACCAGCATTTTTGGCGAGTTTGAATTTTTATAATCTTGCAATAAAGGTTGAAAATTCGGTTGAACATTTTCCAAAGTGGGAAAAGCAATTTCTGGCGTTCTGATTAATTTTTATGGTGAATCTGTCAGACAACATGAAAACAGTTTTAAGAACTTACACATACTTCCTTAGTTTCACTGGACTGATGTTGGTTTTCATTAGAATGAACATCCTTGTAATTATGCCCTACAAGTGCTCTCGAAAAATCTGGGAACAGACTATATAATTCACTACTAGTCCCTAGAAAAGTTATTTTTCGGATTTGAAAAGTAAAATACGTTGCACCTGTGAAGATTGACATTTACCATTTATTTGGTCCGCTATCCAGATTAACCTGAAAATTCTATCTATAGACTTAAGTACCATCTATAGACTAGAATGCTATCCATGACTATAGTTAACAAGGATGTGCGATATGATTCGATTCATCGAATTTTTCAATTTTTTTTTATCGACTTTTTTTGCCAACGATTCACTGAGGTTCAATTTTTTTCACTCAGCATTGACAAAATTTTCAAATCTCAAAAACTCAGTGTCAAATGAACAATATTGATTGACCAAATCAATCCATACACTCTTTCCATACTTTATCATGCATGAAATCTGAATTATTTACGGGAAAAACAATTATGTCTTGTACTTCTTTATTCATCTCATACTTTCTATTTCACTTTTTATGATACTCGAATAATGATAATTTAAAAAAATGAAACGCCATTTCTTTTCTTGTTAATAATCGATGAATCGAAAATTCGCTTATTGTTTTCTATGCATCGATGGAAAAACATCAACATCAAAAAATATCGATTATTAGGAAATCGTTTTTTTTCTGAGCATCGAATATCCTCATTAGTCACAAATATTCAGAAATAATCGTGCTTTATGGTGATCAATGGTGGCAGTTTCAGTGGATTTCGCATTGACTTAAAATGAATAGACAGTGCCATTAAACAAATAAATTTACAAATAAATTAATTTTTATTAATAAATTTTTAAGAGAATCAAATTCCGGAAAAAATATGTAATGCGCAAGTAGGATTTGAACCCACGACCCTCTGATTACATGTCAGGTGCTCTACCCCTGAGCTATTGCGAGTTACTATATTTACCATCGAATTTTTGATTCTCACATCTTTTCTCCACCTCCCATCCACTTGAGGTTTTGAAGTGAGAGAAATTTTTTTTAATCCTGAAGAAAATCCAGAGAGTAGACGAACTACCCCTTAATGTGATGGGATCATCCCCAACGAGGATCTAATTTTCTAAACATAGGAAAAAAAATATTTTCATCTCTCATTTTTAATATCATTTGACTCGTTCTATCACTTGAGGTTTTGAAGGGAGAGAAATTTTTCTTCATTCTGAAAAAAATTCAGAGAGTACATGAACTACCCCTGAATGTGATGGGATCATCCCCAACGAGGATCTAATTTTTTAAACACAGGAAAAAAAATATTTTCATCTCTCATTTTTGATACCATGTGACTCGTTCTGTCACTTGAGGTTTTGAAGTGAGAGAAATTTTTTTTAATTCTGAAAAAAATCCAGAGAGTACGCGAACTACCCCTGAATGTGATGGGATCATCCCCAACGAGGATCTAATTTTCTAAACATAGGAAAAAAAATATTTTCATCTCTCATTTTTAATATCATTTGACTCGTTCTATCACTTGAGGTTTTGAAGGGAGAGAAATTTTTCTTCATTCTGAGAAAAATTCAGAGAGTACATGAACTACCCCTGAATGTGATGGGATCATCCCCAACGAGGATCTAATTTTTTAAACACAGGAAAAAAAATATTTTCATCTCTCATTTTTGATACCATGTGACTCGTTCTGTCACTTGAGGTTTTGAAGTGAGAGAAATTTTTTTTTAATTCTGAAAAAAATCCAGAGAGTACGCGAACTACCCCTGAATGTGATGGGATCATCCCCAACGAGGATCTAATTTTCTAAACATAGGAAAAAAAATATTTTCATCTCTCATTTTTAATATCATTTGACTCGTTCTATCACTTGAGGTTTTGAAGGGAGAGAAATTTTTCTTCATTCTGAAAAAAATTCAGAGAGTACATGAACTACCCCTGAATGTGATGGGATCATCCCCAACGAGGATCTAATTTTCTAAACACAGGAAAAAAAATATTTTCATCTCTTATTTTTGATACCATGTGACTCGTTCTGTCACTTGAGGTTTTGAAGTGAGAGAAATTTTTTTTAATTCTGAAAAAAAATCCAGAGAGTACGCGAACTGCCCCTGAATATGATGGGATGATCCCGTTACATCTAGGGGTAGTTCGTGTACTCTCTGGATTTTTTCAGAATTAAGAAAAATTTCTATCCCTTCAAAACCTCAAGTGATAGAACGAGTCACATGGTATCGAAAATGAGAGATGAAAATATTTTTTTTCCTATGTTTAGAAAATTAGATCCTCGTTGGGGATGATCCCATTACTTGCAGGGATAGTTCGTGTACTCTTTGGATTTTTTTCAGAATTAAAAAAAATTTCTCTCACTTTAAAATCTCAAGTGACAGAACGAGTCACATGGTATCGAAAATGAGAGATGAAAATATTTTTTTTCCATGTTCAGAAAATTAGATCGTCGTTGAGGGTGCTCTCATCCAATTTGGGGGTGGTTCACGCTCCCCCTGAAATATTTCCAGATTTTTCTAAAATTTCTCGTTATTCCACCAATTTTATGCATTCCAGCCTATTGGAGTACAGTCCCAACCAAAAGTAAGAATTCTTAAATTTGAAGGATGGAGGTTTCACCGTCATATCACCATTATGGCGAGTGACATCGTAGTTACTTTTAGTTTTAGTTTTGAGTTAATATGCCTGGACTACTTTGAATAAAAGAGATTGTATGAATCTTGTTGCACGGGAACAAACGTAGTCCGATGCATTAAAAGTAATTCATTATTGAAGACTGGTGGTGAATGTGGTCCAGAAGCCTCATCTGTTTAGAGCCAGTTTCCGGGAGTAAAATTAGTGTTGACTTTGGTTTAGCTTAAGGAGGAACATCAGCTGAAATGAAAACTGTCAGATCACTCTGATTTTTTTTTTTTCAATAAACTTCAATGTGTTTTAGAATTTGTGTGAAAATTAGAGAAGGATTAAAACGCTCAATTTTTTTAAATGAATTTTTGAAACTTTTCAATTTAACATACGATTTAATGGCACTGTAACTTGAATAAAAAAAAAATATTTTCAGAGTGGTGAGAAGTTTTTGAAAAAAATTCACGCGATGTCTTGTACTATCAATTTTCATTTTCGCGTTGTTTGAATAAAATTAAAACGCTGAATTTCGAGAATTCAATTAAAAACTGTCATTAAAACACAAGTTTTCACTCAATACGACAGCCATTTGCAAAAACGTGGCAGCGCTGCACTATGACGACAGTACGAGGAGTGGGGGCTCGGAAGCGCGCGCTATTTCAAATAATTTAATTTAAGTACCTCCAGTTTTTTTTCTATAATTTGGGGAGGGGAATGAAAAAATAAGCTATTTAACACAATATTCGTGACGGTAAAGAATAAAAATAATTTTGCGTATGAAAGTACAGAGGATAGGGCATGAAAAAATGCAACTTTATTCCTGTAAAGAGCCTTATTTCGCGCGCAATCATGCTGGTAACATAATTTTCTTGTTCATCAGCTCGTTGCCACTCCTAGAAATGCGAGACAAAGTTGCCACGTTTTCCATGAATTTTGGAAATTATGAAAAATTATTATTTTCGGGTAAAAAAAATAAAAAACATATGAGGATGATATTATTTGAGAGTTTGAAAACCGAAAAAAAACAATTTTTCATAATTCCTTGGAATGAGTCGCAAGTTTTACTACATGAAATTTTAGTTATTTGGGGTTGGTGGAGAGCGTTGGAACCTTTGATGTTTCTCCCCTCCCGCCATACCCCGCAGAGGTCTGATGTTCCTCCTTAGCATTGGTTCAACTTGAATCGCGGTTAGCGTAACTCTGGATTAACAAGAAAAATGGAGGAACAACAGTGATACCACCACTGATTGCAGCTGTCAATGGTGTTGCTCATAATGTCATCGCTGGAAGCTCACTGTTCACAGTGAGGTTTGAATGTTTTCGTTGTGGTACCACTGATTCCGCCATCTTCCTTCTCCTAACGAGAGTTACGCTAACTGTGCTTCACGTTGCACTAGAGCTAAGCTGATCCGCAGTTAGCGCTAATTTCCCTCCCGGAAACTGGGCCTTAACCCCGCAAGTACGGGGTCCATATGTCGTATCGACCCTCTTCTTTAATATTAATAAATCATTTCCTCAAATACTATCACAGATATAGAAATTAAAAAAATTGATTTGGGTAGATAATGGAACAGTCTTCGGAGTAGTGGATTTTTTTTTCGCAATGCTTTTACCACTTTTCTTTGATAAACAAAAGTTTTAGGCTGAAATTCCACACTTGATATATTCAATCGTCTCGTTTATTGGAAAAAATTTTCTTTGAAAATTCCGGAATTTTTACTCAAATTACTCTGGAGGTTCGTCTGTCAAATGGCGCAATGCAAGTTTCAATAGGCTTGAAAATTTGTTTGTTATAAATGAATTTAGCGTGCAAGACTAGTTCAGCAACTAATCATCTGAAAGGGATTGGTTGCATGGAAAACCAATGCAATCAAATCAGGGTACTTGAAGGGTTAAATGAAAAAATTAGGGTTTTCACAGACTGCCGTATTTTACTCCACAACACCTACTATTTTGCAATTAATGAATTTACCGCTTAATCCTTCACTGTCCACAAATCTAGCACTTTATTAGAGAACGGGAATTTTTGCAATTTTCATTAACCCATTGCACGAACAAACGCACGAAGAGGATCGTTGAGTAACTTGGAGGGGGAAGAGCGATTAATTGCGTAGCTTGAGGACTGGGGATTGGCAACGGTCGTAAAATAGGTTAAAAATGTATCATTCATCTCAAAAAACGTATGGAGCAGTACAGGCTTGAAAAGTGAGATAAGGTCAACAGATTTCGTGATTTTGATCTGAAAAATTTTCGTAGCGTGACATCGATAGTAATAATAATAATTCCAATAATCATAAATGAGAAATTCTTAATTAAAAAAAATTAAATGACTTGATAGATAAATCCAATCAACAAAAATGTCGAATTTCAATGAAAATGTATAACTGTCTCAAAACGACAAGATAAATGACTCGATAAAATAAAATTCAACACAAAGATTAAATGATTAATAAATCGATCACCAAACGATAAACCATTTATCTCCTTAAGAAATTTTTTTTCTCAAAATGATCAGCCAACTTTTCTGAACAACTGTGCCAATTTTTTTCTTAACGTCAATGAATTTTTATTAACAAAATTAATTCATTGAAGTTTTCACGAAACGAAAGTGCACGAGTCATTGTCTTTTTCTAATCAATATTGATCGATAGATTTTTCAGGCATATAATATACATCTTCAATATTTCACGCATATATCGATGGAATATTAAGCGCATATAAGCACCACAGGTGCGGGATATTTGTTAAATCTCATTGATATATTGAAACTATATTTAAGATAATAGGTGTTACATCCGTAATTCTTCGTAAGTGTTAATTGTACGGTAGTCAACTACTGAGTCAATCCAGTGTTTACCAGATATGAAGAGCGCATGTGTTCTACAGTAATCATTTCCAAATTTGAGCTAGCGTTGTGCTCTTCTTATATCTCTGTTAGATAATATAAAACGTGAGACTGAATATGAATTCTGTGGTAAGAACTGAACCACGTAAGGAGCACTTTTGTAATGTCCAAAATTTTTGGGTAATAGGCGCATTCCTTTGCTTCTGCGATTTTATTTCTATAGAAGGAAATATTTTAATTATGCGACCGGACGTGATCATATAAGGTAAAATATTTTCAACAATTATTGCACTGTGTGCAAAATTGAGGCGCGAAGAGGCAATGTGGAAGTCACGCCACCCAGAGGCAATAACCTTCTGTCATTGCACTTTTCGGGCGGCGTGATATCTCCCACCACCGAAAAACCGAATTTTCTTCAAAGAAAAACTTAAAATAATTAATCAGACTTTATTGAGCGGTGATGCGGAGATAAACAGAATTTCTTCTTCGCGCCTAAGTGATTTACATAGTGAAACCGGTCGAAGTTATTAGAATATTTCCGGAAACAATTGTGACTCGTCTAGAGACATTGTTTTAGTGACGAAGTTATTGAATAGAAGTAAATAACTTTCAGTGTATCTAATTACGGGAATTCAAAAACGAAACTACTGAGATTATTGTGTATTTCTACATTTTGAAAGGATAAACCGCGAAGTGGGAAAACAGTTTTATCAATTAATTACAGGACTCATAATTATACGACAATTACAATTCACTAAATAAATTGAAAACAGAAATCAAACAAATAGTGCGGTTGAAGTGTCAAGATGTCTTACAACTTAACGAGGTTATGCTACCAATATTTTTCAACCATTGTTCTGGAACCGCTAGAATAATCCCACTCGGAATCTAATCAAAACTGGCAAGAAACGCTGCAAAGCTGAGAATAGTACAATGAAACTATTTGTAGAGTGAATACAATGTTTACCTAATTAATGAGTCAATTTTCGGAAACTACATACAGGGGATAATGAACCTGCGAGGGAATATCGTCACATTAAAAACCAAAGGGCCTAAGTGCTATACATAAGCACTGCGCTTACACCACTTTGTTTCTGAGTTGAGAACATGAACCATCTTTTTTTCTCGAAGCAGAGTCCTTCGCGACAACAATCTAAAAAAAGTTGTGAAGCATTATTGGATACACAGAGAAAAATGCTTTCTTAATTTAAGAATATGCAGTCACTTAATTTAAGAATGTGCAGGTCACTTAAATTAAGAAAGAAAAGTCACTTGATTTAAGTGAGAAAACTCACTTGATTTAAGTGAGTTTTACTTTCTTAAATTAAGAAAGAAAAAGTTACTTGATTTAAGTGAGAAAAGTCACTTAATTTAAGTGAGTTTTAATTTCTTAAATTAAGAAAGAAAAAATCACTTGATTTAAGTGAGAAAAGTCACTCAATTGAAGTGACCTGCCATTCTTAAATTAAGTGACTGCACATTGTTAAATTAAGAAAAAAATTTTCTCTGAGTAATTTAATTTTTTTTTTAGTCCCTTCCACCCTGCAGGTTCGTTTTCCCCGATCTGCCTGACTCAAAACAATATCTGACTCACTGAAATAGCTACTCTAAATCTAAATATAAAATCGCCAATCATTTGATAATGTGCGAACGTTTGGATGCTACAACTTCAATCAATTAGAAAGCGCTTGGCAAGTGTTAGAATTGGTGTGGCACTTGGCTGATGAGGCAATCTACGAGCACTCGCATGGATATCCAAATGGCTGTATTCCAAAGGCCTCGCTGCCTCAATTCCATGCTAGATGTACAGAAATTTTACGTGTCAACAGTTGTTAAAGACCTCAGAATCCGACTCTAACTATAGATAATGTACAAGTATTTTTGGACATAAATAACTTTGTAATAACGTTACCCAGCTTTCTAGAGCAAGTAAACATTTTCAGTTGATGTAAGTGAAGTAAATAGTGACATTTCTATATTTACCTTGTCAAGACCGGAAGCCATGATGAGAAAAGCAGCAGGACCCTGATGTCCACGCTCGAGTCTCGGACTGAGTACATTTGCTGCTTGTCTTAAGTCATCGCCTTCGGCACGGCCCTCGTGAAATTTGAAATCTTCACGACGTATTCTTGATATTTCAAATGGGTCACCCATCATTTCACCGGATGCTTGGAGCTTCTCAGCATTACTTGATTGTCTCGATACTGCATTATCCATGACGATCTGTTATCAAATATTTTTAGGAATATTAGTAGAATGAAATCTAATGGCAGATCAAATTCTCCATTTAGAAAAAAATTTAGGAAAATTCACAAAAATAATGCTGATGGATTTTCGTGCCATTGAAAAATTCGAATTGCTGTTGAATCTGAAATATTTATACTTTTTCTTCATCCAAAGAAAGATGAATGAAAAATAAAGAAAATATGTTGTTCAGTTTTGTAGATCATAAGTTGTCAGGGAAAAAAATGATTGCATTTAATGAAATTTTGTAATCAAAATATGATAATTTTCTCATCAATATTCAAGAGACAGGAAAATCCCTAGACTTTATAGCGATAATCAATTTTTATTTTAAATCTCATCTTTTGGAATCAGAAACCAAGCACAGCTCTTTTCATTTCTCCAATCTTTCATTTCTCATGAATATTCATGATTTTACTTAGCGTTCCCCACGAAGATAAATACCGAGTAAAAACTGCGATCATTTTTCACTGATTGCGTTTTTGCTGCAAATTAAGATGGATATCGTCGAAAAACTCATTTTCGTTCACTACCGAAATTTTTCGGAATTTTCGTTAAGATCAATCTGAATTGAATTAAATCGATGAGGAATGATATCAGCTTTAACTTTCCACCAAGCGATACTGCAGCGTGTGTGTACGTGCCCGGTACACGTAATTACACTCTTACAAAAAATAAACAATGGAAATGGGTTGAGGGATCCCGCTATCTTTACCAACCATTAATATCTCGAGAGATATCGATTGCAGACTCTTCTAACCCTAAAATATGTAATATACAGGGTGTTTGATAAGAAGTGCATTTCCTTGCACCTAGTGATAGAAGAAGGCTAAAGAAGGAGAAAGAATCATGGTAAATCAATACTACAGAGACGCAGAACAAATATTGTTGTGATTCTTCGATTGTTTTTTTATAGCCTATCAAACAAGAATCGGAAGTTTGAAATTGTCGCTCAATTGAACTTAAGGAGTTCGGGCATTTACCTCCAAAATATGGAATCATTCTGAAAATCATACAGGACGTTCCTAATGTCATCATTATTATATATAAAAATGTGAATGCAATTCTATGATCTTTCCCCACATAAACGTTTTCTTTCACTTTTTTTATATAATTAATATTTAATGAGATATGAGCATTTGAAGCTAGAGAAAATATGAGTTTTTCCAAAAAAACAGCGTTTTTTCAAAAATGAAAAGAGTCGTAAAATTTTCAAAAAAAATTTTTTTGTTTTGTGGGAAATGACTTGTCTTGAGCATTTCCAGAACATATCGAAAAATGAAAAATATCAAAAAATCAAACCCAAAAAACGAGTGAAATAGCGTGGAATGCCTCATATAGTATTTTTTTCAAAATTTTCATGTATTCTGTTTCAGACTAATTAACAGTCAAAATTGCATTTTATACATGGGCTCTTATGCATCAAACCTGGTTTAGCATCGATCTGCTCTATCAATTCAGGTGGTAACAAAGGTCTCAGGCTATGACAGATTTTATGCATAGGAGCCCATGTATAAAATGCAATTTTGACTGTTAATTAGTCTGATACAAAATACATGAAAATTTTGAAAAAAATCAATATATGTAATAAAAATATTCGTGTTACTGGGTGCGCGTACATAAAACTCAGAAACCATCCTCCATAGTCCCATGGGGTTCATATGGTGTAGTAACCCTTCACCCCCCATCCATGAAGAAGTTTTCCGTTTTCGGCTACAGGGGTTGGTTTCAGAGATATGGGGGTGAAAGCGGATATTATACCTATTACCTCCTCATGGAGGGTATGAAATAATGTTCTAGATCGTTCTAAACTTTACTAGAATGATTTAGAAAAGTTGAAAATGTTCTGGAATATTCGAGAAGGTGCCAAATAGTTCTAGAATACTCTAGAATGTTCCAAATCCTTCGAGAATGTTCTAGATTTCTCTAAAATGTTCTAAATTGATTTAGGAAGTTTCAAATTGTTCTATACTGTTCTAGAATGTTCTAGATTGTTCCAGAATGTTTTAAATTGTTCTAGAATGTTCCAGAATATTCTAGAATGTTCTAGATTTTTCTAGAAAAGTACCAGAATTTCATTGTATTAAATAATAAATTGGAAAGGTAACACTTGAAAAAGGATAAGCCCCCACTCATAGTAAACTTCCCTCGATGAATTATATATAATTATAAGTCAGTATAGGAGCTGCTAAAAAATCTGACCCGAGCGAAGCGAGGGTAGGACCGTTAGTACTACATAATAATGATGACATTAGGAACGTCCTGTATGATTCTTAAAATGATTCCATATTTTGGAGATAACTTCCCAAACTCCTTAACATCTAAGTTGAGTTGAAGTGAACAGATTTTGAGAAAAAACTAAAAAAATCATTATTTCCAACAACTCAATGAATGTCAACTTCAAAAAAAATTCTGGTTTTGGAGCACAAATTTTGTTGACCGTGCATTGTTGCAGATAATTAATTCCATTCAATTCATAATAAATTGATTTTCGAGTTTTCAAAAGCAGAAATAATATAAGTGAAAATAGAAAGTTCAAATTTTGTAGATTGCATTGATTAGATTGAGCAGAGGAAGAGGGAACTTGATAAGAAGTGCGGTAGTGAGGAATAAAAGTCAATATTTTTGTGAACAGAGATAGTTGATGAAGAACACAAAGGAAAAACAGGGATCAATGATCTACGAGTATCAGTAAATTTGGTAAATCAACCACGTAAGCCTTCTCTTGGCCAGTATACTCTGGTGGTATTACATCAAGAAGGTAAATTTCCGGGAGAGAGTTTTGTTACCTCTGAGTGTAACTTTATTGGAATATTCTTAATTCCAAATGACTATTTTCGACAATTTCATTATATCCGTATGAAGATCTCACGGATTTTTCCTTCTCATCTTGCAGGTAGCATATTACAAATTTGAGTGGTAAATGTGCAGTAGAGCACACCTATTCAATATCTCATTCAGTCTGTCCAATAAATGAATTAAATTAAAATTAAAATTGCTGTATGAAGGAACAGCGGAGTGGGGATAAGACTGAGTGAGTGAGATTTCAAGGCAATTCGAATGGAAATTTGGTATAGAACTGGATAGCTCAATCGGTAGAGCGCCCGACAATGAAAGTGATTAAAGTTTTTTTTTTGTAACACATTTTTTTATCTCGCTAAATATAAATATTACGTTATAATACAAAAATTATTACAATACACATAAAGTTATATAAATTGTTTTTTATAGATGATGTTTTATGGATGATGTCAACATCCACTAACTTCATTAATCATAAGTATGATATTAATGATTATAGTTTTTTTTCACTGTTTTCTACTGTACATATGTAAATATTATCTTTTTAAGTGTTGATAAAAACTGTTGATATAAAAAAAAAAAAAAGTAGAGCGCCCGACATGACATTGGAAGATCCTGGGTTTGACTCCCGGTGCAGGACTATCCAATTTTTTCTTGAAAAAATCTTGAAAATGGGATAGGTGTGTTTAGAGACAAATTTACCATTTAAGTGAAAGTTGTTCAATGTGATCCATATAAATTACTGACTGAAATTAAAGGAGTAGATTTGGAAGTAAATTATGCACAAAGTACTCCTTTTCATGAAGTGGAATTAATTTTCGTGTCTAGAGAAAATGGACAAAAATTTGAGTCAATACAAAATCTTCCATAAAATCACGAGTGTCGTTCATAGGATACGTCGAGATGGGCTCTTCCTCAGAGGCTATGTACCACTAGGTCTTCGGCATGGCCATGGGTGATATGGAATATAGTGATAATCTCGATTCTTATTCAATTGACTGTCTGAAAGTACCAAAACTCGGATAGAATTTGAAAGCACAATGAGTATACTGCACGTGCACGCCAATCATGTAGCGAGTTTATGGCCTGCGATCGGCGCAGATACGACCTCTAGGTTCCCATTTGGGGGTTATGCATGGCAAGTGTACTTCACTCACTTATGTTCTATTATCGCGATGTTGCCATATTTCAATTTACTTTATGAAACAAATAATATTGGGTTATCATATTAGGTTATAACTCTATTTGATGAGAATTCACAAGAAAAATATTGATTGTACAAGTTATCACCATATTTATTCGACCCCGTCTTACAAGTGGTGCTTTTGCGATGACCATCATAACATTCTACTAGTTCATCTAAAACCTGAAAAAAAGGCATGATTAGTTTAATAGTCAATCTAGTCCCTGAATTAATGATTTTTTTTTGAAAATAAACAAATTGTGGCTCTTGATCATTGAATTTAGATAATCCACTCAAATTTTATGATGCTCAGCGCAAAAGTACTACTTTTAGAACGTTGTCCAACAAATTGTGCGATAATTTGATCTGCAATGAATATTTTTCCTCGAAATTTTCGCTGAACTATCACTGTTAGAATATTTTGCCAAAATGAATTTGAAACATCATATAACGACTTGGTATTATCAGCTGTAGAAGATGAAGTGAACGACTGACAAAAAAAATATTTGAAATACTCATTTTTTTGTGCTGCTGACTACCTCTAACCCTTTTGCTTTTTGCAATTAGCCTATGCTTCTACTGTTTCTCCTGTGGTTGGATGGAAGGGAATACACTTTTTAGCAAACACCCGGTATACTTGCATGTACTCTCGACAGAATTCGCATCAAAATTGAGCGAGAGTGAGTCTCGATAATAGTGCACATCATGATTTTTCTCAGTTCCATCAATTTACAATTGACGAGTGGAGTCCTGTAAACCATGGAGTTAATCAGATTGGAAAATGAGTAGAGATATTAAAATAAGTTCCCAAACCCATGCCAAAAATCATAGAGAAAATATAAAAAAAATTATTTATCTACTTTTCGAAAGGTCTATGATTGAGCTCTGCAACGATTATTACAATAAATTCCATCGCTGACGATATATTGAGGAAAAATATCAACTCCCTAGGAGAAGGGTGATGGACCGTGAATCAAAACGCAGGAATGAGAAACGTACGAACAGAGTGTGTAAGAAAACTACTTCTTAATATCGTTTGCGTTAGGGTGAGATGAGAATGTTTTTCCATTTTTGCTTCCGAATGGAAGCATTGTAATCGTCATTTTTTTCGAATTTGAGATTTCATCGGATTATGACTCCAAATGATCTAAAATGTCGGAAAAAAATATTTTTTTTACATGTCTGTGTGTATGTATGTGTGTGATGACACGTTTCATCACTTTATGCGGAAACGGCTGCATGTATCGATATGAAATTTTGAGGGAATATTCACTACGTGAGCGCAAGGCTCTCTGCGAAATTTCAGCTGAATCGGTTCAATGGTTCTTGAGAAAGAAGTGAATCATCAAAAAATCGTTTTTTTCGAGTTTTCTTAGCGAAAAATCAATTTACAGCATCTATCCTCCGCAAGGAGATGCGCACGGATAGGGCGCACATTAAACCCCGAGGGTGACCAGTGCTCCCACTTTTATTTTTTTTATTATATTTTTTTTACTGTGATTTTAGAAAAAACACGGTTATCGTGATAACTAAAAAAATATTTGAGTTAGAGACTTCAAATTTCGTGTGTTTGTACATCTTATGAGTGCGAATTTCGGTATTAAATTTCAGCGTAATCGACCGAACAGCTCCTGAGATATTGTTGAAAAACTATTCCATGCAATGAGCGTATATGCACGGAACTGCTTGTCTGACCATATGCAAGTTGAGCTTGAGAGATCAATATAGATGACCATCACCAATCTTAAAAATTTCAGATTTTTCAAAGGATTCTTCTACAAGAATGCTGAAATTTTTTTTTTCTTCAGAAATCCAAATTTTTCTCAATTTTTTTTTAAAGTCACTAGTATTTATCATTTCATCATTAGAAACTAGATAATCTTTGCTAAATAAATAAGACCGTATTCATCCTGATAGAATAACGAGAAGAACTGGAAATAATTTTTGATACTTAAACTCTAATTTCCAGATTTTTAATTTAAATCTCATATTTATTCTGTACTATATGCTATATTTATTATCCAAAGCCTTATTCAGTTGGAAAAGTATCCGACGCGTCACTGGAGGGTTCTGAGTTCGACTGCAAGCTAGGAGTTCGAGGTTTTTCAATATCAAAAGTGTTGCTTGGTTTTCATTTTCAAAGTTATGAAAAATGAAGAGTTGAAAATCCATTCGGAAGCTTTATGCCAATCGCATTGGCATAATATTAAATGTTTTTCGTGATTGATTCTTCAATAGTGAAGACATCATAGAGTGAATAACAAAGGTTGATATTTACGAGAAATGCCCATAGGGTGAAGCGCCTGCTTGTTTATATTCCAATTATCAAAAAATGGTGGAATTCAATTTCATCCCAATTCGTAAGTATTGGAAATCTTTCATGAGTGTCACAGTTTGAAAGTGTGGGTAGCAAATGGAAAAATGGTGACATAGGATCGATAAAATAAATTCTCTTGAAGTTTTGTGAACAGCTTCGAAATTGATTCCAGAATATCTAAGAATTTTTCAATCATGAATTTTAGAGTTCCATTCTGCTGACGTTCCCCCCTAAATTTGAAAGTTCAAATGTTTTTCAGAGAATTCAGTACGTTACTATCGTTTCACGTTACACAATTGGTAGTCTTGCAAATTGTCTTGCTGGTAGTCTTAAATTGTTGATGCCTCAATGATAAATATTCCCGCATGAGTATCGTTTCTATGAAGTTCAAAAGAAGTTTTTCGTTTACGAGAAAGCGCTTCACGAGAAAACCTGGAGAAATACATAGATGCTCCAATATGTGTATATTGTTAGAGAATTTTCTTCCCCCTATTTCCATAAAGACCTTCACACCAAAAAAAAATCAATTCGATGTGGCTCCGCAGATTCGTTCAGCCCTACTTTCCCCTAATTTTATGGAGAAAATGTTGGAATGCCTGATGCGCCCCTCTTAAAGCGACCAATGGAGTGTTGAAAGCAAAGATATTCCGGTAAACGAGAAAATTTTTGATAAACAGCTGTTGCAGAGTTTCTATCCGCAATATCTTGAGTTTCCTGACGATAGTATTAGAAAAAAATCCTGCTTGTTTTTTCAGATATATCATTATCGTTGGAAATCATTGCATCAATTCAAGGTAGTCTGCAGGATATTTCCAAATAGATATAATATTGGTGAATGCGAGCTAGAGAAGAACATACATATAGTGCAGTAAAGTTATATTTGGTATAGGAAATAGGGCTCTAGGGGATGAAAATTATATCAGCGTGTAGGGAAAAATCCCCTGATTATCATATCAAAATGTTTCCGCTGGGTGTGGATCGAAAACATTATAATTAATTAAAAACAAGGGTGAAAAATCGAAAATTCACTTTAATTATTAATTATTCAAAATTGTTGCAATTTTCGGGGGGGGGGGGGGAGGAGGTAAATATCTGTATGTAGATTTAATAATTCCCTTCGATACGGAGTTAGGAATGCCTGCAAAAAAATTCACCGTTCACTCACAATTAATTTTTCAAGTTTTTACTATTTTTTTTTCGCCAAACGAGCAGCTGATCGTCTAATGGCGCCGGGGCCCGGTCACGTGATGCGCGCCATGCGCAGCTTTTTCTAATCACCGCAATGACCAGACAGCGGAGATAAATATATTTCTTTCCAGTTTTTATATCTTACCATTGATTGAAAACTAGTTATAATTAATAAATCAAATAAAAATGGATCAAATAAAATAAAACTGAATTAAATAAAATAAAAATGAATTAAATAAAATTAAAATAAACGAAATAAAAAGAAATGAATTAATTTATTCAATTTTTTCCAATCAATATATGGAAAAAATGAACAATATTCAAGTACTAAAAACGGAAATATTTATATATTCCATATATTGATTAAAAAAAATTGAATAAATTAATTCATTTCTTTTTATATCGTTTATTTTTATTTTATTCAATTCATTCTCATTTTGTTTAATTCAGTTTTATTTTATTTAATCCATTTTTATTTTATTTATTAATTATAACTAGTTTGCAATCAATGGTAAGATATAAAAACTGAAAAGAAATATAATTATCTCCGCTGTCTGGTCATTGCAGTGATTTGAAAAAGCTGCGCATCGCGCGCATCACGTGACCGGGCCTCGGCGCCATTAGACGATCAGCTGCTCGTTTGGCGAAAAACAAATAATAAAAACTTGAAAAATTAATTGTGAGTGAACGGTGCATTTTTTTGCATGCATTCCTAACTCCGTATCGAAGGGAATTATTAAATCTACATACAGATATCCCCCCCCCCCCCCCCCGAAAATTGCAATAATTCTGAATAATTAATAATTAAAGTGAATTTTCGATTTTTCACCCTTGTTTTTAATTAATTATAATTTTTCCGATCCACCCCCAGCGGAAACATTTTTATATGATAATCAGGGGATTTTGTCCTACACGCTGATATATTTTTCATCCCCTGGAGCCCTATTTCCTATAACACATAAATGAATCCAACTTTACTGTACTAATAGTTAAAAAAAATATACGAAGAAAATATATATTCAGCCAATTTTTATTCATTAACCCCTCAAGCACGGGGTCCATACATTGTATGCTTGCCCTATTGACCGGGTTCATGCAACGTATCCACCCTGAAAATGAAAAATCCGTCAACATTGAAATATGGTTTCTTCAAATACTATCAGAGATATTGACACTACAACAATTGATTGGGATGCATTATGAAACTGTCTTCGAGGAGCCTCCTGGTGGATGGGAACAGGCCGTGGTGTAAGTGTCCTGTACTTGTAGGGTTAACAATTAAGGTAGTACTGTCAGTAATGGAATTACCATTCAGAATTTCCTGAACTTGCACACATTCGTCGATTATTGTAAGATAATGATCCAGTTTAAATTTCGAAGGACTACAAAGAACGTTTGGAAAAAATATCCACACTTAAAATTCAACGAGTTTAAAATTGAGCTTTATGGGAAATCCCAGAGATTATCATATTTACAAAAAGGACCGTTCAGATTTGAATAAAAAAGAGAATGACAATGAAAAATCACATGTGGCATCATGGTACAGGAGACAGGATTAATAATAAATGAATAACATGGAAATAATTAAAGATTTTTCTCCGACCATTCTTTAAGTTATTAATTGGTAAATTATCGGCCATCATGGTCACTCCCAAGGAATTTACAAACTTTAATTAACTTTAATCATCAAACGCACCAACGTTTCGCCCACTCTGCGTGGACCTCATTAGGGTGCTCTATATATTTATTAATTTTTCACTTGATTTTTGAACTTCTAATCACTAAATTCATCTTAACAATACTTCATTAGTCTATTAATCATAATATGTCAAATACTGAATGATCATTTAGTATTTGACATATTATGATTAATAGACTAATGAAGTATTGTTAAGATGAATTTAGTGATTAGAAGTTCAAAAATCAAATGAAAAATTAATAAATATATAAAGCACCCTGATGAGGTCCACGCAGAGTGGGCGAAACGTTGGTGCGTTTGATGATTAAAGTTAATTAAAGTTTGTAAATTCCTTGGGAGTGACCATGATGGCCGATAATTTACCAATTAATAACTTAAAGAATGGTCGGAGAAAAATCTTTAATACTCTTTAATGATCTTAATCTTTAATGATCATTTAGTATTTGACATATTATGATTAATAGACTAATGAAGTATTGTTAAGATGAATTTAGTGATTAGAAGTTCAAAAATCAAATGAAAAATTAATAAATATATAAAGCACCCTGATGACGTCCACGCAGAGTGGGCGAAACGTTGGTGCGTTTGATGATTAAAGTTAATTAAAGTTTGTAAATTCCTTGGGAGTGACCATGATGGCCGATAATTTACCAATTAATAACGTGGAAATAACTTTATTATAAAAAATAACTTGGATAATTAAACGGTGAAAGGGCATTTGGCCCACGATCTTTACTCTAAAACTTTTAGTCCAGAAATGACTCACTCTTTGTCCACTTATGCCATACTCATTTGCTTATATTTTCTCTCTCATTCTTTCACACTCTTTCTCTCTCATACATATTGAAATTATAGGGACACACAAAGCACACGTGCCCTTGTCGCACTCATTCCCAAAACTCATTCTCAGTTCAACCGAACTGCTCTGGTCTCACCCGATACTTTATTTCAAACAATCAAACCTTTTCTCTTTTCAAAGTCTTCAATATTCTGTTTATTCTCTCTGGCGACACTCATCCGTCTTGCTCACACACACATTATATCGCTCCACCTGCACTCACACAGTCATTGAAAAAAAACAGACATCTCACACACATATGAAACATTTCACACTCTTGAAAACACAGCTCTAGAGCATGTCGTAGTAGCAATTAGTGAATAACTATGAAAAATGTATTTTTCATGTCCTAGTTCATTAGATCTGGTAGCGTCGCAAAGGAAACTTCTAGATCGTCAGTTGTGCACAATAACTTTCCTCTCTCTCTCTTGCAACGTTGCCTAGTGTAAATATTACATGAATCAAACGAGAAACTGCAAACCACTGACTATTGCAGTATCAACAGTACTACGTTTACGTTGGCCAATCTTTGCACTGGGTTTTCTCGCGGGACAATAAGTATAGATGAACAGTATAATTGGCTCAGAATGAAATGAGAACTACTCTGTTTGGATTTTCTCGTGTTCTGAATGGAGAATAATAGTGCACTGCATATGCAAAGCTCCTGTATGGTGTAGGCATGTTTTGTGCATGACATATGCACTGCTGATGCTCGGCACATATTTACTCTCCATATTGGCTTGAACGCTCTGACCGTAGGCGCTCTTGTTATTCATTCTCGACGTTCGTCTTTGTTATTGAAGAAAAAAAATCACAGAATCTGTGAAAAGTACAATTCTCAGCTCATTAATATGCAGAGTTTCCACAAGATTCCTTTGTTAAATTCCATGTAGAATGCCTGAAGATTAGAACAGTGATTTTCACTTCTTTTGGAGCTGTTTCACATGAATTAGGCAACTTCCATTTCCAATTCAAACTTGGTTTGATAATATTCTTCTATCGTTTTTTTTTCTACAGAGGAACCTCGAAACATGAATTTTTCAACGCAAAAAAAATTGGATTTTCGTTTGACGTGGCGGCTTTTAGGAAGAAATGTGAAGAAATTCGTGAGCATTCTTCTGGCCTATCTCTATGATTTAGTAGTTTTTTTCTCACGAAAATTCGTGAAAACTTCCTCTTAAAAACGAATTTCAGTTCATTTTGCGTGGCAGATTTGTATTGCCTCGGTCTCGCCTATTTCTTTGATCATCCTCTAATTGGAGAAGACTGGAGCAGAATTGAGCAATAGGGTGAAATTAGTCAGGTTTTCGCGGGGGATGATGGCCTTGATGAGAAAATTCGAAAAAATCAGCCTATGATTTCGACACGCTGGAGTACAGCATCTGCGCAATATTCCCAAGTATCGTATCGTGGACGCTTTCACTCCGTAAAAACTTGGGGTTCATTTCCTCCAGGCTGCTCTATTGTTCACTACTGATTCATTTATTTGCAAATACACTCTATAGACCTTGTCTCTTACAGCTGAGTCCTGACTTCTTTGAATGAATCTCTAAAAATCCAATTCGCTCATTTTTTCTCAGATATTTTTTTTGAATTCCTAATGGAATGGTTCAGATGGTCGAGACTTTAATAATCGAGCTTCCTGAGAATTTCAGTGTTGGCAATTAAATGTACGGAATTCAGAAATATATGATTTATGTGAAAACTCGATTCATGCTGAACTAAAAATTGCTGAGTGAAAAACAAAATTTCTGCTTTACACTGCAAAAATTTTGCAAAAACCTGCTTACCGAGAAAATGATAGAAAACTACTAATTCAAAACAAAACTTATTTATTTTATCTCTCTTTGATTATTTGTTTATAATTTGCGACTCAAAAAGTTCCTTTTCCCTCGGTAATTGAAGCTAGTAATATAAATATATCGATAATTCATCTCGAGGAAACATCCGAAACTTAGTTTTTCGATGAAGTTCAAATCATAATTGCATCACAATATCTTTTGCATACTTGTATTTTTCATGTGAGGCATCAAAATTCATTTCAATACACGTTCAAAACGTGTTGTTTGGCAGGCCAAAAACTGAACCAGGGTTGGCTGTGCAAATAATAGATGAATAGGCAGAAAAATGAGGTGACAAATCAAAGATTCAAAAAATATTACGCAAAAGAATGGAAATAAAACCCAATGGCAGGGGAAAATATAAAGGAGGTAGGGAGAAATTTTCAATTCAATTTATCTATATATAATTGCAGCAGTAAAGACGGAAAAGTAGGCTTTTCTACGTAAGAAAAGAGCTTTGTCTTTTCACTATTGGTAAAAATGCACATGGTGCGCCCGGTTTTTTTCAAATTGAAGTCTGTATGATCATAGAACGACTTAACTTAATAAAGACTAGGTCAGTCGCCTAATAATCATCTTGATTTCCAGATGAGCAAATGTTTACTATTTCAAGATTCTCATAAATCTATGAACTTTCCATGAATCAAATACCAATTTAAAGAACAGCTGGTTGAGGTTATATTCATCCCTTTCTAATTGTTTAAATAATTTTTCTATCTCATATTAATAAGTGTGTCATACTATGGAACAAATGCTCTTCCTCATACATGTTTATTGAAAATGATGTGTAATCATCATCATCTTCATTACGTTACAGAATGATTTGATCTATTTAAAAAAAACCGGGCGCGCCATGTGCATTTTTATCAATAGTGAAAAGACAAAGCTCTTTTCTTACGTAGAAAGGCCTACTTTTCCGTGTTTACTGCTGCAATTATAGATAGATAAATTGAATTGAAAATTTCTCCCTACCTCCTTTATATTTTCCCCTGCCATTGGGTTTTATTTCCATTCTTTTGCGTAATATTTTTTGAATCTTTGATTTGCCACCTCATTTTTCTGCCCATTCATCTATTATTTGCACAGCCAACCCTGGTTCCGTTTTTGGCCTGCCAAACAACACGTTTTAAACGTGCACATGGCGCGTTTTTTTAAATAATTTGTCGGGCCATATTTCATTTCTTTTGTGTCATTTTGGATATTGTCATTCTTACAATATCGTAAAAAAAATAGATATCCGGACGCAGGACTTATGAAATCACGTGATATTTTTTCTCATATTCTAAATGTCTTGAGATCTTGGAAATCTTAACCCTTGAGAACCCGCGCTATGAGCGTGATGCCGCACTCGGTACGAAAATGTGAATATCAACTAATAGACTAAAAATATCGAATTGTAACTTTTGGAATCCTTTTTGAATAATGTTGCGAATCGAAAAGGACCTTTTTTTTGTGGGATATATTTTTTTTGTATAAAAAAATATTTTTTCGTGAGTCCGATTCCGGGATGTGGCACGCTGCTCACTACGCGACTGGCATCGTAGTGGAAATCCTTCCCACCGTGTTGCCACGTCACTCGATTTGTGTGTATGAAAATGGCTGGCACTTCGAGTCGTTAATGGTTATTGGCAACGTTGCACTTTACTCAAAAGTGCAGTGTCGCACCCATCACCTGATGAAAATCGTCAATCTCATGGGCGCGAGTTCTCAACTTTTGAAAATTTTTGAGAAAAAAAAAAAGAATTTGATTTCACTTAGAACCGGTAAAACTTCAACCTGAAAATCTCGTGTTTTCACAGTATATTTGTTTCAATAAATGCTTTCTTTTGAGGCCTCGTCGCTTGGAACTCATTTAGTATTTTTTGAGATTTGATGAATTTCGGATTTTTTCAAAAAAATCAATGTTTTAAAAAATTCTCTACCGCTTTCGTCCAGATGAATTTTTAACATTCGATACCATATTCTGTAACTGCGTGAATTTTTCCAGATTTTTCTCGTCATTAGTTCTTGAGTTATTTTAATTCTATTAATATTGCATGAAGAAGCTTCATCTACAGCTCGTTTTCAAAATTGAGGCAATTTTTTGAAATTTCAATTCTCAGAATTATCTTAAAATTCAAAACAAATTCTCAGTCGATCTCATTCAGATGATTATTAGGGGAATATTCAAAATTGAATGTTCGCTAATAGAAAGGAGAACCATTCGGAACTGATTTGCTAATGACTTAGTAGATAAAACTATAATGATAACTATAATTAAAGCAAGTTTCCACTTGTTTTAGAATAACTCGGAAACTAAGTGGAATAGAGGGACTTTGTCCTAATCTTTTTTTGTAATTCTAGAAATTGTTGACGAAAGAGAATTCAAATAAGATCATTTTATCTCGTTTAGATTTCGGAATATTGTCAGACGAGAGGTCAAAGAGTGTCTGTACTCTTTGGGAGGGTAAAGCAAAGAAAAATCTCTTTTTCAATATTTTTTCTAAATCAGCTCGGAAACTAACAGAGGTATGGTTTTTTCCCTTACACTTTGTCATACTCTTAGAATTCTCAGCAGAAAAGACTTCAGGCAAAATTGTTCCATCTCGCTAAGTTTCCAATTCATTCTGAGAATAATGATAATTCGAAGAAATGGGTGAAAGTGATAAAAGAAAAGGGAGAAAATTACGTGTGAAGCTTTGGCAGAAATCTATGCAATTTTTTGAGGATCAATTTTATGTGACAGATTAGAACGTTATAATTATGTATAATGAAAATGATTATCATTTAGTGAAAAAAGAATGAAATGAAAAAGGAAATGATCGAAAATTCATAAAATTATGTAGAAATTGAATTTTTTTAGGAATTTCGAACATTAGTATCACCTCATTTCAATTGAATTCTCAATAATGAATTAATGAGATCATAAGGAATGTCCTGCTTTTAAATTTAAATTGATTTTGGAGCGAAGTTTTCAAGAAAAAAATATTTGAAGTTCCAATTTTTTACAGAGATATATGGCAAGCCGATAGGATTAGCATGAAATCTGCTTTACCGCACGGGCGGTAAAGAAAATCCCGTCCTTTTTTTCATCTCCCCGTGTGAAATCTATAAATTCAAATATTTTTTCCTCGAAAACTAAACTACAAAATGACATCGAATTTTGGCACGATATTTACGTAATTGATAGAAAATATTATAGAATTTCTCATTTTTAATTATTAGTATCATTGGACCTTCAAAAACCCCAGATTTTTTTTTTCAATGATTTTATCTGTAGCCGATTGTATTTTTTTGTTTTTGAATCACTCAATTATTCCAATACAATTTGAGCTCTGATTTTTTTCCATCAACTCTTCTCATTAATTCTTTTTTTTTTTTATAAATTAATAATTTTTTTTCGTTTGAAAAACTGCCTAGCACGGTTTATATTACTCCTGACTTTTTGAGGTTACGGTGCACTGTTGTTGTTTTGACGGGTATACATTGATAGTCAGTGCCGCCGACGTTTAGAAAAAATGTCTCACCGATTCATTTCAGCCAGCCGAATGCAGCCAACGTTACAACGAAATGTCTCACCGACTTTTCATTTTACTCAGAAACGTCGGGGTGGGGCGTGGCTTAGATGAAAATATTTTTTTTTAAACAGCAGGATTGTTTTTTTTATAGTTAACTGTGTATTTTTCACTAAAAATACTGCATGTGACCTGTAGTATTTTTTGTGATAAAAAAAGAGCTCAATTAAAAAAAAAAAAAAACCTTCTATGTATATATAGTGCTGTGCACGTTTAAACGTACACATGGCGCAAAACGCTATCGCGTTTTTTGATCATCAGCCATGGTTTTCGACACAATGGGAAAGCTCACACCTCGTCGTTCAAGAAAAGAAAAACATGGCCGACAAATGCACTCGACTTACTGAAAAATGGATTTTCCATTAGAGATCACGAGTTCAAAAAGCTGATGGAAAAAATTTTAATTTGGTAGTTCAAACTCATATCAATAGGTGACAGCACTCCACGTTCGCGGTTTGTCGAATTCGAATTTTCATTCAATTTCACATCTCACGTATTTCGAAATTTACACAAACCTGAATTAACACGAAATCTTCAGAATGGAGCGTGTCTTCGCTCAAATCATTTTTTTCAACAAACAATTTTTTTTTTCAACAAAAACGTACAGAACATTTTTTTCTTCATGTGAAAAAATAGAAGAACTCGGTACATGAAGTTTTACAATGAAAAAAAATAAATGAACGTATATAACAATCAATGTAACCATAAAAAAATTATTATAGGAGTAGTTTTCTGTTTTTTTTCCAAAATTTAAATTAAATAAATCCGAATGGGATCCCAATGATACCAACTGTTTTTGTTTTGTTGAGTGAAGTGAGAGCGGCATAGCCAGCGCTGCCAACGTTTCAAAAAAATGTCTCACCGACTTTTCATTTTAGACAAAAACGGCGGGATGGGGCGTGGCTCATATTAAAATATTTTTTTTTTAAACATTCAGAATCTTCTTTTTATCATTGAAGCATCATTTTCACACTAAAATACTGCAAGGGACGTGTAGTATTTTTGGTGATGAAAAAAAAGACTTTAATAAAAAAATAGAAAAAAAGCCTCTGAAAGGAAATATATATACAGCGCTGTGCACGAGTTAAACGTGCACATGGCGCAAAACGCTATCGCGTTTTTTGAAAGTAGACCTATGAATTTCAATATGATACTTTGAGACAGAGGTCTGAGATTTGATCAAATAGGCTGCCTTGGTATGATATCGTAGGTATTGCCAATCAATTGATCAAAGTTGAAAAGACTGTACAGGCCCACTTATCGATCGGGGCACAAGTGAATTACGCCGATACTGCAGTAAGCAAAGCGAATCTCACTCGCTTTTTGTGCGTCGTTGAGGCTGTCACGCGTTATGGCCGCGCGAAATTAATTCATTAAATCCATTATCCTCATTATTATCAAATTCTGCTCATTTTCTAATTTTTATATTAGCCCAGGAAATACAGCTTATTTGATGGAAAAAACAGCCATACGCAACTTTTTTTTCATCCTCTCCACTCGGATGTGAGCAATCATATTCCCAATTTGGACCCCACAATTCGGACAGGCAATAATTATTTAAACAATTAAAGCGGTTCTTTCATGGTTTTTCCAATGTATCTCTGCGAAAATCACTCGAAGCGCAAAAAGACTCCTATACTTTTTTCTCCCTTTGAAATTCTGTACAACTTTGCTCTCAGCGGTTTTCTTCATCAGAGTCACGCCTCAGCTGATATAGGGCCGCAAACTGCGGAATCGCTTTTCCAGCCACCTGACCCTGTTCATCACATATGGGAAGATGGGGTAAAATGGACACTCTAATTGAACGGCTTGAGTTTAAAATTTTTGAATGATTCCATCCAAAAACTAAAGCAATTTTAGAAGGAAAACATGTGGGAAAATTAGTTTTTTCTTAATTCTTAGAAAAGTGTACTCTTTTGAGTCAAGTCTTAATGGGGTTTACCGTCTGAGAATTGAAAAGATTATCTCTTTCGAAGATATTAGTTCTGTTGGTTGCAGCAATCTGGGGTTCATCTCAAATAAAAAGTGAGCTCATTTCTCATCGATTTATGTGGTTCAAATTTTTTTTAATCCATTTTTCAAATGCTTACAGGCCATCTTCTGATAATCAGTTGTTGTCTTATGAGTAGTTGAAAAATTGATCATTTTTTTTCACCCACCAAGAACCAGAGATATTACCGAAAACTTGAAATTTTCCAGGAATAGAAGGCTTTCACTTTTAAATCTTGCGTAAAGAATGAAATTTTCGAAGAATCCTAAAAAAATAATTGCTGACATATGATTTTCATGGGAAATTGTCTCATCTTTCCAATGGAATCATCGGAAGAAACCTATCACCAATATTTCCATCGATTTCCAGTAAATTCCATAGTATAACATACCAAAACCAATCCGTGTCCATTTTACTCCTTGTGTTCATTTTACGCCACCTTCCCCCGCTAATTCAATATGAAGATTGCATGCCTCAAATCGGTGGATAACAAGTGGGGATGGTGATTATTCCCGCTGACAGTAGGAATCCAATGTATATCAATACAAGTCTCCAGAATTATTAATAAATTTGAACTCCAATTTGCACTTCCCCTAATAGGGAAATTCCCTCTATCGTCTCTTTAACTCTGCAATTTCATTATTTTGGGCCACTCAAACCAAACCTAATCTCATTTGCAATTGTCCGCTTTGATCAACATCCGTTCGATAAAATCATCTTCATTCAAGGTTGATTAGTATCCCCTACAACGAATTGGAGCCCAGCATTGTCGTTCAATTATTAAATTTTGACCGACAGAGCCTGAGCAGCAATTGACCCAGACCGTGCTCGATGGAGACTTCAATTCTTTCACTTAATTTCCTCAAGTTTTTATTATTCATAACATTTTATGGGAATTATGGACAACAATTAATGTGTAGAACTTTTTATTTCTTTGCCATCGTTTCGTCAGTGGTTGCTGACTTCTTCAGGGCTCAAAATCCCGCGTTTTACACATAAGTCGAATATAAATCTAATATTAAAATATTAAGCACCGATGAATACCCGAGTCGAAATTTTAATGCTCGTTTGCTTCTCCAAATTCTCCAAGTCGGGAGAATTTGAAGAATCATAGGAGGAGCATACCTCCTATCATATTAATGTATTTTGAGTGCTCGTTTCATTCTCCTCGATGTAGTTATTTCCTAAAATACATCGAGGAGAATGAAATGAGAATGTTAAGGAGAGCTCATTGAATCCTCGTTGAGCTATCCATTTTTCAGATTCTGGGATGGGTGGGGGAATTTCAATATTAAAATGGTAAATTTTCTATAAATTTTTAAGAGTTAATTTCAGATCCAAAAGAAGTGGAAATTCCTCATTGAATATAATCAATGTTACAAATTGCCATCTTCTACAAGTTTGAAACAATCTCTCAAGAATTAACGTCAAATATCCGGCGGACTTCCTCGGTTTACCATTTCAATTAATAATTCCAATTAGTCAAAAGAAGAAAACAAAAATATAACAAACATGGAATCTATTGTTTTCATCGACATTTATGGATATTCCATCACAAGTATTAATACATCACTGTTCCCGAATGTAACTATAAATTAGTAATGAGAGAACGTGGAGAATCAATTGAGGATGACAAACGGATCCTGAGACGTTGGAGTATCGAAGGAGATTCATGCGAGGACAAGGAGTAGTAAACGAGCGTTATTTTTCGGTTGGAGAAGTAAACGAGAATCAAACGAGTGTTAAAATTTCGACTCGGGTAACTATTACAACGACCCATGTCGATATCTTTTTCTTTTTAATAATCTAAAACATTTCAATTACAGTTAAACTCTCCTTTGGTATTTCTCAGCATGTCAGTCTTGTGAGTCTAACCTTAACTGCACAAGACTGACATGCTGTGAAAGACCAAAGGAGAGTTTAACTGTAATTGAAATGTTTTAAATTATTAAAAAGACGAAGATATCGACATGGGTCGTTGTAATAGTTATTCATCAGTGCTCAATATTTTAATATTAGATTTATATTCGACTTATGTGTAAAACGCGAGATTCTGAGCCCTGAAGAAGTCAGCAACCACTGACGAAACGTTGGCAAAGAAATAAAAAGTTCTACACATTAATTGTTGTCCATAATTCCCATAAAATGTTATGAATTGACAAATGATGGATTCAAACGAAGAAGTATGTTTTTATTATTATTTGAAAACAAGTCGGCGTTGGTCGCTACGTTAGTTGCTATTTCTTCTACGTTATTCTTTAGATTGCTATTTCTTCCTTAAAATTTCTGCTAATGAATTAGCAGGATGCTTCCGAATGGTTCTTCCTGAATTTTTTCAGTCATCGCGATTGTTGCAGTCTCGAAAGTTTTCTTTTCGTGTTATAACGCAATAAAAGAGTGGAGACCGGGGCAAAATCGGGTCCGGGAATACGTGCTTTAAAGTACCCCATTCTGCCCCGGTCTCCCCTATAAGATAAAATGATTGGGATTTATTAACTTCAATTATTTTCAAATTATACAAAATTTTATATACAAGTTCACTTTTTTCACTTTGAATGTTCTCTTTTGGGTATAGTTTCTGATTGTCCTACGAAGATGAGTAGGGGCTTATTTGAAGGAGAAAAATGTGTTCTTTCAGAAAATAAAATTAAAAATAGGGGTGTCCATTCAAAAAAATCGAGAAAAATGGAATTTTTCTGATTTTTTTTGAAATATTGAGAAAAAAATACTTTTTTCAATGTAATTAACGGACAATTTCATTTAAAAATTCGAAAAATAGAGGATTTGTTCAGCTCATAAACACGAATCTTTTGAGCTTCGTCCTGATGAAATCGGATGAGAAGTTTGGAAGATACAGCCGATTTTCGGAAAAACTTCAAGTCAAAATATCTCGAGAACCGTTCAGCCGATAATCCTCAGATACAATCTCAACCATCTTCATCAGAAATTACATATACAGAAAAAATTTGAAGTCTTTAAGTCAATTATTCATTGAGCTATCGTCGTAAAACCGAGTTTTTGAAAAAAAGCACAAAAAAATTAATAACTAATGGAATAATGGGATTAAATTCATGAAAATTCGCTAAAAGTTAGATATTATGGTTGCGAATCTTGAGTAAAATTTTGAACGGTATTCGTCGCACACAAGTTGAGAAATTTTGAAACATACGATTTTTGAAAAATTGCTGTATCTCAAAAACCATTGAACCGATCTTGCTGAAATTTTGATGGGACATACATTTCGTCAAAACTGATATCTTGCCGAAATTTCATATTTTTTATCTCTCACCGTTCTCGAGTAATAGAGAATCGTAAAGTCGTACATACAGACACACATACATACGTGCCTACTTTTTATCTCATTATGATTTCTCGACGTTTTGCATCATTTTGAGTTGTTTCTAATGAAAATTGGCATTTCAAAAAAAATTGCGAAAACAAAGTTTCCATTCGGAAGCAAAATCATCTAAGTTGAAAGAAGCCTATCTCAATTTGAAAGGGCAATTTTCTAAAATGATTCTCAATGGTAGATCATTTGGCTACACTACTCTTTCAACGTTACGCATTAATGTATATTACAATAGACGCTACGGAATTCTGAACAATGATGAAAAAAAAATTGCAAAATATTTTTCATCCCCTAGCAGGATTGCATTAGCGCCATAATAGTATCATTCTCAACGTTAATAATATTTAATAAGAGTGAAGAAATTCATGAAATAAATATTTTTTATTAGCTACTGAAAGAACCGCTTGAAGGGGCGTACTTTTTTTCTTTTCCATTTCATTAGTGTGATACAAAAGGAAGCACTCTATCTGAATAAATAACTTTGAAATGGAAATAGGTAGAATTCAATGAAAAAATACTTTAGCCTCAAAACTAATTATACGTCAAAGTCCTGGTGCTACAAAAAAAGAGTAGTGAAAGCTTGATAAATTACCAGACTTTGTGACGAATGAAGGGAAAGTAAGTTACGAACCCCGAGACGAAATGAAATGAATTTAAACCCTCTGTTGTACATAATGCTCTATGGAATTCGTACCTCTAAAGAGAATCATTTCAATGAAATTATGAATGAATATTGAAAATTCTATAATTAATAGAAAAAATTATCTTTATGCAGAAAAAAAATTCAGTTTGCATGTTCGTTTTCAACTTGTATAAAGAAAGTATTACTCATTTGAGACGTTTCATCTCCACCCATTTATACGTAAAGAATAAATGAAAAAAAATTCACAGACTTGATCCTCCAAAAAATGGAGGAATATACTTACAGAATATCCAGAACCGGCGGCCAGCTTAGCATGTCCAGTGAGTGTGGCAATCGTAAATATGTGGGGATTTACGGAACACAGTGCCATTTCTTTGATGTGGAAAAGAGCATCAGCCATAGCCATTCTACCTTCAGCATCAGTGTTGGCAATGCGCACCCTTCTGCCAGATTTTGCTGTTATTACCTCATCAGCAACATAACTATTTTCCCCTATGCTATTACGTACGACACAGAGTGCCGCAACGACCTTGACTGTTGGAGGTTGAAGAAGGTTCACCACCTATATCAATCTTTTATTATATATTTTTTTTACTTTCTCAAGTATGTCGATAAGAAAAATGTCAGAATGGAAAATATGTTGGATTTAGCGGAAGAGAAAAGATAAAAGAAAATAAAAGAATTGAGAGACGTTAGAAATATGAAAAAAAATGAGTAGAAAACCTGCATAAAACCAGCACATGCAGCAGCACCACACTTGTCCCTAGACATTCCAATCATACCGCCCTCAATCTTGATATCCACACCGCCAGTATCATACGTAACACCCTTACCCACAAGGAGTAAGGTCTCTAATACACAGGCTGGATTCTGTGGCTCGTAAGTGAGAAATATGATTCTACCACGATGACGTGGAATTACAGAGGCGGCACGATTTACGGTTGCAAATAGCGGATACTCTTGGAGTAGTGTATCCTCATCACTTATTACCTGTACATTAATAGATGTACCGTGAAATAATTCTGCTATGTACTCCTCGACTCTCAGTGGTGTCATACGTTCAGGATCCGCACCACCTAATTGATAATCGATAAATTGAGTTAGTAAAATTTAGTAATAATATGCATGAAGACGATTCAATTTTATTTTGTCTTCAGTTGTTGCTAATTTTAACCATTCATAATTTGCCTTCCAGCTTCACGGCAAATGCAATGAGGGAAAAAAATATTTTCTAGGAATAAAAATAATTTTGAGACAAAACTTTTTTTTTATTAGGTTTGAATTTAATCGGGAAAAATGAATACCTATTTCTCTCAATATTAATGTCTTTCAATCCGCAATTATACAAGATCATTACTCGTTTTTTGTCATTAAATTTCACAAACTGATGATGATTGAGACAGCTTTTTTTTTTAGTATAAATTATTTGTCGATTTTATTATTCTTCAATACAAGTAGAGAAGCTACACCCGACGCGGCCTGGGTCAAAGGCTGTCGGGGCTCAAGATGTGACGTTAAATTCAATTTTGTTGAGCGCCAGTTAATTTATGTAAAATTAACAAAATATGCTTTAATAATTTGACTAATTCACTTTAACGATAAACTGAGACGATTCGGGTTCGATTGGAATGACCCGTGAGAAGATTGAATTCCCAAGACAATACAAATGAAAATAGGCAAAATAATAGACAAGAACTGCAGAAAAGTACTTACAATATTGTCGAATTTATTTGATTATTCCAATTAATTCAAATGACAGTTTCACAATTTATATTAATGACTTCAATCCAATGTTATGAAATTTGACTTAGTACACTAATTTCGATTCAACATAAATTCGATAGAAAATTAACTTGAAGACAATTTACAATAAAATTACAAGTGACACCGTTCGCTTACGAAACCGGAGTGTGTTCTCTGCCTCACCGGGCGGCTTAAGCCGATTGTTTTTCGTTAATTTTTCTGATTGGTCAATTTCTCCCGTAGACTCAATTCGTCAATAGGATGAACAGATACTCATTATGGCGCTGTTACTATACTCCAATTTAGCAATTGGTTTTTGCGGAAAATTCGATGAAATTTTACATTCTATCATCTCCTTCGTCTATGCTATATAATGATAATCGATTGTCCAATGACGGTGGAAAATCGACTATTTTATTTATCCTGTCACATGATAAATAAACAATTATTTGCCCAAATCACTCTCCTGCATTGATTCAATCTTGATTATATTTGCCATCAATATTTTCACATGAAATTTGTATCAAGTAATAATGTATTTGCGCGAAATATGGAATCTTAGTCCAAACATCGCCCAGTTTGGCTCAAACTGGAATGTATTTTTCGCCAACTACTCACTGAAAATTTTACTTCATTGATTGTTGTAAAAATATCCAAACTCATCCTAAATAAGTACAAGGATTCGTCCAATACTTAAATTGTTAAAGCGAAGAAAATCCACTGGCAAATAAATTCTTGATTGTCCTAAACTATATAATATTCATAGCGAATATTTTTTTCCCTCACTGCACTGCATTCTCGATACCAGAAGCATTCCTCAGGCTTTTTCTCAATCTAGGTTTATCCAAATAATTGAATTCTCCAACTTCATTTGAAGAGCGAAAAGGTTTTCCCCGTTATTATCCATCTCTGATTGTAGAGAGAGTGGGAGAGATACTACTCTGACTCTCGCATTAAATTCGAAGGTTTATGTAGGGGAGACCGGGGCAAAATGGGATATTTCAAAGCACATGCCCTCGGACCCCATTTTGCTCCGGTCTCCTCTACACAGTGGATCACTTGAATTTACCTCGGAGTTAGAGTAAATTCATTAGTGAATTGATCTAGGATATTTTCATAGGATGAAAATGAAGGCAGGAAATGTAGAGCAAACGTTCTTCTATGGAGAGCTCGTTGCATTAATTTTATACAATCGAGTCCATTCGAAGCTCATCAAGATCGTATTCGGTACCTTTGGGCTACTATTGTAACGCTTGGAGCGTAGGGACGAATCGTTGCAATTTATGCGATTTTTCTACAAATATTCAAAATGAAAAATATCTGCTGATAACATTCTTTGTTAAGGAAAAGTTAGGCTATGAAGAAGATCTCTGTGCAAATTTCTCTATTTTCCTCACATTTTGGGCTTTTTCATAATACTAACGACAAAATTATATTGACTCATCTCTTTTTACTACTTTGCTACAGAACTGTTTGGATTTCTGTCCATGATAGGCATTTTATAATAATTGTTCTCTAAATTCATCAAGAGAAGGGGAATAAGAATTACTAAAAGATGAGAATTTCTATAACTGTCGAATCCATTCTCAATTAGGACTTGGGAGTCAGACTGGTACTTTTTCATTTCAAGCTATTCTTTCTCATTCTCATTCTTTTCATTCGACAAACGAACAAACTCCGATGCTCACTCACTCTTACAATTGAAGGTTTACTCAATTTTTTTCTTTTTCTCTTACGTTCCATTCTCACTATTCTCTCTATTTTATTTTCTCAGAACACTTGGAAAACTTTATCGCGCAAACTCGTTGAGACCACGATTGGAGTTAAAAGAATAAAAAAGAAGAAAAATCCAGCAAGTCAAGAGAAAAGAGTGACGTTTGAAGAAAATGAGAGCAAATATAAAAGAAAAATGAAGTTTTATCCACTTGAATACTCACCGATATCCCTAGCAACGTATCTACCACTTTCAAGTGCCGATGCTAGTTTCACGATGGCTTGAAGCTTCTGACTGCAGATGGTACTCCAGACTCCGAGTTGATGGGCTTTGTAGCATCTACTTGGATGGCTTTCTCTTACCTCCAAAGGCTAACAAAGCAAAGGTAAAAAAAAAATAATTAAGAACATAACTCACACATCAACGCAATCTGAAGTATTGCTTCTGAATTCACAATTGATTTTTCCGGAAATGAAATTAATAAAAAGATTTCTTTTTACAAAAGTCAACTTCGAGAACAGTCATATGTATTTTCGGGTGCATTTGAGCAGATAGAACTTTTCCGAGACTAAAGCCCAGAAGTCTTACTGGGCTTTTATATTTAACCTTTTACTTAATAGTTTACAGGAAGAGGAAAAACATTTACCCTTTAACAGTGATGGAATTTAATGAACAACAACTTAATTCAGAGAATCAGCTTCGATCAGGGAGTCCTTTTGAGGGATAGAAGAGAACGAGTCTAGGGTTAATTAAGGTAGTTGACTCCCTAATGACGAAGTTCAAGACTTGCTTAAAAATCGGGCTATAAATAATTAGATGCATAATGAATCTAATAATGAAATTTGAGAACGATGGTCCGCAGTATATATGAGATAATTGCAATTAAAATCACCGTTTTTGTACAGACAGTATGAGAGAAGCGTGGGAAAACTACTAATTTGATTTTTTTTCACGTTGAAAAAAAAAACGCCATCATTATGAAAAACTAACACCTATCAGAACTATACACCTAGAATTATTTTTGAAAATATGGAGATCATTGACCACTCGGTTTCAGTGAATAATTGAAAATAAAACCATAATTTTGATGAAATTCTCAGTGGAAGGGGTATCAAGACCGCCGCGCGAGCGTGTTGCGGGATAACATTTCACAGTTGTGTGTATTCATATAGAGGATACTACTGTGTGATTGTACAGTCAAGCTGAAAATATATAGGTTCTTAGTAGTACATTATCAACACATAGGGTGACGTCTCAGAGTCAAAACTTTTTAACTGGACGGTAGGAAGTCAACTACGTTGAGAAATAACGGGAGCTACTATATAGTCTTGGATTTTCATAACGATTTTTTGCTTATACAGTGTAACCTTGATATAACGAAACTGAAGGGAAATAGGAATTATTCGTTATATCGAGTTATTCGTAACAGTGAGGTTTGTTATATAGAGGATAGATTAAACTCGATTCGTTATAACAAGGTAAGAAAATTTCCATTAAAACAACTCATGTGAATAACAACTCATTTAAATCAAAACACAGAATTATTTATTTGAAAACATTCAAATAGAATATAAACATAGAATGTAAGAGAGAAAATTAACAACATGATAAAGGTTAATACTTAATAAAGGTTAAAATTTCTGCAACACTCAAACAACACCTTTTCCGTTTTTCAGCCATTACAACTTCAAAATTACTAACAATCACAAACAGCAATGTTTACAGTGATCAAACAGTAATGACTATCTTATGAAGATTTAAACGTATTAGCACTCATTGAGACATTAGTTATTGTGGAATTGAGTGGGGATAATTTGTAGGATACGTTATGTAGAGGTTGTAGGCTGGAAAATTCGTTATATGAAGGTCAATAATAGTTTCTATATATATTCTGCAATGATTGATTTTTCGTTATAGCGAGGTTGTTTGAAAAATATATTCGTAATGTAAAGGTATATTTTACATAGACTCTTATGGGCAGTTCTGGGGGATTTTGAAAAATTCGTTAAATCGAGGAATTCGTTATATTGAGGTTCGTTATTTTAAGGTTACACTGTAGTTACCATGAAAATCCCACAAATCCTGCAAAAGACACATTCTCCCAAAATTCCAACTCATAGCCTATCGGATTGATCGTTTCTCATTGTTTGATTGAAGTTCTGGTCTGTTTTGAAGGAAAGTTCTCAGTTTCGACGGGGACATGTGAAAAAAGGAAAGGAAGGGGTACTCCCCCGAAAACCCAACAAAATCACAAATCATAGTTCTCGCTATTCGTCTCTCCTATTCTGAAATGTTCATACACGTTGGATGTAATTCTAAAACCGTCAAGTCTATTCCTCATTCTTCATTGGTTGAACAAAATTGTGTGCTCGATTCAAAAAATGAAAAAGACATGAAGAATGAAACAATTTTTTCAAGTTACTATCGATTATCGATAATAGTTTTAAATTTAACTCGAAGAATAATCATAAAAAAAATAAATTTGAACAAAAAAAAATAATAAGATCATTGGGATAAGGTCTCGTTTCCAAAAATGACCATATGGCGATGCTCCGAATTAGATTTCTGTTGCAAATTGTAAGTCTCCACCTGGATCCGAAAGCTACTCGTAATTGCTAATTTCATAAAAATGTTTCATTCAACTTATCCTTTGCCTTTGACTGGAGCGGAATTATGAGAATTAAATATATCGCACAACGCCAGAATAGCTGCCACGAGGGACCCCGGGATGAAAAAATTTGAGTCTTTCGGTGGTCGAAAGACTCCTGTCCCGGTCTCTGACAGAGTCCCTATTCGCGCCATGGCAGGGACTTTCTAGAGACACTTGCTGTCTCTCCGAACGGGACACGTGTCTCTCCTACAGGGACTCAGTCCCTGCTCAATGAACCACAGTCCTTGCTTGAGAGACTCACAGTCTCTCAAATAAGGACTCCTCCGGTCTCTCTTCGAGAGCCATTAGTCTTTCTATTTTTCAAAAAAATATTTATTTTCATCCATTATAAACATCAAAACTCAAATATATCCATTTTACCCCTTTGTCCGTTTCACTCCACTTTCCGCTAATATTGAGAATTTTAATTGAAGTCAAATAAAAATTGAAAACTTAAAATTTGTTAAGTTGAAATAAAAAAAATGATTCATTTGAAAAATTCATTCCTCGGTCTCTCTCATGAGGACTTATGTCTTTGCAAATCTCTATAAATCCACTGCAAGCCCAGTAAAGATAGAAGTCCTTGTGGGAGAGACACGCGAAGACAGAAGTCCTTACGGGAAAGACGCGCAAAGATAGAAGTCCTTATGGGAGAGACCAACAAAGATAAAAGTCTTTACGGGAGAGACACGAGAGACACTGTAGAGACAGTTGCGGGACTTGCGGGACACTCTAGAGACCGAAAAGTCCTTATGGGAGTCTTTGAAGACCGTGAAAGACTCTCCAAAGACTCAAAAATTTTATCCCGGGACTCTCTGATTAATTCGAGTATACTTAGATGGCAGCACGTATGATTCCTCCGTTACAGTGTAGCAAGGTGTACTTTCCCAGCTGAACATCCAATAAATTTACTCGTTCCTCGAATTTTTATTTACACAGTGTAGGAATTTTGTGGTGTTGCTATCGGTATTCGCAATATCATACCCACTCCCTTTAATCATTCAGGGACATTGGCAATAGCGAACAGTGGCAGTGGGGATAGAACAACCAAAGAAGCTCTGTGTTGGCCGGGGTATTTTGCTAATTAGGTCGCCTGTTGGCCACCGCAGGATTGAGGAACGTTCGGTATTCGTTACCTCCAAGCTCCCACAACTCAAGAGAAAGGACGTAGAGGAGTGAGTGCGGCAGAGAGAAGGAGGTAGAAGCAGAGGGGTTACATGAGACGCATATTCTACCCAGATACTCTTCGGCCTGTCGATCTATTCGTGCCACGTCACTACCCCCCCCCCCCCTCATCCAATGCACAAGAGCAAGGGAGAGAGGTATACTTTTGACTCATCTCATCGGTCGTTACTTCCACTCGCAAAAGCCAGGGTTTTAGCCCTCGGGGCCCAAAAGTTGCCCCGTTAGAGACTCAAAGCTACCCTCTACAACACAATCCTCCCGATTTGCCCACCACTTCTTCTCTCTTTCTCTCTTTCTGCATATACAAGCTCTCATGTGTACAACCAGCAGGCATATAGGTTCGGCCTTGCTTAACTCAAGAGTTAGAAATTTATGCACTTGTTCGTGTGTAGACACGGCACAGTTATATATAAATGTGTGTTAGATGAAAGTAGGAAGCAGCAAGTGCCTCAGTGCCATTACAGCATCGTCGTAGCTAGGAAAAAGCTGTTTGCATGGTAGACACAAAGGGACGGCACTTGGTTTTCAAAGAGAGAAAATTAAAAAAAAAAAAAGCAAAGAGAACAGGTTAGAGAGTAGACTCTCAGTGTACAAATTGCTTCATGATTATGTTATCCAGGTAGAATTATGTAATTATTGGAGCTTTGGATATTGTCAGAATATTATTATATGCAATCTTTCTTTTTCAAGTTTATGAAGTATCTTGAGGATTGAGGGGCTTGGGGCGTTATCTCTAAAATATGGAATGAATTAGAGAATCATACAGAACGTTTCTAATGTCATCATTATCATGTAGTATTTTTTTCAAATTTTCATGTATTTTGTTTTAGTCTAATTAACAGCCACAACTGCATTTTATACATGGACTCTTATGCATCAAACCTGGTTTAGCACCGATCTGCGCTATCAACACAGGTGGTAACAAAGGTCTGCTGCTATGACATATTTTATGCATAAGAGCCCATGTATAAAGTGCAATTTTGACTGTTAATGAGTCTGAAACGAAATACATGAAAATTTTGACAAAAATACTACATAATAATGATGACATTAGATACGTCCTGTATGATTCTCAAAATGATTCCATACTTTGAAGATAAATCCCCAAACCCATTGAGACCGAATTTTTCGGATCTAGCTTGGGTTAAGGTAGTTGACTCTCTAATGACAAAGTTCAAGACTTGCTTAAAAATCGTGCTATAAATAATTAGATGCATAATGCATCTAATAATGAAATTTGAGAACGATGGTCCACAGTATATATGAGATAATTGCAATGAAAATCACCGTTTTTGTACAGGCAGTATGAGAGAAGCGTGGGAAAACTACTGATTTTATTTTTTTTTCACGTTGAAAAAAAACGCCATCATTATGAAAAACTCACACATATCAGAACTATACATCTAGAATTATTTTTAAAAATGTGGAGATCATTGACCACATGGTTTCGGTGAATAATTAAAAATGAAACCGAAATTTTGACGAAATTCTCAGTGGAAGGGGTATCAAGACGGCCGCGCGAGCGTGTTGTGGGAGAACATTTCACAGTTGTGTGTATTCATATAGAGGATACTACTGTGTGGGTGTACAGTCAAGTCGACAATATATAGGTTCATAGTAGTACATTATCAACACATAGGGTGGCGTCTCAAAGCCAAAACTTTTTAACTGGACGGTAGGAAGTCAACTACGTTAAGGATGCATGATCGAGGGAGTGGGGGAAACGGTGGTGGGGATGGGCTCCGGAGGTTGCGGGGTTCTTCTCTGTTTCTCTTATTGGCCGTCTATGGCGCTCATGAGAGCAGTGAAACGTTGCCATGTGTTGAATCATGGCGAGAAAAGAAGCATTCAATGAAATAATTTGAATTTCAATTGGATTCTCCTTCTCAGGATGGATGGATGCATAGTATTCTGAAAATATTGTCAAGTTACTACACTATCCATCTTCCTTATGCATAGTAATTTTTCATACTACGCGAGCTTGAACATTTATCATTTATTTAATTTATGGCCATAACCGTTATTCCTCCATAAGAGCCCATGTATTTTCTGTCAATCTTCAATAATTTTTTTCTTTCTTCTATGCATGGATAGCTACTCTGGACTTTTTACAATAAAATTCTTCGCAGAATAATCTAACTATAAAAAAATTTTGACGCCCCAAATCGAAAATTGTTGTCATGATCATACATTCTTAACTTAATTTAAACCAGCGGTTGTGGTTTAAGTTAACTTTCCTCTCTGCAGTACCCAGCGTTAGACGCTTATGGAAAGTATTGTAGAGGGGGAAGTTAATTTAAACCACAGCCGTTGGTTCAAATTACGTTAACTCGAGTGAGCTTCGAAAAATTCGACCTAAGGGTGAAAAAAATCATCTACTCAATTAAAAATACTTCTATTGAAAGCTTATAATTCATACAGAATGTCCGAAATCTTCATATAATTCAGTTTATTATTGTCATTATTATTCATTCATTGCGTGTTCCACCGGATTTTAAACTTGCAGTTGAGATATAAGAGGATATTCATGAATATGGTTTATGAGGGAATAAAACTGGATGAAGCGTAAATTGGAGTGAAATCTCACTCTGTTTATCTGTGCTTCTTGCAAGGCATTATGGTCGGTTATGAAGGTAAAAATTCCGTTGAATACTTGAATATTTAGGTTAATGGTAGGGGCAAAGGAAAAATATAGAAGATTAAAAGAAATTCATGGATCATTAATGAAGCATTAGTCTGTTCATTGAGCTCTTGAAATTCTCGTAGTAAAATTCTCAGTCCACATTAAATATTGGAATGATTCAATTGAATTAATGGCTCAATTTGATGAATTAGAAGAATAGAAGTGAAATGAATGTTTTTCTTGATGTAAGAAAGAAAATTCACATTCAATTCATGAAGTTGTGGAGTAGTGACGATTCAGCAAAGTGAAGAGAAAGGTTGATGATCGAGTAAGCTTCATATACAGTGGAGACGTTAAGTGAAGGGCGAGAGAAAAAGAGAAAAATAGATAGATAAGTAGATGAAAATAAAAGACTTCTGAGTAGGTACTTACTACGTAGAGGGCTTCCAGAGCACCAAGAAGTGTGACTAGCTCGACGTTCTCGAAACGCAAGTCAGGAAGTAGAACGAGCATTGGACATCTGACGCCAGCCTTCAAAGCTCTGTGTATTGGAATAATGAATGTTCAACATTAATATTTTATTTTCGCAGTTTAAAAAAGTTATTTTCTGTTTCGTCATTTCACTCTTATGACACGTCGTTTTAAAAAAGTTGATTCGTGCATTGAAGTTTATGTGAAGTAGTGAAAATGTACTGGAATTTTTTTTTAATGAGAGTGAAATTCTCATTCACTTATCATTGCGACGTCGTAGTAAAACCAATTGAGTATTCTTCTCAATAGTCCATTAAAATTAGTCCTTCGACTGTAATCGTTGTTATTTTATAGCAAATCATTATTTATTGAATTGACTAAGATATCTATATAAATTTTGACCAACCTTTGCTTATTAATGAAATGCTTGTTAATGAAAAATAGGCAATATCTTGGTTATCGAAATAAAAACTTGATTCTCTAAGTGAAATTATTTCCCTCAAACTTTTTTCGTCGAAATAATTTCCATAATATTTCAATGGAGAAAAGACTTGAAAAATTCATAGAAATTGATAAAACACTTCAAAGAGATGAAAAAAAAGGAAAAAAATTTTCTGTCCTTTTTTTCTCTCTCTTCATTGAGCTTTTTTTCAATATCTGAAAAATTCGCTATGTGCTTTCATTGATACATCATGTGCACGTCAATGCATGTACCTTTTGTCAACGAAAAACTTGTGTATCCAAGTTCTTTTATATAGAAATATGAAAGGGCTTTGATACACAAACCCTCCGAACTAACAAATATATTTTCTATACCGAAATACTCTTGAATGAGAAAGTAGAAATAGAAATGAAATCTGAGATTATTTTCACAATTACCATTGTTCATCAACAATCATGATTTGAAAGTCATGTATTTTTATTGATCAATTTATTCAGTTTCTTCAAGATATTTCATAAGAGAATATTCAATTGCTAGATGTTCTTATCATCGTAATTAGAAACTAAGCGTTTTAATACAGTAGGAAGCGGTATGATGCTAAAGAGGCATGAAAATATTTTATCAATTGGATTTTCGGTAATAGGCACCTGGTGATTTATGAATTGAAAATTTCATATTAATCTAGAGTTTATTGTGAGAATTTTCTCATCCCGAGATTCCAAGATTGATCATGTAACGTGTGGGTATTTTCGTACAGTCTCAAAATCCCCCTTTTCATAACTCACACTCCTTCACCAAATACAGAATTAGATAATCGATAATGTTTCCTCGGCTAGCTTAATGAAGGAAAGCTTGTCTAATTCAAAATTTCAAGATTTATAGGAGTGAAACGGGCAAATGATGACAATGAATATTGTTATCAGTCGATAGCCTAACGTTCAGAGAGGACTAAATCGTGGTCGTAGAGTGAAAAGGGCGTAGCAAGATAGAAAACATGGACCATTCAACCCTTTTTCACTCCAGAACGATGAAATAATACAGGAGTTAACCCTCTTTCTCGCAAGTCGAACTAACTCGTACTTTTTCCGGCAGAGTGGGGTTAGCCAATCATGTGCAGTGCTGTTCCCCCACTCCGTGGCTATCTAAGCCAGCGGTAAGGAAGGACCAGTCGATGCTCGGAGAAACTGGTACCTGAGGGCCCCTGTGTTTTTAGATAGATTATATGCTGTTTTTTTTTCTTAAATTTTGATTAATATTAATATAAGATATTCTATCGCGTGGATAAGTGTACATAACGATAGATCGTTAAACCCGATATAAATCAATGTCACATTCTTACATAACCGTTTTTCATCAGTGGCATTATTCTTCGTTTCTTTTCCAACAACAAACTTCTCCCCCATGTTCTTTATCTTCAATCATCAATAATAATTTTTGGGTTCTATTAAAATAGATTTTTCATGATTTTTCAAATTCACAATGAGTGCGAGAAAGTTTGAAAAAAAGCCTGTGCCAAAGCAGCCGAATGCAGACGATGATTATGCAAGTGACAAGCTGACAAGTGGCAAGTGACTTTATATCCGGGGAAATTTATCTCGGGGATCAAAATGACGGTTGCCATTTTGATGAACAAATAAAAATGAAGTCTGGAGGATAATTGTGTATTTATTTTGAATTCAATTGTTGAACCCAGTGATTACGCTCCTGGCTGGCACGCTCGAGTCAGCCACTGCCGTATGCTTGCTAGTTTCGAAGCTCACACCCAGGTAGCCGGCCACAAAGTGGGGGAAACGCCCATATAAGAAAGAGGGTTAACTCAAGTCCGTATCTGGAAGGAATTCAATTCGTGACATGCTCACTCCGAGGTCAATCCGCGGTCCTCCCAATGGACACCCAGAGGTGTCTGCCTTGTGGAAGGTAGTCTATGAAGTGACTACACTCCGATGTTCCAGTCACATCATAACTTAAAATTGCAAGATAAACATTCCCTCGCTTGGATCTATCTTTTATACGAAAATATGGCCAAAGCGAATTCCCACAGTCAGACCATTCTGTAAGAAGAACTGCAGTTCCATGGATCCTTATTCGTGGCTAGAAATGCTCATCTCGCGTGCTGTTGATGATTTTCTTGAATAAAAACCACTCTATCTTAATCGTCTTCCATTTAATGAGTGAAGAGAAAAGAAAATAGCCAACGTGTGATTACTTCACTCGTCACAATAGCGTTCTTGATGAAAGGCTCGCGGAAGCACCATTAATACAAGCACTGAGAGGAATTTTGATTCTTGGTGTTATGAGAATCTTGATAATTTTCTATTTCGGGAGAAGAAATGTTTTTAGTTAAAAATATTCTCTTTTTTATCAAAATGGCCACCATTTTAGTACAAAAAAAACTCTGTCTGTTGAATATTTGTATAAAATATGAAAATTTCATTGCATTCCGCAAAATTTCAGAAATTACCCCAATCCCCGTTGTCATAGCTTCCATTACTCTACTTATTGTTATGGAAATTACATTTTTCTTTCAGCATAGCAATGATATTATTATCATGTTCTTGAGACAATTTATGACTGGCAATATGGCAAGATCAAATTTTCATCCACTGTCTTGACATTCACTTCCTAAATAAGAAGTTCACCTCCTTTCCAAATTCTCTGCGAAGAAGTCCTTGACTCGATGAAGGGAGAAAAATACTAATTTACTCAGTTTCACGTTCACTATCCGAAAATTCAAGAAATTTCACCAGATGCTGCTGTAAAATGAAAAAGACTGTATTTTCCAAGTATCAGACAGTTGATATTGTTTCAATACGATTCCCTCCTCAGTTCCTCGTCTAGCTCGATATGAAACTAGGCAATATATGAATGGAGGACTGTATCTAACCGTAAGGCAATTTCACTGCTGAGTGATAATGAAATTGATGCATTTTCTGGATACTAGCAATTTCTCTGAAGCCAGGAGAATTCCCGACGGAAAATGCAATGCTGCTATCGATTTTGTTTTGATAGTTAAGGTAATATGGATCATAAAATGCTCAATTGAACTCCTTCAGAATATTCCGAGAACTATGCAGTATCAGTGCAACATCGCTATTTGCATACTCTCTATTTGCAAATATAGTGGGCTCTTGCAATTTGCGTACGTACGGGGCTGTGAGATCATGGAATTTTGAGAAATACGCAGCTTGCGAGCGTCTCCACTTTGCGGCCGCCTCGACCCTCGTTCGGGGAAATTTGCAGGGTATGATGACATAGCTAAGGACAAAAGGTGATGACAAACACGAGAAGAATAAAGATATATGGCGCGCAGTGGTGGTGGAACCGCTCGGATGACGGAAAAAGGGATTAGGGGAAATATGCATGTGAGAAGCACTACCCGGGTAGGGAAAATTCATTGGGCCAATGCCGGCCCAATGCCGGAAGCCCATGATCCAATGCTGGTGCCCAATTCTCAGCCACGGCTGGCCCAATATTGGTTGGGCATTGGATGATAATATTGTACCAATGCTGATTGCCGAAGCATGGCCAAGCCTCGATAACGAGCATTGAGTACTATATTGGTGCCAATGTTCAGCCAATGTTCGTTTTATTGTAGATTTCATGTTAGATACATGAACTAAAAGTATTTAAGTCTTCTGGAGCACGTTAGAATAATCAGAATCCAATGTTATTTGAAAAATAATAATAATTAAAAAAAAGCCGGCACCCAGGATTGAACTCTGGACTTTTCGATTACGAATCTGTTACCTGACCGTCCTAGCCGTGAGGACATTACATTCGTTAAGATCTAAATTTGATCCTGATAAATTCATCATCGTTTACCTTGTTCAGGGAAATGAAATTCGATTAGAATTTTTCAGAAGTTATTAAATAATGTGAAATAATTTAATCATGTCAAAAGATGAAAGGAATATTGAAGCCTTGTCAGTACATTATTGACCCGACAAGTGGCCAATTCTCAGGAGTCAAGCTTTGGGGTTCCAAGTTTAAAAATTTATATTATATTGGTTGCATACTCCATAAGCTTTGGAACTTTGAATAGAGGCTACGAAAGGATATTCACGAATATTCTCGTGAGTAACTCAAACTGGATGAATTTCAGCGTTTTTAATATTGACATTAGAACTAATCCTTTCCGTGAATTGAACTGAATTTTCAATGTTCCCACTCAGCGAGTACTGTAGTTTGCATCAAGATTCAATATTCAAATTGACCGACGCGTGAATTGGTCATTTCCAGGATTGAATTCAGGTGTTCGTTTCCGCTTTCTCGATTGGACAACGTAAGCGTTGAAAATGGGAGACAAACTCTGCAACGGAGACCACAATCCATTAAGAGACTTCGTTCGAAACGTGCAAATAATGAAGTTTTATTTTATTTCTTCATGGCGCTATAATTAAATTCCTTAGTGAAGAGGTAAAACAGGACGAAGAGATTCATCCTCGTGATAATTTTCAATAGAATATCTTCGAAACGAAGAAAAAAAGCACCGTTGGGTATTGATCTTTCTTTGCGCAGAATTTTGAAAGCCGCAAAAGAGGCTTTCGTCCAATATCGATTTTTAGATTATTTTATTAAAATAAATGTTTCTGATTGTCAGAGGCATTGAATTGCAATGCCTTGGCAACAGAAAGAAATCGCGAGTGTTCTCCCACTCTTCAATAAGTGGGGTGCAAATCATATGTGATTTTTGTCACATGATTGACCCCAGACTGTTAAAAATTTCTGTCTGAATTTTCCGTGCAAAATCACTGAAATTTTAAACAAGTTATATTTCGACTGAAATTCCAGATAATTACGTCATTGAAAAATGGACAAGTCATCGATTTTCAAATAATTTCACGCCTGAATATCAATAAAATTTGTAGACTTCAGTTCAATTGTTTCTTGGGAATTTAGAAAAAATAGGAAAAATTCAAGAAAAAATTGAAAATTCAAGTCATTCTAATTCTGAATATTCATGTTCAGTTGAAAATTCAAGTGAATTGTAGAATTTTCGTCTCAATTCTACTTAAAACTCATAGGTTCCTCTGATTTTCTTCGGAAGCTCATAGATTTCATAAGCATTATCCCATTAAAAAACATTCAGTATCACGTTTATTAAAATTTTCAGCGAATTTCCTATGAAATTTCAATTTTTTTCTAACAGTGCACTATTGAAAAAAAGGAATTAGATAAGTAAGGGGCAACGCACTCGCGAGCGGCGATGCAGCACTTCTTCCCGAAATTAATTAGGGCGCGGCATCGAGATGATTAAGTTGTGGAAGGAAAAAAAAAGATTATTAGACTATTGTGGAAATTTTTGAGTGCGACAAGAGAGAAAAATAAACAGGATTTTATTTAAGAATTTTAGGGGTTTTTGAGTGTGAGAAAAAGAACGAAATAAAACGGATTTTTAGTGGGAAAAAAAAGAAATGAAATAAATTTGACTGAAGAATTTTGGGGGATTTTCTGAGTGTGAGAAGAGGAAGACATAAAACGAATTTTGATCTTGAGGAAAAGAAAGAACTGCAACGAATTGTGAGTGTGAGGAAAAGAAAGAAATAGAACAAATTTTGAATGTGGAAAGAAAAGGAATGAAACAAATTTGATTGAAGAATTGTGGAAATTTTTAGTAAAAGAAAGACGAAGAGAAACGACAGAAAATTTGAAAAAAAATGGAAATGGTAACAAAACGAAAAAAGTAAGTGAACAAGTTTAATCAAAATCGAGGGATACTGCGCGCGCAGATTTTACGTATTCAGTGAATAAATTTTTTTTTATATAAAATCGGATTTAATCATGAAAATTCTTTTCTTCAATATTAATTGGGTTTAAACAGAAAAAAAAATCGATAAAATTTTAAAAAGGAAAAATGTAGAGAATATCGTCAGTTGCATGAAAAAAAAATTATTTTTCTCTATTTTAATTGTTGTGAATGAGAAATTGATAAAACTTGGGAAATGTAAAGTTTAGAGAATCCCGTGGGATTCACGAAAGAAAAAAAAGGAAATTCTGTTATTCTGTTTTAATTGTTTCTATCGAAAAATCAAATGATTGAAATTGAAATTTTATTGGAAAATTGATTGAATTTCGAAATTATTATTTTTGTGAAATTTTTGAAATCGCTTTCATTGTAGAAAATGAATAGTTAAAATTCAAACCTATTGGAAATTAATTGGAGAATGTAAATAATTATGTTTTTAAAATCTTAAAAATTATTTTTATTTAGAAAATATAAGCCAAATTACTATTAAAAGTTGACGTTATTTTCACCTCGTCACCCTATTAGAAATAGTTAAACGCAGAAACTCCCTTCTTCCTATCCCGAGCTATTGGTTCTGAATTAGGCTCAAAACAGGAAAAATAAATAAAACCATGCTATTTTGGAATTATTAGTAATAATACTTCTGACGTAACACTAGATTATTTCCCAAAAAAATCTCAGAGAAAAGAGTTACAAGAAAACCAACTTATTCTGTTCTACCTCTTTGATATCGAATTTTCCTTCAATTCTACTTTTATAAGGTTCCACTGTATTCTAATCCCTTTTCTTCTTTTCAAATTTCATTTAGCAGAGAATTGAAGACTTTTTTCTAACAAAGTTGAACATTTTCAGGATAAAAAACAATCGCTTTCGAGTACTCCAGCCATTGCTCAGATTTTCTTCATATCATGACCACAGACGAGAATTCTGTGCTCGTACGATTTCTTTTACACCCAATATATGAGTGAAGGTAGGCACTAAAATTTTTCGGTTAGATTGCATGTGAGAATTTGATAGTGACAATTGTGACGCATTAATGAATATGGTGGAACTGAGAAAGTTTATCTTATGAAGTTATTACGATACATACCATTGGATTGACTTTTCTCATTTGGTACGTACACAAAAAAAAATTGGATTTTTACACTCCATGAAATTTTCCTAGAGTCTAGCGTTTCGAGGCGAATCACCAACGAGATCAAGTTTTCTAGTTAATGGTTTACAAATGCGTTCGTTAGTTTTCCTGCTGTCCTGGTATCATTTTTCCTCAAATATGGAATGAAATAACGCAGATTTTCCTTCAGACTGACGACCTATACGAAAAAAATTCTAGAACATTCCCCAGCAATATAAACAGAGTGGAGCCTTCTCTCAATATTTTTCCATATTTTTCGGGAAGATGCTTACTAAAAAAAATCCAGTTCTCTTAACCTAGCAGATTGCTTTTTTTCCCTGGTTTCCATATTTTGAGGAGTCAACTTACTAAAAGCTGAAATTGATGATAAAATTCATCGTTTCCATGCATTAATATTCAATCATATTATAGAAAGTAAATTGTTTTCTCTTTTTATTTTCACTAACAAACAATCGTATTTTAATTCAGAATTATCAATTTATATTCAATTCTACAGACATAAATGAGAATAAACCGAAAACGATATTGGACTCTATTTAAGTATTATGATAATGTAATTTTTTAAATTAAATGATGAAAATCTAATGAAAAATTCAATTTCATTGTAATAACCTATTCACGAATGCCTATCGGAAATGTAGGTGAATTCGCGGATAGACGGAATGCCCGTGAAATCCTCTTATCCCGTTCATTGAATAGAGGTTAAGCGAGAGCTACCAGAATCGGAAAAACAATTTCTGTAATTGAATGAGAGAACACAAGTTACCGTATCCCTCGTTCTCTTCTCTATTTTCAAGCTTTTCTCCCTCAATTTACCTTGTTTTTTTTCTACTAGTTCCTTCTCATAATACCACACAGTTCTTTCCACCACTTTATTTCGATTCTCATAGAGACTCGTGAAAGAGCCGCGTGCACGAAATTACAGTTACGGCACTCAGCAATGTCTATATGAACGTTATTTATGATTTCTTGCTCAGTAAGATCAAGAAATTATGGACATAGAATTTATTTCATTTCTGAAATTGTAGAGTTAATACAGTAGTGGAGAGATAAGCAAGTTTTATGTCTAGAAAAATCAAAAGTAATAATTGCTGATGCATTTATGGTTATTTTATAACTAATTTAATATATAAATAATTTGAAATATTTTTATGGTTATTACCCCTTGACCCTTAACTTATCCCCGACTCAATAGTCCCAATCTTTGTGAAGACGGAGAACAGCGTGTGCACATTTTTTCTATTCACCGAAAAATAGTGACAGCTTTGAAGCCACAGACTATCTTATGAAATCGATGAAAAAAATGCGAGAACAAAGGAATTTGAAGACAACAACATTATACGTACAACTCAGAACACTTTATTTTTCGACTCGGGAAGATGCGTCGATATTTTGATCCATTCTTTTCGGGCTGTTAAGGAGGTTCCTCAGTTTCTCGGCAAAAACAAGGAAATATTCCAGACTGCTGAGAATTTACGAACAGGCTTATTGCGTAATTACCATTATATAGTAATTTTTTGGAATTTATTTTCCATGAGAATAAAGGAGAAAATAATCCTGGAAGTTAGATATTATACATGGGGTTATATGAGCGGTAGAGAATTGTAGCATGATTACTTCATTACCGATCGAGCGGGCTACGTAGGTCCTCGCCAAAGTTTACCAACTTTCCGCATAACCCCATGTATAATATCTAACTGCCATAATTATTTTCTCCTTTATTCTCATGGAAAATAAATTCCAAAAAATTACTATATAATGGGAATTACGCAATAAGCTTGTTCGTAAATTTTCAGCAGTCTGGAATATTTCCTTTTTTTTGCCGAGAAACTGAGGAACCCCCTTAAGCTTGACAAGGAATTGGTTTTGTTAACGAAAAGAAAAATGATTAACTCATTGACTGTTTTCGTCCACTATACAATACATTGAGATTTACGCTATAGAATTGAAATCAGCCAACGACAACTGTTGACTGGTATAAATTTTAGGTCGTGAAACTCAATGTCCTCCATAGTGGACAAAAGCCGTCAACGGGTTAACATTCTCTTGTATTTCTTCGAGAACTGTCCGTAATGGAATTACATTCATTGAATCAAGATGTTTATTAAATTACTCTGCAATAGCAGAATTTCCCTGAAATCAACGGAGGTATGTTCTTTTCGGTGGCATTATCATGTAGAGCATTTCAAGAGCAACAGAGTGGCTCAGGAATGAGAGCGTATTTTCATTGATTTCAAATATTTTCTTAAAAAACTAGTGAACAGAAAATAGTCTTAGCCTGTCTACCATTTTACTACCGAATTGATTGTTGTATAATTCATGTATCGTTTGCATTCAACGCCATTAATTAGTGGAATCATTAATTTTATCCATTTTCAATTACCAAACATCATGAAATTTTCATATAAAATTATTAGGTGCATTCAATTTTTAACTAGCAATTACGAAACGAATGAAAAATTGACAAAACCAAAAATCAGTCATCCACATTCAAAAACTGAATAATTAATCACCTTTTTCATGCTTTTTCTCAAAGTCTTAATAATTTCAAGACTTTTTTCAGACAATCTGAAATAATCCTGAACTTATTTCCATTCTTGAGTGTACGCATGAAGGAGATGTAAATATTATAGATAATATATATAATATTAGAAATTCCACTGAATCGAGAGCATTTCACTTATGCCCTAGTCACCACGTGATTCGCAGTTAATGCCCATGCGCAGAGCTCTCCAACGTCACGAATCACATAAAAACATAAAAAAATGTAGCGAATCATACAAGCGAGTATGGTGAAAATTTACACAAAAATTCGAAATAATTTAATTTACAACATCGATTTTTTTCATATTTTCAAGTGCTGTGAAGTATAATTTTCACTAATTTTTCATTCAATTTGGTAATAAAAAATGAAAATATCATGTTTTGGGCACTTGAATGAGTTTTATTGCGAATTGACCCTTTTTTCAATTCAAAAATATTCATTCAGTATTTTTATGGAACCAATATTTAAAGAGATATAAGCATACAAAATTAACAAAAAATGAGCCTAAACTTCATTTTTCCAAAATTGGAATCCTATATCTTCTTCAAATGTATTTTCCCCGTCACAAATGATTTTTCTCAACCATTCCAACAGCATATCCAAGAACGAAAAAAAATTCAAAAACATCAATCGTAAAGTGAGTGGAATAGCATAGAATATATATCTACATATATTTGAAAAAAAAATTAAATGCCACGTGAATTCTAAACTCATTGTGACATCTGTCGTTCAATCACCTGCATATATGTATGTCATTATGTTTGTGAATCCCATTTTTTGTCGGTAAATTTTGCGGCTAAATGAAAAGCTTTCTGGTGCTTGAAACAACCCGGAATAAAATGTTTTTCCGTGCGCTTGCGTTCCTGCGGCTGTATACGGGGTTATATGTGACCAGGCGAAATGAAAGCGCCTGTGGCATACTCTGACTGGTGGTTGGGGCTTGTAGAAAAATGGGTCGTGCGATTACTTCAAAAGACGAAAAAGAATGGAATGCGAAAGAAAAAAATCAAATAAAAACAAAAGCATAGGTAAAAAAATGTGCAACAAAGATTTTTTTTTCAAAGAGAGCTATAACGAGATTTTACTGAATTGATTTTTTTATTTTACTGATGAAAAAAATTTCGAATGAAATAGTTCGATAATCCTATTTTTTTTTAGGAGTAATCGTGGTATTGATAGGCAATCTTGGAACAGATTATTTTCCAATTAAAAAGTTTCATCAATTGTTAATGAATCGAGTTTTTAAGTAGAATTATGGATATTCCGATAATTTCAACGTTCAAAGGAAAAATAATATTATCAAATGCATTGTTAAAATTAATCATCAGCTTTGTTGAATTTTAATTAAAAATAACTGGCATGGATTACATGAATACTTTGAATAAATAATTTCATACTTATTCATTCGAATTAATATGAGAATCAGGCCATATTCAATTACAAGAGTACTTTTAATGTCTGTCGTGAAATATTTCATTCTACACTGTAGGTTAAGTGATTCCACAATGGCCGCAAATGCAGTGAACCGTAAGTTAACGTCTATTGCGAGACCATTGACAATCTATTGTGTACCTTGAGGAAGAGAAAATTTTCGCTGCAATAAAATTGATATCGCTTAACGTAGTTGACTCCCTACCGTCCAGTTAAAAAGTTTTGGCACTGAGACGCCACCCTATGTGTTGGTAATGTACTACTATGAACCTATATATTTTCGACTTGACTGTACACTCACACAGTAGTATCCTCTATATGAATACACACAACTGTGAAATGTTCTCCCACAACACGCTCGCGCGGCCATCTTGATACCCCTTCCACTGAGAATTTCGTCAAAATTTCGGTTTTATTTTCAATTATTCACCGAAACCATGTGGTCAATGATCTCCATATTTTCAAAAATAATTCTAGATGTATAGTTCTGATAGGTGTTAGTTTTTCATAATGATGGCGTTTCTTTTTTCAACGTGAAAAAAAATAAAATGAGTAGTTTTCCCTCGCTTCTCTCATGCTGCCTGTACAAAAACGGTGATTTTAATTGCAATTATCTCATATATACTGTGGACCATCGTTCTCAAATTTCATTATTAGATGCATTATGCATCTAATTATTTATAGCCCGATTTTTAAACAAGTCTTGAACTTTGTCATTAGGGAGTCAATTACCTTAAGAAATTTCAATATATATAGATACTGAACGATTCACGTTATTTGATGAATATACCTGGGACCAGTGGACTTCAAAATAGAAAATCAAGAGACTTTTCCTGCCGGAAGATCAGTGATCTACGAAAAAATCTTGACATTTTTTTTCGAGCACAGTCTCGAAGATATGTAGAAATATCAACATAGGGTAATATTTGAGCTACATACATAATGTTAATGAGAACACGCAATGTTAATAAGAGTATCTTTTCATAGGGACTATATGCCGTAGTGGACCCAGATACTGAACATACCCCAGTTTACGGACGTAACGGCAGGAGGTACTAATAATTAATAGTTAAGTGAGAAGACCAGATTTTTCAATACTAGTAAAGTGTCCAAAGAAAAATCAACTGAACTGTTTGGTTTAAATCAATTAAATAATTCAATTCTCACTGTCCAGATACTAGTGCCATTCCCTTAACTTTCCAATAACTTCAACCTGTCCAACCCCCATACTCTCTACATTTGAATGTAAAGATAGTGAAATGAGATAATTTGGAGACATTTTGGCGGATATTTCTACAAAATCCCATTTGTAAAATGACTTGGTTTATAGGAACACCTCATAGGACATTTCTTGTAGGTAATTTATTACAGTCTAAAAGAGGTCTTATCATGAATTTTAATGAGTCTCAGTTTTTCCGAACCATTTTCAGAATAATGTCCACATAATTGTTAGATTATGCTCTAATTTGAGAAAGAATCAAATTTACTCCCCTGCCGAGATTCACGTCTATTGTGGTATCCCATTGATTGAATGGATCCGCAGTTCAAAAGCATTTAAACATTTCTGATACTCAACAGAACGTTTCATCCTTCCACTATATTGGATTCAAGGGGAATTTGAATATCGGATAGAATGGTAGAATGGCGGAATATCTGGCGGAATGATATTCGCTTGGAAGGAGTGAGAATATTTGAAATAGAATTCTTCCAATGATTCCAGCAAAGGCTGAGGAAGTATCTGCCGATGAGTATCGTTAGAATAAATTTTCAACATCATTTGGAGGTTTGACTGGTTCGGCCGAAAATCGAAAAATCCAACTGTCTCCATTTTCAATAATCAGGCAACGATAACTGAAACTGCAGATATTAAAAAAAAAAAAACTAAAAGATGTAGAAAATGAAAAAATGACTAGAGTGAATTATGAAATATTAAAACTCACGTTTTACATCAGAAATTACTTCGGCTTTTCAACAGAAACATTTCAATGAAATTATCCAGCACCATTTCACTGAAAATTCAATTTTACCCTACTCTTTTCCCTACCACTCAAATGATACCTTTATAAAGGTTTTTACGGTCAGACAGTATTTTACTTTCTCATCATTAAGGATATAAAGACTCCTGGTAATCTTCATTGTTGCCGAATCCAGATTGCTTTATTGCAAATTCAAGGATAATATCCTCGACGCAACATTTATCTTTCATTGAAAGAATGATACAATGCAAAAAAAACAAACCATTAGAATCATTCACAGACAATTTTTTATTGTCTGATTCATAGAAAAACGAAGAATCGAAATTCGTTCAGACGAATTAGAAAAAAATGCAACAAAAAAAAAGATCTCATAATGGTAAAGTTTCTGTTTCTTTTGCTCTTTTTTTTTCTTATTAACTCGATAAAAGATTGATCTATAATTACCTTTGGACTCCCCTAATGGCAGCCTCCCCAAAACTCCTGACATCATGATAGTCCATATTGAGTCTACCAGTTGGACTATATACTAGTCTTCTTGCTGGTAAATTGATCGGCAAAACCGCACCAATATCACCAAGGCCACTATCAATCTGTGCAGCACCAAAGAGCACAGTTTTGAATGGCTCTGGCTCTTCCGTTCCTGGTTGATGTCCAGATACAAGAATTATTCCATCGTATTCTGGTGTACAGACACTTGGTTCGATCTTTAATCGGCACTGCAGCCATCTAAAATCAATTGATTTTTTTCACGTTCACCGAACAGACATTCAAGGAAAAAAAAAAAAAAAGAAAACTATCATCTCGTGATTGATGAATCGCGAATAGTCCTTGCTCATACAAGCATGCCCAATACAATCGATCACTCTCGTGTCCACAAGTCGAATTCCCTTCTCCCCATTCCACTTCTAACTGCCAAAATGCGTTACCACTCAGGGCCTTTGTATTTATCTCTCAGCATGCGCCAACTCTTCTCTCTTTCTCCGTTTAACACTTGCTCCTCTTTTTTCCCCCTTAAAATTTCCATCAATTTTTACCTCGCGGCATCAACCAAAATCATTTTCAATGTGAACTGTAAAGTGTCCGGGCAAAAAGCTTCCAATTCCATTATACATATCAATATATATGTTTGTATTCATGTGTATACGCAAGTGTTGTATCAATGTAAAACGATAAAATGGAGTTGATAGAAAAAAAATCACTCGAATGCGTGTGAATTTGATATGTTTATTTGCGATTGTGAGATTGAAAAAAAATAAAAATCCAATAGTAAATGATCGATTGCAGAGCTAAACGAACGAGCATTACCAATTTCCCATTTACCATACAAAAATAAAAACGACGCATTCATTCTATTTCAATCAGAGTGAACTGGAAAAGCTGCAAATTCAATTAATCAAAAGGGATTTTTTTGCGAATATTTACATTAACAGACATTGCGACGAGAAATAAAAATATCGAAAGACTGTGGTACAGTAATAGGCAAAAGGCCCCTGTTGTGTCAATGTCTAGAGAGTGATTTGCCTCTGGATATTTAACCCAATAATGTCCTTTTTTCCTTTCTTCTCTTCTTATCCAAGTAGATCAGATGGAAAGGAGAGAAAAAGAGAGAAGCACTTGGCGAGAGACTTTTTGGTTATGTTTATGTGATTATCGATTTTTTTTCTCACTGAAGAGGCTACTCACCTTGAATCTACAGACATGCTGAATATTGTAGAGAATGCGATTTTCCCTGAAGTAGAATATTTCCTCCGAGTTAATTTTATCTCTCCTTGAGTTGAGGGGTTAAAAAAATATATCAGTTATCTCAAAAGTAGAACATAAATTAAACATACAAAAGTTGAATGGTTTCAACGAGAATCAAAATATCATAATCATTTAGTTGCCATGGTAACTCGAATTAGTGAACTTTTTAAATTTTACATTAATTGAATGAATTTAGTGAAACATTTATTGAACGAAATTTCTGTTTCTGCCATTTTTCCAGCGGATTTAATTTTATAATTGGAGTGCTTCACTCTCGCAATTACATTGATAATTACCAGTTGAAAAAGAGAAAAAATATATATTACCAGTTATTTCCAGGAGTTATACGTTTTTTTTTTAAACTCTGAATGAAAATAATAATGCGATTGTGATATATATTTTTTTAATTATAAAAAGAGCCTGTCTACCCTTCCAGTTAATAGTATGAAATAACTGTAGCTCCAATCGTGTCGATGTAGTTTATTCAATAAAAAAAACTGTGGTTGAGATGAAAAGATTTGAATGTCCGATAGCGAATGGATTTCATTCACTAGAGGAATATTCCACTACTCGGTATAATCTCTCCCCGAGGCTAATCTCTACTTGTGACGTAAAAAATAAGCATACAAGCCTATATATATATATATATTTTCATCTAGATGAGAATATTTTTTTTCTATCATGTCTGTTGTGACCTTTCTTTTTTCTTTCATTCATTTCTCCAATCTGAACTTCTTCTCTCAACTCTTTTGTCTTATCATATCGGTGCTTAGTGTAGAATTGACTTTTTCTTGTAGTTGATAAAAAAAAAAAAAGGAGAAACAAGGGAATGAAAATAGAAGAAAAAAGAACCAAAGTGGGCGATTCTCCAGGGATTTCATTTAAATAATGAAGAAAGATTGGATTCGGCTGGTTTGGGTGCTTTAACCAGACGGAAATTTGGATTTAATCCAAGAAAAATCTCTTTTTTTTCTTTTTTTGGTCAATTTTTTCCCATCAATTTCAGGGTATTCCTTTTCTCTTAAGTTCGAAATTCCATTTTCTATTACTCTTATTCGATACATGTATACATATATACACGAAAGAATAAGTAATTGCAAACACTGCATTGAATATTACCGATTCCAAGAGGCACTCGAGTATATTCTCTGCAGATAAAATTGTGTGACTTCACGTAACTCTCAAACCATGAGCCAATCTTGGTGTCTGGACGATGGCTGCACCTTTCGAATGATAAAGAAACGTGACCGATAATAGAGTTTTATTCCAAGGATTACCGGGAAGAAAAGAAGAGGGATAATGAAAAAAAATGAAAGAAAGTTGGAAAGAGGAAGAAAAAAGAGATGAAAAGTTTTGCAATACCTTGGTTACCAAATTGAAGACAGCGTAAAAAGTCACCACAGTGGATTTTCGTCTTTTCTCTCTTTCTCATTTACTTCGAGGAAGATAACTGGCAGCCACGACAAAAGATAATCGCTTTTCTAATCTTCTCATTGTCGCATTTTCTCACCAATGACGATAACCAGAAACTCAGCATTCCTGTCATCCAACTATTCAGTACAACTTGTCCTTTCATTTTCTCAGCCATCATCTTTTACTTTCTTTCACTCCATGCATTGAGGATCCATTTATGAAATTAGAATTGAAGAAGGAGAAACGAAATGTAATGGAGTTACATTGAAAATCTTCGAGCAAAGAAGAAAAGCTAATTTTCAAACTGCGCAAAAACAATTTTCATTGTTTCAAAAATAATGGAAATTTGAATTTCTTGGGATTACTTCCATTGAAGATTTTTCTGCCATTGCAAGCGGTTTTGAAATGTTACTTCATGTCTTTTCTATGGATTACCTATGATGAAATTCTAATACTGAAACACAAGAATACAAAGAGTGAATAGACTGGCACGACTGTCAAATTACATGAATTAAAATTTGCGAATAGTCCCTAGCAAATTCATTTATGCCGATTTTTTGAGTATCTTTCAGGTATACTTACGATATGGTAGACAGTGGGTAGGATTTTGGTATAATTTGCAGATTATACCCAAATCGTACTCAAATAATACGAATATTTTCAGCATATTCGTGAAATTTTTGTACACAAATTATCCCAGTGAAACACCATTGTTTTCTTTTCTTCACTACTAAAATCAAAATATCGTTAATTTTCGAATAGAGAATTGTGAAATTCTTCGATTGAAAACAATGAGTGTTCAAAAAAATGAATGAATATGAATTGATCCGTTCAATTAATCCGCATGAATATCGTCGCCATAGAAACACGGAGGCACAAGTGTTACAGTTATACATAGGATGTACGCCCTTTTGTTCCAAAAGCAACGATATACTCCATGGTCCATTTTTCTTATATCTGAGTCTCTAAGTGGCGATAAAATTGTCACGATCGGAATTTGATTAGAGAATATCGAAATACTCGGCAGCTCAGTTGCAGAGCAGCAGACTACGAATCTGAAGGTCCTGGGTTGTATCCCCGCACCTTGCTCGATTTTTTTTTTTTCGTTTTTTTCCTCTATAAATGTTACTTTATAATCGTTTAACGTTCCTTGTAGTACAGAAGTACTAATTGAACTAAAATTAGATTTGAAAAAAGACGGTATAAATTGGGTAGGGAAAATTCACAAATATAACAGTATTTTTTGGGTATAATTTGGGTATATTTTCAGCATTATACAGGAAAATCACTGAAAATATACCCAAATTCGGAGGATAATTTGGGTATTTTTTAGGTCGGAACGAATTCGCTAGGGGTTGAAGAACGTGAGGTATGTGTACTTTTGTGCTTACGAAATGACTATTTGCACGAGCCACGGGTTCACGGGTATCTGTGGGAGATATGAGGGCGAGTGAGAAAGACTCTCTTTCAGCTCTCTTCTTTCTCGCTCGCTCTCATGTCTCCTATGAACACCCGTCGACCCGTGGCTCGAGCAAATAGTCACAACGTTGTGCTTAAGGTAGTTGACTCCCTAATGACAAAGTTCAAGACTTGTGTAAAAATCGGGCTATGAATAATTAGATGCATAATGCATCTAATAATGAAATTTGAGAACGAGGGTCCACAGTATATATGAGATAATTGCGATTAAAATCACCGTTTTTGTACAGACAGTATGAGAGAAGCGTGGGAAAACTACTAATTTTATCTTTTTTCACGTTGAAAAAAAAACGCCATCATTATGAAAAACTAACACCTATCAGAACTATACATGTAGAATTATTTTTGAAAATATGGAGATCATTGACCTCATGGTTTCGGTGAATAATTAAAAATAACACCGAAATTTTGACGAAATTCTCAGTGGAAGGGGTATCGAGATGGCCGCGCGATCGTGTTGTGGGAGAACATTTCACAGTTGTGTGTATTCATATAGAGCATACTACTGTAGGAGTGTACAGTCAAGTCGAAAATATATAGGTTCATAGTAGTACATTATCAACACATAGGGTGGCGTCTCAGAGTCAAAACTTTTTAACTGGACGGTAGGGTGAGTTATCCAGTGTTCAGACGGATAAGAGTCGCCAAACACCAGTGATTGAACAAATAAAATTCACTTTCATTGAGTTGATGAATATCACATTGTGTTTTGGAAATGAGATAAGTTATATTTCGCTTGACTACCAATTTTTTCAGGACAAATACGTTAAACAGTTCAATTACTGGACAATTGTTGACCCACCCTATATCTGACAGTCTAATATATCTTAAGCGTGTAGACAACAGTTTTCACATTGCCTGTAGATCAATTCTGTAATGAAGAGATAAAACGGTATATCTTTATCTGGTGTTTCACTCATTTTCGAAGAACAAAAAAGGGCCTTTTATTCTAGAAAAAGATAAAAGGAAGAAAAAAAAGTTACCCCAAAAATTTTGTTATCTGGCTTATTTTTCGAGATATTCTTCAGAGATAAATGACACAGAAATGGACTCATTGTTTAAATTCTTTACCACTGAATTTCTTGTAGATCCTTTTTTACCTCACATTTGCTGAAAAAGAACAGTGAATTTTTAGGAAAAATTTCCATCCGTTTGGAACTTTTCCTATCAACTGTAATCGCCCTGTAGTCAGAATGACGTGGACGGTATAGATAAGGACAATCTTCACGCCGATTTGCATGCAACAATGATACTCTTGATTACATTGTGTTGAAAATGAATAGGGAATAGTCTCGTCTAGTACGAAAACCAACTTGTTTTCAGCAGGAATCAGTAGATATCAGGATACACATTTTGCATAAGCAATGTTTGTAGATGTGGCTTTTCTTGGGTGCGATGTACGAACAAGAGGAAGAGATTATCATGCCTAACGATGTTGAATATTTTGTGATTATGAATTAGGTTGCCTAAAAAGTGGAATTAAATCCTTGCAGTAGGTAATATAATCGTAGTACCTACACGAACATTAATTTATTCCTCCAATAAATTTCGTCGTTGACAGTCAACAATAGTAAAAATACCTATAGAACTGCCTCATTAAATTCCGATTCTGGCAGTAATAAATGAGATTATCCAATTTCGTCCAGCACCGGAAATCCACAAATTGATCGATCAATGACAATTAGATGAACCGGAATATCCTAATTGCATCAATATCATTCTTCGAAATCCAGTTATGAATGAGATTTCACTTTTCATCAAGCTAGAGAAGAAATGAAAATTTAATTGCACATTAGGAGGTCTTTCTTTTGTACATTACTCTTGATGAATTCTGAAAGTGAAAAAAAGTGACTGGAGTTTTGAATTATAATACACGAAATGTTAATTGGCTGTTATATTAACGCCTGAATTTAGCGTACATTGTGTATTCTGTGTGTCAAGTACAGTAGTTGACATAAAGTGGACAAAAACGTTTTTGACATTTTATGATTGCCGTTGATACATTGGCTAGAAAATGTTCACTACTATTATATAAATCACTCCACTACACATACTTCATTCTCAACAGTCGAATGCACTATCTGTATCAACATTCATCGTATTATTCTGGTTAATTTTGAATTCATTCAAGTGGATGAAACATCACACTTGTGTTTTGCAGAAAGAGTGAATAATTTGGGATAATGAAAATGGAAATGAAAATCTGTGGTAATAAAACAGAGTATAGGAGACATGTATCAGGAGTTTAGCAGTAGAATGAAGACGAGTTTCTTCAAGTTCATCAGCACTTTTCATGAAATATCTTGGAAACTAAGGGAGATGGAAAAATTTTTGTGAACGTTATTGCAGCTGCAATTCTTCCCAAGCAAAAGATCGTTGAAATGATTTCTCTATCTTCTCTATTTGCTGAGAAATTCCATGGGAATTTATCGAAAGCAAAATTGAGTGAGGATGAAGTAATGAAAGAAGATGATTCAAGAAAAAATGTACTTCTCCTACAAATATCGAAACCAAGTGAATTTAGAGATCAAATATAAGTACATTTTTTTTTTAGTGAATTTACTAAACTCCAGAAAATGTCTGTCTATGAATCTCTCAAATTTCATTGTTCCCGAGACATTTCAATAATTACCTTCTTCTAATTCTTGGAATCATCCAACTTTACAGCTTCAGGACTCAATTAATCTCATTACACTAATTTATTATTGAATATAATGAATTGTCCATATATTGTTTATTTTCATCATTATCTTCATCATCATTTAATTGATGAATCTCAGGCCATAAAATTGATTACAAATTATTATCAAACATTTGAATCTTGAAAAAATGAATATTACAATATTATACGATCAAATAATTCGATACGAATGAGTTCATTCACTGACAACATTAAATGATTTCTTGAAAAATCGGTACTAGCATTTAATTGGATACTTTATGCTTATTGATTTAATCGTTCAAACAAAATTCATCATTCATAGTATTGCACGATAAACAAGTGAATTATCGATGATTATATGCATTCACACTAGCATTCATCGCAGTACTAAAAATAATTCTCTCTATATCTCATAAATTTCTATTGTCTTCACAGTTTTTCTGTACAATTATTATCATAAAATGCTCTATCAATGAGCTATTCTCGTTATTACAATGAGTATTTCATTTTAAGTTTCATCGTATTACCCAGTATCACCTAACTTGGCGACTCAGTTGATTACACCTAGTTATATATTTAAAAAAAGAAAATATATATATATACAATTTACAGTCATCTATAAGTACATTCTTTTAAAGTTAAGTGTGTGAGTGATTTAGCCTACTATATACAAGTTTGGATGAAAAATTGTAGTTAATTCTTCTTGAAATATCTCTAAAATAATGAGCTTGATAAGATTGATCGAAAGACCTATTTTAGTGCAAAAATTTATTTCACTACAAAAAAATCTCTCGCTAAATTTTCCTGAACCTCATTACCATTGAGATATTCACAGTATAATCTGCCTGTTATATTCGGATTCATTTTCCTGAATCACTCTAACTAATAATTATCAACTCTTCTTCAATTCCGAACTATTCATGTAAAATTTGACTCAAAGCCTGGTACCTTTACCAATTTCATTAGTAACCTCCATAGATGCATCCTTGAGTGAATTAAGTTTTTTCATATACTCAATACTACCCTGTTGTATTTTACCATTAATATCATTATCACATTGTGGACTAGCTTTACCACCATTTTCAACTGATGTCATTGATGCTGTAAATGCTTGATTAGTATGTTCATCATTGAGTCTTCTTGATTCAGCGAATAATCTTTTTTTACCGGGTAATAATCTCGATAATTTCAATGCAATTGGATGAAGTAAATGTTCTTCATAAGCATCTTCTTTCTCATTGGCTGTTAATAAACTAATGATAATACCAACAATTACTGTTGTTAAACTTCCAATAAGTGCATAGTACATATAGGTAATACTGAAAATAAATTGAATTGGTGTTTTTGGAAAATACTCCATTGGCGGTGGCTCTGTTGCTTCGTTAACTGCATTTAGCATCATTGATGATGGTTTCATAAGATGCGATGAAAATGTATCATTCATACATCCCTCAGTCGATAGTGGCAATGCTTCAGATTCATTTGTTACAGTTAAATGTCCAAATGTCAGTCCCAATGACATAATGTGACTGAATATCATACCAGTAGCTGCACCCTTCCAATTAGCGCATGGCACAAGCATTGCAAGGAGGAATACACCAAGTAATGGTCCTGATGTAGCTGATGTCATTAGCATAGATGATTCAATAACACCAGACAGCATACCAACTAAGAAACTTGCGCCAATTATCAAGACACCATAAATAAAACAAAGGAATTTAATCAATTGCAGCTGTTGACGATCCTTGAGATTACTCAATGCTGGTATCTGACTGAGAAAATCTTCAAATGTAACTGTTGCCAGTGAATTCAAATTCGAGACAGCCAATGTTAATGCACTGTTGAACAATGTTGCCATTACAAGACCAAGTAATCCAGGTAGATATGCTAGCTTGTCTTCAACGTAAAAGGGTACTATTTCATCGAATTTTGATATATAACCAACACTCAATGGATCACAGTCAGCGTAATTTGCGAATATAACCATACCAACTATCCAGGATAGTGAGAATAGCACGGTTATTACCGGCATATTTGCCATCATTGTTCTGTAATCAAAAATTTTAGATTTTTTTTATCAGTTGAGTAATAGTTTAACTTCTTCTCAAATGAAGGATGCTCTATATTATTTTATGAATATATATTCATGAAATGAAATAGGAAATTTTACGTGATTTTGATTATTTCTTTTTGCTGAAAGTATTTAGTTTTCATAGGACAAAAATTGAGAGACATTACCGTTTTTTTCATCAACTTTCGAGTAAATACCAGATAAGTCTTGAAATTTTTGAATATCTCAAACGTAAGAGTCAATCAGAGAGACTTTACCGAATTGACCTGCACAGGTTTTTTTCCCATCTATATTCTTAACAATAGTGCCACTTGTGGCATCGATGAAACTATTTTTCGTGCAGCGGAGTCACTAAGACTGTTGAGCAACTTGAGAATGTGCAATGTTGAATTGAAAACAGTAATTATGATTTATTCGAATTTGTTCTTCTGATGGTTCAGTTCTTTAGGTACTTTGTTTCTACTCACTTTACAACTTTGCTTCTACTGCTCATGCTGCAGTAACGCTGCACAAAATTCTGCTGGCAACCAAATATTGACAGTGACATAAATAATTGCCCGACTGTAGCTGAGACGGTTGTAACACGAATTGTTGGATCCATGTTGAAGCTGATAACACATTGAGAATCAATGATTAATCATTTATTTCAGAGCTTTAGGAGATAAATAGGCAATATTAACAGAAACTCTGCAGATTACATGCACATTATTTCATGAATATCTGTGAAATAATGAGATTTACAAACATGCATCATACAGCTGTTTATATAGATAATCAAATTCTCTGAAAGATGATCTCTTAGAAAGATCGAAACTTTTACATTTACTTTGTTGGTGAATTGAACGTCAAATTTACGAAAAAACTCAAAATTTCGGAATTTCAGAGAAGTTATGGACTCGAATGATGATTTTATGACCTATATTTAAACAAGCTGATGTTCGCAAAAGAATGGAAAAATCTCGAAATAATGGGAATTAATTTTATCACCATGATAATTCTAAACTAAATAAAAGTTTTACACTCGTTTTAATAATCATCGTCTGTATGAATCTCTTGCATCATAATTATCACGATAAAAATTGTCGGTGATACTTACTCAAAAAAATCAAGACGCCCACGAGACTGCGTGACATTTAATACAGTTGCTGGGCCTCCTACGTCAACGGCACCTTGTACAATGATAATAAGTGAAACACCAATCATCGTTAAGCCTTGTATAACATCAGACAATATAGCTGCTTTGAGTCCACCCTGAACGGAAGCAAATGAAAAACTTATAATTATATTGACATAATGCTCCAGCAAAACTCAGTGACAATTCCAAAAGTAAAACAGTGGAAATAATAAGATAATGAAAAATTCCATAAGCTTACCAAGGACGAGAAGACAACTGATACAGTTGTAATTCCAACTATACTAGCCCAATATGGTAGCCCTATGACTGTTTTTAGGGCAACACATGGTGTGAAAACGATTACAGCTAAATTGAGAAGACTCCGTAGTACGTAGGAAAAACTAGCCAAACATCTGACGAGTTTTGAGTGGAATCTGATGATAAGAACATAACGAAAAATAAGTTGAAAAATTTCATTAGCTAAATGGTGGAAGAAAATCATTTTCTTTCGTTATAGATATCTCGAAATTGAAGCGAGATATGAAAAATTTCAATGGCAACGGTTTTTTTGGAATAACATAAAACTCACACAAATACACTGTGAAAAAAAATTACTCTTCTCAAATATATTCACTATGCGTAAATGGATATTTTGATTTTTTTTTCAATAGGAAAAATTTTATTTTCCACTAATGATTTTTTTATTTCCATAAAATATTAATTTGTCGATAGAATATCTATATTTCTGTTAGATTTTCCCCGAGTGATATTGAAAAAATACAATGGAGCTAAGAAAATGTGTTACTGTTATCGGATTCTTTTTGGTAATAATTTAGGAAAATTCAAAAGAAATATAGATATTCTATGCACAAATCAATATATTATGGAAATGACAGAATGATTAGTCGACAATGAGATTTTTTCGATTGCGAAAAAATTGAAATATCCATTTACGCATAGCAAATATATTTGAGAAAAGCGAATTTTTTTCTCAGTGGAGGGCCATATGAAAAATCTGGTATCTCTAATGAATTTTGAGGTATCTCAGAAAAATGGAACTTCTATCAAATCATGATAATTTTATAACTCTAATAAATTACCTCATATCCAAGTACTGGTAGACTGATGTAATGCCAAGACTGTAGTAAACTGGTACAAATATGTAGCAAACAATGGGATATGCTAGTAGCATACCGTATATTGTTTCCCACATTGCGCTGCCACGATAATAAAGCTCAGATGGATAACCAAGGAATGATCTGACACCAAGTGTACCACGTGCTATTGAAAGCATCATAGCGCCCATTGATACACCAGTAGTTGCAAATACATAACTTGCTTTTGTATCTTTTTTCTTCTTACGAAATTGTCCCCACAGTGGTATTACAAATGATGCTACGATAACAGCTATGAATACAAGATAGTCTAGAACCATTGATGATGCCTCCATGACCATTTTTGATGTTTTTAATTCACGTTAAACTTTCTGTGAGAATTAGAAAAATTCAAAATTGTCAATTGTCTTTTTTCAGAATTTTTTTTTCTCTCTATTATCAATTACAAAAATTTAATTTCTTCTTTATCGTTTTATGTTACTGTGATTAAAATTGAAGTTTTAAATGATAATTTGAGAAAGCTCTGTGTAAAAGTTATTCACGAATTTTTTTAATTTTTCGTCCACTGGAGAATTACGAGAATCAATATAATTTATTTCTCTCACTTTCTATGATAAAGTACAAATTATCACCGGCATTTCATTTGTATTATTATATATGATTATAAATAAACGGATGACTCGTAATATAGTGTCGCGTGGCTTGCTCAAAAGCGTTTCGATTAATCAGTTGCTCTCTCAATTGAATCAACACCGTTCTGTTCGAGGCTGAAGCACGAACTAAATGTACATTGGATCACAGGAGCTACTTGTACGTTATTATGCTAACGGCTGTTGTCACTCGAATTCGAATGGCTTATCTTTGGTGTCGGTATTGTTTATCATACTTTATTTTTTTTTTTCTCCTTTTTCCTTTCTTGACTGATTTTATGGTTGTGTTAAGTGGAGAGGGGGAAATGAGCTGTTAGACACTTGATTCGTCAATCTCTACTCGTTATTTACTACGTATGTACCCCCCACTACTATCTTTCTCTCACTATTGAACGAAACGTTGATACTTTTCCGGTACTTCTCCGCTTAATTTCTTTTTCTTGCAGTGATTTTTAAAAATAATTTTCATGATAACATGAGATTTGAATTTTCCACAGTTTCTAATTGCTTCAAATTCACCGGTATTTGTCATTCAGAGATATTGACTCACGTGACAATCTTTTCCACGATGAGATGAACACGTGAAAATTCGTAAAGAATAAAGAGGAATTAACATTTACATACTTGGGATTTTTAAATCATTTTTTTAATGATAAGTGGAGGCATTTAAATCTCTCGAGACTTTTATTTTGGCATAGCTGTGGATTCTTCGAAGTATGTAGTTGGCAGGTCTCGTGATGAGTTTGTTTGTTTTTTTTTTCTTCTTCTTCTTTTCTCTACAGAGACACGTAGGCTGTGGCGTTTGAGGCTGATGGCATTGGGGCTCAGTAGAATAGGAGAAAAAGAAGAACACGAAGAAAGTGGAGGGGAGGTTAGTTTAAAATCTTCCATTCACGTGACAGCTGAAAGATTTCGAGTTCTCTCAGAAAATACAATTTATGTAGACACTTTATTGGGCTCCACATTACGTCCTCATTCTGTGATTCATTAAAAAGCTGAGTAAACTTTGTATTTAATAAATACAGAAACACCGAAACTAACAAAAATGATTGGCCAATTATTGTAGTTTTGTTCTTTTTTACTTTTCATCTATTTTCCATTGAGAGCAGCTGGAGATTGATTCATCGGAAAGATTATTTTTGATAGTCTGCACTCCATTTGCACTCAAATTTTTTCATGATTTCTTGAATTGAATATTTATGAAAGGATTATAAAGATTCGAAAAAATCCGAGATTCATCAAATACTTTTTTGAAAAATGAATCTGATTACAAGATATCAGAATATTAATGTAATTGACTCCCTACCGTCCAGGTAAAAAGTTTTGGCTCTGAGACGCCACCCTATGTGTTGATAATGTACTACTATGAACCCATATATTTTCGACTTGACTGTACACTCACACAGGGCATGTTCCGAAATTCACTGCCAGTACTGAAAATGTATAGTTTCTGTCACTGAAACTATACATTTTCAGTACTGGCAGTGAATTTCGGAGCATGCTTTTAAGTATCCTATATATGAATACACACAACTGTGAAATGTTCTCCCACAACACGCTCGCGCGGCCATCTTAATACCCCTTCCACTGAGAATTTCGTCAAAATTTCGGTTTTATTTTTAATTATTCACCGAAACCATGTGGTCAATGATTTCCATATTTTCAAAATTAATTCTAGATGTATAATTCTGATAGGTGTTAGTTTTTCATGATGATGGTGTTTTTTTTTCAACGTGAAAAAAAATAAAATTAGTAGTTTTCCCACGCTTCTCTCATACTGCCTGTACAATAACGGTGATTTCAATTGCAATTATCTCATATATACTGTGGACCATCGTTCTCAAATTTCATTATCAGATGCATTATGCATCTAATTATTTATAGCCCGATTTTTACGCAAGTCTTGAACTTTGTCATTAGGGAGTCAACTACCTTAAGGCAAAAACTCTTGATTTTAATTGTTGAGATACGACTCTCCAATTCAATTTATATCGTACAAAGAAACTAATTGGCTGAGCTCGAATCAAATGACTCAAAATTCAGAACAATAATATATGAAGTTTCTTGTGTCATAAACATTCGATCAGCGGAATTTTGTGCGAGCTCATAAGTAGTCCATTATCCTTGTAAGCATTAGGGCAAGATGGATTGAAATAATATGTTGGATGAAACAAACTTTGGAATCACAAGTCAATGAAAAATATTTGATTTATCGAATCATCGGGCAGTGAGAGTTGATTTAAAAAGAACCACTTGTATAAACTTGAAAAATTTGCTCCAATAAAACGAACGAATATCGTCAAAATTCACAATGTGACTCATAGAGCGTATTAAAAGCTCTGTACGATTGATTATTTCGTTCATGTATTCGTTGATTCCATTTATATTTGTCTATGACTCATTCTTTTTTTACTGCATTGTCGTGTTTCTTTCCTTCGAATATTTCAATATTTGTGGAAATGGAGAGCAAATTGTTAACCAATATCGAGTGCGAACAGCAGGAGAAACGAGAATGGAGGGACTGAAAGAAACATCGGGATGAGCCAGAAGTAGTTGATTTATGAATTCAGGCGAATTAATTTGGCTTATGTAAATTCAGAAATGATGATGAATTCTTTGTGTTGGAGTTCAATGACTGTTTTTCATTCTGTTACCATCTTTGGACAGAGGGGAGTACAATTAATGAAGCTTATATATTAAATGCATGAATTATGAAAGAATAGTAATATAGATTTTTCAATTATTTCGAATGAAAAACTCTGAAAGAAAAAGTGAGTTTCTCGGTTGAAAAAATGGATTCATTAATGAAATGTTATTGTTTCATTTCAATAAAATATTTATACAGCCTCAGATCACTGTTATTCATTTAAACTCATAAAAGTAGACGTCTCTATCAAATTGCAAAACATAAAAAAAGGAAAGGATAATGTTTTTCTGTTTACTCAAGAAATTTAAAGAGTTTAGTCCTTTGGAAATCCGTTATTTTCGTTCATTAGAAAAGTGAACTTCCTCAAAGTTTTACAGATAGAGAAGGAAAAAATAAGTCAGAAAAAAAAAAAAAGGAAATCTATAATTGAAAGTATGCAATCTTGGGGAGTTTTCTTCATGAAGAATCAATTGTACGCTTGGTGCAAATGAATTCTGATTGAATGAAAAGTTTCAAATGTTTCAGTGGTTTTAATTTAAAAGTTTTTCGTTTGTGATAGTGTTTCGTAACAGAGTAAATGTGATAATAGGGAATAGAAGGTAAAGATTTTCTACACAGCTATCTTATTACAACTAACCTTTTGGGTATTTTCTCATTTTCACCTTGTCTCTATTCACTTTGCTACGTGTTTTGTACTTTGGGGTAGACTTGGTTGTACGGATTTACTCACCCTCCCCCTTCCCCCCCCCTCTCTTCTTCCTTGATACGATAAACTTGTTTACTCGGAATTTTAATGAGCTAACAACCGGATTTAGCGATGTAAATTTCGAATGAGTGTCCACTGTTTAATCGCGAATATTTACGATACAAATAATATAATCAAAATTGAATTGATAATAATTTAAATTGTTACATTTTTTTGAAATATACAGTTATCTTCATAAAGCAAATGAACTATACCCATTCGTTGTTATTCTTGACTTAATCCTCTTTTCAATTGATTGAACATCACTAAGATCGTGACCTGGATGAACCATTTTCATGTGATTCACAATCGATATATTTTTCAATAAAGTGATGGAAAAAAAATGAGTTCTAAAATTAGATGAGAATCATTTTATAAATAGCTCACGAACTATTGGATTTAGGAAATTTTATTGGGAGACAGTTCCTTTAGATTATGGAATTTTCCATGGAGAATTTCACAGAGTTCTTCCACTTTCACCCTTCGTTAGTCACACAAACTGACTAATCTTAGTTGTCAACATAATGAAACTCTCTCTAAAGTTGACACGTCTGTCGAGGATCATTCTGTAAAGTTTTTCTTCTGTTCTTATATGGTTATATTCCTTATGACAGGGGCAAGTACCAATTCTACTCCAAAGATCTTGAATTTCTGTAAAGTTGTCCATGATCCTTATCCCTACTTTCACATGGAATATTCTCTGTGCCATTCATTGCGCAGTGCAGCATCCTCCTCTGCGAAGCTCAATGAGCAGCATTAAACAATTAAATTTATTAATAAATTAATTTTTATTAATAAATTTTATTTAGAAAATCAAATTTCGGAAAAAATATGTAATGCGCAAGCAGGATTTGAACCCACGACCCTCTGATTACATGTCAGGTGCTCTACCGCTGAGCTATTCTGCTCACTGAGAAATCACTGTATTTTATCATTCTATGATAAAATACAGTGATTTATCCCCAAAGTGAACATGTCCATCGAGTATCATCATTCTCTGAAACTGCGCTTGATCCTCATCCCAACTTTTTGTATAGAGTATTCTGGTCTGCTCAGTTTAATGCACGGAATGTTGAAATGTAAGAATGGTTTTTGTGATGCTAGGGTTAAGGCATCACCTTTTCCATTCAATATTCTCTCCAATAGAAAATAATAAAATCATATAATTTGATGAAAACCCCAATATAAATACAAACATTAATTCCCTGATCAATAATATATAGTCACGAGAGCTTCATAAGTCATTTGACTAGCAGTCATAACTGACACATCAAAAAAAATTTGTTTCAAACATGCTCATTTTAATTGAGACATCCTGTGTATACTTGTAAATGCTGTAACCTATCCTAAAAATGAACTTTGTTTAAAATAGTATATTAAACAACGAATGCGGGAAGCGCCGTATTACCCACGAGCACGGTTTGAGCGCACGAGCGAAGCGAGTGCGCTTAAACGTGCGAGTGGGTACGGCGCCCCGCACGAGTGGTCTATACAATTTTATATTACTCACATGCGGTGTGAAATAGCGCTTGACCTTACTCTTTAGAGGTTGACAAGTGCTGTTTTGATCCATTGAAACGTCTTACTCATCGTGTTCGATGAATGAGATTTTTGGCGTGTATAAAGACTATTACCCATGCTGGAGTGTGTGATGATGACATTACCCACGCCGCAGGCGTGGGTAATGGACTTTATCCACGCTAAAAGTCTCATTCGTCGAACACGGTGGGTAAGACGTTTCAGTGGATAAAACAGCGCTTGTCAACCTCTAAAGAGCGAGGTAAAGCGCCATTTTACCCGCGTGAGTGATATAAAAAATGTTAAAATGTATGTGGGAGTTTGAAATGCTTTGCGTTCAAGTTTTAACCTGATTGACCTACGGAAGACTCAGAAAGAGAGAAATAGCGGCTAACTTTGCGGAGCGTAACCTGCTCAGCTGAAGGAGCCATCAGCTCTATAATGCGCATTTTTTAAGAGAATTTACTGCAATTCAGAACACGGAGAGAAAAATATAAGAATTTTTCTGAACGATTCTTCAAAAAATTACCATGCCGCTTCACAAACGGGATCAATTTGCTTCTGAACGGAAAAATTGTCATGCTCCACATCATAATTTTTACTTTCGATTTCTTAAAAAAAATAGCCATTTTACATTTACCTTTGGATTGAAATATCTCGAAAAGTACTGAAAAGTTATCGAGACATGCTTTGAATGGAATTTAGAGGGAAGATTAGCGAATAAAATGAGCGAAATTTCGTCTTTCTACAACTCCTAATTATTAAGATATTAATTTTTTAATGGAAAATTCAGAAGGGACGCCGGAGCGGCCATTTATTTACTATCGGGCCCCGTCCATTGTTTCTGACCTATTCATCAAAAAATTGATATCTCGGAAATTACTGGTCGTAGAAAAACGGTGTCTTGCTTATTTTCTTCGTTAATTTTCCCTCCAAATTTCATTCACAGCATGTCTCGATAAATTTTGCATAGTTTCCGAGATATTTCAATCCAGAGCCAAGTGTGAAATGGGCAATGGCTCATGTACCGAAAACAGCCGAAGGTACCCGACTTGCATCTTCCTCTACCACATTATGAGGCTGGCATGGGAAAAATTCTAAAAAAATTTTATCAAAATTCTTAGTAGCGCATGAAAATTTCTAAGGGCCCAATGATTCATCATTTGTCGGATAGACAATTTTTTCTCAACTTCCAAAGAAAAAATTATCAGCTAATATTTTTGTAACGCTACATAACGGTTATTGTGATATTTTATCTCAAAAATTTTATTGGCCCTATTACTAATTGCTGGCGCAAAGACATGTTTGCTTCCGAATGGAAGCTTTGTAATCGTAATTTTTTTCGATTTTGAGATTTCATCATAATATGACTGCAAATGACCCAAAACGTCGAGATCCGTCGTTTTTAAAAAATGTCTGTGTGTATGTGTGTGTGATGACGCATTTTCCGCTTTACTCTGAAGTGAGGTTAGCTAGCGATCTGAAAATTTCACCATAAGTTCGCCATGCGTGCCCCAAACTCTCACAAAAATTTCAGCTAAATCGGCCGGATAGTTTTTGAGACAAATGAAAATATTGAAATATCGTTTTTTCGACTTTTCTCGATGAAAAATGGAATCACAGCGTCCAGTCTCCGCGAGGAGATGCGCGTCCAAGAGCCGCATCTTTGACCCCCGGGGTGGTGGGAGCTCAGATTTTTATTTTAGCCAGTACAAAACTTTTGATAAATATTTCGTGAAAATCTTGATTCCACGATAACTTAATAAATAATTGAGCTAGAGACCTCAAATTTTGTGAGGTTATACATCTGATGAGCACAAAGGTTGGTATTGAAACTGGGCGGAATCGGTCCAGTAGTTTTTTAGATATTAGCATAGAAACATCAGAAAAAGCAAGCTATATCTTCAACCTTGAATTATCTGCAACCTTGAATTAGGCTGAGTTTGGGCAAGGCTAAGCTCGAGTTAGCTAACTTGACTATGAAGTTGAAGCTCAAGATTTCAATGGAATATGACTCAAGATGTTCCAAAAAGTAGAAATATGACAATAAAAAGAATTTTGTTACTCATAGCAAACGAGGGGATTCTCATCATCTTCAGAACATTCAAAGAGATATCATATTTAACAAAAAGAACATGAATTGACGTGATTAATATGAATAAGATCGGTGCTGGTAGATTTGAAATTAAAAAATTCATTCGGAAGCTTTCTGCCAATTGCATTGGCAGAATATGAGATGTAAGATTCTCAAATTACGCACAAGTAATGGGGCTCCTGCTTGTTTCCATTGGTAGACTCATGAAATAGCCCCGGCCTGCATTTTGCATCCACATTGTATCGCTGAGCATCGCAATTTTTCATAGAAATTTCTCTCCGTGTAGCGAAAAGGTAAAACAGGATGAGATTTATTTACGTTGCCACTTTTTTTTCTGAGAAATATCTCAGAAACCGAACGACATGACGCAATTTTTTGATGATGGCTACCTGCGTATCCATAGAAACGGACAAGGAGCAAAACAAGTGAGATACAACTATGCCCCCAGTCGAACTTATCAACACGATGATTCACGTGTCGTCTTTTTCTCATGTGATTTTCTCACTCTGAGCAAATGTTACGCATATTTTTCTACATTATTTTTTTGTGCGAATATTCATAGACATCATCGAATGGAATAGAATATCCAATTCTGCAAGAAACTGCTCCACTTTACTTACTTGCATTTAATTTTAATAATGTTCAATATTTTCATGCAGCCTATCCATGTGATATTGAGAAAAATGACAAACGGGCGTTGAATTAAGAAATTTTATGGTGCAATAAGCCATGTTGGTGAATCGTAGATTTTGAAAAACTATTCAGTTGCTGTGTAACACAGTTAATTCCGGGCTCCAATTATGCCACATTTATTGTTAAGAACAGGTTATAATGTAAATTTTTTATTTTGTTTAAAAATTAATATTTGTAATGTTGAATAATGATAAACTCTCATCACAAAATCCATTTCGTCAATCAATTTGAAATCCTACCTTCATCTATTCGAATAAATGAAAAAAAATATAAAAAAAATCATTAATGAGCAATGTAAAAATTAATTCATAACCAACCGAATGGGCCTGAAGGCCTGGAGGCGTTACAATACACAGAGAACAATGTTTTCTTAATTCAAGAATGTGCAGGTCACTTAAATTAAGAAAGAAAAGTCACTTGATTGAAGTGAGTTTTACTTTCTTAAATTAAGAAAGGAAAAGTCACTTGATTTAAGTGAGAAAAGTCACTTAATTTAAGTGACTTTCACTTTCTTAAATTAAGAAAGAAAAAGTTATTTGATTTGAGTGAGAAAAATCACTTAATTTAAGTGACCTGCCATTCTTAAATTAAGTAACTGCACATTCTTAAATTATGAAAACATTCTTCACTGTGTAAAAAAAAAAAAAATTCATAACCAAAAAATATCCTGGGACTTCTACAAAAATTTCAGTGGAGCATAACAAATTTTACGGTGACCTCCGTATTTTTTAGTATGGCGTCAATTTGTGCCTCGCTTACCAGAAAGCACCGTAATTTTTCTCGGATTTTCACTTCAAAAATTCATTGATTTTTCTCTCCGTGTAATATATGTAACGAAAAATGAGTACTGATCTAGTGTCATTTTGAACTAAAAGCAATCAATATTAAAAACTAAAGCATTGACAATTATCAAAATACCTCTTTTATTTGAACAGATGGCTCAATTATTATCATTCACTTTGCTTCTGTGTTTTTCACGTTGATACCCAGATTTTAATCATTTATCCTCAATGTTTACAAAAACAAATTTTTCAATTTTGAGTTATGACGGATGAGCGTTTTTGTACAAATTAGTATGTTGTGCCTTTATTTTTTTACAATTACACTAATTCATGCGATAAACTTGTTTGTCACTTTACTTCTTCGCCCCCAAAGAAATGAAGTGTGAAACCTGAAAGACAAGCCGTTTTTTCAAAGATCCCCGTGCATCTTTAAAACTCAGTTGTGTCTTGCACGGCTTCAGTAATTGCTCTCAAACAAGTAATTTCGAAGTTTTCGCATTGAACGAAGTGGTCGCGTGCCAGTTACAACACGCAACATGTCATTAAATAACAAAAAAAACTACAGAATTTTTTTTTTGTATTTCAAAGATAAAATTACGATAAAATTACACCAGTTGATAATTTGACATTTATGAATAAATCGTTAATGATTATTTGGGCTTTTACTTCTGATGAAGAAAGTAGAGTTATTAAGATTAATTTCCTTAATTATCTTGTTTTTCATTCTGGGTAATTATGACGTCATTGCGTGTGAAATGAATTTATTCTCATCCATAGAATGACGAAGAAAGTGACTCACGAAGTAATTTTTTGAACCAACCAACAGTCGAGTCATTGGTAAGTAGATTATCAATGAATCACAGATTAGTAGATGAATTAACGATTTACAAAATCAATAAATTTTCTGATATTTTCAATCTCATTCAAAGAAAAAAAAGGTGTGAACGTAATTAAAATAGTCGAATTTTCTTGGAATAGAGGAGATTGAAGCGAATAGACCTATGGTACAAATTGATCCAAAAATTTTTTTTTGCAGTGGAGCATTTCTCGAAAATATCTAGAAAAATGAGGAGATACTCCAGCATGTGTTTAAATTATTGGGTAATTGTTGAAAATTATTACTATGAGGCTCCCCTCTCGAAAGAGTATCAGGGTATCAGTAATATAGTAAGATAGTTCAGTCAAACTAGCAATTATATTTTCATGGAATAAAAAAAAAGGGGAACAATAAGAATTTTACCTCTCGATGGATTAAAATTTTCTGAATAATATACGAAAAGATCCCATGGATAATAAGGTCCGTACAATTTAGATGAATGAAAAATAACTAACAATTCCAACAAGACATACTTCAATTGTTCATGTCTTCTGTTCAATTGCAATTAATCGGAATGCAAAAATGTCATTCGGTAGCTGATGAAATTTGGTGCAAAAATCAAGTGAGAACGGCTCGTCAAAAATTGCTCGTTTATTATAATTTTTTACAGCTATTTTATGGTGATTTTAACCACGTGTAATCTTCCAGAATGTCAGTATCAAGAATGTTTGTTTTACATTCTGAAAATTCATTGATTGCTAGGCGAATTCAACGTATTTCAGAAATCCAAATATTTATTTATTTATTTTTATTTTATTTTCTCATACCTGATCTTCAGGGACAGTGCCCTATATCGGGGAGGGGGGGGGGGCGTACCTACTCAATTTTACAGTAATAAAATTGTGTGAGTAGTAACATTTTAATTTGAACTTAATCTAGAATTATTATAAATGTAATTAAATTCAGATTCAGACTGACTTAGACCGCGGAACATGACCATAGTGGGTTGAACCCTAATTATTTTGTTTATTTAATTATTTATTTAATTTCTCTTTCTTTTTCTTTTCATTTATTTATTTATTTGTTCTCCCAAATTAAAATTCTGTGTGGAATTTCCTAATTTTCATTGAATTTATGATGAAGAAATGTAAATTTTTTGGTGAATCGGTATTTTTGCTCGCGTTTGGAAATCTGAATATTATGAATCGCAGAATGGTCAGCCTATGATGAATCACTTGGGTGGAAGATTCTGAAAAAATTTGACTTTTATCGGTTAAATATTTGAGAAACTAGAATATTTTTTAAATCACATATCCTGCGAATTCGGAAGGGAAATAAAATGAATTCTAGGAGCTGGTAGAACTTTTCCAATGCTAAATGAAATTAACCGGTGAGCGACGTTGCCGAAAACACGCTAAACACGCTCGGGCAGTGTAGAGGGGATTTGGCACCGTCGCAGCCAAAATAACACGGCGGAGGATCCCTAATCACTCAACCAGAGTCGTTAGTTCACTCACGTAGTCCGGCTTAGTAGCGTTGTGGCTAAGTGGTCTAAGTTCACACGCCGTAGGCCCGGGTTCGATTCCCGGCTCCGGACAAGTTTTTCGGGAGTGCTTATAAAAGTTGAGCACTGCCCACAAAAAGACCAAAAATCCTACAAAAATTATCTACACCTACTCAAAAACGAAGAGTCCCTCACCAAGGGATAACGGCCGGATGACAGTATAGTCAGATGCCATTAACACAAAGCAAGCAAGCAAGTTCACTTACGTCGACCAGTCTAGGCTTAAGGGGAACTTCAGTGCTCTGCTGGTGGCGCGGCAAAGGACGAAGCGGGGCACAGGAATGGGGTAAAGCCGAATGAAGAGTGTGAGAGAACTAGCCTCGAGGATCGTCCATGATAGACGAAGACTCAACAAAATTTTTCTCTTTTCTTTTTTTGATTATTAAAAACCGGCTCAATAAAAGTTCATCAAATTTTATATATCGATTGTCGTTGGATCAAGTAATACAGATATCGAAAATTTGACACGAATATCATATTTTGAAGCTGAAAGAGGTAAACGCGCAAATAGTGATACATGAGAGTTGACGTTGAATTAAAGATTTTGCTAATTAATTACTCGGAATTAGTAGCATGATTTTCCTCAAAAATTGGCAGTTAATCCTAAAATTCTTCCGAAAATATCTACAAATTTTTGCATGACTAGTCTTGCATGTCAATTTTAACTGACGCTCCCCCTTAATAATGTAGGTGAACATGAATTTAATTCAATATAATTTCTATATTTCCATTGTAAGCTAATCTTAGATTACTTCCAGCCAATTACTGTTCATCTCCACTGACGTTGAAACTATTAGTACTGCCTCCAGAAATGATGAAACTCTTGGTGAAAATACTAAATGTTCGCTGAGTCGTTTAGATGTTGAACTGTAATTAATAACGACTTTGTCGGAATAACTTTCTGTTTATTAATTGTAAATTTTGTTTGACACCCAGTATTTTTCAAGTCGCTATCAGAATGCTTCACAATTACTACACCATTTGATAATATCTGCCTTGTATCGATTTTCGATTCTTGCACTGAGGGAAAAAAACATTTTCTAGGAATAAAAATAATTCTGAGACAAAACTTCTTTTTTATTGGGTTTGAATTTAATTGGGAGAAATGAATACCTATTTCTCTCAATATTAATGTCTTTCAATTCGCAATTATACAAGATCATTACTCGTTTTTTGTCATTAAATTTTACAAACTGATGATGATAAATAAACAATTATTTGCTCAAATCACCCCCCTGCATTAATTCAATCTTGATTATATTCGCCATCAATATTTTCACATGAAATTTGTATCAAGTAATAATGTATTTGCACGAAATATGGAATCTTAGTCCAAACATCGCCCAGTTTGGCTCAAACTGGAATGTATTTTTCGCCAACTACTCACTAAAAAGTTTACCTCATTGATTGTTGTAAAAGTATCCAAACTCATCCTAAATAGGTACAAGGATTCGTCCAAAACTTAAATTGTTAAAGCGAAGAAAATCCACCGGCAAATAAATTCTTGATTGACCTAAACTATAATATGCCTAGTAAATATTTTTTTCTCTCAGTATGAGTTTCTCTCTTTCCGTACAGTCTTATCGAGAATTCGAGGAAAAAATAAAAAAAAAATACATAAGAGGAGTCAAAGCAGAACGGGGCTGCAGCATAAAATAAATCGGATTTCATGAAAAAAATGGAAAAAATTCCCTAACAATATAGATATTCTGGAGCATTTTCCAATTCTTCCGTAAAAAATCTACGAAAGACGTTTTATTCTGCCATGCTCTCTTCTAATGCGATGAGTTCTACTCCAATAATTCTTAAAATAATATATTATGCATCATATTTTCTTTTCGAATGAGGATAGACCTTCAAATCATCCAAATGCAAAAATATACAATACGAGACTGAGCGAAGAAAATGAAAAAAAATATGAAGTTCTTCGTACTCGCAACACGAATTCTCAGCGAATATTACTGCATCAACTTAGTAACCAATGGGGATATCATCTCTATGAGACACTCTCGTCTCCATGACTGACACTTCATTTTTCTCCCTCTATTTTGAAAAAAAAAATCCCATTTATTAACATGCATACGTATATTCTTATCGTGTTACAATCTTTATTATTATTTCATGGAAACCTCTGAGGATTTTTGGATAGAATATTTTTATATTTTTTTTCATCACAATTCATTATTGTCTACGAGATTCTCATTTCACAGAATACAATATCAAGGTCCTCGTCGAAATCTCTGAGAGAAAATTTCCAAGGGCACGTATTCATATATATATATATTTATATGTATCTATACATATATCTGCTCGATGAAAATGCAATTACTTATCGGGAATTGAGATGGGTTCTGAGGCTAGTGTATTAGATATATATATAGACCATATACACATTGTCGTGCATTAATACTCATGCGATAGAATTCAATTAATTATTGAACTCATGGGATTTTCTGTTGGTCTCAACTGTGTTTACGAATTCAATTAAATTGGTTGAATTAGAAATTAATTGAATTTGAATATCTTGAAATTTGAGACCTCTTGAAATCCTAACTCCATGAAATTATCCTTTATCTTGATTGATAATGAAGAATAATTTCTTTTCTTCAATACAGAATCATCCCTTCGAGATTGTTCACTAATGAATGTTTTTTTTTCATAAAAAAACGTAATTATTCGAATTGCACGCTCTCTTGATCTCTTTTTTCGCTTCTGTAAATATAATAAATAATGCGAATCAGGAAGTCTTTCTGACAATTTAATCTAATTGTTGGAAAAATTTATTAGCCCGTGTTATTGAAATTCCATGAATTTCCTTTTTTTCATTTGCATTATTATCAATAACAGAATGATTATAATAATCAGTAATTGAAACTAAATATCACAGCTGTTTGTTATTTTTATTTGCAGATAACTCTCGAGGAGTTCAAAGTACTCGATTAAGCAAATCTGGATGTGACAAACTCGTGATGATGTAGTACAATTAATTGACTAACAATTTACAATAGTTTATTCTTTCAATTTAAATGGGCTTAACAAGTCACGAGAAATGATATTGGCCTGGTTGCATTCACATGATTAAATAATTTGTCACGAGGAGTCATGAAGTCAAGAAAAAGGGAGAAATTAAATTGAAATGTCCACACATTGTGGAGAATTCACTTGCGAATGACAATAAAACTTCATGAAATTTCTTCGTTATTTCAATCATTATAATGAAAAGTTCGAGAAATTCACAATTTGCTACAATGATTTCCTAGATTCGCCCGCATGGAAGAGAAATATATTGCTATGAATATATTTAATAAAATTTGGATTAATAACGGGTGATATAATTCGGCAAAAATATGTGTGGTATTCAATATATTATGTAAATATATACATAATTATACTATTCCAATTATATAGATTTTGATATTTTATCATGTAATTTTCTATATCTGAGACATTTGATATTGGCAAATATATTCTTTCATTTTCAATTCATCATATAATAATGACAACATACTTTATACTGTTTCCTGTTTTGTATGGGAATCATCATGATTTTTATTTTATATTTGATTATATATTTTATTGAAAATAAAATATATTATATTCCATTTTATATAGCTGCACTTTATGATAACTAGATAGTTTGTATCGTTACTCTAATGTGAATTCCGTGTGATGTACATCTTCAATAATTTTAAATGTTCTCATGATCCATTCAGATAGTGTGGAGAGTACGTTACTCAGAGAGCCTTCTCTATAGAATAAATTAAATATTTTTTTTTGTCTCAAAATTTTTAAATTACATTCTTTCTTGGAATTTTATGATTCTTACAAACTATTTTTAACTGATATTTTTCATTACATCTTTGGAGTATTAATTTCATGATATGCCAATATTATATATTTTATTATATTCTAATTAAATATTAATATTATAAATAGTATAATATATGCTGGAACATATTCCAAATTTATAGTTACTATACTTATATGGTCCAATTGACGAGAATTATAATGAACCATTATATCTTTCTCATTATCGAATTATATAATATTCCGGCAAAAATATGCGTATGGATTCTTATATTGAATTTACAATATTATATAATTCACCAGTTACTCAAAATTATATTTTTAACAATATATATCTTTTCCATGCGGGCGTATTCTAAGAAGTTTTGATGTCTAGTTTTACCAGAAGATTTTGATCATTTTTTTACTCGTATTTTTAGTCCAGAAAATTGTATTTATCGGATTCTTATATGAACCACAATATATTTCACAATATTTCGCAATTTTGTGCTGGATGATATTAATTTTTGCGGAGACCTTCTTTCATGCTACAAGAAAGGTCTATAGCGAAATCATAATATCTTATTTTACTTCCGATATCCCTATCGGAAAGTAAGCACGCATACTTCCCCCACCCACATTACTGAATTATTTGTTCAATTACTCGAAAACTTTCGGACCGAAACTAGTTGCATTATTCCTGTTTTTGCTGTGAATTTTTCAATATTTTCAATAAAGCCGATAAAGTTTCCAGAATCGGAAAACTTGGTAACAGGTCAAACGATCCTCGTAAAAAACATCCTGGTGGAGTTAAGCCTTGTTTTTTTTTTATAATTCTCAGAGAAAAACGTCAAGAAAGCTCTTTTGTACAGAATTTCATCGACTACTAAAAACATCTCTGAAAGAATCCCCGCAAAATCAATAGTTTTAATAAAAAGAGACAGGACCTTTTTCCAAGGATCTCTTGACGTCGAACCAGAAAACTTTATTAGTTCCCAAAATAATTTGTGTCGAGTCGACTTAAGTTTTCAATTATTCTTGTGCATGATGAAAAAAATCATTGAATTTAATTCATTATTCTTTCTCCCTGAAACCAGAAATTACTTGAAAAATTCACTTACAAAGTGAACGTTAAAATTTGACTTTATAAGTCATGTAAGAATTGACAAAGATGAAATGCTTTCGAAAACGTTATACGATGATCCAACAAATGAAACGTGATGATATCCAGTTTCTTTTCCTTTGGTAATAAAATATGACTGTGTAAACTGAAAAAAAAACCAAGCGCCATTGGAAGTTTACATGATTCTACTGAAAAAACAGAAGAGAGAAAATATGCTCTAATGTGTAAATCCTATCGGTCTTTTTCAAGCCCGACGAGAATGGAATAATAATGACAAATATTTGTTAAAGCTGTTTAAGTAATGGTATGACATTGATAAGCTCATTAATTATCGTTCAGTTTGACAGTTGTAATATCTCGTGCGTCTGTTGCTAAGACAGTTGAAACCACGTGCTTTCTGTATTCGCACGAGTTTATCGCGTGCAATGTCGAATACTTGTATTAATTTTCATTCTCTCTTCTCTGAATTCATTTTAAATCATTTTAATTTCGATGGATATGAGGGAGAACTGCATAATGATAAGAGCCTTAATTCAATAATTCTTCACAGGTTAATCGTGCAATTTCCTTAATTCATTGTAATAAAAAATGAAAAAAAAGAACTCCTTTTCCTTTTTTTTTCCCTAAACTATTTTTTCATGATCATCAAAAAATGGTTGTCCTCGAAAAATTTAATTTTTTTTTTATCACTAAGAAAAAGTATTAAAAATTCAAAAATGATGATTGCTCAATGAATCATGTTATTTCAAATGTTCTCTGTATTTTTTTTAATGGAATTTTTTTGAAGTTGAGAAACGATAGGCAGAATATTTCATATGAAATACCAGGAGTTTGATAATGTAATTAGTACAGCTGTCATATTTCATAATTCTTATTTTTCAAATGGAATAGCGTTGATAATTCAAGTGTCTCATAAAAGTACAAACAGACTGGAGGTAACACAAAAAAAGGGGACTATCGATTACTACAAATTTTGTATTCTGTTAACGTATTTAATTTAGCATGGTTATTGAAAAATTGATCGTTAAATGGTCGATTAACAGAAAAAAAAATTGTACAAAAGAAACACGAGGTGAAGAAAAAAAGAGAGAAAAAATTGTCATGTACAAAAAGAGAAAAACAAAAGTTTACACCTGTTGATTCTCCAATTGCTCAGGTGCCTCATATGCAATTGTTGATGACATTTGACACACCAGTGTTCGAAGACACGATGAAAATCGAGACGTCGGAATTAAGACGGAGAGAGAGAAAAACGGCGTCTTGAGAGAAATTACGTAGAATTAAAAAATTACGATATTTGCGTAAATACAAGAGAAATCAAACACATTATCTCAGTAAATAATATAGAGCCATGAAATATAAACATAAATCAAGTGAAGATGAGTATTAATGTGAAGAAAGACATAAACGATCTGTAAGAAAAAAAAACGGCATTCTAATTCTTTGTCCACAATACCACTAAGCTAACATGATAAAAGGAGAACGAGTTAGTCGCGTGACTTTATGAGCGCGCAGCGAAACTCGTGCATTTTTTCTTCACCTCAAAATTCAGAAGTTTCAAAAATTTCCAGAGAAATACAGGATGCAATTCGGTCAGATAACGATAATCGAAAAAGAATGTATCAAAAATGATGGTACACTTTTAACCCTACAGCACTATCGCTGAGAAACTCACTTACATTGCTCGAAGCCACTAATTCGCAAAATAACATTTTCTGTACACTGGGACGAAAGGGAGACTTTCGGTCCTCGCTGCGCTCGGGCGTAAGCTCACTTCCGTCCCAGCGTGCTGAAAAATAGTATACACACCTTGGGCAGTAAGTAAGAAAGCCTCAGAGTACATGTTTGTTGACCTCGGCTTCACCTCGGCCAACAATTACATGTGCTCTGAGACATTTCTTACATTACTGCCCTAGGCATGTAATATACTATTCTACATTATCCATGATTTCTTAGGATATTTGATTCAATACAATATATTCATTATCTCAAACTCTTTTCTTACTATTTTAACACTACTAGCACCGCCATCGCCTTCGGCGACGTCGTTGATGTCCTTCTCTATTTTCATTTGACAATGTTATTTTCCAATGACTGTAATTATTTTTTTTGTAATTAACTCTTTATTATTTAAAGTAATTCCATCTTTCCATTATTAAGTTGATAGTAACATAAAATTTTATAGTTATTTTAAATAAGAAGTTATTTACTTTTTCTCATGAAAAAATGATTCAACAAAATTAGGTCCCATAATGTCCACCAGAATTCGCTTTTGTCCATTCGAGTTCGACTCTTTTCATTTCGAGTTCGATTATCTTCGATTCAAGATGAAATCCGCCATGTTCGATTGTCAAATGCCCTGCGCTTTTTATAATAGGAAATTAAAATTCTGGAGAATCACATTACCGTCATTCTGATTTAGTATGAATTCTATACCTATACTACCAGTAGAGAATCCGGTACACCGAGTAGATCCGAATGTGTAAAATACTACTACTTACTTTATTGTGACAGTAACGAAAATTCTCACAGAATTAAAAACAATATTCATAAAAAAATCTACGAGTGCTAATTTAGTGTCAGAGTGAGAAAAAAACTCATAGCAAGAATGCTGGAGGCAATTCATTCAATAGTGGAATTTTCGTATGATCATTTCGAGAAAATTCAGAATTTTCATCTCTGTAGTGCATCTCATGGCCTTTCCTTTCAATCAAAAACACGGCAGTCATATGTGTTTTTTTTCATCACTCAAATGTCATAATTTTCGCCTGCATGTCGCTACACCTATTTCCCATCGGTTGATTACAATTGACCTCGTTGAAATTCATTAATTGATAAATAACAGAAACGAAAAATAGAACGAAACAGGTTAAACAAAAGATAGATGAGTGGACGAGAAAAATGCCAAATGACAAATACTCAAAACACCTGTGCGAATGAAATGAACTGCATTTATTGAGTACCTCCGGTTGTAATAGTCATTGCTTTGTAAACTGATTCGAAATTCAATAATCGAAGCTGATTAAAACTCCGAATATTCATTGCTGTCAAACTAAATTGACAGAATAATCAAAAATTATACTAGCATTTCCATATTGAGGATTTTTGGTAAACAATAGAGCTCGAGGCAGTGGGAGACCATGTTGGATTGTAACCTTCAGTAATGTTTTCCGCCGAGTCTAAACAGCGAATGATTTTGAAAATTCATGGATAAACATAGTTTGTTCGACCTTTCTATACGGAACTTGCACATTTTTTTTTTTTTTTTTTTTTTTTAAGATTATTATACCATGAAACGAGAATGAACGAAAAAAAAATTAATTGCTCATTAATTTGTTAATAAGAGACTGTTGAAAATCAGCATTTTCAAACGCTTCTAAATCGGAAATGACGTCAGAACACTATATTCAGCGTCAGAGATGCTTGGTGGCCGTAACTCACACTTTCATTCAATACAATTTTAGCTCTATTATAACCTCCTCAACCAATCAGAACATCTCAACTGCTATTGCAGCGCCAGCTAGCATCATCGATAGAAAACAAATGTAGTGAAGTGACGTCACTATCGCTTAAAATCCGTTCAAAAATTGTCCATTTTTGATGCCATAATGATCATTTATTAATGATTTTTCTTCAAGTTTCATATTTTTTTATCATTTAACCCATTCTAATTGATAGCTTCAAGCCAAAAAAAAATTTAAAAAAATGCAAGTTCCCTATTGTGGGATTCCCCAGAGACAATGAAAATTGAATGTATTGATTTTCAGAACGAAGGTTCTGAAAAAATTATAATCATCACAAACGTTGCTGACAAATGCACGAAAAACTCTGGCAAAGCACTTTACGTTTTTATTTGCGATAGTAAAGATGACTATAAAAACAAATGGAAACTCACATATACATATATGTATTTCATGACTGTGTGTAGGGGTTGTGTATACAGATTGAGCTGAGTGAGGAAGAATAGAAAGAGAAGCCAAAAAAAATTGCATACACACAGGAGAGGAAACGCAGAGTGGTATACGACTCTTTTGTCACGTGCTGTTCTTTCAGCTTCAATGACCTTTGAATTCGTGCTGTCCTTCTAACAATTTAAGAATTCAACCGACAGTTGGCAATACGCCAGTCATTTTGTGTTGCAGATTATTGTACGCAATAAATGAGAGTGTAGACACAAAATTAAACCCCTAAAATATATGTCAAACTGCAACAGACGTGCAGTTGAAAGAAGAAGGGAGGGGGAGGGAGGGGCCAGGGGTAACAAGAGAAAGAAGAGAGCAGAAAAAGCAAACAAGAGAGAAGAAAAAAAAGAAGAGTTCGGTAAAAGTAGAGACTAAGTTTTTAGAGCTTCGTAAAATAGGAATTACTGAAGTGAAGAGTTGATATAAAGCAGTGAAACCTTTGTTCATTCTCGAGATAATTACCGGAACATAATTAACGAGTGTTTGTACACAGCAGGTACTCTTCAAACGAATTGTCCACGGTCGATGTAACAATTTCTCATTGAAATTAATCGTTATACATGAAAGGTAATTGGAATGCAATGATGATAAAAAAAAAATAATTCTTTTTTTCTCTTTTAGTCCTTTAACAATGGATCATATTTAATAATTCCATATGTTCGTAAAATCATATGCAAATTAATGGATAAGCCCAAATTATTCTTTTTCTACATCCAAAAATCTGACACGGTTCTGATTTACATAAAATGGAAAATGTGTGCGAGACCATCATTGGATTTGATGTCAGAATAAAGAGAAGTTGTGAAGTAATGAATTCATGCTGAAAAATGAAATTATTTTATAAATCAATAGATTTTTTTATGACCATTTCATTTTTTTCTTGTTCGTTTGCATATTTCATTTTCCTCCACATTTTATAATGCGGATTTGCAATAATGTGATTTCCATTGTGAAGCTTTCATTCGTCTCGTGATTGATGATTACTGATCGGTAGATTTGATAGTCACTTTGAATAAAATCACTCTTATCTGATGGTTGGAGTGTAGAATGTGGAAAAAAAATTACTGAGCAGCTTTTCGTCAACAAAAGAGATCGATTATCATGAAGTAACAAATAAATCTCTGACTATCTGCTTCCTACATTATTAAAAAAAATTCGCTTGAAATTCAATCAAATTTTAGAAAAATATTGAATCACTTCCTCACAAACGTTGCGCAATAGCTTTTCGAATGAAGAAATTTTTCCGCAGCTTTGATTGAAATCAACATTTCAACTAGCTAGGAAGACAGGGAGCTTCAAAATTCACTTGCATCAGACAAATTTTGTAGAATTAAACGAAGGGAAAAGTATTTTTTCTCCATTTTTTGATTAAATTGAGATAACTGGATATGTCTGTGTCGACCGCAGAAAATCTTTCTTTTATTTCTATATTTGCACGTCTGCCTTTCTAGACCGATAAAATGTGCGTGGAATATTTGGAAATAGTGAGGTGAACCGCACGTCCTAAATTGTAACAGAAGTTGATATTGAAAAAAATTGGAAAAATCCAGGAGGAATTTATTTCAGGGAGAACCGGGACGAAACAGCTCTGCAGGGAAAATGAAGCAGAATTTTTTCAGCGTGGAGCACTCATGAAAAAAATAAAAAATTCTGGACATGCTCGAATATCTCTACATTATTGACTAAATTTTTTCGATTTTCCCATATCGGCATCACAAATATTGAAATTCAAAATTCACAGTTTTCAAAAACAAATTCAGCAAATGTGAAATTTCAATAATTCATCATCGTAATTTTCTCTGGTGTAAGTACTTGTAGATATAGTTTCTAAATATTTAGAACTGAAATCTCAGATTATCTTTAATTTTGCGCGCTGTGATAAAAAAAACTCAAAAATATCAAAAACCAAAGTGTTCCGTACGTAGCACGTGTGATGAAGCATTAAGCCATGATTTCACGCCTACTTTTGAAGTGGATTTTTTGCAAATAGAGTGGAGTTTGAGGCACTTCATGAAAATTCGAGTTGTTGTTGATTTAAATTCTCCATTCATTAAAATTGAAACTCTACGCATAACTCAATTGTTTATATGAATTTGAAAATTCTTATTCCTCACCAGAATTCTTATACTCGTTACACCCAAAACATCGTAGGCTGATGGAATGTTCCATGCAGAATAAAATTGATAAATGTACACTAGCGGAAAAAATTGGAGGATCAAAAAAAAAAATCCAAATTTTAAGTGGTTTTTCAAATAGTCGTATCTTTCTCAAAAATGATCGTATTTGGAGTAAAAAATGCAATTTGAAGCTCGGAGTCTCTAATTATGAGATCTCGACATGAAAATTTTTTTTAAAGTAATGTGCATTGCGATATTCTGATGAGCACAGTGACAAAAATTTTTCTCAAATTTTTGGGTTTTTTTCTTTTTGTCTACGGACTTAGGAAAAAAATTTTCAAATCAGCCACAATATGGACCGGATAGCTTGAGCTTTTGTTTATTCGAATTCAATTTTGTTTTTTCCTCCCTTGATTCGACCGTTTTCCACAGAGATATCGGACTTTGAATGAAAAAAGGTAGTTTTGTCTTTGATCATCGATATCACAGCAACCAATGATTGCACAAAAAATTAACGGTGGGTTTTAGAAACCTGCATAAGTTCTCTACAAGATCAAGCCGTTTTTTTTCGAAAATGAATTATTTTATTTCCTCCACATGAATTTGAAAAAACAAGAGAAAAGAGGCTTTCGGTGAATTTTTGAAACATCAAACTTCGAATCAGAAATATTGAGAGAACCTCCCATGTTAAGTGTGCCTTTTATAGTTCAATATACCTACAAAAACCCTACAAAGTTTCAATTTAGTCCAGCCAGCCATTTTTTTGTGTCATTGGATTAAATTTTTGAAAAAATTAAGGGATCCCGTTTTTTTTTCTTTTGACATTTCAGAATCTTCAGCAGAATGAAAAAAAAATCCTCAGCATTTTCCACCAAACAGCGTTTGAATTTATGAAAAAACAAGATTCGATTTTTTCTTCTTTTTTCATAAATCTAAACACTGCTCGCAATGAAAATTTGAAGACAGCTGAGGAAATTGTTTTCTTTCATTTTGTTAAAGATTTTGGACTGTCGAAAGCAAAAAACGTGATTTTCCACTTGTTTTATTCCAATACGATCATTTTTGAGAAAGATACGACCATTTGAAAAACCTCTAAATTATGGAATTTTTTTTTGATCCTCTAATTTTTTCCACTAGTGTAAATAAAGTAAGTCGACTTTTAGATAAATTCAATACTTTAGATGTCTCTGGAAAGTGTTGAGCAGTACGAGAACAAGTCTTGTCATTCTGTATATGAAATATTTGATGAATACGTGCGCATCGCAACACGTGTATTGCCTCACGCTCTGACCCTTAGTTCATCTCAACATATGTTACCTCTTGCAATGGTCTATGTTGTGTCGTTTTTCTTGCTAGCAACAGACACATTGATTTATTAATTGAAGGAATTTAACGAAAAACATAAAAACGTAAACGACATTTGTGTGTAGTATGAAATGTGTTATTATTTATCCATTTCCGTAGCTGCGGTATCAGTTACAGTTGCCTAACACTACTAGTTGTATTAAGTTACGGGCTCTGAAGATGATACATTATTCACGAGAACCTTTCTCGTAAGTGTTTTCAGGTCTACTAAGGTCTGGAAGAAAATTTTGCTACATCTCTTTATGAAATTACGAACTAGAGTTTGGGTCGGATATGTAGTTATCCATGGCATCTCATGGTCATCAATTGAAATATTGGCGATCTTGGAGGTTATCTTCGACTTTTTCCCGCATTGTGAGTGGCTGGAAATACTACTTCCGTCACTTCCTATGCGATTCCCGGAGGAGTCGTTACAATCGGCATATTAACACGTTCAACACTGACAGTCGAGCTTTTCCGGCAATAATTTCCACGAACGACGAATAGTGGATTTATTATCATTATTCAATGTTATCGTATTTATGCTAAGGCATATGCTAATCAGCCATGGGGATTCATGATGTGCAGGAGAGAAAAGCACATGCGAAAAACTTTACAGTGATGTTTGTTACAATCCGCGAAGGTTAGATTGTCCACCGTAGATCCAAAAATAAGGGAACTGCTATAATTCTCGGTTTATTATCCGGTTAGAACACCTTAGTCAACTATAAACAGTGTATGAAGAATCGATTCATCTGACCGCTCAAATACTGGATTTTTTAGTAGCCCAAAATCACCTAAAATATATTTCATTTTTCAAAACGGCTACATTTTAAAATATCACTTGAAGATGAATTTTAGAATAAACCTGAATCATCGGGTTTTATCTCTTTGCTATTGACTTAACATTGAAATCTCAAGACATTTCTAGGAATATGCCTGTCAGCGAGATTTTAATGGAAAATAAATCCATTATGGATTTTACATGACTAATAGAGTATACACCCAGAACGAGACAGTTTTGTTATTGTAACATTGATTACAATAAATCATCGGGCTATTTAATAAAAATTGTTCTATATTATCTTGAATAATTATTTGCTCATGAATATGAGCAGCACCTTGCATTAAAAAAAAAGTATTTTTTTTTCTCCAAGATTAGGAATGAGTGGAAAAAACCCAATCTTAAATGATAAATTTATCTAGAAAACCTTAAAAAAATAGTGTCGAAAGATGATTTTACCGTTGACAAACAGTGGGGTACTGTTTATCACTCATGTGAATGAGGTGCACATAATCAAGACGTTGAATTCTTGACGGGCCTGAAGTCTGTTTGCCACAGCTAGTACTCCACGATTTGGGCTCCACCACTCCTTTACTTCCCACTCTGTTCTCTGTCTCATGCCAGACTGAATCGTTGTGTGTGTTGATGTCCTTTACCGGCGATTCACGAGTCACGTGCACAGATATCACGAGCGTGTCACGAACAGGCTATCCGATAAAAGCCCAACGACATCACATGCGGGACGTGTATACTGGAGTTGGGCTTCTGGTAAATGCCAATTACACATGTTTCTGCGTGACGCCATTAACCACAATGTTTAAACTATGATATTTTTCTCGCCCATTTTATGTTCATACAAGTGTTTTCAGATGAATTCAAAAATTAGAAAAAATTCACTGTTAATAATCCTCACTGACACTTGTATTTCTCCATCGATTTCATATTTATTACTGTTATTGATCTTTTATTACTTAGAAATGAGTATCAATTTGCTAGTATTTTTCTGCAATTGAGAATTTAGTTGGGGCTTAAACCAAACCGAGTGTGAATAACCAACTGAGAGAGCTGACCAGTAGAGTCAGCGTTTATACATGGCCGTGGACAGATAGTACCTTAACGGATCGATAAGAAATGATGTGTCGAGTGGACTTTGGATAACGTGACCGCGAAAAACTCACACGTCAATTATATTCCTATTTTGCTTTCAACGTTGTACATTAACCTAGAGAGTTGAGAGACACTAATTGCTAAACGAGTTTCCCCATTTTCCCAGCAAAGTTATTAATAGAAGAGAGAAGAAGAAAAATCCCCTTGCAATTTTTAAATTACACGGAAATACTTAAATATGAAATTTTGCCACAGTTTGTACTGTTTTTTTTTTTTTTTCATTAATATTAGTGTCCACGTGTGATTTGTCTCATCCGGTGATTAGTGAGGCATTGGTTTGTAAAACGAAAGCATAAAAGAAACACTAATCATTATGTGCATTATAGTCATCTCAATTATATCTGTTATTAAAATTTATTTGTTTTTTTTTCTTCTTTTTCACCATTTTTACCAAGAACAAAGTAGACACGGTGACACTGATAAAAATGGTGTGACATTCATGGGTGAATGATTTCGTATTTATCATTAAGGAAGAGATGAAAAAAGTGCATTTATCGCTTACGCATATGTGGGTAGGCATGTTTCTCTCTTTATCTCTGTTATATTAGCGTTTGGAATAAATAACCAGTGAAAAAAAGCCTCGCAAATAATTCTGAAACACGAATCAGAGACAAAGGGAAATAGATTTTCAACTCAAATTCCCATGTTGACGTATTGCCCAAAGGGTACGAGCTCGCCGACGGACATGAAGCAATGGAACAGAGTGAGGGAGAGAAATGAGAGCCGAAGTGAAATAGAGCATTGGCGGGAAATTGGTGAAGTTTAAACGGGAAATGGGAGGCTTGTTAGAGAGAGAGAGAGAGAGAGAGAGGGGAAAGAGAAATGGGACAGCGGTATGCCGATGGGATAATTTGAAAAATAAATGTGCACTCTGGCTATCAGGCCTGTTTTACTACGAATGATTCAATTAATTATACCAATGGCTCCACCTTCTACTGTGTTCCACCCCTTTAACCGATCTCAGGGGCTCGTGTATATGACTATGTATATCCACGAATTACCTATTCTCCAATATTCGAGTCTCTCATCCCATTATTTTCTCCAGAGCTGAGGGGCAGTTGCGGGGTATATTCATAAATGAGAATTTAATCTGAAAACTCATCTTCATCAGTTTTTACTTTCGACTTTTTTTTCGGTTTTCATTCCGCTTAAATGGGAATTTTTGATGATGGGAGTTTTTTTATTACGAGGTTTTATCAGAAAATGTATTATTGAATTTTAGAAAAAAAGTATCACGTACATTAGTGACTTTCTCAGTTTGCGTACATGTATTTTTTAATGCTCACCACTGATGTGTGCGAGAGCATTAGACATGCTTTTTCCCGATGTAATGTGCATTAGTATGCGTGCAAGGCGAAATTACCTTCCTTATGCTGACGACACGATGGACGCAAGGTACATAGTACACAGCTTATAAACTACGTGAGCACTGAGATTAGTTTCTGTTTCAATTATGCAAATAATATCGAAAAAAGTATCATAGGGTGACACGACTCGTGGTCCGCGGACATTAAATCCGCGCTATAAAATCCGAAGACTTCCAATCCTCTGCCCATTTATCCGGAGTCTATATTGCCGACAGGCATTAAATCCATGACATCGAGTCCGATTATTGATTATTGTGTTTTCATCGTCATTTGTCAATTGTCATGTTTTTTCCCGTAAAATAATTTGCCGAAGGAAGGTCGGTGTGGGATATTTATATGATTTTCATCATATAAATATACATATATATTATATATAATGAAGAAAAAATATTTTTTTTTTTGTTACATTTTTGAGGTAATTATGAGACTGAAGAATTTTTCAAGATTATCCTGACAGCAATAACTTGGAGTATTTGAAGAATATAGCTACTATTTTGCACATTCAATTATGTGATATTGTGATGTGCTGGAGGCATTCCTCACTATTTTTCCATTGATGCTCATATTGAAATAAATTGAAATGGAATTATTATGTAAAAATTAATGCATTCATTAACTTTTTCATTCTGGATTTTTTTGGTTTCGCACTTTAGGTTTGCGGATTTTAAGTCAAGGATTTTATGTAGTAGATCTCAAGTCGCGGATTTTTCGGTTGCCGGCTTTTGTTTTTAGAGATTTTAGTGTTGCGGATATTTTTGTTTCCGGAATTAAAGTCGCGGATTTTAAGTCGCGGATTTAATGTCCACGGACCACGAGCGGTGGAACCATATCATAGTATTTGAGAGCTGTGGTGTCTTATGTTGATCCTTCATTAGGGCAATGTCATTGAAATTGAAAAGAGATTTTAATTATGTGAAAAATAGTACTAAACAAGACCTTCTAAGAAATGCACTTTGGTGGTGGGGTGAATTTTGACTCTTCTATTCATCTGAAAAATAACCACGAAAAAAATTCTTGATCAGTATGAGTGCAGTTATGGCTGGAACTGAGGAAAAAAACGACAAATTGAGAAACGACAAAATGATGTGCCTTTGAAATCTAAGTTCTCCAATATTTTGTAGAAGTTAAATTTCAAAAGCACGTTGTTTTGTCAATTTTCAATTTTTTTTCCTATCGCCGGCCATAACTGCACTCATACTGATTAAGATTTTTTCTTATTTTTCAGACGAATAGGAGATCCAAAATCCATCCCACCACCGAGATCCATTCTTTTTGAAAAGGTCTTATTCAGTGTCATTTTTCACATAATTCAAATATTTTTTCAATTTCAAAAAAATGGTTTTGTATGCAGCATGAGACTTATGCCATAACTGTTATAATATACCTGAACAGTTTGCATATTATTGCACATTGTTTTTAGTTGAAAATAAAAACTAAAAATATCTAAAATTTTTGAGTTCTAGACCAGCGGCCCCCTTAAAAGGATTACTATTCTAAACGGTTAAATAGTCAACACCAAATTTCCTACACAACCGAAAATCCTCACCTTCTAAGCTCTAGAAGCCTCACCCTTTGAATTTCGCCCTGAACAAAAAAATTTAACGAGTATTTCCACAAAATTCAATCGAAGCGTGACGTACAAAGGTAATTGAACAAGCTCTGGATTGAAAACCCATAAAAATAATCCTCTGGAAAAACCTTTACAATCCCAAGAACTAACACTCTCTCCTGTCTTTTCTCTTACCATTGTTCACATCAACGTTTGAGAGTCATAAAACCCGTGAACTCGTAAACCCGTTTCTTTTTGTGCGTATAATTAAAAATCCCTTGCTCAGGACCCAAGTGCTTCACTTTCGACATCCCTCTTCTGTAGACCCGAAAACCAAAATTCCGATTGGCAAATTCCTACCCCTCTTTCTCGAGCAGAACCTCCTCATGAACAAAATGCCAAGAGAAATCGTAAAATTTTCAAATCCGTCATTTCCGAACAGAAAATAAAGCCGAGAGAAACTTAGAATATTCAGCGAAGTTCTATGAAAATAGTTGTGACCATTGATGTGATTCAAGTAAATAACAATTTGTATTAGTGGATAAATAATCAAGAGCTAGCGAGGTGTTGTGTACCAAAATGAAGAACTCACTTTTTAGTACTAAATTATTTATTGATTGACAACTTATTGGAATTTACAAATTAGTACTGTGTTCTATACTTGACAAAAACTTGACTTGTTTAAGAAACTGAAGTTTTATAATTCTTGAGTTTTCACGACTGAGGAATTTCCAAGACTGACTGGTGTTTTCCAATTGCGGGGTATTTATCCCTATCTTGGGTATGGAGAGAGATCTTTCTCGAAGGTTGGGAGTTTTTCTGGAAGTTGGACCTTTGGAGTAGGATTGGTTGGGTACCAGGGTTAGTTTATTGATAGTTTGAGGCTTGCTTAAAGTTCTCATGGAAAAGACCAGTGGACGTGGGAAACTTTATCTCAAAGAACATTGTACAATAACTTAGACTCTGTTTACATACTAATATTGTAGTGAACTATGTCTTAGAAATTGATAAAAAGGTTGGGTCACACAACAGAGGTTTCTACAACTATAGTTGTGACCATTGATGTAAGCAGAGAAATAGGGCAGCATGAAATATGAACTTTTTGTTATGTGCATAAAACATGCACTATAAATACATAAAATATGCACTAATTGAGAATTTTTTTTTTTTTTATTAACTAATTGAGAATATTTCATATTAATTTATGAGAGCATAAAGTACGTATGATGCGCATGATTTACGTATTATGTGAATGCATTGAACAAGAAATGATAAGTAGCATGAAGTATGTTCAAGATAAACGTGAAGTACGATGAGAAATGATTGGATTCTTCTAGCAATATTTTATCTATACGTTTACACGTTTCACAGTATTCTTAAGTATCACAAAATTAACATCACAGATCTGTATAGAATTCGCCATTCCCGGCCGTGCAGATATGAGTTAGCAGTACGCAAAACACCTCTAGTTAGGCTTTCAAAATGCATAGGATATTTGGTAATTGGGTAGTATAGCTCTGCCAACTGAAAATGAGTGTTTTTAGCATTTTATTTCCCATTGTTTGATCGGCCAGCTGATACAATGTGCCTATTATGGGGTTGCATTGAGTTTAGTTTTCAAAATTTTTAGCTTCCCGATAAGGGAAGTTTATGTAATGACCCCGAAAATGGAAAATTGATTTTTCGATCGATCTCCATGTTTTAAGACCTCCCCAACATTTTTTGATAGTTTTTACGATCATGTCTGTGTGTGTATGTATGTGACCAATTTTTTCGTTCACGTTTTCTCGTTAATCAATAACGCGATCGAGATGATCGATGTTGCAATCGAAGCATCTCGATGAAGATTCGATCTGATTAGTTTTTGATTTAAATCGATACAGTACTTTCTTAGTTTTTTAAGAAAAACATTATTAAACTCTCTTAACTTCCCTGAAAGTGAAGTCTACGCACTGAACCCGAAAAGGAAAAATCGATTTTTTATTGATCTCCATATTTTGAGATCTCCCCAATATTTTTTGATAGTTTCCACGATTATGTCTGTTGTTATTTATCGTGTTTATCATTCATCATTTTTTCAAATAGTAAGTGAGAGAAATTATCGGGAAGTTCTTAGTGTGGCTTGAAGTCACACTCATCACAATACATTCTCACTAATTCCTTCTAATCGGCAGTAACGCACTCCTCTATTCGCGAGCGAGCAAGCAACTGTTCACCCCTAGTTTATTTTATTAATGTCTCAAAAAATGAGTTGAATTGCTCACTTCGAGTCTGAAAACTTGAAGCAATTCATTGTTTTCAACAACTCACTGAATGTAACTATCAACCTTTATTCAAATTTAATTTTAGCAATTATGAGGAAAGATGATAAATTTAAATAGAGTAGATTTCAATGTTTTGATCAAGGTAGTTGACTCCCTAAAGTTCAAGACTTGCTTAAAAATCGGGCTATAAATAATTAGATGGATAATATATCTAATAATGAAATTTGAGAACGATGGTCCACAGTATATATGAGATAACTGCAATTAAAATCACCGTTTTTGTACAGGCAGTATGAGAGAAGCGTGGGAAAACTACTAATTTTATTCTCTTTGACGTTGAAAATAAAACGTCATCATTATGAAAAACTAACACCCATCAGAACTATACATCTAGAATTATTTTTGAAAATATGGAGATCATTGACCACATGGTTTCGGTGAATAATTAAAAATAAAACCGAAATTTTGACGAAACTCTCAGTGGAAGGGGTATCAAGATGGCCATGCGAGCGTGTTGTGGGAGAACATTTCACAATTGTGTGTATTCGTATAGAGGATACTACTGTGTGAGTGTACAGTCAAGTCGAAAATATATAAGTTCATAGTAGTACATTATCAACACATAGAGTGGCGTCTCAGAGCCAAAACTTTTTAACTGGACGGTAGGGATTCAACTACGTTAAGTGAGGGGAGAGGGAGTCTGTAGAACAGACATGAGTACTAAGTACATATTTCATACTCAGCTTTTTCTCTGTTATTCTCGAGTAAATAATCATTTGAGTTAATAAATCAACATCCGAGAGATAGCAATAATTCGTGATAATAATGAGCCATTAATTTGGAGTTTTTCACACTTTCGAGTAGAATGCTTCAGCACCTCTATGGCCTATAGAACCCAACTGGACGATTCATCGAGAATGATCTATAACAAGTGCAACGCAAATCGAGAACGCCATTTGAAACTCGAAATAATAACTTCTGTCGTAGGATCAGTCTGAAACCAGAAAAGACCCAAAAAATGATCTACTTTTATATATTCAAACAACGAGAGACTTCCGATGAAAGATACCGTGTCGAATTAACTGCGTAAAATGAAATTCAGCCATGAGGAGTTACTGCAAGACGTTACTTCTCCAGCGTTACAATTATCGACACATAAATCAATAAGTCATCCTCGACATTATATACTTTTTATAATAGGATATCAATGATAACTTCCTTGTTCCTCCTTCAAATTCGTTGATTTGTGATGCGCACCTTGAGTGAATTTATATCCCATCAATGAAATTAGAGAGTCACTACTATATAATAATAATTGACAGAATTTAAAATGCATGAAAGAATAAGGTTTTTTCCATCTACTGCATCTCCACATTATTTATATTTTATCATTGTACTATCGTTATTTCAACTATCAAAGGGATTTATGTTGCGTAATAATGCTTAATGTTTCGTAAGAATATATTTCACGAGAATTACCGTTGAGTTATTGGGAATTATAATAAAAACATTTTTAATCCATTGCATTATATTTATGTTAATCATCAATATGTAATGAAATTTCATTCAAATCCAGTAGAGTTCACACGAATAAATTTTATCCGATTATATCATTTGTTTTCATATTGAATTATTCTTCATTCTGATAAATTTAATTGGACAATAGTTCTGTGGAGACACCGAGAATTTATTGATTCTATTTCATGTCAATTTTCGTTTTTCAACCGAACGAAATTGATAAGAATACAAAAATTTTCAAATGTATATAAAATGAAATTTTCAAAGTACGTGTCCAAAGATTGAAAGTGAGTCACTCCATATATTCTTGGAAGGTTCCTTTATTCCTATGGCTTTATCATTTCCCAATTGCTGTCGATACTTTATATATTTCCTTGAGAGTTGAACTGGCACTATAGATATAAGTTTTGAGGAGGTACCTCTGTGTACAAATAGAAATCAACTAGTGCATCTGTGTGTGGGCTCGTATATATAAGGTCCATATGAAACTTCTGATACTCTAGTTCTTCTTCACTATAAAAGTATAAAAGTTCAGACTAGTGAACTTGTAGATGTACAAGTGTAACTACACTATTCGCTTGACACATTGGCCTTCAGGCAATGTGAATATATAGTTATATATTTGTACCAAACATCTGTGAAGTAAAGGTGAATAGCATCAGTTTTGGAATTGCTGGACGAGTTACCCTACCACGTTTACTATAGAACACTTCTGGAAACCCCATTGCTAAAGCATCTTTAGTCTCTCACTTCAGTTATACACAACTAAGTGTTTTACTCTTACACAAGATTCAACCGGGTAAACTTTGAGAGTTCGACGTTGTTGGACAACGTCAAATACTTCAAGTAACAACAGATCATTTTGGACAATGAGTCTCATTTTACTTCATTCAAATATGAACAACTTCCACGAGGATATCAAATACAGACTTCCATTGTTGAAACTTCTACCATGTTTTCAATGTTAATTGTAAAATCCTCGGGAAATATATTCTACATTTAGTATCTTATTCTTCTGGATGAACATTTTCTAGTTAATGCTTCTAGAGATTAGATGTAAGCAGTGTAATAAGTAGTTAGAAACTTTACAATGATAATTTTCATTGTCTCCGATTTTCTACAATATTCTGAAACTTCTCTCTACCACAATTACTTCAAAACTTTTGTGATGTTTCTTCATGATGTTTGACTGCTCTTATTGGCTTGTCTACCATTATAATTATATGAGTAGACTGAGAAGAAATCTCATTCAGTTTCAATGACAGATTAGTATTTGGAAGGAAAGTTGAGATTACTGTTTCATGTATTATTAACAATTTCGTGGGATGTGTTATATTGCTCTGAATTAAAATCTGAAACGTTGTATTCCATCCTCGTCTAATTTTATTAATTGCAGTTTCTTTGTTATTATCGCATCAAAAACATGAGATAACTAGGGGTGAGCAGTTGCTCGTTCGCAAATAACGGAGTGCGTTATTGCTAATCAGAAGGAGTTAGTAGGAATGTATGATAACGAGTGTGACTCTTCGAGCCGCTCTATGAACTTCCCGATAATTTCTCTCCTTACTTATTTTTTTTTCTACGCATTTTTTTTTTCACTAGAATATTTCGAAATATTTTTTCATCCATCTCATAATTCTATTAAAATGCCGAGGAAATTTTTGGTAAAAATCATATATAAAACCCATCATAATGAAAGTCATGTGTTAAAGTCGTTTTTTTCTGAGTGAGATGCGTTTTTTTTGGAGTTTTCGCAGTTCTATTAACAGGGTGTCTAGCGGTCAGGAAAACCTGGAAAACCAGGAAAAGTCAGGGAATTTTTTTGTGATGGCCTACTGGACACCCTGATTAATGATATTTAAAAATTTTCATAACTTTCTTTCAAAAAACTAAGAAAGTACTGGATCGATTCCGATCAAAATCTAATGACTGCGAATTTATGTCAAGATGCTTCGATCACGACATCGATCACCTCAATCATATTATTGATTTATGAGAAAACGTGAACGAAAAGATTGATCACGGATATTTACACACACACACACATACAGACATGGTCGTGAAAACTATCGAAAAATGTTGGGCAGGTGTCAAAACATGTAGATTGATCGAAAAATCAATTTTTCATTTTCGGGGCCAATACATAAACTTCCCTTATCGGGAAATTAAAAAGAGATAGAGATTGTTCATAAAGAACTATCAGAAGTTGGAAGTTTTGGTCTTTTCACTAATATTCTGTTTTCTGTATCTAGATTGTTCCATATCTTTCAATATATGATTTCCTATATAGAGGATGTAATCAAAAAGTAAAAGGTAAGCTGTGGGAGACAAGTCCTATATAATCGCTTGGAATGAAGTTTATGGGAGTTGAAATGAAGTTCGTATGTTTATGAATGTCACGCGAGTGATATAAAGTTTCATTCACATAAATTAATAGAAGGAGTACTAGAATAAGAGAATTAATTGACATTGCTAATTCAAGAACTTTTGAACTTGGGTTGAATATTCGATTCATACCCAATATTTGAGTATTCAAAGTGTGGATTTGTGATTGAATGAGAGATAGAAAATACAACCATATAGTTCGAATGTATCACTGTATTTGATTACTGGGAAACTACATGATAGTTTGCACGCTTTGAGAAAGAAGAAAATCGGACATATCAGAGTAGAGGAGACATTTATTTTCTGTTTCTGCGAATTGCCGTGCGGGAAAGTTACTTGTAGCTATTCCGATGGAGGAAACACTGAGTGTTCAACCAGTTTCCAGAGCTAAATTTTTTGGTCCGTTATAATTCTAACATATTAACGATTTTCAACGTATGTTTCTTTGATTTCCAACGAAAGCCCTGTGATTGGCTATTTCTTGAAAATTGATGGAAGTTTCAATTCATGGACCAACATAATGGAAATGCTCGTGTATATCCGAAGTGCATTTTGCCACCAAGTTCAATTTGAATATTAATAGTTGGTTATTTGGCCTTGCGATCAGGTAAATTAAAGCAAAAAAAAAAAAGAAGAACAATTAGTTTATGACGTCAACGTTTCGATCCTGATTAGGATCCTCATCAGGACGTTAAACAAATCTTTATTCTTATATAATGATGAAAGTAATTTAATTGAAGTTTTTCAAATTTGAATAGTGAAACACCATGCACATAATGCTATTGAAGGGGTTATAGAGTAAGTCGATGGCATGAGATTATGAAAACATTCACAAACAAGTTATTGAAATTAAAAAATGAAAAAATCTCATTCCATAAGCCAATTCAGAACTTAAAATTAACAACAAGAGGTAAAAAAGAGAAATTGAAAGAAGAAATACAAGTCAAAAAGTCACTAATGTCAACGATGCACTTCGACAGCGATATCGTTGCTTGTATTTCTTCTTTCAATTTCTCTTTTTTACCTCTAGTTGTCAATTTTAAGTTCTGAATTGCCTCATGGAATGAGATTTTTTCATTTTTTAATTTCAATAACTTGTTTGTGAATGTTTTCATAATCTCATGCCATCGACTTACTCTATAACCTCTTCAATAGCATTATGTGCATGGTGTTTCGCTATTCAAATTTGAAAAACTTCTATTAAATTACTTTCATCATTATATAAGAATAAAGATTTGTTTAACGTCCTGATGAGGATCCTAATCAGGATCGAAACGTTGACGTCATGAACTAATTGTTCTTCTTTTTTTTTTTTTTGCTTTGATTTACCTGATCGCAAGGACAAATAACCAACTATTAATTTGAAAATTTTACGCTCAACTATCATCCAATTTGTTAAATTTGAATATTTCCAATTTTTATATTACAGGAGTACATTCTCCAAATTTAGATGTCTCGCAACCTAAGTTGAATATTCTGAAAACTATCTCAGATATCTCTATTATAAATTCTGACGCATCAGACTGTGTGATGGTAAAATTTTCATGCAAACCTCTTATAATGAAGTTTTGAAAATGAAGTTTCTCTATGAAGACAAACACATTACCAAAGTCAAGCCCATTGATGAAAGTTATGATCGATCCGTTGTTTCCCAGTCAGTCTCGTAAATATTAAGTACTGAAGGATACATTTACATGTGATGAAGAAAAGTTACAAAAGACATACAAAACAAAGAAGTCCATTGCAACCAAAACCGTACTCGGTAATAATTTAGAAGGGAAGTGTGGAAATGAGATAAGCATATTTTATTTTCCGATCAGTTTTCATTAAATCTGTCAAGAACAAAGTTGCGATCAATAAACTTTTATTGAAACCATCTTCGTAGTTCTAACTGCAGTGACAAGATAAGATAAATCGATTGCACTTAGTCATAAACTTTTAGGAATATTTTAGGGAATATTCAGCGGTAGTTGGTAATAAAGTCGGGAAGACATAATTCGTTTCATTGCTTCACAACTGATTTCTAAGTGAAGAATCTTGATTATTTACAACGAGAATCCTTCTATACTATCTCTATATTTTTCTCATCGATTGAGGAATGAAAAGTTCGACAATGATAATTATAACGAATTAGCACCTGGAAACAATGAAAATGTATGTTCAATTTGCTCAACTGAAGTGCTATAGGGGGGATCGAGGCAAGATGAACCTGCGGTGTAGAATGAACAAAAATTTTTGTCAAAGTGATGACCTTTACAAGAAAATCTGAAGAAATTTAGTATATGCTCCAGTGTGTTCATATTTTCGGGTAATTTTCCTCATTTTTGAGAAGAGTCTTCACTTAAAAAAAAAAGTCAGATAATTTTGTCTTTCAGTTCCGTCTTATCCCGATCTCTCTTATAATTAGATTGTTTCAGCTAATTCCATAAAGCGAGTAGTGAGAACAGCTAGTGTTCCAAAGAGCCGGAGAAGAATAACTAGCGTAATTAGAAAACCGCCCCACGCTAAATGTGAGTTGAAGCTGAATGCGCTTCGAACATGCAAAATTGTAGGGATTTCCCACCAATGTGTTGTACGTGGAATCTCTATCCCCTACAGCTCTCGCTGTATTTCGTTCTTGTAGGCCAATCAGCCGTTCTTCTGAGCCAATTGGCTTTGAAGTGTAACGTCCAAGTGTTGGGGGAAAATTACAATCAAATCAGAAATGTAATCGAATGATGATGATTGGCCCCGAATACTGAGGAGTACGTAGAGACGCGACTCAGCCCCCGTTTTTGCCCTCACCTTTCGATGGACTGAAGTAATGCAAAAATTATTTCACTCTTAGTTGAATGAGAGAAAAGGAATTCAGTTTTTATTTCAACTGGCTAAACTAGTCTATACTTCAAAATCAAAAGTTTTTAGCAAAAATTTTCTCACCAATGACAAAAAATCATTTTTGACACATGAATTCCACCGCAAATTTCTCCGACTTTCCAATGGTATTACGAAAAGTGATAAATTTTTAATATTTTCACTAATTTCAAATTTTTTTCATAATGTTGACATAAAAACTCAAACGTGTCTGTTTTACCCCACCTTTCCCCCTCGACTATCTATCTCCCTCTCCTCTTTTTTTCCCCCATTAATTTCAGCAATTTTTAAAATAGAAAAAAATGTACATTAAATCCACGTCAAAATCAACCGCATTCAACTGAACGTTCAAATACGTTGAATGGACGTCCAGGTTTTCAAGCCTTCTCGATGTATTCTGGCGTTAAAATAGATTTTACGTTAGGATATGGTAAAGGTATGTTCAGCATTCGCAAAGATCAAAAGAATATGTTGAAAGTTCGTCAAATCCGTCGCAAAAATTTCGACTCGGGTATCGCATAAATTGTTGCATTGATTGTCGCCTTTGTTGTTGCAAACATTGTCGCATTCATTGTATGAATCTTTTACATTAGAAAATTATTTGCTATGGGAAATAATTATGCAAAAAAAAATTGATAATTCTTGATTAAAGATTGGAGAGGGGGTCATCAATGGTCATTTGCTGTTCATTTTAATCATTTTGTCATATAACTTCGATTTTTGTATTGATTTTTGAATTGCATCAAAAATCTTGAATGACAGCAGAGAGGTTGAGAAGCTGTATTCCGAACGTAGAAATGTCATTCACTTTGAACGCCGGCATTATAGACAATTGTTAATGTCACGGATCTTTCATCTTTATGGCGGCCATTCTATTCGCTTTCATTGGCCGAAAAATAGCAAAATTCTTTCATTAATAATTTAAAAACTAATTATCAGAAAGAATCAATTTTTGCGATAACATGTTCAGGATTTTTTACTCTACGTTTCCACTCATTTTGTAACAATAGTGGAAACATAACCCTGTATGTACAGGGATAAATGAATTATTTTATGCTCCTAATAAGTTACATTCATAGTTTCAGTTCAGAGTGACCGATACACAAGTTCGTGCCAAGCATGGTCTAGTTGTCTCTTGGAAATACTTGATATCGCGAAAACTATGAATGTAACTTATTAGGAGGATAAAATAATTCATTTATCCAAGTACGCATGTGACATTTCAACAAATACGGACTCTCGCCATGTATACTGATGATTTTCTTCTCTATCCGTTCTAGGGTTTTTTCGAAAGTTTTCATTTGCGGTTTTATGAAAAATTATGTCCATTGTATCCAAGTGGTTCTATCTCGTCTGTCGCACATGAAGTCAAATTATTTGTGAAATATGTTTTTGGGGTCATGGATTATACTTTTTTAGAATGCGATGGATGATGACTCCCTCTAGTTCAAAAAGTTCACGTGTAATAATCTAGTTCTGTTTATGAGGAGAAAAAGAATTTTATATTGGGTAATTGAAAATTGATGTGACCCCTTAATTGCGAGGTTCTGTGTTTTAGCCCAGGGAGTTAGGGTGCCTTGGACAGAATACTTAATATCTCGAAGCTTACTCCGTCCAAATTTTCAGAATTTGATCATAAACATTCAGGATATATATTGTAGAAGAAACCAAGCCTCCATCTTTATCTAGCTATCGTATTCATATATCTTCAAGCGATAAATTAACAAGATCAACAAATTTGAGAATTTTTTTAAGTCTTTGGGGAACATGTAACAGTGATTGATAAATCTTGTCTCAAGGAGGTCATAGCTAATTGATGTACCACAGTATCATTGTTAATGCTGATAGGGGCTATTGATAGAAGGAAAAAGTTAAATAACTCTAATTAATTATTACTGGAAGGAGCTGGCGGATGAAAAGTTCGGAAAACTTAGTAGATTTATTGGCTCAAGCTTTTTTTTTCCAGGAAATTCTGACGTAATATATTTCGATGGTTTGTTTCTGAAACCAGTGCGGCACTCTCCGATGTTTTCGTCGAATTTATACTCAGAAAACCCTTCTAGTTTTCCTCGAAATTCAATGACCTGAAATTTGTAAAAGACTATAGTCAGCTGAGTATTCGTGGAGAATAGAATAGTGGAACTTTTGTAAAACTACCTTCATCCGAAAAATACCCGCATTACGAAAACTCGGTAAAGCCTATACCGAGGAGATATCAGTGAAGGTCAAAAGGACACGTCTTGCTGCTCTCGACATTGTATACAATGCTGAATAAAGAACAAAGAAACGAGAGGATGGAATAAGTTTGAGTAACGTAGCGATAAAAACGCTCGTAGTATCTTCGTCAGCGTATTATACCAAGCTAGTCTGCATATTCTATCATTTTTTTTCGCGCCTTTCTTTTTCAAGTACATAGAAGAAGAAGAAAAAGGAGAAGAAAAAAAAAGTGCCAGATGGTTGTATCAGACTCCGTTTTATTTTTTGCACTAACGTGTTTTATTACGAAAGTTAAGAGAATAGGAGGCGTGAATGAGTCGATGGATGATGGCTTGTAAACAGCTGACTTCACTCAATTTTCAAGCTATGGAATAAATTTACCAATATGAAAACTTTTGAAACAAGTATTGACAGAATGTGTACGGATGGCTTTTAGAGGTTAATAATGGCTTTAATGTCTCATGTTAAGAGATCGAAGTATTCTTCTGTTGAGTTTTTTCTCGTTATTTTCTGTAATACGATCTATGTAGGACTTATTTTCTCTCTCTCCTTCGCTTATGCACTTTTTGATTTTTCATTTTTTTCTGAACTCTTTAACTCTATCATTGATGTGCGAGGTCCCGGTAGGAAGCGCGCACGTAGCTTTGAGAGTTAAATTACTGGATGGTCCAACATGGCGCTTTTTCATCCCCCGCTTATTACGAAACTTTCGGGCAAAGAGTAAACTGGCGGCAGACCGGTCGACAGTGTAAAAAGGAACAAAAGAAAGGGAAAGAAAAGGGGATGGTAGAATGAGGGAGATAGCTGGGAATTGAATGATGGCTAAGTCCAAGAGAATTTACTCACACTCATACACACGTAAAAGGGGGAAAGACATACAGGACTTGGTAGTAACATTCCTAGAGTAAACATTCTAGGTGGACCGCAGAGAATAACAAATGACCCTAATGGTCATGAAGAAGAAAAAAAATTGACTCGACTTTGGACTTTGAAAAGTATTTTTACTCTTGGGGTCTGTGCAGCATGTACTCTGGGTCAGTACATTTTTCATTATCTTTGAAACTATTAGCAAGAATTACGGAATTTCGCGAAACTTTTTTCTTCTTTTCCCACGTAGTCTTGTTGAAGTATTTAATTATTTGATGCAATCAAAATTCATTCAGTCATCACATAGTGTGATAGTTTGTTAATTGGAATGCCAAGCTCACACAGTGACGTAATCTTCTCTATTTACTAATTGATAAAAAATAATTCCACGTAAGATTATGTTCATTACTGCAATAATCAATGGGGATCATTTAACTTGGAGAACGATTGGATGAATTCTGTTTATATATTGAATTAAAGGCAGATGTGTGTATTCAAATATCTTCATTGATTTCATTACTCACTGAATAGGTGAATTTTCTTCGAAGAAAGCTTGAGAAAAAAAGTACTTCAGATATGTTTATTTTCAAAATTTTCATGAATTTATGAGATCCTGAGATATTCTAATTGCGATTTCTTTCGCATCCTTAAAGAAAATCTTCTGAGTGTTCATCGTTTCGCTCCAAAAGAATGAGTGAAAGAGAGAGAAAGAGAGATTGATTGATTGATTTATTCATTTTATTACTGTACAGTATGTTGTACAAAATACATAAAGATGAGAAAAAATAGAAAATATCAGATATAAAGCAAAAATTAAGATCTAAGTAGTAACAAAAAATTGTGTTTCATTATGCATAAGTGCAATACAAGTTCCAATAAGATTAAATAATGAATAGAATAGGTACGGACTCCCAGGAAGCAGGTGAAGTAGAAAAGAGTAAAGAATAGATAGGCAAAGTAAAAAGTAAAAGCCGAAAATAGGCAGAGAAGAGGTAGAATCAGCAAAGACCTTAGAAAAGCTGAAAGGAAGGAAAGAGAGAGAGAAAGAGAGCACGACAGAGAGGGGGAGCACTGGGCCCCTTAACCCAATTCAGCAGCGTTATTGAACAAGAAGGAACGAAGGGCGATTTTGAAACCAATGAGAGAAGGATGGCCACGAATCGCCCTAGCCAAGGCATCCCACAGGAGAGAGAGAAAGTGAGATCATTTACTTGGCTCCTTTTCAATGATACAGAGTAGATCATAGAAAGACTCATTAAATCTGTATCTGTTCCAAATTCAGCATCGGACTATTCGCATATTCTCATTCAGTCTATCTTCTTTTTTTTTGTGCTTTCCAATAAGTGATCCGGATAGGCGTACCAGGAGTTGAATCTCGGAAGCTCTTCCTTCGTGGGTACTGGAGGAAGTGAAAAGGAACGACTCAGTGCAGCGAGCCCAGTAGTTTGATGCTCTGTAGAATCATTCGTTTAGAAACTAAGGTATATCAAATTCAGCAGCTCACTGTACTGTGAAAACATACTGCAAACTTTTCAGTCCTGCCTCTTTACAGCTCTTATCACTTCACCTAGTAACGAGTAAATGGAGCAAATATAAAAGAGGAAGCATGAGAATGAAATCTTCACAGGAGAACAATACAGGTCACGTGTGTCACCTCAGGCTATACTGTAATTTTTATTCTCACTGGATCATGACGGACACACCTCACGAATTGTGACTTCAACCTAACTAATATTTAGGTAAGTTGTCATGCATTATCATTCTCCAAAACTGGAAAGGAATTTTTTCACTCTTAAATCATAAATTGTGGTTTCTATTCATGGGGAGAAATGTAACAGATCACAATGCACGATATTTTAATGCAAAACCTTCTTTGTTTGTTTATTTGCGTTTACGTTAGATTAAGCCTCAAATGTAACGGGAGAGGATCACTCTAATTGTCTTCCTACCATTCTAACAGATATTGTGAATATTCCGCTCAATTTGTGGTTTCGATCAACTAATAAAATTCAGTTGTTACAGGCGTTTCATTAAGGAGTTTGGGATTTATCTTGTTTATATGGAATTGCTGTGAAACTCATGCAGGAAGTTCTTAATGTTTCGCTCATTACGTATAATTTTTTCCTAAATTTTCATATACACGGTTTTGAAGTAATTAACGGTCAGAATTGGGTCTTATGCATGGGCTCTTATGCATCCAATCTGTTTTAGCACAGGATTTTTGTTACCAACTCAGGCGAACTCAGGTGGTAACAAAGATCTTGAGCAGAGACAGACTGAATGCATGAAACGCAATTTTGATCGTTGATTACTTTGAAATCGTGTATATGAAACATCTCCCTTACATGGTAAGGATAAAATTAAACACGCAAAAGATAAAATTAAACACGAGATCGTACACTAACCCAACCTGAACATCTAGTTACAATGGACATAGAAGTCCAAAGCCCATGTAAGAATTGAAAAGTGAAGAATGCATAAATTGAGAGAAAATGCGCGAATAGAGTACTATTCCCAGTACGAAAACTCTCATTTCGCTAGTGAAATTCTCAAGATGAATGTCCCTAATGACGTGCAGTACGATGAACGTGAATTTGCAGGAATGCTTGAATTGATGAGAAGACGAGAATGAATGTGTGCAAATTGTATTTGTAGATAAACGAACGATAATATAAATATGTATACATTTTTACTGAAGCCAAACTGGTCCTGTGGGAAAGGATATTTCGGATAAGAGGCAAATGAAGCTCGGGCAAACGAATCGACGACCCTTGGGTAACATCAACTCGTATGGAATTCCATCGGGGATACTCATACTGTTCTGGATTCTACATCTGAGCACGTGAGTGTCCATCCTTTAGTCAACTATCTTTTTTTCTCCTGGAAACTATATAACCCCGAAAACTCGTTCTCTTATTCTACACTGAGAACGATATGGCCTCTCTCCCTAACTTCTCCAATCTATATATGTATTTCTTACATCAGTAGAGGAGTCGGTGTGTCGAGGGGATAAAATGATGAAAACAAAGCAAAAAAAACAATGAAAATGAAACAGCCGGATGTTGCCATGTAAAACTGGTTCGACAAGAAGAGCCAATGAGGGAATGGTTAACGCAAGTAGGAAGTATCAATTTTGTATTTTCTACTTGTTCTTATTCCTTTATTTTTCTGGAATAATTCAATATGAATTTTATTAATAAACGTCATTATGACCTTCACAACTTGGACAAAACTCTTTTCATACGTATTTGGTGTTATATGATTCAGTGTTCACTATTTTTGGATTATTCCAAGGCTTATCCATTTAGCAACAACGTGTGAAAGACCCGGAAAAGCCGTGATAATGAAAAAATAATTGAACTAGCAGAGAATAATTACTCGCTTCAAATAGACATTCATTTCTCTCTCTCTCTGTCTCTCTCGTTATTTTTTATTCCTTCTGGTGGAGTGAAACGCCACTGAGAATAATTGTGGATAGTTTTTGATTTAAACGATAGAACTCTCAGAAAAAAACATGTTGCAATCAAGAGTGATCTCCATTTTGTGATCTTCAAAAGTAAGAAAATAATCATTTTAAACTGATGCAAATATGGATAATTTGAAAAGTTTTTTTTTTAACACTCAATGAATTATCATTTTGCTTTAAATCATAATCACTAGGTCCCCGTCATTGTGCGAAGAGACAGATGAAGAAAGAGAGGGAAGAAGGAGAATGGATCAACTAAAGAAGAACTTGAAATAAAAGATGGTGCCCGAGATAAAAAAATTAGAGTTTCTCCCTTCCGCGCCACCACAGAGACTTTTGCGAGACTCCTCTGCAAGAGCGTCAGCGTCCCTAGTTGAGAGACGCTCAGTGAATTTTCACAGCCAATGCAAATCCAATTACACATTTCGCTTATTTGTAAAATTAATATATGCTTGAATTATATCCATTATTTGTAATTTTTCCCGCGGATATCCGTAATATTACACGGAAAAAAGTAGAAAAAAGGAATCGATTCAGCGGTTCCCAAGATAAATATCAAGTTTTTTTCTTTTCGGGACCTGGATTCGACCTCGGAGCCTTCTTATGATTCGCTTCATTCAATGTCGATTTAGTCCACACGGCTATCCTGAAACTGTTGATACTGTTCGTCCCTATTCTAGTTCATAACGCCGGACGCTTCTACAATAATTTATTGAGTATAAATACATCTGAGGCAAATGCGCTTGAGTTTTTTCAATGAAGAACATTAAACAATTAAATTTATTAATAAATTAATTTTTATTAATAAATTTTATTTAGAAAATCAAATTTCGGAAAAAATATGTAATGCGCAAGCAGGATTTGAACCCACGACCCTCTGATTACATGTCAGGTGCTCTACCGCTGAGCTATTGCGAGTTACTATATTTACCATCGAATTTTTGATTCTCACATCTTTTTCTCCACCTCCCATCCACGAGGCAATGTCGCCATTAAACAATTAAATTTATTAATAAATTAATTTTTATTAATAAATTTTATTTAGAAAATCAAATTTCGGAAAAAATATGTAATGCGCAAGCAGGATTTGACATCGATATTTGATTCAAAATTCAAGGATAGTAGACAAAGTGATTTTTTAGTACTGAAAATTAGAAACAGAATATCTCAAATTAGTCGAATCAGTTAAAAAAAAAAGAAATTATAAAATCGTTAACTTTCAAGCAAAGAAGTAAAGTAAAATGAGTTTTTTTTCTATGTTCTGTCAAGAATATCTTGGAATCTAAGCGAGATAGAGCGATTTCACCTGAATATTTTTTGTAGCCCTTGGAATTCACTATAAATGAAAAAAAAGGAAAAATAAAAATTGACATTCAATAGTCCCCAGCAAAAAGAGTGAAATGAAAAATTGAAATAAAAATCTGAAATAATTAATAAAAGTTAAATTTGGGAAAACAGGTCAAGGGATAAGTCAAGGGACATCGAGAGCATATTTTATGGGGAAATCTGGACGTCCCTCGACTTCCCTGTTTTCCCAAATATAACTTTTATTAATTATTTCAGATTTTTATTTAAACTATTTATTTCAAGCTTTGTGTCGGGGGTTATCAAATGTCAAATTTTATTATTCCTTTCTTTTTCATTTAAAGGTTTATAATGATGTCTTTTCTCTCTTCTGATCATTTGTACACAAAAATTTTTCCCGCTTAAAAGACGTATCCCCAGTGTTAGCGCGATACCGCAAGGGTACCAACTCATTATTTTTTTTATTTGCGTGGGGAATTTTAATTTAAGTTACTATTTTCTGACCAATCATTTCTTTTTTCGCAATTTTCAGAAAAATTCGAATCGTAATCTTCATTAATATATGCCTAAAACCGTCTCTGGACAAATCCTTACATTTTGTGTCGAGAAGTCCATATTTTTCAATTCGTTTTCAATAAGATAAGGCGTTAGAAGCGCGTTTTAATAACAATGCATTCCTTGCCAAACGCATATACCCCTCTGCGTTTCTGTCGAGGGTGAGAAGAATCAGAGTAAAATTGAACCGTCTCATTGAAATCTCTCGAAATAGTAGATTGGTTCTCGTTTACTTCTTTGCTACTGAATCAAAATATTTTAAGCGAAAATCCATAAAAATTATTATGAGAAAAATTGATAAATTATAATTAGTAATAAAACAACTAAATGATGCAGTAGTAATCAGTTGGACTAAAAAAGATGAAAGCGTGATGTAATAACGATTAACGATAGATTCGATAACGATAGATTCATCTATCTAGATTACAAGTAATCTTCAGTTTACTAATTCTCTCCCACTTGGCTCTCATGGATTTCACTTCTTTTTTTTCGAACGGTTACAGATTCCATTCAGCCAACGAAAACGGACTTGGCATCTTTTTTTCCCCAAAATTCACTTTTGGGGTTTTTATGGCATAGAGAGTGTATGTAAGAGAGATAAAGAGAGGAAGCCGGCGGGGCTAAAAATAAACGTGATATTCTAATTGAGTTTTTGATACTAATAGGTCGAATATTTTTTTCGACTGGCTCTCAAAGATTAACACGCTCTGTCATGTCCACCAGTCTGTTCCGATCTTCATCACTGTCAATGAAACACCAATTTTTTAAATTTTTACTTTGACTGCTAATTCTCATTGGATATTTTTAATTATTGAAAGGAACCTCCAATAATATTTTCATGCATGGTGAAAATATTTAATACTACAGATTATTATTTTTGCATCACAATGGAATTTTTTTTTCCATAGACTGAATAGTTGATGAGAAGTTCTTGACAATTGCATGGAGGGAGACATCAAATATTCTGGATCGACTCGTACATATTTTTAAATCGAATGAATGGAATACTGAATGGAAGTGACTCAAAATCTTATCAAATTGGTTCGATTCATATAACTTTCATCCGAAATTCATTTCATATTTTAAAACACATTATTGTCATCAAGAAAAATGTATCGATACATGTATGCATGGATAGAAATAGTGTTTTAGATCGAATTTTTCTCGGTAAAGACCCTTGTTTCGGGAGGAGAGGGATATTTTGTGTGGGTTAGGATCGAGTGAGAGAAACGCTAGAAGTTGGTCAATAACAAATTGACACCACAATTCCCGAATTTCACGTATATTCGCCATTTGATCGAATGTCGCAAAAATGAAGTCAATATATTGATGAAATCACGCCAACTTCATTTTCCTTTCTGTACATAAAAATAATGAAAAGAAAACATAGACACCAGGTACTCATCAATCAAGATGACTCATACGTCCAATCTACAGTGTAGAAGTGTTTTGAAAGATTGACTCCGAAGATATAGCCTCAGTTACGGAATATAAAGTAGTTCACAGAAAAAAGATGAATACTTCAGAAATGTTACTTTTTCTCTCTTCTCCTTCTTCTTTTATATTCCACATACTGCATCGAGGAGATTCCCCCACAGAGAAGCTCTGTATAAAGAGTTTAAGAAATTTCAAGTTCCGAAATTTTATACATTGTCGACCGCAATTTTCTGTATTCAGAATATGTATCTCTGTTGTATCATTTCATTTTCCATGCTGCCCAAATGTAACAAATGCATACGCAAAATATATTTCATCTAACAAAGTAGAAGATCATATGAAGCATGTGAGCCGGCGAGTTTGAATGGAAATTAAACTTTTCAACACTTGTATGCCACATAACTATTTTACATTTAAATGAGCTAAATTTGAAATTTATGTCATTCGAACATGTACGCCATTTTAAGTCTTAAATGACGATATACTCAGTTCATGAGAATTCCTGCTGATAATCGAAAATTTTCGAAGGGGGAGGAATGGAATTTTTTCTTTCCAATGTCGCCATTGTAGAATGCTTGATAACAGATTTTTTCTGATGGACTATTCAATCTTATTGTAGTCTCCACAAATGCACATGAGGTATCAGCTTGGAAGAAATAATTTGGCATTATAGAGATCCACACGGCCTTGATGAGACAAGGTCCAAAGTAGATCAAATGGTAAAACTGAGAAGGCTTGATGGGCTAGTTTCTTGTAAGTCTTCAGATATCAGGAGAAACCAGGGCAAAGTGATCCAGGAATTATTTACGGAGTGGAAAATATTGAAAACTAGAAAATAAAAATTAAAAATTTGACAGATCCTTCAGTATATCTACATTATTGAGTAATTTTCTTCAAAATGTATCGTAGAGGCCGTTACAATCAAAAAAGAATCTTGGTTCATTCTGCCCAGCGGGTCCATTTTGTCCTGTATCCATTCAACATGAACAATTATCAAATAGAGATATATAAATTTCATAGACTTTCGTCATGAGCATTGTCTTCAAAAATGTAAAATTTGATCTGTAAATGTCAATCAACATGTTCAGTCACGTGAAAACCAAACACTTTTTCCTGTATCCCTCTCTTTTCTTTCTTGCTACGATGACGCAGTCTGATACAGTGACTGGTATAACGTTTAAGTTGAACGGATGTATAAATAGAATACGCGTTATACTTTGAGGCCAAGTGTCTTAGCTTTGATGAGCCTCAATCCTCGACCAAGATCGCAAGAATCGTAATTTTCGTATCTTTCACGTGGTTCTCGTTTAATTACGAATGTTTTCGATACACATTTGGCATACGATATAAATAAAAGAAACCTTTGAATTTCAAACTGAACAGATGCAAACGTCAACGACCTCTGTGCAACGCATACCATATAGATAAGGAAATCTAGATTTTTCAGATATCCTATTTGTAGCAATGCCTGCAGTTTTTTTAAACCAAAAATTGATGAATATTTTCTGACTGAATTAATATTCATCTATTCAAATACTGTTTTCATTATGAATTCAATAGGTTATCGATGGAAGTTTTTTGAGTGTGTGATTAATTTCAACTGCGTAATTATTGACAGCAATTTTTTTGATAGATTGGAGAAACAAAAATGATTCGCCGATGATAAAGAGGAGAATATAAATATTATACATAAAAAAAGTTCGTATATTTCGAGTATCGAAGTATTCCATGATGCGATTATCATAGACATGAAGTTCATTTAATATTTCATCACATATTTGACGGAAATAATTTTAGACGTAGACAAAGTGAAGCTCGCTGTACTGGCATACCTCCTACATAAATATTCTCTGTGATAGCGAGAAAATAAAAAAAAAGTATATCTATGAACATGAAACCAAACCGGAAGAAATTTACATAATCTACTATTTTTGTAATTGGAGTAACAGAGAGCGTTAATATTTGAGAAAAAAAATCAAACCTGATCAACTATTTCCGCATTTCAGAACACAAAAATATAGCCAATACGATCGATGTGACCTTGCTGAGTGGCAATGACGCCGATGCACTGTAGTGCACAAGTGTCTTCTTCTTTATGTATTTCAAAACTTTCAGTACGGAAATTTTCTATATACTTCTTTCTTGCTTCTCCTTATTCCGCATGAGACACAAATTGTTCAACAATTAAAACGTGATGAATGATAGTATAAAGAATAGATTGAAGAAATTAAGTAACACTGTCCAAGACTCATTTGTTGTGCCGTGGTCAATCGGCGTCGCTACACTGAGAAGCCAGCGCTCAACGCCGATTTATTTAAAAACCTACCTAACAAAGCGATGAATACGTGTATAAGAACTCACCAGGATGCGGATAAGCATGTGTATTAGTATATATAAAACGAAAACATAAACGTGTCTCGGCGCAGGTTTCGAATGATTCTCACAAACATAATAAACCCGCATGTGGCCAATTTGTACTGCTCAAGTCAAACATAATTCTCAAGTACTTGGGAGATTTCCAATGAAAAATGAACAGCATGGATCATTGTTAATTGATATTATGTCTGATCTGAGAGAGGAGGAATGGAAATAATTCTTCGGTATCATATTTAATTCTTTAAGTATTCTTGATTTTTTCACTTAGTTCATTAAAATATATTTTTTTGTATTACGGAGAGTAAATATTAGTTTTGCACTTGCGAAATTATAAGCCAAATTTCAATGCTAATTTCTGCATCAGCTGTTCATTTGAACAGCAAAACGCAAAACTGTGGTAATGAATAATTCGCGAATTGCGGCAAGTGTTCATAGGAATACCGGATGCTCAATTTAACATTCGCATTGTTTTATGCAGCGAACTTTTGAATTTTCACATTCGGTTAATTTCATTTTCCACAGTATTTTAACTTATTCTGTGGTTTTCTCATCACGGAATACAATGGAAACATGATGTTATATTAGGGGATCATTCTGGTTTGTAGCTGTCGGAAATTTGATTATGCTTCCGAAAGGAAGCTTTGTTTTCGTAATTTTTTTCGAAATGCCAATTTTCATTGGAAACGGCTCAAAATGATTCAAAACGTCGAGAAATCATAACGGGAAAAAAAGTAGACATGTATATGTGTGTGTGTGTGTATGTCTGTACAGCCCTACGACTCTATTACTCGAGAACGGTGAGAGATGAAAACCGGAAATTTTGGCAAGATATCAGTTTGGATGGAGTGTGTCCCGAGATGAAAAATGAAAGTCTCCCAAAGACGATTGCGTCTCCACGAGACTCTCTAGCGTCTTTTGGAGATTCGATGCGTCTTCGCATCGAGAGTGTCTTATTCATAATTTGCATAATAGGACTACTTGCGATACTCTGCGTCTCCTCTCCAGAAATGGGGACTTAGAATTTTTGCTGATGCATCAGTTCGTTGTGGAGTAAAAAAGACGTTACTCCGATAGTTTTCACGTCATGCCTGCATCTTTCTTACTCTAACTCATGACTATTGCATCAATGAATTGTTTTTACTAATTATAATTTATCATTTCTTCTCATAAGAGCTTCTGTGGATTTCCTTCTCCTCGAAATATGGAATTTAATAGCGAAAAAGTAAACAAGGATGAATCTACTTTTTCTGTTATTCTTTCTCTCAGGAATTTCTTGACAACTAAACGGGATGGTTCGATTTCACACTAACTCTATTTTTGTAGGAAATTTCAAGAGCTACAAGACATGTCCCAAGTACAATTGCCCTATCTCACTTATGTTCCAAGATATTCTCAAAAGAACATAAAAAAGACTCATCTCATTTTACCTCTTTGCTCCTGATTTGGTTAGAGGGAAACATTAATGCTATAATATTAACGATTCTCGCATTCTTTTTTTTTCATCAAAAAATATCCCTCTCAAACAATTTCAATTATTCAGTTTTTAATTGTCAGTAATAAATAATCACTCAATCAACAATCCTCTGATTTTCTATCGAATATCAATGCTCTTCGTTATCTCGGTGGATAAGCCTCATAGAGAGAAATGTACGTTAATTTGGGATAAGGAGGGAGTTTTTCCAGTTTTTCGTGATTATCTTGGTGAATAAGCGAGATACAGCGAAGTGGACGTTAATTTGGGATTCGGAGAGAGTTGATTAGATTTTTTTCGACTATAGCGGGGAATAAGTGGAATAGAGTGAAATGGACGTTAATTTGGCATCAAGAGGATATTATTTCATGTGAAAAATTCCTCATAATTCCATATGTCTACTTCACCCTATCTCACTTATTTACCGAAATGACAGCGAAAAACTGGGAAAACTCCCCGGTGATCAAGATACGCGTTAGCGTATCGGGCCAAGTACATGTTGGAGGCCCGATGCTGAGCGTAGATATATTCCGGACAGAGCTTCCCCCTCCACTATTCTTTTTTTTTCATTATTTAATTAGTAATAAACGAAGCAACCTACGACAAAGATAGCCTTAGTTACATCACCTAATTCGACATCGAGCATTCGAATGGTGATTTTTGTTTTTTTTATGAGCAACATTTAATTAAAAACGCTCCATAGCAACGGTCGTAAATCCACTTTTTCGGCGTTTTCATTATCTCAATGATTTGGCCAGATTTTTTTTAGAGGGTTGGCATTACTGTCGTTCACGTTGACAGTCAGTCTATCGATAAAATCGGAGTAAAAACTGAAAGTCGATAAAGAAAATTACCATTCGTTGGTAAGTAATTATCGACTTTCAGCAATTTATTGAAGATAGATTCCAAAAAATTCTAAAAAAATCATGAAATCTGGGAGAAAAAACAGAAACGGATGTTTCTGTTAAAAAACGTGGCCAAGTACATGTTTCTGAGAATTCCTCTCTTTCAAAAAAAAATGAGATAATTCGGAAGAGCCAAGAATTTGAATTATTCCGCGAAGGTGGACGATAAAGAAAAGAAATGAATACGATTAGATGGGGATTCGGTAGGAAAAATCAGAAACTTGGCCTTTTCGATTTTCATCAATGATTTTAATTCGAATTCGGATGCGAAAAGGCCAAGTTTCTGATTTTTCCTACCGAATCCCCATCTAATCGTATTCATTTCTTTTCTTTATCGTCCACCTTCGCGGAATAATTCAAATTCTTGGCTCTTCCGAATTATCTCATTTTTTTTTGAAAGAGAGGAATTCTCAGAAACATGTACTTGGCCACGTTTTTTAACAGAAACATCCGTTTCTGTTTTTTCTCCCTCCCATATTAACGTCTATTTCGCTTATTTACCGTGTGCATACTTCACGCACATAGAGTGCGTACATCACGTGCGATTATGGAAATGTGAAGTACGCCCACATGTGCAGTGACTACGCACTTCTGAGCGTCTTCTACGCTCAGAGTTTTCTGTGTGTATGTTCTATAAAAAATTCAGCGAGATCGGCTAAATGGTTTATAATATATAGCGATTTGGAAAGAACCGTATCTTCAAAATTTCTCAACTTGCGTGAGAAGGATTGTTTCAAAATTGTACTCCAGATTCGCAACCATAATATGTAACTTTTGGCAAATTTTTATGAATTTAATTCCATTATTCTGCTAGTTATCAATTTTTTTGTGTGTTTTTTCAGACCCAGATAACCAGCGCTGTCGATGTCCTTAATCGGTCCCGAGGAACCGGCCCGGATTCTCGGAAACGGCCTTGCTAATTTTTAAGGAGTTAATCCTATTATAGCGGCATACCTGGGCCTCGTAGCTATGGATGTCGGTGGATGGTAGGGAGATAGTTTTTATGATTTTACCCGAGCTTGCGAGGTGGCGCAGGTGAAATGTTCCGAGCCTACTGGCCCATGTCAGTAAAACAATTTTTGATGAGCAATATTTTTTTTAATCGGCTATGCAATATATACGGATTGATTGCATATTTTCTGAAACTGAAAAAATATCAATCGTATCGAGAAAATTTTTCCGTTTTTTCCTGTCTTTATTTCTTGACGATAAACCAAATAAAGACTAAAATATGAGGATCTATCGTCCGTTTTTGAGAGTATCTTCAAAACTACTACAGATAAGTCCCGTTTGTCTAATGCTGTTTTTATAGAAAGATTGAGAGGACTATGGAAAAGTATCAGGGCAAAAGTGCTCTATCTTGCGGAATTCGCTAGATATTTCCAGAAGAAAGAGACAAACGGAATCAATTTTTGTCTTATCTTCTTACTGGTCAACCAGACTTGTTCATTTTCACTTCTCCTCCAATCTCTCCAAACATGGAATCGACGAAAAAATACATATTTCCATTCTCGACGGAGACATACTCAAAAAATGACAGAAATATTAGTTAAGTGGTAAATAGGAATAAGTATTTTTCTCTTGCTTTCAAGATATTTAGAGAAGTGGCAGAGATTGGCCAGTTTTTCTCTATATTAATATATTTTAGTAGTTGGTAGCTAAAAAATTGCAAAAGTTATAAACAAATCAAGGCGGAAAATAACATTTTATTTTTCGCAAATCATTTAAAAACATTTCACGTAATTTTTCTCCTTCAAAACCATCCTGGACGGAACTCTTCCACTCGGCCTACTATCGACTGTCTTGTAACTTGACTAGCGAATTGCCCTATCTGCTGGTTTAAATGCGTATAAGACTCGGTCAGACCCTACTAATTGGATTGATTAATCCCCCGAATAGACGCAGACGCTCATAATTGGGCCCAGGTACCACTGCTGCTATACTACCTTCTTACTGTCGACAGTAAGAAGGCAGCTACTATCGACAGTAAGACGGCAGTTACTGTCGACAGTAAGTCGACCGCACAAAGGCAGCGTGGTTATGTGGGGAAACTCGGTCCGTTCACCGTAGCTCAAAAGTGTCGCAATCAATGTCTGCTCAATTTCTCCATTTGAAATCACTAGATTGTTGCATTTAGTATCGCTTTGAGTGGAGGATTAACTGTCGCAACAGTAAGAAATTTCGGTAAATGGGCAGTATAACTCTGCCAACTGAAAATTAGTGTTTTTGATGTTTTCTTCAGAAAAATTTTCGTCCACCGTGCTCACTGCACTCATTCCAGGGTCGCATTGAGTTCGGTTTTTGAAAATTTTGATTTTTCAATTTTTTTTGGAAAATGTGTTGAGTTGTTCATTTCGAGTCAAAAAACTTGAATTAATTTATTGTGTTCAACAATTTCCGAGTAGAAATTCTATCGAGTCTATCCCTACACCCTAAGGTCATCATTCGGATGAAGTAGGGCTTGCACGATCAAGAAAGACCTAGTGAGTTCATTGTCGGGAAATCATAGGGCAGCCCCGACTTTATGTCAGAAATTCATGAGGTAGTGCCTAGTTGGGAGTACCCAGAAGCATCCAATATCGGGACATTAAGGTTTACCTGATTGGAGTTACACCTGACAACCCCATCATTAGGAACTCATAGGGTAATCCCCTGAAGCAGCACAAGAATGTCCGGTGTGGCCAAGGTGCTGCCATCTGGTTTGAGAGGGTTAAGTTATCATCGGGATCGAGACTGAAGCGCTACCTATAGGCAGTAATTCCATTTTACTTTGAAATTTAATCAATTATATTGATACATAGATACGAGCCTCCAGAGCTGAAGAGAAATGAGCACACACAGCGTTTTTTCAAAACTGAAAATTTTCATAAAATAAAAAAAAAGTTTTTCGTTTTTCTTGTAGGACATTCCTTCTCTTGAGCATTTCCACAACATATCAAAAAATGCACAAAATTAATAATCATCACGCGAAAAGTGATCGAAATAGCGTGGAATGCCTCATAAGCATGAACGTGAGAGTATCGTTAATTTTCATGAGGGGATAGGATTGTACGTTTGTGGGATAAAGTAAGGAAAATAACCATGCAACTTCTATTTTCTGCATTTTTCACCTCTCTCATGAATGGAAAAGAACTCCTGTATATTTGAACCACTTGAATTCGACTCCTCTTCTGGAGGGGAAGTTACTTTTCCTACTTAAGTAGTAAAAGTAGCAATTGTTACCTCTCTTCATAACTCCTACTTTCCTGCGCAATCAGTAGAGTATGTGCAGACAGTGACAGAGTAGCGTCTCATTACCATAAGGTAGGAGATAACCTTAAGTGCGCTACTAACAAGAATTGATGGCTCTTCAAGTATTAAGATTTTTATTTTTTATTTGCCATGTATAGCCTTCTGGTTTTCTACATACTCTGATCTGTCATATTTTCGCCATGTTTAACTCGCCGTTGTCCTTCTCTCTTTTACGATGTCATGGGTGAATTTGAATTACCGTACCTCATTTGGTTAGAATCAGGAGGAACCATGAAAAATGCTGATCGGGACAGGCGGCCGATTATATGGAGCTCTAGTGTACCTCTCTCCGTCATTCAGATGAAAAAGGCACACTAATTCCCCTGTATGCGTCTCTCCCGTTCAATTTGCTATTCGAATCTGCGCATGGCAAACGGTCACCCATCTAAGTAGTAACTGCATATTTTAGTGCTCAACCTGGGAGATCCGCTGATCTATACACAGACTGAACAGCCAAACTATCAGTTTGAATATTAATTTGAAATATCATTAATGGATAATTAAGAAATGATTTTTATCTTTGATACCAATTATAGAGGATTATGAGGTTGGCATGGAAAAAATTAGGGACGGGCGGAGTGTAATCAAGTGATTCAGTATTTTCGTTTAATCTCTTTATAAAAATTGGAATTGTCCACACATTCATTTTAGCTACTGTTATAATTTTTCTTGTTTCGAATCTTGAAAATTCCTCGAAAAAGTCTTTCTGTCTTCCCTCTGCAGATAATATCTCGAGTATTTTTCCTTCAATTCCTGCTCCAATTTTAGTGTTTGCATTTGAATATTTGTGTTCTCTGAGTCATTGCGTTTCAAATGATATCATCAGTGAGGTTTATGGAGGGAATTCCGTGATCGACGACAAACATTCTAGATATTTTCGCTCCATCGCACTTTCGTATTCTGGAGCGAGTCTTTGATAAATTGTTTGAACCATTTTGTCGTTCACGCCTTTCATAGAAGTCCCTTCATTTGTTTATTCATGTTTACCTTCAGTATTGATTGAATTCTCCATTCAAAATTTTTGTATGACACTTTCCATGAAAGATGCTGGGAAGTTAGGAGATGATTGAATTTTGAACTTTTTACATGAAATTTAGAATATATACAAATTTTTCATAAGGTACTGAATATTCATGGAGAAAATTGTATACGGAAATTGGAGTGCTCCGGCATCTTGACAATAAAATTCAATGTTGGCAATTGAATTTAAATAGTACTGCTGAACAGAATTTTTCAATGTTCTACAGAATCTGAGATTTACGTAATGGATTTTGAGGAGTTTCACTTGTATTCGAGAATTGAGAATTTCTAATACAAGTGAAAAACGGCTTCTTCTTTCCAAAACCTTTACTTCTCAAAGATATAAACTTTGAATATTCATAAACGTGTGTCACGAATATTTCTGAAAAATCCAACATGGATTGCTATTGTGCATTTTAATAATCACTTGTGGAAAATTTCATACAAAAAAATTGTTGACAATGTCGGAGTGATATCGCGAAAGGACACGCCGAGCTATTTCTATAACATTTTTCTACTAAAATTTATCTAAAGTAGAATAATGACATTCTTTCGTGCTCACTTGTTTCACTTTGCTGATCTGAATTTAAAAAAATAGTTTTTACGTGTTCAAAAGTGTATTCTTGAAATGAAAATTTTCCGGTTTGCATGAATGATTTTTTTTTTGGATGAGCCGGGAATTATGTTTCTTCCCTCGGAGCAGTTTTTAGTAATAATTTCTCATAGAAGTGCCTGCATAGAAAAGGGAAGACACGAGAACTCACTTTTTGCATCGCCGGGCGGAAAACGACGTTTTTAACCTGACTTTACTTGGTCAAAAACCCCGGTTTTCCGCTTCGTCGTCTGTCGATGCAAAAAATAGCATACACACCACGGACGGAAAGAAGTTAACTTCGACAAAAATTTGGCACCCTCGCTTCGCTCGGGAGGCGAACTTTTGTCGACATTGCCTTCTTTCCGCCCTTGATTTGTAATATACTATTTCAGGCCAGTATTTCTGTAGTGGTCATGTTTCTGCCAAACATCATGGATGGGGAATGAAACAGTAAAATTCAGATAGAGAACCACAATTTCGTGCGTTCTGATCACCTAGCATCGTAAGCCTCGTAGAAATTATATGAACAATTTTGAGAAACTACACTTATTGCCTCAAATTTTACTGCACTGATATTGAGTTTCATCAGAATCGAGATTCATGAAGAAAAATTTCAATACTTAGTCCCAAAAGATAGAGTCTTTATCCTCACCCACACTGTGAAAAACCGCAATGAACACCAAGTGAGTGATGAACAAATGTCTGATTCAACAAGAGGTTAATTTTGCTGCTGTCCCAAGAAAAGATGCGATCGTACTAAACTGGCTATTCACTATCATTCTCAGTAGATCGATATCGAAATTCGGAGACAATTATCCAGTATCGTCCACAAGGCCCAGTGATAATCTCATTGGAGGAGAGAGTCTTTTTCTGCGTATCCTTGAAAAAATAGCGAAGTTATTGTTTTTGTTGCAGACAAAGGTAACGGAACAAAGGTACTCTTAGGTTTGGGTGACTACTCCAATGGAGGAAAATTGCACCAGTTGTGAATGATTCCAGGCATGATGTTGAACTCGAACAGGATCTAACTTCCACTGTTGACAGAAAAACCACTGAACTCCTGAAGGAGACTAATCTCTCCAAAATCCATAAAGAAACTGTCGCCCTCGGATCCATAGTTAGTGACATTGGAGGATCTACAAAGAACACTCAGAAAATTATTAGATGTCTCCTTCGTGTGTTCTTATGTAGAATTCTTGCTCACTTACGTTCGAATACCAGAGACTTTAAAAATTATTTTAAAAAAAGTCTCCTCGCACCTTCTGCCTCTACTGAAGCACTGTCTCACCTTAACTTATTTTCGATTCCAGGGAGATATTGATGAACAGAAATCAGGAGCTGCCATGAATTCCCCGATTTCTCCAATAGTAGCTAACATCTTCATTCAAATTTTTGAAAGTATTGAAGGAAACCTCACAGAAACCCACTGTTCGGTTTAGATACATGAATGATACTTCCGTTATCTGGCCCCATAAGAGAATATAGCTCAGTGAGATAGCAGATTTGTGCTTCTTCCACAAAATGGTGAATAATGGTATCGATAGCCCGGAGATCCTAGAGGATGTGAAGCTCCTGGTGCCAAGGAAGAGACTAAGGGAGAACAGAACTCAAGATACCGATGTCTAGGTTGTCGTACGTGCAAAAAGGGCCCCGGAATCGGATATTTGCGACCGTGAACCAGTATGGGGATAGATTGTTTCTTCGGGACTTGGTACACAGAGTTCAACCGTAATGCAAATGGTGTAGTGAGAATAGAGAATTGAATAATGAACGATCCATTGATTGAGAGACAAGTGATATTGGAGGTCGGTGGACAGTATTGATGCAATGTAATGAATGGATGAATAAGCGAGTGTAACTCGTAACTTGTAACTTGTAATTCAGTAGAGTGCGATTGGGATGAAATTATAATTAATATTAAATTCTGTTCTAAAGGATGAGATTAACTAAAGAAACCGAACATACTTCCACAATGGCTGTCACATATCAATGATACTTTTTTGAATGCAGATAGCATGCATAAATGAATAAAATGAAAAATACCATTGAAACTGAGACTTCATCCTCAAGTCGCTTTTTTGCCGCGGAATCATGATGAAGATCTTTCAAACTAAGCGAGATGATGCAATTTTAGGCAAAGCACTTTGTCTGGTTTTGGAAATTCCCTACAAAAAAGGTTGATAGCAAAATTGCCATTATCTCGCTCAGTTTTCGAGATATTTATAGAAAGAGCTGATGGCAAGAAAAATATAAATTTTTCAGACAAGCTGATATTATCATCAATTTTCTTTGAATATTTCGGAATCTAAGCCAGATAAGATCATTCTTACGAATTGTTTATGCTTATAAAGATATTATTTTGAAAATTGAAATAGTCCCGCCAAAATGAAACTAATATCAACCAAAAAGAACGTCAGAGGTCGTCTGTCGCGATAATGGCGAAATGTATCAACTTGCAAATTGAGTCAAAAAATATAATATTCAAGTTAACAATAAAAAATCCAGTGTTTTCCTTACAAAACCATTATACAAATTAACACGAATGCTTTTTTGGAGAGAATTTCAAGAGCAACGAAGAGGGATTGAAACAAAATCGCTCTATCTCGATCAATTCCCAAGATATTCATGAAGTCTTATTCACTTTAAAAAACAAATTCGTCTGAATCCGTCATAATCATGGGAAATTAACATCTATACGTCATGAGTGAGAAGTTTCACTTCTGCCACGCGTTGATCCCAAGCACCCTTCTGTTTCAGAAGTTCCTATTTTCCTCCACTGTTTTCCTTGGAACTCTAGTATTTTCTATTTTGTCATTATAAAGTGAACAATTTTTTCTGGAAAATGAGCTCAGTTTCATTTGAATCTGGCAATAACACTAGTATCTTTAGTATTCTACACATTGAGCTACGCATGAGAGAATTAAACCTGCGAAGAGGAGAATACTGTGTGTGTGTGTTTTCACTGAAAAGTAAGGTTAAGGATCGAGTGCAACTTAAGGGAATGATACTGGTGTGATGTGTCAATCTCAGGGAATAGTTTACTATGCTACTCTTTCATACAGAATCACTGGAGTCCACTAAATTTCTACACAAGATATTCCGATCAAGCATTTCTGAACACATTCGACGATAAATTCTTCTTTTCACCGTATTAATATTTTTGGCTCGTACTATCCGGAGTAAATATTGGTCTCACACGATCTGAATTTTTTTGGATGCAGAGTGATAGTTCAAATAATGGAAGTATATTACGAATAATACGTCTATAAATGTAAACCAATACCAAACAGTTGCAGCACAAACATTTAATCGTGATGTTTATTCGGTAGGGTAAATTTGCGTCTGAAACTTATTCGTACTAAATATTCACTCATATGAATTATAATTTGATAGAATTAACATTTGAGTGGGGGTTATTTAATATTCCTTATGAATACCTATTGATCGTCTATATATTCTTGTTCATATTTGTTGAACTCACATGAATGTCATGTTCTCTCATTGTCAATAGAGTCAAACTGGCTCATCAGGTGGCCATTTATGAGCTGTAATATGCTATAATATCGGGCTCTCAATGAAATAGGAAGGGTTTATTCTCATTTCATCTGAAAATTATGAATGTTTATGAAAAAATAAGTAATTCTTCATTTTTTGTCAAAAGGTTTTCTTCCAGAGCAATAATTAAATTTTTGAAGATATTCACACACAACCATCGGGAGATGCCAGTTTTCTATTTAAAAAATTTATTACGAGTGCTCCCTTTAGAAAATATCCGCACGCTGTTGCGATTCATCGTATTGCCGGGAATGCAGAAACTCACTCCTTTCTCTCTCTCTCTCTCTCCCCCATTGCTCTTGTACGCAAGAGAATCGCACAGAAGCGTATATTTTATCGCGACAACGTGACACCATAAATCAACGATAAAAACGCAAAGACTATAGGAGTTTGATAACAAAAAAATGAACAAAAAAGAAAAAATACCATAAAAAGACGATAAAAGTGAATCAAGATATTCTCTGACCTGCAAACTACTGTCAGAACATTTCACTTCATTCATTAAAATAAAATTCATAAACAATTTGCATCCTCGTGACAAAGTGTCAGAGGGGGATAAATCAAAATTCTGAAAAAGTTTGCATGTAACGATTTTTTGTGGAGATAAATTTTATTGCATGTGAAATCACGAGTAACTCGTGAATGACTGCTATATTTCTAGAAATCCAGTGGAAATTCCGAATTCTGTGATATAATCGAGTGAATTTTATCGAAAATGATAGTCTCAGAATGAAACCTTCAGAGAATGATGTGATAAGAAGAGAATATAAAAATGGAAGATTCAATTCATAAGAACTTTTCGATAAAAACAACTGATTTTCATAGTAGAAAACCTGTATTCAATCGAACCTGTTCTGCAAATAGCAGCCGATGGATTTTCTCCCATCTTCCACTCTTCTCCCTTAAAGCGCGAATCTCCTATTCTTCCCAACAGAGATAAGGAGATTAATTACTAATACTAGGAATGATTACGTGACTTTTCAAGAATTATCATCAGAGACTGTTGGTATTGAGTTAATTTTTCCATTAAAAAATTGATGGAGCTTGGAAACTCCATCGTTGATAATTGTAAATGTTACAACTTGAATAAATGATAATGGAGTTCTACTGAGACTAGCTCATCATCATTATGAAATTATTTCAAGTAGAGAGTGACATTATTGCTGATTATAATTTGTAGAACTTGAAACTTTACATCATAGATAAAAGAATGATTAATTATCCATCGAATATTCAATATTTCAACTGAATCAGGAATCAGATAGTGAGAGAATCGATAAGTTCAACTAAAAACATCGCCAAGTGAATCTCTCGGGTCAGTTCTAGAGGATTATCATGAGGAGAACAAGGTGATTATCTATAATCCTTACAGGGATTATAGTTTTCGAAACTCCGACTAAGTCACAACGTGAGCCATGAGATAATGGTTATCTTACTATCCTTAAGGCTTATTGAAGAACATTGATTTAAATTGAATGAAAGTAATAATTTAATCCTATCCTGATCAGGTCGATTCTTCAAGTGGTAAGCCATTGGAAATTGTGAGAAGCCTAGAGCATTATGCTAATGTTGGGTTATTGACAATGCTGACGATGATGATAATAATAATGAGAACGGCCCTGCGGGGTGAGATGAACCGGATGTTTTTGCTTCCGAATGGAAACTTTGTAATCGTAATTTTTTTCGATTTTGAGATTTCATCATAATATGACTGCAAATGACCCAAAACGTCGAGATCCGTCGTTTTTAAAAAATGTGTGTGTGTGTGTGTGTGTGTGTGTGTGTGTGTGTGATGACGCATTTTCCGGTTTACTCTGAAGTGGGGTTAGCTAGCGATCTGAAAATTTTACCATAAGTTCGCCATGCGTGCCCCAAGCTCTCACAAAAATTTCAGCTAAATCGGCCGGATAGTTTTTGAGAAAAATGAAAATGTTGAAATATCGTTTTTTCGACTTTTCTCGATGAAAAATGGAATCACAGCGTCCAGTCTCCGCGAGGAGATGCGCGTCTAAGAGCCGCATCTTTGACCCCCGGGGTGGTGGGAGCTCAGATTTTTATTTTAGCCAGTAGAAAACTTTTGATAAATTTTTCGTGAAAATCTTGATTCCACGATAACTTAATAAATAATTGAGCTAGAGATCTCAAATTTTGTGAGGTTATACATCTGATGAGCACAAAGGTTGGTATTGACACTGGGCGGAATCGGTCCAGTAGTTTTTTAGATATTAGCATAGAAACATCAGAAAAAGCAAGCTATATCTTCAAAACTATTCAATTGATTATATTTGGAACAAACGTAACCCTCTGAGGCCTATTTTAGTTGTCGCATTCCACGCAGAGATCAGTGATGCCATTTTTTTTTTTTTTTTTTTTTTGGAAGTGGGAAAAATCTTACATGAGACACCCCCAGATGGGATGCGGGTAGTGTCAGATTCTTACCGACTAAAAAACCCACCTCCGTGACATCATTCATGCACTATGCTGCAAACCACTTTCGCTCCACTTCAGCATGATTTCAGCTTTCCTTGTTGCTTGTTAGGCTGATCATCATGCTAATCTTATTGAATTATCGTCCGGTATGAGTTTTCAACTCAAGACTCTCTTCGTTTCATCTGTCGGACATAAACATCGTGTGACTGACATTGTCTATCATTCCGCATCAAGGGCATTGGTCCGTCTCTGCTCTCTTCCTCCTGAATAGGAATTTTCTAAAGCAACTGTGTCCAGATAAAGCTTGCGGATTAATCCTCAGAGGGTTAAAAGGTCTTGGCTATGCGTCATTTGTGTTATAACTTTTAGAATTCTTGAAATAATAATTCTAGGGAACCATTCACAAAATTGATCCTCCATGAATTTCCATTTTCCTATATGTTTCCCTGAGGAGGGCAATATATCGGAATTAATTATCGTGAAGTAAATCTTTTTTTATTGAAAGATGAACCCATTGTCGTTGTGACTTAATCATTTGCCAAATTTGAAGAATATCTTATATTCCAAATATATTGATATTTGCATAAATGCAACATTCTTAATTTATATTTGTTGAAAAAGTATCAGCTGCATCGGTTAATAATCCCAGTTTTATGAAAGGTATGTTTTTGACGATAATATATTAATATATTCTGAAAAAAACATTTCAATGATAAAATTGATGATAATTAATAACGAGATCAACTATATACTTTCTTTTTCAAAATTATAAGATTATTTTTAATCACGTTCTCTTCACATAATTTTCGTTCAATCACAACCACCAATATTTATATATATGCATAGATGAGGATTGACTGAATCAGATGAATCTTTTCCATTCATTTGATCAGGTGATAAATCATCTACTTCATACCACTCATCGAATTTAAGAATATACGCTGTGTAATGTCCAATATTCTCTTCACTTATGATATCTGAATCTATAAAATTCACTATCCCAGTTAAAATATATCGTTCATGATCGATCTTCATTATTTTTGGAAATTTGTCCAACGATACTCTCAAATTATGATCAGACAAACATTCTACAAAAAGATGATTATTGAAGTATATTTTTCCAATTTTACAATTATGACCTCGTGAACATTTGATGTGTCTCGTAGTCATTATTTCTTCAATCGTTAAGAATTATTTCGACTTCTGAAATGAGATAGTTTATATCAACTTGATTGATTCATGCTATCTATACATTATATTTTCCTTGCATCGATTTTTGGTAGCACAATTTTAGTATTGAGAAAAAATTCAAAGTTACGCAAATTTTGAAAATTTCTCATTGCAGAGAATTTTATCATAAGCAGCCTTGAATTGGGCTGATTTTGGGCAAGGCTAAACTCGAGTTAGCTAACTTGACTATGAAGTTGAAGCTCAAGACTTCAATGGAATATGACTCAAGATGTTCCAAAAAGTAGAAATATGAAATTTTGTTACTCATAGCAAACGAGGGGATTGTCATCATGTTCAGAACATTTAAAGAGATATCATATTTAACAAAAAGAACATGAATTGACGTGATCAATATGAATAAGATCAGTGATGGTAGATTTGAAATCAAAAAATTCATTCGGAAGCTTTCTGCCAATTGCATTGGCAGAATATTAGATGTAAGATTCTCAAATTACGCACAAGTAATGGGGCTCCTGCTTGTTTCAGGATGAAGACCTTTACAAAAAGTTTTGAAAAAATTAGGGATGGTCCAGCATGTTTCCATTGGGTAGTTCTCCTTTTTATTTCATGAATGCCTCCACTCCAAGAAAGAAATACAGCTGATTTATACCCACACTGTTAAAATTTTTTGGCCAAGTTACTGTAAATGTGCTGGAAGTTTTTGTACTGTGAAATGTACTGTGAAATTACAGTACATCGATGTACAGTACTGCACAGTAAATTTCATTACTTGTACAGTAATTTTCGGGTACTACTGTACAGTAATATTTAAACACTACTGTACAGTGAAATTCATTACATGTACAGTAATATTCGAATACTACTGTGCAGTGATTTCCATGGTATATATAGTAATATTTGAGTACTATTGAAGGTCATTTTCACTGTGTGTACAGTAATATTACAGCACGAGAATATAACACTTTACGGTAATTTTCCTGCTTTGTAAAACAATATTCTAAAATGATGATACTGTAAGATTACCTTGAAAATGCATGGAATTTTTCGTAATTTTACAGTATTCCACAATACATGCACAGTTATTCTAATATATAATTCATATTGATATTATTCCTCTTGCGAGACATAAAAATATGAATGTCAGGGAATTAATGTAGTAAATCGTTCATTTATTCAATTTTTTTTTTGGTACAATTTCGATGAAACGTTCATTTATTAGCTCAATTGATCCTTCAGGCCATCAATAAATTTCATAACCTTTGGATCTACTAGGGTCGCTTTCCTCGTTTTGGCCACTTTTTTACATCCTTTCTTAGGATTTATTTGCAGGAAACATCTGAAAACAATGGAAAGAATCAGTCTATTAATATCATGTTATCAACAATCGAAATATTAAGCATAGCAGTGGAAAATAAAATGATTGTTTCGTAAACGTTTAGAACTAGCGTAAATTCTTCAAGAAATTTCGTTTTTTCTTACCTTTGAAAGAATTCCAGGGAACGATACAATTTTTCTGGATAAGCACAACCGGAAATGTAATACAATGCGAAAGTTGATAGAAAACCATCAATTACATCACTCACTGGAATAAGGATTTTTTTATCCATTGCTACTGTATAGATGGCGGCTTTATCGTAAAGTGATTTTCCTGTAACATTGAATACACTATTCATTCAAATCTTGGAGATGAAGCATTTTTAATAAAACATTTGAATATTTTCAACACGAATACGAAAGCAGTTTGAAACGAGAAATCTTATTAATCATTATTTACAATTAATTCAAATTTATATTATTTGGATTGAAAAGAAATTCTAAAAATGAAACACGGATACCCTTTTGAAGGATTCATTTTTGAATCATGATAAATCTATTGAATAATTGTATTCGTCCTTACCTGTGTTTGCTAACTGTTGAATACTTGAGAATCCCAAACAATGGAAGCCGTCTCTTTCCAATGAAAATGAAAATAACAGTTTTTCTTTCACCACTTGAATGAAAAAGACACTTCTTTTAGAGAGCTTGCATGAAACTATTCACTAATTACTTCAACGAGATGATGCCAGGAGAAAAATTATCAAAGTAATAATAGCTGAGTTCATCCAAAACTGAAGTAATCGATTCGGAGATTAGTTTTCAACTGAACATTTATGTTCAAAAATTAGCAATTTGACAGTACAACTAGTGAGGATGTCTCAAATCGATTGTGATTGGTGGAAAATTTACCTGATTGGAGAAATAAAGTTGAAAACGTAAGGGTAGGTGGAGGGGATGTTCATGAAATAAAATCTAGTGAGACTATACGAAAGAGTGCTGATCAGGTAGGAGGGAGTAGGAAGTAGCTGGTGACAAAGCGCTGGGTTTTGCTCGACCATAAATGACCCTAATAAATAGATGATGAATAAAAATTTTTTATGTCAGGTAGTGTCATCCAGGATAAAAATGGGGGAAAACTTTGAAAAAGTAGTGTCCGTTTTTTAGCGGTTTAATACGTGGAACTCATCCCTTGAGAAAAAACCAAATATTTGAATAAAATATTTTGAACGTATTTTTCTTTCGTCTGGTATGGGTCAAATAATATAAATCTCAGTTTATAGTCTTGATATTTACCTTTCAATATTCATCGGTGAATAGTGAACACTTTCTATATTTATCACTGACATATGCATTTGCAGAAAATTGAAAAAAATTGATGAAACAACGCGGTGAATACCATGCCAACTCGAGTTGAAGTGGCTACTACGGTAGCGAACTCAACACTAAAATGGCCATTGCAAGAGTATAGTTCGTGGAGGTAACGAAAAATGCTATCTTGTAGCCCTCAGAGTTACACAGATGTTCGCTGCGGGGAAATTCCAGGTACAAGGGGTAAATGGGGAAAAAACCAACCTCTGGGATCAAACACTGCTTTCAAATTTCGTTTCATATCTTATAATCTTCATGACGAATTTCCTATACTGAAATATTTTAATCAGGTTTTGAACTTTTTACATATTTTCTGAAATTATGTGGAATAATACCTCAATTATTTTTCTGTAAGGAGAGGTGTAGCTGGGTCCTATTTTCCAAATCGAGTTATGAAATCTATGTCTTTATCTACATCTATATTAACTAATTATGATGAATGAAACAAATGAAGAAAGGTCATTATGTATTGTAACGTGATATTTGGATTACGTTACTTTTTGTCGTCTGGGCGCGTAATTAATTTTGAATTTTTAATAGTTTTGGCACCACCAACTGAGAATCAAAACAAACGAAACACGAGAGTTCAATTTTTGTATAAATTATGTAAAACTAATGCCTATTGGTTAATTTTGTATGTTAACGCTCATTGGATTGTCGTCAATTGAGTTGATGTCTCACGACTGGAAGAGGGAGACACCAGATGGACGATGATGAAGGGAATCGACATTACCGAAGGAGTCGGTTAATTGGACGAAAGTTTTGGCGCCAATGACAAGATTCATCGGAAGAATTAATTGAGACGTTTAGATGAACTTTGGTTGCATTCCTGGACTTGATAAAATTGTCCCAACTCTAATGTCATCGACTTGGAGTTTCTCAATTGTCTTCGTTGGAATTTATTGTCATTGAAAAGAAGAAATTATTGTCGTCAGGTTATACTGGGTTAACTGACGTAGTCTGGGATTGACCAATGAGAAGAGTCCTTCCCGGAAAAGACGCCTTAGCCGAGTACAGCGTTTGCTGTCGGCAGGATTCTCGTTTGGTGTGCCGTAGAATAGACACATGTTTTGTCGTGTCTCTTTGCACAATTTTGCATAATCGCCATTTTCACGTTTGGAAAATTAATTCATTGGAATTAATTATATTAATTGTCGTTTAATTAATTTGAATAAGAAAAAAATATTGTTCACGTTGGAATCAATTTGGCATAATCTGGTGAGCAAATTTTTGTTCAATTAACTTTTGTACGGTAATTGATTTCGTGGTCGTAGAAATTGTAATTTTTTTGGTTAACGTAAAGACGCCATATAAAAAGACGCCACGAAATAAAATACCATTTATCGGCGAATTAATCTGATAATTTTTTTTGGAAACATTAATTTTGTTAAAATAATTTTTGGAACTCTCGTGCTCGTTTCTCGAAAGAATATTTTTATTTTTAAATATTTTTTTTTTTGTTTGGATAAAATGTCGCGAATTGAGAAAATTCAATTAACGGATATATTTTGGCGTCATGGCCAAAGATAATTAATTGGAAGTTATTTTGGAATTTTAGTCTCGCGACTTTGTAAAACATATTGAATTTTGTTTGAAATTTTTTTTTTTATTCTTCAATATTTTGAGGAATTTTCTTGGTTAAATTAATTTCTCATTTAATTAATTCAATTAATTTAATTAATTTCATTGTTGACATATCGTTGATATGATAGTTACATCTAGGGAAATTGTCACTAGGGGCACTAGACTAGGGACACTAGTTACTTTCGTTTCGTAGCGAAAGATAACTGTAGGTAGCAGCAACATTAATTTCTTATGAATTTGAATTTGAATGTTATTCTTTGAATATTTCTTTTATTTGATAACTTTATTATGCGTTGACGATTAATTAATAAATTAATCAATTTGTTAATTAATTAAATTCTTTTATTTGATTAATTTGATTTTAAATTTCGTTTCAAAGAATTTGTTTGTAACTGATTGTTTATTTATTTTGAATTGTTCTATTTGTTTATGATGGGTTATTAGTAATAAATCGTACGCAGAGTTTATTTTGGATAAAGTATTTATTAGCACTCGGTTTTGATAATATATATCAGCACGTGTGTATCAACAGTGAATCGCCATGGCGAAGTGAAGCCGTGGGCCTTGGCAACGGCAGCTCGCTGGGTTCGCGAGCGCCCTCAGTATTACCGTCTGCGCATGCTCCTCAGTAGAGAGAGAGAGCATACGTGGATAGTAAGGGATAGAGCGTAAGCGCAGAGGCGCTCATTCCAACACTCCCTCCCGACTCTGCCGCTTACATCAATCACAGCTTCTTTTCACAGCTCCATTTTATAGGATTAGAACAATTTAAATAGAAAAGTAATAATAATAATTCATCATTTACACGTCGTTTTTCGTTCTTCGTTAATTCGCTCCTGAAACATAAATTGATTATTAAGTGCACATCGTTAAATTTGTCTCATATCATTCATTGGGATTAATCGTTCGTTATTATGTCTGTTAATCGTTCATGACTTTCAATAGATAAGAATTCCGTTCGTTGATTCGCTATTGAATTACTATAACCTTCGTTTCACGTATTCGTTCATATCATGTCCCCTGACTTTGATCATATGTCTTAATTCGTTTTCACCGTTCGTTCTCATAAGATCTTTTGTAACTTTATTGTTTTATTATAGTTTCAATGATACAGATAATAGTAATTGAAGTTTTAATGATTGAATTGTGCATCCTTAATGAAAATTTCCTTAAAGTGAAATTTGCATTTGAATCGGCTTGAAAATCGTTTCGTTTTTCTGTGTATTTGACTCTCAGACCTCTTGCTCGCCTGAGACATTGAAACACTCGTTCAACCAATCCTCAGTCGTCATCGCTGGGACCCATTCGGCCTCTGTTCAGTATGGTGACTGCAAAGAACACGTCAGGACGAGTTGTACCAGTCAGACACAATGTGCCTCCTACAGTCTCCCTACATGGGACATTCTCTGTACTCCTTGTACCCTCCTTCATTCCATCATCGCAAATCTTTCCCTCGTAATGCCTCCTCATAATTTGCCACTCGAGTCGTTATCACTTCTGTTCGTTAGGCATGGGATTTGTGAAAATTGAATCGTTCAGAATTTTATAGATGTATTTCGCTTCATCCCAATACTCGACTTGATCATTCTTGTTTCGCTCGTTAGATCTTTCTACAAATTCTTTCGCCTCGCCTAAATCTGACATTTCGACCTTTTCTGAAAGTTTATTCGTTTGTTCCATTTCGTTTTCTTCTTCGTCACATACTCTTCGTTTATCGTCAACGTTCAATATTAAAATGAGTTATTTTCCTCATTTCCTAGCAAACACACATGGTTATTCCTCGTCATTAGTTAGTCTGATCGTTATATCAACCTTCGTAAACCGTTCATTTCATCAGTATGAATCTCGTCTGTAATTCATAGAGTGCTCGGTATAATTTACCCCTTTCGTTCGCTCACTCGTTTGTGAATAGTTTATTCGTTCGAGAATTTCCGTAGAATAATCTTTTCAACTTTTCATTCAGGAATGCAACGCTTGGATCCATTCCACAGACATTTTACCCAATTTATTAATATTTGTCATTACCAATCGTTTTAGCGACAAATTTGAGACAGGTGCATATGCCTCCATTGTATCAATGATACTTTCGTATTTGACCTCTCGTATTACCAATCGTATTCTATGATTCCATTTCGTTATTTATTTCGATTTTTCGTTTGAACTCTGAACTGACTGATTTCGAATCGAATTTATTGATTTCTTTTCCATTTATCATTTCGTCGTATTGTCGATAATTTTTGCACATCGTTTATCCCATCGAGTTCTATTCATTATTGAGTCTTTTCTATTTACTTCGTTCATTCGTTTTCATTGTCTCCCTCGTTACTTTATCAATTCGTTGTTACTTGGGCCAAAGCGCATAATAAATTCAACTTTGTTCATTAGTGTCTTGATTTTCGGAGTCTGTGATTAATAATTCCACATCGTTAATCAATTCATTTCGATCATAGTAATCTCTCGTTCTTTACGGTTCGTTACAGGTCGTTTTATTACGTGCTCCGCTCGTTTCGTATCTGTCGTTTAATTTTATTTTCAATATTTTGAATTTTCCTGATCGGCTTCGTTTTCATTTCGTTTCTCCCTCCAGTTTAAAAGATTTCTCCCTCCGGTTTTTATAAATCTCTTCGTTATTTCATTGTAAATTTAGTGGTGGGCTCATGGAGATTCATATTACCGAGTATATTGTACTTGATCGTCAGTAATTTTTCCTATTACTTATTATTTTGGTAAGTTGTCTACCCTCATCGTTTGATAACCCGTCGTTCACATAGTTCCTATTTCTCTATCGTTTGTGTTCATCACATCGTTATCACATGTCATCTTCTTGTCGTTCTCCAGATCGTTATCATTTTTTCGCAATTCATACTTTGATTTTGTCTCCACCAAGGAAATCCCTATGTACGAGTTTTCCGTTACAGCACACATCTCTGTATTCGTAGTATTTCCCTTCGTCAGGCTTAAGAAATTGGTATCTAATTTAGGAGTAACCAGTATGAACTGTTCTTTGTCTTTCTCATCGTAACTCTTTATTGTGCCTTTCGCTAAACTTCAATATGAAGTGTATCGTTTTGCAATTGATTCGTATCGTAGCGATACTTGGGATTAAATCATTGCAGAGGCATTTTCATTTCGTTCAATTCGTAGGGAGTCCTGGTCCATGTATCAACGGTTGCATCTAGAGCTAAATCCCGTATATTCCCAACGATCCTGAATTGTACAGGTATATTTTACATTTTCTTCTAAATCGTTTAGTTATGTTGTTCAGCCACATCGTTATGTTCTGAATCATTTGGACTAGTAAATTGCTGTTTAGCTCCAATTTTTCATAGAACATCACTCGTCTTGCTACCAATATTCTTTAAGTAGCGATCTACTCGTAAGTCCCATAGGTTCGCATCGTATCCTAGAGCATTCTTTCCACTTCGTATGAAAGACTCTATACTCTTCTTTGTATTACTCTTGAGTTTCTTTACAGATCGTTGCAAGTCTCGTCTAATTGTCATCAAGTATACATGCTCATCGATATACTCTGTAAATGGGAGATTGAGAAATTAAATTCCATATTATCTAAGTAAATAATATGTAGTATTCGTGATACTCGTGTTCGTAATTTTAGATGGAAGTTCATTTTGATTTCACTAATTGACAAGTGTATCATAATCAAGAATCAATCGACTGATGATAATTGATTGTATTTATTTACTTTCTCAATATTATTCCTCAATGACTTTAAAGAGTTGAGTGATACATATCCTAATCTGATTCGCCATTATATTTGTTATTACTTCGTTATTTTTGATAAATTTTCGTTTTGCATTTCGTTTAGTTCTGAATTTCCCAGATTCATGAATTTTCAGTTATTTATCGTTTTACCAAAATTTTGACTCAGATTAGTTTCTATTTTATTCGTTTACTTCGATATTTCGTTATTTATATGCAATTCGTTAATGCACTCTGACACTCGTCTTTGAATTTCTCATGATCGTTCCCATCCAATATTTCTGACTGCCTGTTGTTTTCAGTTGCAGTGCATCAGTTCGTTTTCAGACATTTGAGTATCCCATTCGTTCGTTCCTCTCTGTTTTTATTATTCCCGTCATTCAGTCGTTCGATTTATTTTAATAGTACACTATTGATAAATCACTCGTCAATTTTCGTGGTTTTAATTTTATTTGTTATGATCAATTAATCTCTTCGTTCGTTGGATTTATCCCTAATTCTGTTCTCCAATATATTTTAATATGAATGAGGTAAATGAATATTCCGTTCAATTCGTGATTGAAACTGCTCGTTCGTCCATCGTCTCTTCTGATGTTTACACGAATTTCCCCGATTTTCTCAGGTAAATTAGCTTTTAGAAAGCTTTTACATAAAACATATTCGTTAATTTGACTTCATTCATCATTTTCATATCAATCGTCATTGAACCTACTCCCTCCGTTTTCAAATTCGTTCAGGGCTCTTCGTTACACTCAATTTCGTTTCTTTCCGTTCTATCAATAGTTCAAGCAATAATTTCAAGTTTGTTGAGGGATCGGTGGTACCAGAGTCTGCTAGAAGTGCTGCTAGCTGATTTCGATTCGTTCTATTCAATCGTTTATTTATTAATTTAACTTGTATCAACTTTGAAAGAATTTTCTAGTAATTTTTTCACTTTTCGTTTTGTTGAATCTTCGTTAGAGAATTCTTTCAAATTCGTTGACTTCTGATGCTTAAATGAGATTTTTCAATTTCGTTGACCCTGAAAAACAATTCTTTGTTTTTGTAGTCATCGCATCTCAGATGTTTTGTATTCGTTTGTCATTAATCGATATCTTCTAATTTTCGCTCTGCTTTTCAAACTTTACATTCAATCAATATGCCCATCGTTGTGAATTTTGAGTACCCTGTCCTCTCAAAATCTTGGTCCACCCTTTCGTTTAGCCGATCGTAATAGATTTTTCCCTTTTACATGAGTAACAAAGTGATTGTACTCATGACACCTCTTGAAAGCAGTATATTTCTGATCACAAGCTCTTTCAATGTGTCCATAATCGTCACATCTAAAACATCATTTTCTTGGATCTCGTTCTCGTTCAGTCTGGAATTCTTCTTCGGCAATCATTTCGCATCTCATGTTATTACCTTTCAGCATGATGAACTTTCCAATTTCTCGTTCGTCAATCGTCTCCCTGTAGAATTCCTCGTCGTAATTCTACTGACTGTGTTTTGAGAGCAGATGCCATGATCACTTCGTAAAGTGCATCTACTTTCAATTCTTCTGGAAGGAGATCCGCTTCATTCAAACCGTCATTCTCTCTCAACAACTCCTCGAATTTATCCAAAAATTCTGAGGTGCTGTCTTCCATCGGGAAAGTATTGAAAACTATGTATTCGTTTCCATACTGAATTCCAGTACACATCGTTTCAACTCGTTCGAGACAATTCTAAAATTTACTAGGTCTAATGACACTAATATTTTCGAATAATAATATTGATTCGAGTATTACACATTAATCGTGAATATCAATCCCGATTCTGAATAATGGTAATATTGAGTAGAAATATCTCTCAAACTGTCAGTAATTTCGTACATTATCTTACATGCTTTTCGTATCTTTCGTTGATCGACTGAGTTCAAGGCATTTTAGAATTCTCATATGATATAGTCATGGTACTTTCGCGTCTGAGTCGTCAGTTCACGTTCTCTGGTCTCAAGTGAAATTTCGTTCAGTACCTCTATCCTCATTTCGTTACCAATTGGATTCATTGTTTTGTATTATCTTCTGCAAATTGACATATTCGGATTCGTGCTTTGCAGTAGCGGATATAATTCCGCCCAATGACATCCATACTCATGTTTTCATGAAAGCCTTGACGTATACCTTCATCAATGATTGATGAATTAGAGAAATTCATTTTTATCTGCTCGTTCTCATCATTATGCCGCAGTCCCAATCGTTCCCATCGTTCATCAATCGACTCTTTCGTTTTGTTCGCTCGTTTTCAGCAATCCCTTGACTTTTCTTAATCTTGTTATTGACTCCATTCGTTTCGTTAGAAGTTGACTTTCATCTCACACATCTCCAGGATGGCTTGATGTAGTCTTTTCGTTGGCTTCTTGTGATTCATATTCTCATCGTTAACATCGTTAGATTTCACTCCATCGTTTATCGTATTCATCGTTTTTCTTTCATTGGAATTTCGTTTATCGTTTTGTTTTCTTTTGCCACTTCGTTATGATTAGTCCCTTCGTTTTCTGCCTTTGAATCCAACAGTTGGTTTTTATTCTTACTGACCACCAGCTGATGTGTATTCGCATCGTCATTCAAGTCGTGATTGTAAACCGCAAATTTCTTGTTAGAAATTCTCACTAGAATCACTTCGTTATCGTTCTCTCATCTATTTATTATTATTTTCACTGATTCATTATTCAGTTCATTATTTGAGTGAATATGTATTTGTGGTCAGGAAGAAGTATGCTCCCAACTCAGTTGACCGAACACAAGTATGGCTGAGTTGGAACGAGTGATGGCTTTCTCATCTGAACACAAGATTGAGTCTGTTCTCACTCTAGTCATTCGGGCAACAATCCACGTACTACAATGGATTCTCACACAAATGACCCAACAGTGGTTTTATAATAATTAGTAATTTTATTCAGCTGATTATTTGTACAATGTTTAATTTTTGCAAATTAAACTAGACTTGAGTAGATCAAGTAGACTGCGCAATCCTTTACCAGTTTTGTACCTTGCACCTTTTTCAATTGAAATACTCCGGTCTCATTCATTGGTGTAATCGTAATCCGTTCGTTTCATAATTCGTTGTAATTGAGATTCTTCTGAGATAGTCACTTCTACAAAGTCTCTACAGGTCTTTTTCTCATTATCTGAATTATTGTGATAAGGCAGAAAGAAATAATATTAATAAATTAATCATTTATTAATTCTCCACAATAATTTTTTTTTTAATAAATCTCCTGTGAGGTTGAGAACCGTTTCTTTCAGGCTCGTATGCCGAGAGTCGTTCGTGCTCACCTCGTTCATTTCGTTGCTCGTGAGTCTTCGTTCTCGCTCGTATCCCCTCGTATCGTTTGTCTTCGTCTCATCGTTTCATCTCTGTCTCGCTCACGCAGCGTCACTCGGCTTTATTTTCAGCGACGTCTCGCTTTATAGTTTTACATGATTTTAATTAAATATATCATGACGCTATCACGATTTCCATTTTTGATCGATCTAGTTTCCCCCGGGGTCGTGATTAATTGATTAATAATTTGTAATGCATTACTTACTGCTGGATCCAGCCTTGTTTGCAATCGCCGCCATTTTTTCCAGCGCGTCTCCTTTATCGCTGGCAGGCACCACGTTTTTCTCGGCGTCCCTTCGTCCATTTTTCTCTTGTCCATTTCGTCGTTCGTTCATTTTTCCTTCTGGTTAATTTCTTCTAATTTTCCTTTTCTCTTCTTCTCGTTGACTTTTCCTTTTCTTTCACTGAATATCTGGTGGATTTTGAGTAACACGGCATCGTCAAATCTTCTTTTTATTTTACTCATTGAAAAATCTCCACACACTTGATTATTTTATTTATTTTATTTAATGCACTTTTATTTTTCTGGCGCAGTGGAAGCGCAGGTGTCCCATAACCTGATGGGTTATTAGTAATAAATCGTACGCAGAGTTTATTTTGGATAAAGTATTTATTAGCACTCGGTTTTGATAATATATATCAGCACGTGTGTATCAACAGTGAATCGCCATGGCGAAGTGAAGCCGTGGGCCTTGGCAACGGCAGCTCGCTGGGTTCGCGAGCGCCCTCAGTATTACCGTCTGCGCATGCTCCTCAGTAGAGAGAGAGAGAGCATACGTGGATAGTAAGGGATAGAGCGTAAGCGCAGAGGCGCTCATTCCAACAGTTTAAAATTTATAATATTTTATTTATTGTGCTGCGCACTCGCCGATGTAACGCAGGGGTTTAATAATTTATAATTAATTTTTTTTATATAAAATTTTTATTTCATCCCCTAAATTGTTTCGTTCGGAATTATTTATACTCCTTATTCAAACCCACAACAGCGACCCTGAGGGGGAGACTGAACTAGTTCGTGCTGAATAAGGGAGTATTTGAGTTTGTGGTTATTTTATTTGAATTTTTGATTTTGTTGTTATTGTTTAGATCAATTTAAGATTGATCGGATGTTGAGATACATCCTGGCGCCCATTTGGATTTTGGTTCTGTTTTGAATTTTGTTTTTGGCTATTGGGTGCTTTTCAAGCGTGCTTAATTGCTGAGCTTACCGTTAGGCTCAGGAATTACGTCACAGTATATAATATGAATGAAGTCACTAGTCTTTTACGTAATGAATATTCTGGAAGACCAATTGTCATGTGATCGTTTCTTCTAATTTTCATGCACTGTAGTGTATATAGTATATGGAAATTCATTCAGATAGAACAATTACATTCTCTTCCATCGATA